>CM040243.1:272016988-273216988 GCA_022545495.1 Chrysanthemum lavandulifolium
TAGTTATGCATTACGGTTAAAATCACTTCGAGTGGTCTAAATATGTTCAAATGATAAGAGGCACCTTAGGAATAAAACCAAATGGCCTTCGTTTACATCTAATGATATATTAGCTAACCACATCGGTTAGTTAGTCACCTTTATATGGACCCATTTGTTAGTGCTCATCTTTAGCACTAGATACCCTTAGTACACCCTTCCGAGCCAATCTTTTCGTTTTGATAAATTCAAAAAAATACAAAAATATTTTACACTTTCAAGCTTTAGCCAACCCTTATCAAGTCTATTGGTTTGTTGCTAGTTGTTTGGAATGTTGGATCGTTTTTGATGATTATGAAGAAGCTACACTTTGTTTATAGTATGTACCATTCTCCATCTTGGATGAAAGAGACGTCTTTCTCGATTTTTTTTGGTGTATGCTTACACTAAGTGTGGGGGAACTTTGTTATGAAAAAAATAAATAAATAAAAAAAATAAAAAAAAATGGTTATAGCCAATGAGCTATATGAAGGATATTGATTAGCCAATGAGCTAAATTGAGTTATACATATTTGCGGAGATCGATATGAGAAGAGGTGAAATAATCATTTTTCGGGATTGTGGTTTGTATGATAGCTAGCAGCATGGAGGTTTAGATTTGATTTTATTTTTATTTTAACACCAATTTCATAAACTATCCCATGCCTTATCCATACCTTTTATGAACCCTTAGCCTTAACGTTATAACCCGAATAAAAGCCCTCTTTGATGAATTTATTTTCTTTATTTTGATACTTGTACAAGCTTATGGTAAAAAGCATTGATCATGACTAGGCATTGAGTGATTTACATATACCCACCAATATATGAGTATTGAGTGAATTCTTAAAATCATTCGTGAGGTGTTCTAGTTATGTTATCTAAAGTGTTTGGTTCATTTTTAATTTTCACATATTATAAGCAAGCCGATGATTATCTCTTTTGGGATAATTGTTACATTTTTAGAACCATGGTGTCAAAGACCATTGAAATCAATCTTTGCAAATGTTAGACCTACTCGAGGGCGAGTAGAGCTTAAGTGTGGGGAATTTGATAACGCCTAAAATGAACATGTTTTAGTAGCGTTATTGTTAGTTTTGTGCATGATAATCGGCTATATTTACTCATAAGCTGTTGCAAAAGTGCAAAAATGCGATTGTGTATGTATATGTAGCGGTATCACGAATAATGAAGAAATGAAGTTTTATGCACATTTGGAAGATTCTCGAGGAAGGAAGTCGAGCTAGGAAGCTTTTGGATTCAATGATTAGGAAGCGCAATGATTTCTAAGTATCTACGGCAAGGAAAGATCAAGTTTTGCCTTGGAAATCATCAGCAAGAGCAAAGAATGAAGCGTATAGGAGAAAAGTCAACAAAAAGTCAAAACAGCACAAACCCAGCCGATCGGTCACAACCCGTAACCGGATCCGGCTGGGCAAATGGTCAAAACACAACCGATTCGGTTGGAGTAGAAACCGATCCGGTTTCTCACGCTGCAGTTACACAATGTTGCATTTATTGTTGCCTTAACTCCCCATAATCATTGGAGTCCGATCATTTCTTGACATTTACTTGTTGGGAACATTTTTGGAGAGTTGAGCAAGCACATTTGGCTATATAAAACCTAGTCCTAGTATACTAGGTGTGACACAACCAAAATTGTATTAGTTTACACGAAAAACTAATACCAACCATATTATTCAGCCCAAAAGCTTAGTACTTACTGAAAAGCGTCCGGGAGCATGGAGGAAAATTCTCATCCATAGTTTTGGTAGTTTGAGTTGTACGGTGAATCTAGGTGATTGGAGGCGTGGTTGCTACTGATCCACTAATTCTAATTCTTGTAATCACAAAAGTTTAGGTATTCTATGAATTTTGTTATGGAATTCTATTCTCTTGAATTGTTGGAATTACTTTGTTACTATTTGTGTTTAGTTATTATTATTATTATCATGGAGTAGTTTTGGGATATACTTGTGTGTTGGGATGTAGTTAATCATATTAGTGTTCTCAAAATGTGGTGCATGTACATATGATCTTGTTTAAATGAATTTGTTGGAAAAATACTAGTCTTGGTTTGATTTGTTGATAAAACATGTTTTAAGAAAAAGGACCAAAAGGATTTCTCTTGTGTTTTATTCCAAAAAGTGAAGTGACAAACTAGTATGGGGATATGGTGATTGACAACCACCATGTTTGCTTATTAAAACAAGACTAGGAACATTTTCATCACGAAGGGTTGAAAGATTCGTAAGAACAAATTTAATAAGAACATGTTGCAAACAAATGGAATTTCTATAGGATAATCATTGGGATAAGGACCGAAAGGATTACCTAAATGTTTTTGTTCTTAGAATGATTTTTACAAACACATACCATGGTTGGGGAATCATTTGCTTATGATTTGTGCATCATATTAAGAGTATACACCAAACCTTCATGGATACTATTTATGATTGATTATAGACTACACACAAGTATATATATATTTCTTATTGAATTTCACTAGAACATAATTATTTGAGGAAGCCTTGACAAGCTTTCTTGTTGGAAACTTTTCAAACAAATCAATTTCATACACAAAATCCCTTGGGACGATCTCGACTTACCAAACTTTGCTATTACGGACGAGTATACTTGCTCGTATGTGTTAATAGGTTAGACGGTTAAATCGTGTTTATAAATTTTTAAAACTTGCACCATCGTAGCACATCACAACACCATCAAGGATATCAACATCCTTTAACCCAATACTAATCTATATTGTACATCGAATCACACCATATTGAATGTACACCTTAGGCACCTTTCACTAATGCCTTTTGACTCGATCTTCAAAGCACCTTTCACTAATGCCTTTGACTCGATTTTCAAGGCACCTTTCACTATTGCCTTTAGCCTTGACTTCTAAGCACCTTTCACTAGTGCTTTAATACGGACGATCGACACCCTTCACTAATGTCTTTGTCTTGACTCTTTAAGACCTATTTCACTAATGTCTTCAACACTACACTTCTTGTGAGAAAGAGAATAACTATCAACAAGAGAACCTCAGTAGTCTTGATGATAACGAAGCATGGCAACTCATGGACTTGAGCTTGCTCGTCTTCAAAAGATGGTGATTTCGCCTTTAAGAGGAACCTAGAGAATCACACGAAAACAAAACTACATACATAGATCACTTAGATATGAGGTTAGAGAGTTTATAACTCAAAGAGAAAATATGTGAGAAAGGGTTGAGAAACAATGAAGAAATGGCTCACTATTTATAGGGAGAAAATAGCTACTGTTCCACGGATCCCACGGATCCCTCACTTGAGGGATCCGTCCAGTGTATTAATGGGGATTCGTGGGACGCTTCCTTTTGCCCATGGATTTTGGGTCATGGGTCATGGGTTATGGATCATGGAGATCAAGTAGATACAATGTATCTATAAGATGCAATGCATCTAGTCCATGGTACATGGATTAAAACTATGGGTCATGGATTAAAACCATGGGTCATGGATAATATCTATATATGACATAAGCATGATGTCATGCAATGGGTTATGGGTCAAGCTCCATGGTTGTACCCAACTACATTCAATGTATTTGGTCAACGGGTCAAATACTTAAGTTTCTACCCAATTGTATTACCCATTATAATACATACTAGTTATGTATATATTAGCCCAATATGTAAACACTAGTTGTTGTACATATGTATTACAGAATCATAAAATCACTTATACTTGTTTTAGTGTTTTATGTGAAAATGTAAGTGTGTTAGAAAACTATTGGCCCAAACCATTTACGTATTTTATTTGTTTCGTTAAAAATGATTTTACGTTTGTTATCGACAAAATATTAGAAGATCGTAAAATATAAATAAACGTTTTTACGGCTTATTTGTATTAACAATCTCCCTTTTTTTGTTGATGACAAAACATAAAATTATTTTAAGGAAAAACTAAAATTCGTAAAAGTTTGAGTTTGTAGTTTTTACTTTCTTCTCCCCCTTTTTGTTGAAACAAAAAGAGCTTTGGAAAGGAACTAACACATTGTTTTAAGAAAAACATGTGAAGGAAAAAAAATAGAGAGCAAGTGACGGGAATATTTCTCGTCTTAACTCCCCCTTTACGAGTCCATCCCTTTGTTAGGGTGTCAAGAAAAAAAAAATACTAAGCTAGTTCATTTGCAACTAAGTTTGCAAAAAGATTTCGTCTAATTGACGATAATGACCCCCCTTGATGATTGCAATTTTGCAAAGGGACGTCATGAAATGTAATCCTAATATTTCAAGTGATCTTGCAATGTAATGCTTTGACACAAAGCTCCCCTAGCTTTTAGAGTGCCAAAGTCTTTACGTGTAAATTGAAAATCTACAAAACAAATGTTAGAAGACAAGTATATAATCCATAATTTCCTGCAAATAACACTTAAGTTAGTAGAAAACTAGTCTTCTGTTGCACGGATCCCACGGTTCCCTCCTTGGAGGGATCCGTGTAGGCAAAACGTAGGGATCCGTCTATATGTAACTAAGATACAGAAAATGTGATGTACCAAGAAAAAGTTGGCATCAAAATGAGATATGAACTATACCAATAATCATATACTCATAAATATAGCAAATATCATGTAATTTCATTTAATAAAACTAGAGATATGATATACATGACTCTAAAAACTAAGAAAATGAATGATACATGACTTTGAGTTACTAGACTATCACGCTTGATACTAGGACACCACTAAAAATCCTCTAGCTCAAGTTTGTTTAGGTTTAATCTCGTTAAAACGTTCGAGGAGGTGATAAAACATGAAACGTTGATCTTCCCGTACTTCATGTATCAAAATTTCAACATGTTGACAATGATAGCAATCTTTGTCATGGCTAGGTAGTGGTGATGGAAGAAAGGAAATTGCTTGATGTGAAGGATCAATTGAAGCGGGTTGAGGAGCCTCAAACGATGGAGGGATTGGTGGAGGCGCATTTGAAGATGGCTCGACCAAGAATGATGGTGGTGGTAAAGAGGTGTCAACTTCCATGTGGTTGGGTGGTTGACTTTGATAATTTCTCATAATCCAAATGGGATTATTTGATGGTGACGGCGAAAAGGAAGCCGGAGCTAGTGTTTATTCAACACCTTGATTTTGTTCCACTATTCCTCCTAATGAGGAGAATGTTGCCGGTGGTGGAGGATGAGATGGCCTAGGAGGCAAGTCCTCTAGATTGTAGAGGTGTGGTGATGAAAGTGGAGTGGTGAATGATAGGGCTCTAGGCACCAATGGAGATGGTCTAGTGGAAATAGGATTGTTTGGTTTAGGAGGTATGGTGGTGTTTGGCATTGGTAGTTTTGTGGGAACTATCCGTTTAGGGATTGGTTTAAATGGTTGAGTTGGTGGAGGAGAAATCCTAGCATTTGTGGATTTAACCGGAGATGATTCGGTTAAAGAAATTTCGTGTACATCACGAGCAATTTTCGTGGGTGGTCCTTTGGTGGATGAGTTACCACTTAGAGCTTTTCTCATGATGAGATGATTCAAATAAGTTTGTAAAGGTTTCTAAGTGCTGAAAATGAAGATAAAGATGATGAATTTAGGAGTCCTAACAATGTGGTTTATAAAGCAAGGGATTTGGCAAGTGCATTCAAGACTTAAGCCACTAAAATTCCTTGGAATGTGATTATTAGCATGCACAAGAGTCAACTTCAGAGTTGTACTGATCTAGGAGCTTAATTAAGATGAGATGGAGTGTTCAAGTTAGCAAGATGAGCTTGAAAAACTTCAGAGTTGTACTGATCTAGGAGCTTAATTAAGATGAGATGGAGTGTTCAAGTTAGCAAGATGAGCTTGAAATGATTGTTTTAGCTAGAGTTGACATGAATCTGTCATACGGATCCCACGGTTCCCTCTAATAAGGGATCCGTCTAGGCTAATCCTAGGGATCCGTCTCTCACAGCTAAGAAAAGATAACAATGATGTTTGTAAGGTCTAATTCATATACCTTCTTGAGTGTTTAAGTCCATCTAAGTGTCTTAAATGAAGGGATACCTAAATGCTTAAGGGCAATGAGTAATGTAGCTAATGATTGCCTTTTATATAAGAAATTGGAGCTTTTATGAGTACCAATGAATGATCAAAGATGACACTAAAGATTTGAGAGTGTCAAATGGAGCTAAATAATCCTAGAGATCAGATAGTAACTTAAGGTGATCTTTTGGAGGATATCCTAAAAGCTTTAAGATGAAGAGCTAGAGTTTGATCCATTTTGACCTATTTGAAGTAAGGATGACTACAATCAATTTTGCTAGAATTGAAAGATTTCTAAAGCTAGATGTATTAACATGTGCGGGATCATGTGTGAGTGCAAGAGCAGAAGAGTAATGAGTTTTGATGAGACGATAGATCTACAAGTGCTTTGAGTGTGATCTAAGTGAGTTATGTGTGAGTATGAAACTTTTTACTTAGTTTTGATAAGGACTTAATTTGTCCTAAGACACTATGTCTAGCTTAGTGTGAAGTGATCTAAAGACATGTTTTAAAATAAAATGATTGTAATTGCATTTCTGTTTGCCAGATCCCACGGTTCCCTAGAAGGAGGGATCCGTCTAGCACAAATATTGGGATCCGTATCTCTGCTAAACAGAACCTTTTCAAGAGGTATGCAAGGGTTGTACAAGGCATCATATTTCAAAGTTAGTGTTTTCTAAAAATCTCTAACACTAATATAGTGGAGATATCAAAAGTTGAATGTTTACTTTCATGAAAGAAATTACATTACATTGATAAAGCATGAATACTAAGGATTGACCCTATTTTGAAAGGAAACTAAGTTCCTTGAGCGTTTCCGCTAGATGGATCATCAAATGGTTGATGAGTGTTTGCCGATTCAGGGATGAAGAAAGTCTTCATGAGAGATGTGTTTAGAGGTTCTATCATCTTGTTCACAAGTACGTACAACGGACATTGAAATTGAGGATTGAAGTACATGATGTGATGATAAAGGCGTGTCAAGAACATTCCATAAGGGATTAGTTTATTTTTGGATCCTTGAAGATTGACAATTCGCCTTGTGAAGAAGTAGGCGAGATTGTATGGTTTTTGTGTTAGCAAACAATACATTATGTGAGCACAACAAGCGGGAAGGATTTCTCGATTTCCCCTAAGACTCCAAACATTTTCACGTAGGATGAGTGCGAGAGCCTTGTACTCTTCTCGGATATCCCGAGTATAGATAATGTTTGGATCGGAGTAATAGGGTCGAGGTTTGCATATCGTGCGAGTCAAGTCTTCCGGGGAAGGTATGTGTGAACAATATGGACTATTTTCTTCACGAAAGTTGAAGAGAGAATCAAGAAACCAATCTTCAGTGAAGGCACATTGTCCATGATTTGGAATTCGGAGGATGTGAGCAAATTGCCCAAGGGTTAAAACAAACTTTTGGTTTTTGATCCAAAACCAAAGAGATAGAGAGCGATCCTCTTTACGAATGAGTTCCACTTGACGGAAGAATTCCAATACAAACCTTGGATATATTTTCTCGTTAATTTTGATGGTTCAGAAGGAGGTATTGATACCTTCTTCGTATTGTAGAGGGGTGTCGACAATACGTCCTTCGTGGAAGTGACGGGTTTCTAGATTATTGAACCCACGGACATGATTGCCAGGTTTGTTGGGCTCAAGAGAGATGTTAGGAGTGTAGACGCTAGTGAGTGAAAAATCAAACTCATACTCATGCGACATAGCGAGACCTATAGAAATGAAGAGTTAATAGGATGTGACGTATTACGGGCAAAGCAATGATTACCTAACGTTTTTACAAGATGTTTATTAACAATGATAATTAACTCACTTAAAGTTTGACAATCTAGTGGAACATTTCTTTTAGAAAGAAAACGGTTTTTATATTGCATGAAAAAAAAACTGTTTTTCAGAATGACGGTTCTCACGATTCCCTTTTATGAGGGATCCGGCTAGTATATTTACAGGGATCCATGGATCTGTTGTGATAGAAAAAGGTTTTTAAGAAAAGGATTTTTGCATCTTATATGTTTATACAAAGGTATGTATCTTAGCCAATTTTTACTATAGCGTGCATTGTCGGTTTCAAAAGTATCTCAAGACCCCAAAAATACGAAAGATATAAAGCAAAAGAAATGACAAACATATTATGAGAAATTAACTAGATAAACTAGAACATTAGTAATATTTTATTTCAATGCTAAGAACAATACAAAGGATTGAGTATATAACACCAATGTAGATTAACAACACAAAGTATATGTCTCCATATGAGAACTTCATCATAGGAAACACGAGAGCGATGAGTGTTAGGGCGATGAGTACGAAGGCGACGTAAACCATGTTGATGAAGAATCTTCTTGGTTTTGGTTTGAGATGAGATGAGATGAAGAGGAAGATGAAGTTTTGAATGAGAGGTGATTTTTGAAAATGGAAGATTTGAAAAAAAAATGAAGATTTGGTGGAGTGGACGTCGGAGGGGGTTTTATGGGGAAGGAGGAATTTTTGAGATTTGTGTCTTTGTTTTATTATTAGAAAGATATGATTTATGGATTAAATGAATTAAAACACTAATTTTAAAAACCTCGACTTTAGACGAAAGAGTAACACGTATGGGAGAAAAGGTTTCCTAACGAAGCTACGTGTAATATATGAATATGCACAAAAGATAATCATATAAATTCCTATACAAGCATACTTATTTATTAAGCTAATGTTTTTAGAGATAAGCGGGAAATCATACCTCTAAAGCACTTAGGAATGTCTTTACAAATGACACAACAAATGTCAGAGGACAATTCCGGTTCCTTCGTGTTTAAGATACCTTCTTATGGAAGGTAGTTGATAACGCTCAAAATGAACATGTTTTTAGTAGCGTTATTGTTGGTTTTGTGTATGATAATTGGCGATATTTACTCATATCTGTTGCAAAAGATGCGTATTGTGTATGTGTATGTAGCTAGGTATCACAAAAGATGAAGAAATGAAGTTTTCATGCACGTTTAGAGAATTCCCGAGAAAGGAAGACGAGTAAGGAAGCTCTTGGACTCAATGACTAGGAAGCGCAAAGATTTCTAAGTATCTACAACAAGTAAAGATCAAGTTTCGTCTTGGAAATCATCAGCGAAAACAAAGAAAAAGGCGCAAATCAAGAAAAGTCAAAGAAAGTCAAAGCGGGGGTACAAGAGGCGTGACCGTTCGGTTGGAGCCATAATGATCTGGTTGGGCGAGTGAAGAAGGCGCAACCAATCCGGTTGCATGAACTGGAGTTACACAATTTTCATTTAATGTTGCCTTAACTCCCCATAATCATTGGAGGCCGATCATTTCCTGTTATTTACTTGTGGAGAACGTTTTTAGCCAGTTAGTTATGGTTCTATGGCTATATATTGAACCTAGACTTAGTAGTCTAAGTGTGACACAACCCAAAGTGTAATATTCTACACCAAAACTATTACCAACCATTTTATTCATCCCAAAATTTTAGTTATTACTGTAAAACGTCCAGGAGGTTGGAGAGACTCATTCTCGTCCATTGTTTGATCATTCGGAGTTATACGGTTAAGCTAGGTGATTGGAGGCGTGTGGTTGCTATAATCCACTTAATTCTAGTTCTTGTAATCCCAAAAGTTTAGGTATTCTATGAAACTTGTTATGGATTTCTATTCTTTTGAGTTATTGGAATTACTTTGTTATTACTTGTGTTTTGTTATAATTATCATGGAGTAGTTCTTGAATATACTTGTGTGTAAGGATATAGGAAATCATACTAGTGTTCTCATATGTGATGCATGTATATATGATCTTGTTTAAATGAGTTTGTTGGAAAACTACTAGTCTTGTTTGATTTGTCGGTAAAACATGTTTTAAGAAAAAGGACCGAAAGGATTTCTCTTGTGTTTTATTCCAAAAAGTTGAGTGACAAACTAGTATGGGGATATGGTGATTGACAACCACCATGTTTACTTATTGTAACAAGACTAGAAACATTTTCATCACGAAAGGTCGAAAGATTCATAGGAACAATTTTAATAAGAAAATTTTACAAACAAATGGATTTTCTAAAGGATAATCATTAGGATAAGGACCGAAAGGATTACCTATATGTTATTGTTCTTAAAATGATTTTACAAAACATAAACCATGGTTTGGAAATCATTTGCTTATGATTTGTGCATCACATCAAGAGTTTACACCAAGCATTCATGAACACTTACTATGATTGCCTATAGACTACACACAAGTATATGTTTCTTTATATTGAATTTCACTAAAACCATTATTTTTGGAGAGAGCCTTGACAAAGCTTTCTTGTTACCAATCCTTTAAAATAATTTCAAAAAGCAAAATCCCTTGGGACAATCTCTACTTACCCACATTTGCTATCACGAACGAGTATACTTGCTCGTATGTGTTTATAGTAATAGCCGGATAAATCGTGTTTATAAATTTTTAAAACTTGCACACGGTAAGCACGCCAAGTTTTTGGCGCCGCTGCCGGGGGATTTTTGATTTTTAAGTATTTTGATCTTGTTAAGATTCTGTAAAAATTGGTAATATTAAAATTAGATTTCATTAAAAAAAATGGTTTAGAGGCTAACCGAACCGGTTAGTGCTCTCGGAAAAGTTTTTGTTTTGATTTTCATAGTTTTTAGTTTATCTAGTGTTTTGTGTTATAGTTTTTAGTTTAATTCTTATCATTTCTGATTTTTATAGATTATCTTATAAATTGTTCATGCTTTTCTTAGTATATTTTTAGATTTTTGATATTTAATCATTTTTTTGAGTTTTATTTACCTTTTTAGTTAATTGTCTTAATTTCAGTTTTTATGGGTTAATAGTTTTAATGAGTAGTTAAGTAGATTAGTTAATATAGTTTTGATTAATTAACTTAATTAATATTTATAATTAATAATGATAATGAGTAGACACAATTAATTAAGAGTTTAAGTACAATTAATGGTCTTTAATTAAATTAAATTAACATGTTTAAATATATAAAAAATTAAAAAAAATTAAAAAAAAAATTTGGAAATCGGCCCAACCGTTCGGTTGCAGCCCGCAATCGGATCGGTTGGAAGTTTTGGTTAAGAAGTTTTACCACCAACCGACCCGGTTGGAGCTCTCGGTAAATTTTTTTTCTAGTTTTTCGATTTTGAGTTTTAGCTTGTGTTTTTAGTTTTGTTAAGTGTCTTTACTTGTTTAGTTTATGTTTCTGTAGTTTGCTTTTGTTTTTACTAACTCTAATGCTAATGACTTGGATTTTTGTCTTTGGTTTGGTCCTGTCTTGTTAGATAGTTGTTATGGATAGTTAAAGCGGAATTTCTGAGTACCTACGTAACTTGGATGAGATGTTCAAAGACACCGGGAATTCGTTGGAGAAGATTGGGAATATTTTAGAAGAGAGGTAGAAGGACTTGTGTATTGATGCGGATAATGTGGAAGAAGTGGGAGGGAACAAGGTTCAACTTCCTAAGAAGGGTAGAGTTGTGGTATTCACGCAAGCACCACTAACGGAGTATGATTCACCACTTATGAGGTTTGGTACACCTTGTAGTATCGAGGGGGTGAGTGCGTGGGATGCTCAACTAAACATGGCCTATGGTGAAAATTACATTGTGGAGAAAGTTCTTGATCAAATTGGCCACGTACGTTTGGATTACGAAGCTTACGGGAGGAGAATGGTTAAGAATCTTAAGGTTAACATTCATGGTCACATTTTCAAAGCAGATTTTGTTGTCTTGGAGGAAGGAAACGCTGATGAGCCCAACGTATGTTTTGGGCAAGATTTTCTTGTGACAACCAAATGTCAAGTGGACTTTGCTTTAGGGGAGATGAGGATCAACATCACCGACTTGGAAGAGGAGAAAGGGGTGAATGAAATGCTTGTGGAATTATGTGCTAATATGGAAAAGGAGAATGTGGAAGTCGTTAAGATTGGGAAGGCTAATAGAAAGAAAACCTCATCCAACAAATTAACTCGTACCACATCCACCAACAAAAACAATGATTACACATCTTCACCACCCAATACACCAAACACCTTCAAACCTTTAACCCAAGACCAAAAAGAAGCCATCTTGGAAAATCTTGAACAAAAATTTCTCGAACTAAATGAGAAAAAGCCGGTAATTGAGGTATTACAAGATTATGTTTTATACCGCAAGAAACTAGATGTGGTGATGTTAGCAAGAGCAAGATTGGAGGATAAAGATCTATCGGAGGAGGATAGAGATATGATTTTGTTTAGGGGTATGCCACGTAAGGAGAAAGACCCGGTAAATTTTGTTTTGAAGATTAAGGTTAACGGGACCACACCAATGTATGCTTTGGCGGACACGGGTTCGAGCGTCAATGTTATGCCCTATCCATTATTTAAGACGTTGGGACTTAGTAAACCACAACCAAACCACTCAAAACTTACCATGGCGGATAACTCCCAAGAAAAAGCGATGGGGGAGGTGAAAAACGTAAGGGTTCAAATTGGCTATCAACCCTACTTGGCCGATTTTCTAGTTCTAGACATCCCGGTTGATAAGAGTCTGCCTCTTCTACTAGGAAGACCGTTCCTACGTACATGTGGTGCAATCATAGATATGGTTAGGGGTACGATGACAATCGATGATGGGATCTCAAAACAAACCTATTATCCTAAACCGAGGGACCGGTTTTGGAATTCATGGAAGATTTAGAATTGATGGAAGCGGACGATGACTTAACTTGTTTTGAAATTGGACGTGATGTCCATGGAAACCCGATGTATGGACCACTAGCTCCACCATACTTTGATATTGATGATGAGATGGAGCAGCACTAGCGGTGGAAGCATTTACAATCCATTCAAAACATCCTTGTTTACAAGAAGCTAGCCGATTTCTTAGGTTCTCTACCGGTTCAACTCAAAAATTTGGAATGGGGACCGAGGGTCAAGTGTTTACAAAGAGAGGATGGAGACGGAGAATGGCACGTCAAATTTGATATACTATGCCGGATGGGAGAAGATTTATAAGGAAGTTCAAAACTTCTGAAACACACCGTGAATTGACCGGAAATTTCTAAGTGAGGACATGTTAAGGCATGAGTATTTTGAGGAGTAATAAGGAGAAGCAAAACACCATAATAACAAGCAATTGTTTGCTTGATTTTCATGAACTTTTAATTTTATGCATTTAGGACTTCTTGTTTTTCATTTCATTTTTATTTTCTCTTATTATTTTCAAGTTATTTAATTAATTCATTTTGAGTTTTAGTTTAAGTTATGAGTATGATGATTTAGTTTTTGAGATTAGATGTTGTTGAAATTTCCAAATGGTTGGATGAATGTTGTGTGCATCTTTAAACGGATTTTTGGGTAAATGATTGTTACTTGGAAGGTAAAATACCCAAGTAAAGTGAAAAAGGCAAAATTCTGAAACGGTTGTGTCCATGACTGATCCGGTTGCATGCAAGTATATATACCAAAAATCCAATTTTTCCAGAAAAACACACACACATACTAATCCTCCAGCTGGGTTTCGCAAAATTCAACCATTAGAAGTTATTTGAAGATTGTAAAAGTTGTAGAAGATCATCATGGCACCTAAGCAAGTAAGCATCTGCAATCAATTAACTTAATTAAGGTTTAATTAGAGCAATTGATTCGAATTACAAATTAGGTCACTAATTTGGGAGTTTTTGATAAAATTCGAATTAAGTTGTAATCTTTTAGGATTAAGTGGGTAATTGATATAGGAATGTATTGCAAAAAGAATTGTAGTGATTGATTCAACATGGAATGAGTATTTGATGATTGAATTTTCGGATTTAATTATGTTATGCCATTGAATCAAATTAAGTTGCAATTGATGATTCCTAGTTGGTAGATGATGCGTTTTTAATGAATTTTAGATGCCACATTGTTGATTAGAACAAGTAATTGAGAATTGAGGTTGAGATTGTTGAGTTCTAAGCAAGATGAATCTTTGATGATTGGAAGCTTTGGAAAACAAATTAAGAACAATTTGAGGATGTGGGAATCATTGATAATGTTAGAATGCAGTCTAGGAGTGACTTGGACTTAGAAAAATATAGTGGGAAATGGATTTGAAGGCAAAGCCTTCTGCAGGTTGAGGAACCGATCCGGTTGCGAAGCGCAACCGAACGGTTGGATAGAGGAAGCAGGTGGAATCGATCCTGTTGCTCCTCAACTGATCCGGTTCCACGTTATGTTTTGAAAATTTTTGAATTTTTTAAGTAGACCTTAGAGGCTTACATAGACCTTCCCGTTTGTTCTAACACTCTTATATTGACTTGTATTTATGATTTCTACAGAGAAATGTTGTAGGTTGTTCAAGTTCGACACGGGTTCCACTAAACCCGATTGTTGCCAAGTATTGCCAAAGGAATGCAAGGAAGAGAGTCACGTATAGCTTGAAGGCTGAAGCAAATGCAAACTTGAAGTTCAAAGATCTCACCAACGAGGAGAAACATGCTTTCAGGGAACAATTATCAAAGTTGCAAAATAGGACAGCTTTGGTTCCAAGGGTGATTGATTGGGATTTTTTTGCGGAGTATGAGTGTGAAAATGAGTTGCTTAATATGATGCGGATGTATTATGTCTATCCGGTTGATGGGGATTCGTTTGATGATTTGTCATGGGAAAGAGCGTTTAGCATTAATGAAGAGGTTTATCGTGAATGGTGTATGGAGTTCTTTTTGACCATGTACTTTGAAAGAAAGGTCAATGTTAGAAACATCATGGAAGAAGTTTGTGTTTGGTTTAGGCTATGTGGGCAGGATCACGCCTACATATTGCCGGATTTTGCTGTTGCTCTTGGCTTGAATGAACCGAATGAGGTAAAGCATCGATTGTTTGAAGCTCATTTTTCGAGGCTTAGGAGGTTTGAAAAAGAATACCCTAGCATCCCCGCTTACTGGAATCGAGTGGGAGATCCTTCTTGTACTAGGAGGAATGCTGCAACCATTAGGAATCCATTGATGAGAGTGCTACACAAGTTGCTAGTAACTGGGCCGTTTCATAGAGTTGGAAGCATGGACAAATGTCATAAGCCGGACTTGTGGGTTATAATGTTATTGGAGGAAACTAAGGACGGAAATGCGGCTTGGCTCATAGCCGAGTATTTGTCTAGGAAAGCCCCAGGAAATAAAGGTAATAGAAACATTTGTGGAGGCCATTTTGTGACAAGGTTGACAAGGAATCTTGGGTATTACAATAGTAGTGAATTGGTTAAGTGCAGAGAGCCAAAGTTTTGTGAGATTTGGAATGCAAATGGTTTTGGAAATGCTTTGAATAAGAAGACGAAAACGTTGGGAGCATGGATTGAACCGCAACAACAACAACCACAACCACGACAACAACAACAACAACCACCACAGCAGCAAGGAAATGTGCCAATGGGCAATATACCGATGGGAAACGTGCAAACGGGTAGGTCTAGTAGTTTTGACTCAGGTTGGGGAGAGTGGAACCAACATTTGAATGAAATTCAGTGTAGGGAAGTTTGGAGAGATTCGATGATGTAGAGAAACAATTACATCAATGATTATTCAATGCCGATTTTTCAACACATGGCTTAAGAAGCCAATTACGAGTTGCCACCCTACAATCCACCCAATGTTCCACCATATCCTTTCCCTACACCTCTTATCCTGGACCCTATCCGTATCCATATCCTGGATATGCACCATTTCCTGACCCAGTGCCTGCATATGGTAGATTACCCGAGGTGGGAGGATCAAGTTATGATGTTATTGGAGGATCTTCATCGGGCGTTGCAAAAGAGAAGAAGAAGAGAAAGGTTTACACAATCTTTGATGAGGAGGAGAACTATGAAACCGAAAGCGATGATGAGGAAGAAGGTGATGATATGAGCGAGGATGACGAATGATCATGGATCATTCTTGATTTATGGTTTCGAAAACAATGGTTATCATGTGTTGCACAATATTATCTCTATCTCTTAACTATTTCTTTAGGATGATTATCATACTTTGTTTATTTTCATATTTTTAGTAGCATTTGGATTGTTTGCTTGTTTTGTTTTGTGTATTGCGTATTTTGCAGTTTTGTTTGCATGATGGATGTGACGGAAGCTTATTGTTGGTCAAATATTTGGAGTTGGATAACTCACATGCTTGCTTATGACCCAATATCGTATTGCATATTCTATCCGTGGTATCTTTTGACTATTTCTTTTCCCATTTTCTTTACTTTGAAGTTCATTTTATTACATTAAGGACAATGCAAAACTTAAGTATGGGGGAGGGAAGAAAATAGGAAAAATGATACGGTTTTTAATTTTTAGTTTTTTTTAGTCTTATTTTTAGGTAAATTTTTGGATTTAAGTAATTAACATGAAATCGCCCTAGATTGTCTAGTTGTTTTCACACGTTATTGAAATGTATTAAAAAAAAAAAAAAAAAAAAAAAAAAAAAAACTTGTGTATTTCAATGGTAAAATGAGGTTTTAAAATTTTTGATTTGAACCAAATTACGGAAGTAATTCATTATGGATTCGATAGCATTTTCTAGCACGCATTATAGCCTTTTCCACTTAATTGTGAGGTTTCTTTTGTATAAAACACATCTTTTGTTTTATATTTGCTATGAGTGTCTTAGGTGATTATGTCGATTCTAGAACTTGTACTTGTTATGCATTACGGTTAAAATCACTCTCGAGTGATAAAAATATGTTAAAGTGTAAGAGGCATCGTAGGATTTAACCCAAATGGCCTTCCATTTTACATCAAATGATATATTAGCTAACCACATCGGTTAGTTAACCACCTTATATGGACCCATTTGTTAGTGCTCATTTTTAGCACTAGATACCCTTAGTTACACCCTTCGAGCCAATCTTTTCATTCTCGTTAAATCCAGAAAAATACAAAAATATTTTACACTTTAAACCTTAGCCTACCCATGTCATGTCTATTGGTTTGTTGCTAGTTGTTTGGAGTGTTGGATTGTTTTTGAAGATTATGAAGAAGCTACACTTTGTCTATAGCGTTTACCATTCTCCAACAAAGATGAAGGAGACGTCTTTCTCATTTGTATTTTTTGTGGTGTATGCTTACACTAAGTGTGGGGAAACTTATTAAAAAAAATGGTTATAGCCAATGTGCTATATGAAGAATATTGATTGGCCAATGAGCTAAATTGAGTTACATATGTTTGGAGATCGATATGTGAAGAGGAGAAGATATAATCATTTTCGGGATTGTAGTTTGTATGATAACTAGCAACATGGAGGTTTAGACTTGACTTTATTTTACTTTTAACACTGATAAGGTTTTAAAATGTACCTTTTTGAGGGTTCGTTTAAGCCCTTATTTGATCACTTTTGTATCCGTTATTACTTAATATCGTTCCTTTTCACTTTTAGGTCTCTTGAAGGCAAATTCTGGAATGGCACTTATTTAGCGAAAAGGCACGGATATCTGAAGAAAATGGCCAAAGTCAAGAATCGAGACACTCAGTTCTTTGAAACACGAGGGGACGGCGTCGGTGTTATCTGCGACGCCGTCGGAACACATGTTGTGACGATCTGAGCCAAATTGCTTATTTTCAAGTGATGGTTTACGGCTTTAAAGAGTAGGTCATCGCAACTCGGACGGCCTAAATTTGATCGAGACGCGTCGGAGGTGAAGAGACGGCGTCACAAGCATAAGGTGCGCCGTCGCAAGACTAACGTGGCCAAGGCGAAACCCTAATGGCGGCGACCGAGCGGCGTCACAAATCATAAGGTGTGCGCCGTCGCGAATGTAATCTTATATATAGAATCCGAATTTTTCAGTTTTGTGTGTGTAGTCTTTTGGAGTAAAAACCTAAACCGAACCAAGGTTGTCTTGTACAGTATTTTAGGGTTCCAAACCCTATCTTACACCAAGATAAGTGTTTTACTTCATTAATTCAATTATATCTTCAATTATTTGTGTGTATGCTTGCATGTTCTCCATGTCCGGCTAATTTACTTGCGTGTTTGCTTAGGGAATATGAAACTTAACTATTGAATATTGATTGGTTGTCTCTTATCTTAATTGTTAATGATATACTAATGCGATAGGTCGTTCGTTGTGTAGTTAATGCTTGATTAATCTTTGTGAACCTTAGACTATAACACCTAGAGTAGTTGTAGGCTAAACCATCCAAAGAGTACCTTAGAGTTAGAGTTTATAAATCCTAGAGATTTTGTAGACGAGACCCTTTGGTAGTTTCAAAGAGTTAGGGATAAACGCATACCCTACGACCTTAGACACACAACGCAATTAAGAATAAGGACGTGACAATTCAACCATCAATTAATCTTTGTGAACCTTAGACTATAACACCTAGAGTAGTTGTAGGCTAAACCATCCAAAGAGTACCTTAGAGTTAGAGTTTATAAATCCTAGAGATTTTGTAGACGAGACCCTTTGGTAGTTTCAAAGAGTTAGGGATAAGCGCATACCCTACGACCTTAGACACTAGCGCAATTAAGAATAAGGGCGTGACAATTCAACCATCAATAGGAGATAATTAAGGAGTAATAAAACCTAAGTAAACACATCTTTAAATCATCATACGAGCACACAATAATTAGACATAGACTACCCTCACCTTAGTTAATTAGATAATTAGATAGTAGAGTAACCGGTAGAAATACCAACCCCTCAAATCAAACCCGAGATTCGTACTATTCCATTTCCTAAAAAAACATAAAAAGATAAAAATAATCTTCCTTAACTGACCTTAGCATAGTAACTCCTCACTATCATTCCTATTCCCTAGAGAGCGATATCAATTCCGTGGCTTACCCTAATACTACACTACAACGATTAGGTTCCTCGCCTAGGGTGTTGAAAAACTTGCTCGACGAAAGGAAGTTCCTTATACCCGAGCGACGCGTGTAGCGTTATCAAGTTTTTGGCGCATTGTCGGGGAATAGAATAGCTAGTTAGAGTCCACCTCGTTAGGTTTCCTTGCTTGATTCCTATCAAGTAAATTTTTCTCATTTTAGCTTCCTCGTAGTCTATCCTCCTTCTTCGTGACCTTTGTTCGTAACCCCATCACTTTTCATCATGGAAGGTGATAACCAACCACCATTCATCATCCTACCACCAAATGACCCGCCAAGAGGCTGTACTTTTGGTGAATACTCGAGACCAAGCCACCTAGGCTATAGGAACACCATTGAGCTTCCCGACCAAGCCCAAACTACGGCCCTATGATCTGACACCATCCAGTTGGTGCAAAACGGATGTGCATTCCATGGACTTCGTTCAGAAGATCCTAATCGACATCTTAAGTTTCCTTAAAATTGTCGATTCCATCGACCTCGATGCTACTACTCGGGAGACCAGCGTCTGCGTCTCTTCCAATTCTCTCTTGGACCAAGCTAGTAATTGGCTTGAGCGACTTCCATGGCTCCATCTCAAGTTGGGATGATCTCACCTCTCGCTTCCTTGCTCGATTTTTCCCACGGGAGAACCACTAAGCTTAGGAATGACATCTTGATGTTCCAACAACGTCAGGTGAATCTCTCTGAAGCATGGACTCGATTCAAGGACTTACTCCATAAAGTCCCTCATCACGGCATTGATCTTTGGCTTCAAGTCCAACTCTTCTATGATCATGTCAACTTTCCCACTAAGCGATCCATTGACCAAGCGGCCGGTGGAAAACTTAGTGATCTCACCGTGGAAGAATCGTGGGGTATAATAGAGGACCTTGCTCTCTATGACAACGAAAGTTGGAATGACCCCCGTGAGTTGCCCAAAACCGTTAAGGCAATCTCCTTGCCTCCAATTGACTCACAATCTTCCAACCGTATGATGCTTGAGCTTGAAGATCAAGTAAAATTCCTAATGAGCTCCTACAAAAATCCTAAGTCCTCACATCAAGTGAATAAAATCACTCTACCTTGTGAGTTATGTAGTGGTCCCCATGACACTCGTGATTGCACAAGACTCCCCGAACAAGCTTTTGCGGACTTCGCCTCCACGCGTACCGATAGAGCGGGAGAGAAGTGGTACACTTTCAAGCCCGAACAAAACAACTTAGGAAACTCTTACAACCACTCATAGATAAATCACCCTAACCTTAAGTGGAACCAAAACTCAAGCACACCCCAAAGCTCATCTAGTCCACCTAATAGGTTCAATTCTCTAAACACCGGGAACCCCACTAGTCTTGAGGCAATTGCATCTAGATTCATGTCATCCCAAGAAACTCGATTGGCTAAGCTTGAAGCCGATTTTAAGAAAAGACAAGGCGAGATGACAAACAAGCTTGATGCCCTCTTAAAAGCCTTTAATGACCAAGAAATTGGAGCACTCCCAAGTAATACTATAAAGAACCCAAAAGTGAATTCGATTTCATCGACTTCATGTTCTTGTTCACCATGGGAGAGTGCACATCCATGCCCCTCACACCTAACGGTTCACTCGGTAAATGCTATCAACAAGGGTTCCAAGAAATTTAACATGGGGTACCAAGGCCCCGCACCATTGGTGGAACCTACTCTTGAAAAACCCGTCAACCAAGAACCCAAGCTTAATCTAGAGGAGGAGTACAAGGAACTTCATCAAGAGAAACCGGTTCTTGAAGTCTTAGCTCATGCACCTTATTATAATGCTTTAAAAGAAAAGTATGAGTTAGAACTTAAACTTGGAAAACATGGGTCCGATTTTGTGCGAAATAATTTACCTAAGAAGTTAGACGATCCCGGGCTATTTACTCTTCCGTGTAGGCTTGGAACTTCCAGACCTCTCGATGCTCTAGCCGACTTAGGATCATGCATCAATCTTGTTCCGTTGTCGCTCCATAGAAGCCTTATCTTAGGCAAGATAGAACCAACGTAAACCATCTTAGGTCTTGCGGACGGTAGTGTTGCATATTCGGTAGGGATAATAAAATACATGGTAGTACACGTAGGAGAATTGACTCTTTTGGCCGACTTCCATGTGCTAGACGTGAATAAGGACCCGACATGCCCATTGCTAGTAGGAAGAGGATTCTTAGCTACCGCTAGTGCTATCATTGATTGTAAGATGTCCAAAATAGTGGTAGGAGAGGGGAGTGCTAGGTCGATTTACGATGTTAAAAAGCATACCTACTACAAGGAAGAGGAACTCCCACATGAGATTAGGTTGGATAGAGCGCCATCTAGATACAAACCTTGGATAGATAAGAATTTCATAGGTCCCCAACGACCTTTCTACCTAGATGAAGCCTTTACTAGTAAAGCAACTTTCCAAGAAAAAGAAATGGCTAGGGACATGGAAGTGAACCCGTTCGAGGACGCCTTAGTATTTAGGAAGATGACCGAGTTTCTAGGAAGCTTGCCCGTCAACCTTGTCATGAATAAGTGGAAAGTTGAGAGCGAAAGCCTGAACATAAGTGGGATTGGGATAGACCACCTAGTGATGGTAATGTAGAGTGGCACATTAGAATAACAATCTATGATCCCGATGGAGAGAAGTTTGAAAAGGCATATCGAACCAAACGTACTACTAGGAACTTAAATGATAAGTTTGATCCTTATGACATTGTTAAGGATAGGCTTACTTATATCGGTACGTAGGAGCACGACTACGAGTCTAGCTACAAGACTCATAAATAAAGAAAAGCGCTTTGTGGGAGGTAACCCATGCTTAATTGTTTGCTTGTTTGTGTCATATATCTTTTATTGATTGTCTATTCTCATGTTTAAATTTGTAAAAATGCTTTATTTTGTTTTTAACCTCGTCTTAATCACATATAAAGGTATTTTACATAAAGGATAAGTGTAGGGAGGATTACACATGTTTTCAAAAGAAACGTAAACATGAGAATTTCAATTGATTAAAAGATATACATGTGTGTTTGTTCGAGTCAAATGCTTGTATCGAGTCATAATGGATGTTTTGAGAAAATTTTCCAGATTTTAAAGATGTAAATTTTCGAATTTTTCGAGAAAATCATGAGACCAATTTTGTCGGGATAACTGTGGCGTCGAGATCGCAACTGACGGCGTCGGGAAGGAGTAAAACAATGATTACTTTTTCTCGTTTTCGAGCTACTTATAAATTTTGGAATTTTCCAGGTCTTAATTTTCCAGAAATTCTGTAAACATCTATTCCACAAGCATTATATCCTAGTAGAGTCTTATATATATTATTACCGCCGATTTTACGCGAAGGTTTCGTTTGTTCTCTTCAAGTGTGCAGGTTTTATTTATCAAGAAGAAGATACATAAGGTTGGAAAGAACTTTTCATGCATACATTCTTCTTGGAAAGGATTTAACCAATACTTCACACACGGATCCTACCGAGCTAATCAGGGGAGTATTAGTTTCTTTCGTTTTTTTATTACCTTCTATTATCATAACTTTGATACTTTCGAGGAACATTGGGGACAATGTTCAGTTTAAGTGTAGGGAGGGAAAATAAAACGGGAACTTTGAAACTATGCTTATCCTTGATTATTTGCTTTGTCCAATTTCATTTGTGTAATAAACCATGAGAAAATGTCGGTTAGAGTAATTTTGGCACTAAATTTAAAATTTTTCATGACATATTGGAGTGGGCCATTAGTCTTAACAAAAGCGTCTCATGGATAGGTAAATATATGACTAGCACAAAAACCCTTTACCACTTAAATTCCACCCAAAATGTGAGGATCACCCTTAGATTAGTAGGAATTAAAGCATTCATCTTTAATGCTTAGTATGTGAACCGGTAGTATAATAGATTCTAGAACTTGTTTTGCGATGCATCCCGAGATCGCTAGTAAGACTACACTTGTGTAGTTAGGAATAACTAAATGATAAGAGGCATAAGGATAACCCTTGTTTGATACCCGTAATATAATTACTTCTTCCACATCGGTTGAGTAATTCCCCCACACCCTTGCGTTGTACTCATCTTTAGTACACGATACCCTAGTTAACCCCTCGAGCCTATCCTTTTCGCGGTTCTCGTGAGGTTTCGTTTTTGAATATCAATGAAGAGCATTGTTTACACCCCACCCCCAAATATACACCCAAATCGCCTTAGCCTACCTTGTATGCACTCACTTTTAGTGCATTATTGTTATCACCCTAAAAACCCTTAGTTCAATTATCTAGTTGCTTGCATAAGTTGCTAAGTCGAGTCATATCTTTTGTATACAGTTTTGGAACGATTGGGACTCATGGGAAAAGTTAAAGTTTATGAAATGAAGGGAAGGGAACGATAAATTCAAATTCCCTTTATTTGCGTAATAATGTACTCCAAGTGTTTTGATCTTTTCAATTCGGGTCAAATTAGTATTAGAGTAATAAAAACTCAAGTGTAGGGATGTGCCTATAAATCCCTATCATTTTGATGTTACCGTAGAGGATGGTAGAGTAAAAGTGTATGAGAAAGTAAAAGTGAATGAGAAAAAAAAAATCGAAAAAAAAATAGAAAAAGAGAAAAAGAAAAAAAAATAGTGTTGAAAAAAAAAACATACGGGCTACCATCCTACATCTATCCTTTAAATTTATGTTTGTTTGTTTCAGTTATCTAGAGTTTAGAGTGTCGAGTCTTGGCCTAGCAACGCCATTCTTCGTATGCTTGTAACATAAAGATTTTTGACTTGCCACCACTAAATAACCTATCCCACCAAACCCTTTGTTTCTCTATCGTAAGCCTATCATTACAACCCTTTAAAAGACCTCTTTGATAGTCTTTCCTAGGTGCTTACGCCAAAGCGATGGAGGTTTGATCTATTCTCAAGCCTATGGTAATCTATGTACTAGGACCGGTTAATGAGTGTTTATCTTCCATTTCCAACTTGTTATATTTCATATACACCCGAGAGATGTGAGTACCCAAACACCCCATGTGAGGTGCTAGTATGTAATTCCGTGCTTGTTATGACTTTTATGGGGCTTATATGTGTTGTGGATTGTTCTAAACCAATGCTTCATGACCCCAACTTATAAATTAATTGGCTAAAAGCACATTTGCTTGAGGACAAGCAAATACCAAGTGTAGGGATATTTGATAAGGTTTTAAAATGTACCTTTTGAGGGTCGTTTAAGCCCTTATTTGATCACTTTTGTATCCGTTATTACTTAATATCGTTCCTTTTCACTTTTTAGGTCTCGTGAAGGCAAATTCTGGAATGGCACTTATTTGGACGAAAAGCGCGAATATCTGAAGAAAATGGCCAAAGTCAAGAATCGAGACACTCAAGTCTTTGAAACACAAGGGGGCGTCGGTGTTATCTGCGACGCCGTCGGAGCACATGTTGTGACGATCAAGAGCCAAATTGCTTATTTTCAAGTGAAGGTGTCGGGCTTTAAAAGAGTAGGTCGTCGCAACTCGGACGGCCTAGATTTGATCGAGACGGCGTCGGAGGTGAAGAGGACGGCGTCACAAGCATAAGGTGGCGTCGCCGCAAGACTAACGTGGCCAAGACGAAACCCTAATGACGGCCACCCGACGGCGTCACAAATCATAAGGTGACGCCTTCGCGAATGTAATCTTATATATATAATCTGAATTTTTCAGTTTTGTGTGTGTAGTCTTTTGGAGTAAAAACCTAAACCGAACCAAGGTTGTCTTGTACAGTATTTTAGGGTTCCAAACCCTATCTTACACCAAGATAAGTGTTTTACTTCATTAATTCAATTATGTCTTCATTTATTTGTGTGTATGCTTGCATGTTCTCCATGTCCGGCTAATTTACTTGTGTGTTTGCTTAGGGAATATGAAACTTAACTATTGAATATTGATTGGTTGTCTCTTATCTTAATTTTTAATGATCTAGTAATGCGATAGGTCATTCGTTGTGTAGTTAATGCTTGATTAATCTTTGTGAACCTTAGACTATAACACCTAGAGTAGTTGTAGGCTAAACTATCCAAAGAGTACCTTAGAGTTAGAGTTTATAAATCCTAGAGATTTTGTAGACGAGACCCTTTGGTAGTTTCAAAGAGTTAGGGATAAACACATACCCTACGACCTTAGACACACAACGCAATTAAGAATAAGGACGTGACAATTCAACCATCAACAGGAGATAATTAAGGAGTAATAAAACCTAAGTAAACACATCTTTAAATCATCATACGAGCACACAACAATTAGACATAGACTACCCTCACCTTAGTTAATTAGAAAATTAGATAGTAGAGTAATCGGTAGAAATACCAACCCCCCAAATCCAAACCCCGAGATTCGTACTTTTCCATTTCCTAAAAAAACATAAAAAAGATAAAAAAAAATAATCTTCCTCAACCCCAACCTTAGCGTAGTAACTCCTCACTAGCATTCCTATTCCCCTAGAGAACGATATCAATTCCCGTTGCTTACCCTAATACTACACTACAACGATTAGGTTCATTGCCTAGGGTGTTGAAAAACTTGCTCGATGAAAAGGAAGTTCCTTTGACCCCGAACGACGCGTGTAGCGTTATCAAACACTAATTTCATAAACTATCCCATGCCTTATCCACACCTTTTATAAACCCGAAGCCTTAACATTATAACCCGAATAAAAGCCCTCTTTGATGAATTTATTTTCTTTTTTTTTATACTTGTACAAGCTTATGGTAAAAAGAATTAATCATGACTAGGCATTGAGTGATTTACATATACCACCTGTATATGAGTGTTGAGTGAATTCTTAAAATCATTCGTGAGGTGTTCTAGTTGTGTTATCTAAATTATTTGGTTCATTTTAAAGTTTTGACATATTAAAAGCAAATTAATGATTATTTCTTTTGAGATGATTGTTAAATTTTTGGAACCACGGTATCAAGACCATTGAAATCGATTTTTGCAAATGTTAGACCTACTCGAGGGCGAGTAGAACTTAAGTGTGGGCGAATTTGATAACGCTCAAAATGAACATGTTTTAAGTAGCGTTATTGTTGGTTTTGTGTATGATAATCGGCTATATTTACTCATATCTGTTGCAAAAGTGCAAAAGATGCGTATTGTGTATTTGTATGTAGCTAGGTATCACAAAAGATGAAGATGAAGAAATTAGTTGCTGCAAACAAAAACGATCCAAGAAGGGAAGACGAGTAAGGAAGCTCTTGGACTCAATGACTAGGAAGCGCAAAGATTTCTAAGTATCTACAACAAGTAAAGATCAAGTTTCGTCTTGAAAATCATCAGCGAAAACAAAGAAAAAGGCGCAAATCAAGAAAAGTCAACGAAAGTCAAAACTGGGGGTACAAGAGGCGCCCAACCGTTCGGTTGGAGCCCGCAACCGATCCGGTTGGGCGAGTGAATAAGGCGCAACCGATCCGGTTGCATGAACTGGAGTTACACAATTTTCATTTAATTTTGCCTTAACTCCCCATAATCATTGGAGGCCGATCATTTCCTGTTATTTAATTGTGGAGAACGTTTTTCGCCAGTTAGTTACGGTTCTATGGCTATATATTGAACCTAGTCTTAGTAGTCTAAGTGTGACACAACCCAAAGTGTAATAGTTTACACCAAGACTATTACCAACCATTTTATTCATCCCAAAAGTTTAGTTATTACTGTAAAACGTCCAGGAGGTTGGAGAGACTCATTCTCGTCCATTGTTTTGATCATTCGGAGTTATACGGTTAAGCTAGGTGATTGGAGGCGTGTGGTTGCTATAATCCACGAATTCTAGTTCTTGTAATCCCAAAAGTTTAGGTATTCTATTAAACTTGTTATGGATTTCTATTCTTTTGAGTTATTGGAATTACTTTGTTATTACTTGTGTTTTGTTATAATTATCATGGAGTAGTTCTTGAATATACTTGTGTGTAAGGATGTAGGAAATCATACTAGTGTTCTCATATGTGATGCATGTATATATGATCTTGTTTAAATGAGTTTGTTGGAAAACTACTAGTCTTGTTTGATTTGTCGGTAAAACATGTTTTAAGAAAAAGGACCGAAAAGATTTCTCTTGTGTTTTATTCCAAAAAGTTGAGTGACAAACTAGTATGGGGATATGGTGATTGACAACCACCATGTTTACTTATTGAAACAATACTAGAAACATTTTCATCATGAAAGGTCGAAAGATTCGTAGGAACAAGTTTAATAAGAACATTTTACAAACAAATGGATTTTCTAAAGGATAATCATTAGGATAAGGACCGAAAGGATTACCTATATGTTATTGTTCTTAAAATGATTTTACAAAACATAAACCATGGTTTGGAAATTATTTGCTTATGATTTGTGTATCACATCAAGAGTTTACACCAAGCCTTCATGAACACTTACTATGATTGCCTATAGACTACACACAAGTATATGTTTCTTTATATTGAATTTCACTAAAACCATCATTTTTGGAGAGAGCCTTGACAAAGCTTTCTTGTTACCAATCCTTTAAAACAATTTCAAAAAGCAAAATCCCTTGGGACGATCTCGACTTACCCACCTTTGCTATCGCGAATGAGTATACTTGCTAGTATGTATTTATAGTAATAGCCAGATAAATCGTGTTTATAAATTTTTAAAACTTGCACACGGTAAGCACATCAGTAGTCTTGTTACCAAGCAATTCCTATGACTTGGCATGTGTGAGCTTTAACTAAGCAACATGACAAAGAAAGTTAGTGCAATAAAATAAATATAAAAGAATTTTGTTATCTAATCAACATCCAAACAAGGTGTTTTAAAAACATGGTGTTTGTTTTTGTAAAAGACCTTCTTTGTAGTTTTCAATTAAACACGGATCGTATCAAGTTTTTCAAGTACAATATACTTCAAGAAACTGGATAACGAAGCTCTGATGCCAATTGTGGAAAACTAAAAGGGGGGGTTGAATAGTTTTACCGATTAAAACTTGATTTTAAACTATTTAGATCGACTTATGTCAATATATTAAACATGTGTGTCGGATGTTGATAGACAAGCATATATAAGTATGTAATGAAAAGATAAGGAGTAAGAAGCACAAAACTACAACGCGAGTATTTATAGTGGTTCGGCTACAAGGACACCTTCCTTGCCATACTCCACTCTCCGAGTCACCTACTCGAGAGTTCGTAAACACTACACAACACCAACTCCTTATGGCGGAAAAGCCTTCACAACGTTGCCTACTCTTTTTCCGGTACTAGGCTAACCACCGGGTTCTTTCACAAAGGAGAAACACACCTACCACAACGTCGCCTACCCGTTATCCGGTACTAGGCTAAGTATTTAGTTCCATTACAATGGAGGAACTACTACCCAACACTACACAACACTTAACCCAAAGGAGACCCACTCCTTATTACAACACCATCAAGGATATCAACATCCTTTGACCCAATAGTAATCTATCTTGTACATCGAATCACACCATATCGAATGTACACCTTAGGCACCTTTCACTAATGCCTTTTAACTCGATCTTCAAAGCACCTTTCACTAATGCCTTTGACTCGATCTTCAATATACCTTTCATTATTGCCTTTAGCCTTGACTTCTAAGCACCCTTCACTAGTGCTTTGAATACGGACGATCGACACCCTTTACTAATGTCTTTGTCTTTACTCTTTAAGACATCTTTCACTAATGTCTTCAACACTACACTTCTTGTGAGAAAGAGAAGAACTATCAACAAGAGAACCTCAGTAGTCTTGATGATAACAAAGCATAACAACTCATGGACTTGAGCTTGCTCATCTTCAAAAGATGGTGATCTTGCCTTTAAGAGGAACCTAGAGAATCACACGAAAACAAAACTACATACATAGATCACTTGTATCTGAGGTTAGAGAGTTTTTAACTCAAAGAGAAAATATGTGAGAAAGGGTTGAGAAACAATGAAGAAATGGCCCACTATTTATAGGGAGAAAATAGCTACTGTTCCACGGATCCCTCACTTGAGGTATCCGTCCAGTGTATTACTGGGGATCCGTGGGACGCTCCTTTTTGCCCATGGGTTTTGGGTCATGGGTTATGGATCATCGATATCAAGTAGATACAATGTATCTATAAGATGCAATGCATATAGTCCATGGTACATGGATTAAAACTATGGGCCATGGATTAAAACCATGAGTCATGGATAATATCCATATATGACATAAGCATGATGTCATGCAATGGGTTATGGGTCAAGCTCTATGGGTTGTACCCAACTACATTCAATGTATTTGGTCAATGGGTCAAGTACTTAAGTTTCTACCCAATTGTATTACCCATTATAATACATACTAGTTATGTATATATTAGCCCAATATGTAAACACTAGTTGTTGTACATATGTATTACAGAATCATAAAATCACTTATGCTTGTTTTAGTGTTTTATGTGAAAACGTAAGTGTGTTAGAAAACTATTGGCCCAAACAATTTACGTATTTTATTTGTTTCGTTAAAAATGATTTTACGTTTGTTATCGACAAAACATTAGAAGATCGTAAAATATAAATAAACGTTTTTACGGCTTATTTGTATGTGGAAAACTAGAAGGGGGTTGAATAGTTTTACCAATTTAAAACTTCCTTTTAAATATTTAGATCGACTTATGTCAATCTATTTGGTTGTTTATGTTGGACGTTGATAGATAGATATATAAGCGTGTAATGAAAGATAAAGAGTAAGAAGCACATCACCACGACACAAGTTATTTATAGTGGTTCGGCTACAAGGACACCTTCCTTGCCCTACTCCACACCCCCGAGTCACCTACTCGAGAGTTCGTAAACACTACACCAACTCCTTATGGCGGAGAAGCCTTCACAACGTCGCTTAACCTTTTTCGGTACAAAGCTAAATACCGAGTTCCTTCACACCAAGGGGAACCACACCTAACACAACGTCGCCTACCCTTTATACGGTGCTAGGCTAACCACCGAGTTCTTTCACACCAAGGAGAACTAATCCTATCACAACGTCGCCTACCCTTTATTAGGTACTAGGCTAAGTACCTAGTTCCATTACTATGGAGGAACTACTACCCTTCACGACACAACACCTAATCTCAAGGAGATCCACTCCTTGTTACAATACCATCAAGGATATCACCATCCTTGAAATAAACAAATACTTATATGTATAACGATGCACCTCATCGATTATACGACCTAGGCATTCTTTTCAAATGCAACTTGATTTGATTCATCGGCATCCTTCACTAATGCCTTTGACACAACGCTTGGCACCCTTCACTAATGCCTTCACTTGACACCTTTAGCATTCTTCACTAATGCTTGACACGGATGATGAGCACCTTTCACTAATGCTTTCATCTTGACACTATCGGCATTCTTCACTAATGCCTTCAACCCAACATCTATGGAGAAAGGAAGAGCTATCAACAAGAGAACTTTAGTTATCTTGATGATGACGAAGCATGGCAACTCATGGACTTGAGCTTGCTCGTCTTCAAGAGGTGGTGATCTTGCCTTTAAGAGGAACCTAGAAGATCACACAAAAACAAAAGACAAACTACATAGATCACTTGGATCTGAGGTTAGAGGGTTATAATACTTGGGAAATATGTATGTGAAGTGATGAATAGAAAGGAAGAAATGGCTCTCTATTTATAGAGAAAATTCTATTGTTCCCGGATCCCACGGATCCTTCCACTGGGATCCGGCTAGCACAAAGCCGAGGATCCGTGGGCGCTCCTCTTGCCCATGGGTATTTTTGGTTATGGGTCATGGGTCATGGGTTATGGGTTGATCCATGGTTTTCTTTCTAGATACAATGAACTTGGTTAAGTGGTATATATAAAACCATGGGTTATGGGTCAATACCATTTGCTAGTTTTACCCATTTAGTATATACTTGTTTTACCCATTTTAGTATACTTAGTTTAAGTATATGCTAACCCAATATGTAAACACTAGTTGTTGTACATATGTATTTAAATCATAAAATCACTTATACTTGTTTTAGTGTTTTATGTGAAAGCGTAAGTGTGTTAGGAAACTATCAACTCAAACTATTTACGTATTCTATTTGTTTCGTTAAAATGATTTTACATTTGTTATCGACAAAACATTAGAAGATCGTAAAATATAAATAAACGTTTTACGGCTTATTTGTATTAACAATCTCCCCTTTTGTTGATGACAAAACATAAAATTATTTTAAGGAAAAGCTAAAATTGTAAAGTTTGAATTTGTAGTTTTACTTTCTTCTCCCCTTTTGTCGAAACAAAAGTGTTAAAAGAAACTAACACAATTTTTATAAGAAAAGGTATGTAAAAATGTAAAGAGAGCAAGTGCGGGAATGGTACTCGTCTTAACTCCCCTTGACGAGTCCATCCCTTTGAAAGGCGTCAAGGACATGACGTAAAATAAACTAATTGTGTTTGCAATTATGTTTGCAAATGGTTAAATCTAAGTGACGAAGAACGTGCTCCCTTTGAAGATTGCAAAGTTGCAATGGGGTGTCATGAAGTATAGTCCAAAATCGGATTAAGTTGCAAATGTTTTTGCAATTCGTTTGACACAAAGCTCCCCTAGCTTTATGGTGTCAAAATCTTCATGTGTTATTTTGAAAATCTACAAAGTAAAGGTTAGAAAACAAGAGTATAGTGCATAATTTCCTGCAAATAAAACTCAAGTTAGTAGAAATTTGTGCTTACATACCACGGATCCCACGGTTCCCTTATTGGAGGGATCCGTCTAGGCATTTTGGAGGGATCCGGCTATCTGGTGACATTTTCTTCAGCAGTGAAGATGTGTCAAACAATGCTAGTGTGGAGACAATATATGTGCAATAAAGAGCACAACGCACAAAATAAGTAAAGCATATAAATGTTCATTCAATAAAACAAGAGATAACCAAACAAATCTCTAAAACTAAGAGAATGAACTAGGACATACAAGTACCACTAAATACTAACTAGTTACTAGACTTAAAATGCTAAAATGTGCATGAGTCTAGGGATGAGTGGACTTGTTGATTTGATCCAACTTTGCAAGAAGATGATTAAACATGAAATGTATCTCATTTCGTACTTCTTGAACAAGTCCTTGAGTGTTTAGACAATTTGGACAATTATTGTCTTGGTTTGAGCCGGAGGAAATGGATATTTTGAGGAGGCTCAATGTGTGTTTATGGGTCTTCATTTTGAGAGGTAGAAAGTGGTTCTAAAATGAGGGTGGTAATGGAACTTCTTCCATATGATCAAGGTTGTTCCTTGTCTCCCATGATGGGCTAGTTGGTGTTGTAGGTGGTTCCCTATTTAACGAAAAGGTTGGTGAATGGGAGTTTCTTTGTGGTGAGTGAAATAATGAATAGATGTTTGGGTGAGGGAGAGGCTCATTCGACGAATGTAGACCATGCTCAATGAATGATGGTTTTGATGGCTTGCTAGAACTAGCCATGTTTGGTTTTGAACTAGATGATCCTTTTCTAGTCCGAAAGGTTTGATGCTAATCCTTGCGGTTCTCTTAGCTTTTGGATGAGTTTGATGAGGTGAAATTCTAGCATCATTATCTCTAATGGGAGATGTTTGATGGATGAGATTTCATGGATCATTTGACCTTTTCTTTTGGATGATCCTATGGTTGAAGAGTTGTTGCTAAGAGCCTTAGTCATAGTGATGATAATGCTTGCAAGAACTTCTTAGTTGCTGATTTTTGAGATGTGAGTGAGAGTGGTGACTTAATCCTAAGGTTGTTTGGTTTATAAAGAATAATTTGAATTAAGAAATTAAATTCTTGGCCACTTAGAAGACTAGGCATGCTCTTAAGGTTTTGATCAGCTCTAGGAGGATAATAAATGAATGCTAAAAGTGGTTAGAGAACCAAAGGTGACTTGAATCTGAATATGGAAGCTGATTGAGGCTCTCTGCAGCTACGGATCCGCGGATCCTCTCGTGAGGATCCGCCTTGGTTAAAGACCGAGGATCCGCTATCGATGAGTTTTAGGTGAAATGATTATGCTTTTGTAAGGTTTATTATCAATGGATTTCGAGGTTTTGACTTAATTTTGAATTCTTTAGCAGTTGGATATCTCAAATCCTCAACCATAACAAGTAATGGTGCTTAATGATGGTTTTGGCCAAGAAAATTGACCTTGGGTAGTCTAACTATATGTTTGACAAGGATTCCATTTAATTTGATGTGGAGAAATGGTGATAACAAGTCCTAGAAGTCAGATGATGTCCTAAGAGGAATTTACTAAAATCTTTAAAAATAAAGAGAAATGAAAAACTAATTTTTGAGCCTAATTTTGAGTCAAAGGTGATTGAGATCAATTTGCTAAAATTAAAAGATATACCTAACTAAGTGCTATCAAACGTGATAGATGATGTGTGAGTGTTGGAGCGGAATTATGGTGAGTTTTGACTAGTTGATAAATCAAAAACATTTCAAAAATATATCCTAGATAAGCCATGAATGAGGGTGAGGTTTTCAATTATTTGAGGAAGACTTAGTTGGCTCTAGTATCTTATGTTTGACTTGGTTGAGGTGATCTAGTAGACTATTTTGATGTAGCCAAATCTGTATTGTATATCAGATGCCACGGATCCCGCGGTTCCCTTATGGGAGGGATCCGGCTAGTTCAAAAGCTGGGATCCGCCAACTGCAGATCAGAGAGCTTTCATGAAATGTGCAACTTTGCACTTTATAGTAAATGCTTTTCCTAGTTGTTTCTATGAGGACTAAATGTTCACAACTAATATAATGTACATCAAAGTAGGAAGAGCCAAAATTCCTAGAATGAGTGACGACGACCACTAAAGGAGTCGTAAAATCTCATTTTCCAAATACCTAAGTTAGGATTGTTTAGTGCCAAGATATGGCAATACCTACATACTACGAGCATAGTTTAAAGTGTTTACAAACCATTGTTTGAAATTGTTCATCATACATTTGAGTTCTAAGACCTTACCTTTCTTCTCCTCCTTCACTTCTTCACCCGTCCTCCACTCTTTATCGAACTATCTTCACTTCTTCTTCCTCAAGAAATTGGCGAAGCATTTGAAGATTCCCTTGGTTTGTTGCCATTCGGGTGATTCATTAGGGATGTTTGGCAATTGGTTAATGTAGTCCAAGGGTCAAGATCGATATTTTCAAGTGGGTTGCTACTACTCCCTTCACTTCACTTCACCTTCTCCTTGCCTTTCCTCTCGTCCGAGGAATTCCGTGGGTGGGTGTGGCCTCTTGCCTTCCACCATAAACCTTGTTGTTCTACCCTCGGTTAATGGTACCATAACCTTATTGCAAAAGCTATGATCCAAGGATTGTGGAGAAGGGTCTAATGCAAAGATGAATTTGGCAAGCCGGGTTAGAAGCATTGCATATGGAAGCACCATTTGTCCATGCTTCTCACACTTGCCATTCTCTTGATCATGTAGTAAGCAATGTTAAAGCGGGTCTCGGTCACAAGACAATAGATCATGAAGCTTAGACATGCGTTGGGGTGATCCTTGTTTCCTACTAGACACACCACATTCTCCCTTATCACAACTTCCCATTTTCTATATAATGCATACATCTCCAAAAGCTCCATTTGAAAAGGATCCCTATAGATCACTTTCGACTTTCTAGTCACCCTTGATGGGGATGCTCTTGGCATAAACATGGTGTCCCTACCGTGGTTGCTCCGGGATTATTGTGTGATAAATGTCGTGATGATCAACCATAGAGTGTAATTCCTCCAACGACCACTCATTAGAGTACATGCAAACACCATCATGTGGCACCCCTACTATTCTTCCAAACTCCTCAAGTGAAAGGGTGAACTCGTGTCCATTTATAGTGAATTCAATTGAAATGGACCCATCATCATTTCTAATTATACCCATAGTCTTGTAGAACTCAAGCACAAAGACCAGGCAAATTTGCTCGTTTATATCCAATAAACAATCAAACCCAATAGTTCCAAATACTTCCCTCATGTTGGTATTTGCAAGGAATGATGGATCAACAACTCTACCTTCATGAAAGAGCCTCCTTTCAAGCAACTTAAAGGGTTTCCTATCGTCCGGACTTAATCCATTTTACCTATGGTACATGGGAATGTAGTGAGTGGTGTCTTGGTAATCTTGTTGCTTGTTGCTTGGCATGATGTTCCTAAATAACACAACCACAATGTGGTGTTAATGGTGAATAGTAACCTAGAGGGTTTGATCACAATTTTGCTCTCATCATCTTTGTTGAGTTCAAGAAATGTGTTTAATTTGTATTAACAATGTTAATTCTTTGATTTAGATTATCTTAGAAAACAATGTGGTGACAAATTATGATAAACCCATTTGAACCCAACTCTTAAAGATGAAGGAATTGTAATTCTAAGAATCAAGGAATTAAATTAACAATGTAGTGAAGATTATACTTACACAAGTGATTGTTAAGCTTGAGAAGAATGATCAATTTGCTCCTATGAACAGTACATGAGTTTTTGTTCGTGAGTCTTTGGAGTGAGTATGATTGTGGAACATCCACAGTGATCATTTTTTAGCTTATACTGTCTTCTGTTGCACGGATCCCGCGGATCCCTCTCATATGGGATCCGGCTAGTATAAACTTAGGGATCCGGCATGACAGCAAAAATCAGCTAAAAAATTCCTTGATAACTTTGGTTTGGGAGTTCTAAAATGCCTAGTGTTTTGGTGTTAAGGTTCTAAAACTTGTGGTTTGAGGTTTTGACGATTTAATACTATTCCTATTAGACGAGGTTCCCTTTTTAAGAATTAGTCATAATTCTTGGGAAGCTTTTCAAACATTATAATAAAATCCCATTTTATCATAATATAAGAAGTTTCACATGGATATTTATTGACATAGATGAAGTGTCAATAAATCTTTTGTGATGAATAATGATTGAGGTTATCGAATAACCAAGATATCATTATTACAAGTTGATAATGAAGTCTATACAAATAAGTCGGAGAAAACTAATTTGATGAAGACTATAATATGAATAACTACTAGAACAATTACTAATAAATCATGCAACTAAGATTTTAATAATAATAATAAGGTATGTAATTAAAGATCATACCTTTGCCAAATATTCTTTTAAAGAAAAGAAGTATTTAGATGTTTTGTGATCTTCTTGGAATCTCCAGATTTATGTTGTAAGAATACTTAAACATTCTTTTTGCGAAAAGAAATATTTAGATAAATTCTTTATGATTTTCTTGGTAACTCCAAATCCAATTATGGATAATGCTTTAAGAGAGAAAAAAATATTAGAGCATTCTATCATTGTCCAACAATAAACAATATACTGATTTTTAAAATATGACAAAAATAATCCTTCTTTGTAGTTTTCAAACATACATGGATCGTATCAAGTTTTTAAAGTACAACATACTCTAAGAAACTTGGTAACGAAGCTCTGATGCCAATTGTGGAAAACTAGAAGGGGGGTTGAATAGTTTTACCAATTTAAAACTTCCTTTTAAATATTTAGATCGACTTATGTCAATCTATTTGGTTGTTTATGTTGGACGTTGATAGATAGATATATAAGCGTGTAATGAAAGATAAAGAGTAAGAAGCACATCACCACGACACAAGTTATTTATAGTGGTTCGGCTACAAGGACACCTTCCTTGCCCTACTCCACTCCCCGAGTCACCTACTCGAGAGTTCGTAAACACTACACCAACTCCTTATGGCGGAGAAGCCTTCACAACGTCGCTTAACCTTTTTCGGTACAAAGCTAAATACCGAGTTCCTTCACACCAAGGGAACCACACCTATCACAACGTCGCCTACCCTTTATACGGTGCTAGGCTAACCACCGAGTTCTTTCACACCAAGGAGAACTAATCCTATCACAACGTCGCCTACCCTTTATTAGGTACTAGGCTAAGCACCTAGTTCCATTACTATGGAGGAACTACTACCCTTCACGACACAACACCTAATCTCAAGGAGATCCACTCCTTGTTACAACACCATCAAGGATATCACCATCCTTGGAAATAAACAAATACTTATATGTATAACGATGCACCTCATCGATTATACGACCTAGGCATTCTTCCCAAATGCTACTTGATTTGATTCTTCGGCATCCTTCACTAATGCCTTTGACACAACGCTTGGCACCCTTCACTAATGCCTTCGTCTTGACACCTTTAGCATTCTTCACTAATGCTTTGACACGGATGATGAGCACCTTTCACTAATGCTTTCATCTTGACACTTTCGGCATTCTTCACTAATGCCTTCAACCCAACATCTATGGAGAAAGGAAGAGCTATCAACAAGAGAACCTTAGTTATCTTGATGATGATGAAGCATGGCAACTCATGGACTTGAGCTTGCTCGTCTTCAAGAGGTGGTGATCTTGCCTTTAAGAGGAACCTAGAAGATCACACAAAACAAAAGACAAACTACATAGATCACTTGGATCCGAGGTTAGAGGTTATAATACTTGGGAAGTATGTATGTGAAGTGATGAATAGAAAGGAAGAAATGGCTCTCTATTTATAGAGAAAATTTCTCTGTTCCCGGATCCCACGGATCCCTTCCACTGGGATCCGGCTAGCACAAAGCCGGGGATCCGTGGAACGCTCCTCTTGCCCATGGGTATTTTTGGTTATGGGTCATGGGTCATGGGTTATGGGTTGATCCATGGTTTTCTTTCTAGATACAATGATACAATGAACTTGGTTAAGTGGTATATATAAAACCATGGGTTATGGGTCAATACCATTTGCTAGTTTTACCCATTTAGTATATACTTGTTTTACCCATTTTAGTATACTTAGTTTAAGTATATGCTAACCCAATATGTAAACACTAGTTGTTGTACATATGTATTTAAATCATAAAATCACTTATACTTGTTTTAGTGTTTTATGTGAAAGCGTAAGTGTGTTAGGAAACTATTCAACTCAAACTATTTACGTATTCTATTTGTTTCGTTAAAATGATTTTACTTTGGGTTTTATTTGTTATCGACAAAACATTAGAAGATCGTAAAATATAAATAAACGTTTTATGGCTTATTTGTATTAACAAGGTGTTGGTATGACGACAACAGGGTGATGGTGGCTAATTAACGATCGAAGTTTATTTAATATGTTTACAAAGGTTATGGTCTATGTTACGAGGAAGACGGTTGGATGACGTTCATACATTTGGTCGCACGAGTAGGGAGGGAACACATAACTGAATCGAAATGGATGATTATATTTAAATTTAATTGTAGTTTTGTATATCTGCTTTTACGCATGTTTTTGGACTTTGGATGTAGGTTATTTGTATTTTGTTTTGAATTAATATGCTTGAACATGTACAATTACACCTCCACTGTGTTTTCATTACCCAATATGTTTGAACATGTAATGTATTAAGCGTCATTTGTCAATATTCAAAAGGTTCAATTTAGTTGTTATCATAATTTGTTAACATAAAATTAAACATATTGTGGCCCCTGGTATATTATAAATTAATCAATTAATTGTTGTGGACTTGAGTATGACAAAATGAAAGTATAATGAGAAGGCATTGGTACTGAATTGATATATCCTTAGAATATTTATCCAACGTTACAATCTATCGGATATTATCACTCATTATTAGGATTTTTAGATGTTAAAGTATAACTTTATGTAAAAGTTCTACTCATTCACTCATAATTAAAACTGGCGAATTCAATTAGTCTTTTAGTTTGCTCAATCTTTTCATATTCATCTGTTATATAAAACATGTGGCTAATGAGCAAGTATAAATATGTAAAGAAAACTTCTTAACAATATGCTTTGTTCTATTGGATGTTCTTTTTTGTACGTCTATAGTTATGTGGACTCTTCTCATATATACTTGATTATATACACGTGTGCTCAAGTGTTGGGCTAGAATGATTTTAGTATCCAATGTATTTTAATACATGGTGTTAACTTTAGCATATTAGTTGGCAAAAAGAGTGATATTTTGGACTTACAAATTTTCACGGGTTGATAAATTTTACACGGGTAAAGTTTATATTACTTATAAAATGTGCTTCGAAGATTATTCTTTACTATTATGCAATTTTGAGAACACGTTGGATTACACGTACATGACAAAAAAAACATTATTAATATGTACTAAAAATCATAATATTTGTCTTCGAACTAAAATTTTGTTAAATGGCAACAAATCATACATTTGTCTTTCATTTTAGATGATCGTACATGTTTGGTAATCACACATATTCAACCCTTAACCAATCGGTGCAACGCACGGGTTTTTGTAGCCTCGTAAGATAAATGATGCTATAAATATGACCTTATTTAATGTCATCAATGATGATATGTTTTTTTTATTATAACAAGGATATTAAAACGGATGATGTGGTACTAATGCACTTACTATGATGAAAAAAGTATTTTGTTATACGGGATTATATTTTTATTTTTCTATAAAGGTTTCAGTTGCTCTTACTAAGCTTCATCATACTATCAGAATCGTTAGCAGCATCGTGTACAAACTTTTATTTTTTTTTTTTATTTTTTATTTTTTTTTATCAGTTTCTAATGCTGCTATATTTTGTGGATGGTTTGCAACTTTTGATGTTATTTTTGCAGTATGGGTTAAGGCCCAAATTTGCAGTATGTGCAATATGGGTTGAGGCCCAACTTTTGATACTATTTGTTTACATCCATGCAATATTTCTTTTTTGTATACATGCTTTTTTTAAATCCACATTTATATGTATTTTAAAAATGATTTGTTTATAATAATGATTATATTAATTTTTATATTTTCAAATGTGATAAAATTAATAAAATACATGTTTAATTTACGATATATGTTAAGATAGATGGTTTATGAATTTTTAAATTTTGGATGTAGTAGTTATTCTTGGGTTTAAATGTATTATTAGCGGTTTGTGATTACAATTTATTTGTAACTATACATCAACCACTATATACTATTAAAGTCTTCTTATATTTTATATCTATATCAGAATACATCACCATACTATATTTATATTTAAAATAGATAGGAAGTTTGATTGGAACAGTCCATTGTTCTATCCTTCATTGCCGTCATATCATTATAGTGAATTCCCATATGATTATGGATGTGCACCATGTGATGTTGCGAATTCCGATGCGAGTGTTAGAAAGTTTTGTTGTCTTTTGCAATATATTATCTAATGTTGTTTCATCTAATTTACTCTCTCCGTCCTATATTAAGTGTCAACTTTGATTTTTTGAGTCTTTCTAGTTTCATTTTGACCGAATATATTTATATTTGTGTTATATAATACTTCATGAAAATTATACCAATAAAAATATATTTAAAACTCAATCATTCATATATTTTACATCAAGTATTATATAACACAAATAATTGAATTTAAGGTCAAAGTTTAACAAGAAAAACTCCAAAAAGTTAAAGTGGATAGTTAATATAGGACGGATGTAGTATATTATATCCTTTTTTTGTTTACCCTCAAGATGAATTTATGAGTAGTGAAGAAACCGTAGAATCTAAAGCTATTCACGTTATTTAGCATCTAATGAAATTGCTAAGAAAATTATACTCCCTTCATCTCTAAATAAATGTCCACTATTGACTTTTAAAGTCTTTTTTTAACCTTTGACCTTAAATTATTTCATTTGTGTTATGTAATACTTAATGAAAATTATACAAATGAAAATACATTTATAACTCAATTCATTCATATATGTTGAATCAAGTATTACATAACACAAGAAAAATAATTTGAGGTCAAAGTATAAAAAAAAGACTTTAAAAGTTAACAGTGGACATTTATTTAAGGACAGATGGAGTAATAATGTTTATTTCGTAAGTTATTAGTATAAGTTATTGTGACTTTATGTTATTTTAATGTATCACATTAACAGTTATACATCTTTAGTTCTTTTTTAATAGGTTTGTTACTCAAGTGTTGATCATGTCTCATGATATTACTGATGTTGTAGTTGATTTTCCTTAATTTGAATATATATCTGATAATTTTATGCATTTTAAAAATGTTGAGATAAAAGGAAGTTCCTATGTTGGTTGAAATTATGAATCTGTTTTTCAGATGATTGGCAAGGATAATTTGTCTGAGGTGGCAGACCAATAAAATGTTGTTGTGCCCACTGCACTCAGCTCTCTTAAAAACAGAAAACAAAGAAAGTGCTTATTTAATGAGTTGCCACTTGTCATTTTTTCAGAGTTTTGGTGGAGAAAAATTCTTTACAAAGCTTGTTTTATTGGGATGGTTTACCCTTGTCTAGATCAAATGACTAAAATACCATTGTCTCTATTTTACGTTTCAGTTTTTTGCGCAAATGGTCCCTGTGTTTCGGCAGATTCTGCAAATTTAGTCATTTTTTTTTTAAATTAACTATTAATATTAGTATTATTTTTTACGTTTTAAATCCGTTTTACGTTTTGTCCGTTTTCTCATGTTTTTCCGTTTCATACGTTTTGTCCGTTTTCTTACGTTTTGTTCGTTTATTACGTTTTGTACATTTTCCTCACGTTTTGTCCGTTTTCTCGTTTAAATACGTTTTGTCCGGTTTCTCGAGTTCTTCCGTTTTCATAAGTTCGTCCGGTTTTTTCGTTTTCTTACTTTTTGTCCGTTTTCTCACATTTTGTCCGTTTCATACTTTTTGTCCGTTTTCTTACGTTTTGTCCATTTTGTCCGGTTTCTCACGTTTTTGTCTTTTTTCTCACGTTTTTCCGTTTCGTCGTTTTGTCCATTTTCTTACTTTTTCCGTTTCATCGTTTTCTTACATTTTTTGTTTCCATCGTTTTTCCGTTTTATCGTTTCGTCCGTTTTTATCGTTTTATCGTTTCGTCCTTTTTCTTCGGTCTTTTCATTTCATACGTTTCTTACGTTTCATCCATTTCGTTCGTTTTCTTTAGTTTTGTTTGTTTTATCCATTTTGTCCGTTTTCACGTTTTTCCGTTTCTCACGTTTTTTCTTTTCATATGTTTTGTCCGTTTTATCCGTTTTCTTATGTTTTGTTCATTTCTTTCGCTTTCATCCGTTTAATACGTTTCGCCTCGTTTTTACATTTTGTCTGTTTCTCTTACGTTTTTACGTTTCATCGTTTCACCCGTTTTAAGCGGTTTTCATCGTGTCACCCGTTATAAAAGCGGGTGAAGCGATGAAAAACGGAAAAACGTGAAAATGAACAAAAGCGTAAGAAAAGCGATCGAAATGTGAAATGGATGAAACGTAAGAAAGCGGTGGCGATATAAAGCGTATGAAAATAAAAAGCGTAAGAAAGCGGTAAACATATAAAAGCGAACAAAATCGTATAAAAGACAAAAGCGTGAAAACGGAAAAATGTGAAAAGGGACAAAACGTATGAAATGGATAAAGCGTGAAAAAAGGACAAAAGCGTTTAAAACGAAAAGCGTGAGAAAAATAGACAAAACGTGAGAAAAGCGGCGAAACGTAAACAAAGCGGAAAAAGCGTGAAACATACAAAGCGTGAGAAAACATACAAAAAGCGGAAAAGAACGAGCGAAACATATGAAAGCGGAAGAGCGTGAGAAAAGCGGAAAAATTTAAACAGACAAAAGCGTTAAAGCAGACAAAAGCGTAAAAAAAAAAAAAAAGGACAAAACGGACAAAACGTAAGAAAAACGAAAAAACGTGTGAAAGCGGAAAAACATGAGAAAAGCGGACAAAACGTAAGAAAAAGACAAAACTTAAAAAGCGGAAAACGTATAAAAAATAATACTAATACTAAAAGTTAAATTAAAAAAAAAAAAAATAACTAAATTTGCAAAATATGGCGAAACACGGGGACCATTAGTCTGGCGAAAAGTAATATAGAGAGGTATTTTAGTCATTTAATGCGGTAGGGACGATTTTTTCAAAAGTTTCGCAGGGACGATCCTTGCACTTTCCAAACGTTTGGGACGAAGCGTGCAATTTAAGCCAAACTTTAGGGACGATTTTTGCAATTTACTCTATTATTTATTTAGATCAATGTAATATTTTTTTGTATACATGCTTTTTTAAAATACACATTTATATTTTATTTAAAAATGTTTGGTTTATAATAATGATTACATTAATTTGTATATTTTCAAATGTGATAAAATTAGTAAAATACACGTTTAATTTACGATATATGTTTAGATAGATGGTTTATGAATTTTGGTTGTAGTAGTTATTTTTGGAGTTAAATGTATTATTAGCAGTTTGTGGTTACAATTTATTTGTAACTATACATCAACCACTACATACTATTAAAGTCTTTATATATTTTATATCTATATCATAATACATCAACATGCTATATTGATATTTAAAATGGATAGGAAGTTTGATTGGAGCATTCCATTGTTCTATCATTTATTGTCGTCATATCATTACATTGAATGCCCATATGATTATGGATATGCACCATGTGATGTTGCTAATTCTGATGCGAGTATTTAGAAAATTTTGTTGTCTTTTATAATATAGTATCTAATGTTGTTTCATCTAATTTACTCCTTCTGTCCTGTATTAAGTGTCAACTTTGATTTTTTTGAGTCTTTCTAGTTCAATTTTAACCGTAAATATTTTTATTTGTGTTATATAACACTTGATGAAAATTATACTAATAAAAATACATTTAAAACTCAATCTATTTATATATTTTGCATCAAGTATTAATAAATAATAGAATTTAAGGTCAAAGTTGAACAAAAAAGACTCTAAAAAATCAAAGTGGACAGTTAATATGGGATGGAGGTAATATATGATATCCTTTTTTTGTTTACCCTCAAGATGAGTTCATGAGTAGTGAAGAAACTGTCGAATCTAAAGCTATTCATATTATTTAGCATTCTAATGATATTGCTGAGAAAATTATAATAATGTTTATTTCGTAAGTTATTAGTATAAGTTATTTTGGCTTTATGTTATTTTAATGTATCACATTAACAGTTATACATCTTTAGTTCTTTTTTAATAGGTTTGTTACTCAAGTGTTGATCATGTCTCATGATATTACTGATGTTGTAGTTGATTTTCCTTAATTTGAATATATATCTGATAATTTTATGCATTTTAAAAATGTTGAGATAAAAGGAAGTTCCTATGTTGGTTGAAATTATGAGTCTGTTTTTCAGATGGTTGGCAAGGATAATTTATGCGAGATAGCGTCTTTAATAACGTGTTGTTTGTCTCTCCACCATTTTCTTAAAAGAGAAAAAAATGTGCTTATTTAATGAGTTGCCACTAGTCATTTTTTTTCGGAGTTTCGGTGGAGAAAAATTCTTTACAAAAGCTTGTTTTATATAGGTCGGAATGGTTTACATTTTTTTTTAATGTAAGTCTGTATTTAGTTTAGAACAAAAAAGTAACCAAAATTTAATTATTTTGGGTCACTTGCAAAGCTTGGCTCAAATGATCAAACCAGTAGCAAAAGAGTTTTCTAGCCCATATTGAGCCTAACCCAATTACTTTTGACCCAAGTATTGAATGTGGGGCCCACCATATCCAGATGGATGTCTCAAGAGCCACTCTCAACAAACTAACCATAAACAAATAGATATCACACTTGCTTTACCCGCCTTTTCTCTCACACTCACACATTTTGGTTATTCTGTTTTGATCATAATGGAGCTCAGGTGTATACAATCACCAGTTGTTAGTAGCATACCTACTAACAACAGCAAGCATCAACTAGTACAATGCTACGGTCAGTTTATTCGATCTTTTGGAACGAAAAAAGGTGTTTTTGAAACGAATGGGGCGAAGGTTAAATATGCTCGGTTTAGTGTTCGAGCATCAGGTAGTATATATATGTTTACGTCAATGCTGCATGTTTGTTTTAGTTAGTTTTCGCAATGTGAATTGTTAGTTTTGTTAGTATAAGTTTCAAAACTTAATATGTAGGGGGACATGTGAGTCAAAGACTTACCCGTAAGGATAACCTGAAGAGGGAAAACCTTGTCTGTTTACCGATAAGTTATTAACTAAACTACCATACCATTGCGAAACCTTCCTAGCTTGGGGGTTGCCAGGGAAGGGTATGGACCGGGGACACCGAGGGTAAACTGAACAGGGAAAACCTCATCTGTGTACATGTCCAATTTACCAATAACTTTTAAGTTACATGTTTTTTACTTTTATGTCTTTTTTAGGTTGATGTATGTAATTGGTGTGTAATTGTTAGTTACTTGGTGTTGTATGAACCTAGCGCGTGTCCCGTTATTTATTTCATGTAATATGGAGTGTAAGACTTAAGATGTTATATCAATGTTGCTTCTTTTGAAAACTTTGATAACCGGTAATGCTGATGAGTCCATGCGCCCGCTCCCCAAGAACAATATGTGTAAGGCAATGTTTAGACTGAGTCAGTGGGCTGCTTAAAAGTGTTTCTCGGAAAATGTGACCATATTGGAAATGTCCTCCTCTCTAGAACTAGATAAGCTACGTGTCTCAAGGCTGGTCCCAAAGTTGTATCTTGTGGGGATTGAACTTGGGTCTCCATTGGAAAATTCTAAGCCCCTAACGACTAGGCTACCCCCTTGGGGCTGACTTGATTTTAGCAATGTGGATTAGTAAATTTGTTACGTTGTAGGTTGATAACTTGAATGTGTAGTTGCAGTCTGCCAATGAAGTAATCTCATTTAATTTTGCATGTAACTGTGCTCTATCAGGGTTAGTTTCATAAGGTTTGAGTTACTCTTATTTTGGAACAAAAGGAGCTCTCAAAATGGATTTTATTGTGGATTGAAGACGGTAGATTGCTAAATTAACCATTGATTTTTTTTCTTTATGCAGCAGCAGTTGGTTCAGTACCTGCTGAAACAAGAACACAAGATGGCGAAAAAGACGGAGATCTAGTATTTGTTGCAGGGGCAACTGGAAAAGTTGGTTCCCGAACAGTAAGGTGATAATAGTTGCAATAAAAGACCGTTTAACTTTTTCATTCGGTTCTGAAACCGTTAATAACCTAAGCCTTGTGTAGGGAGCTTTTGAAATTAGGATTTAATGTCCGAGCTGGTGTAAGGAGCACTCAAAGAGCAGAATCTCTGGTGAAAGTATGTATTTGATTAGTCCTTAGATTGATCGTACATTTCAATTTCCTGAATAAGTAGTTAACTGAACCATGTCTTACCTGTAGAGTGTGCAGCAGATGAAGCTTGATGATGGAAGTCAGCGTAAGTATTTAAATTGATGATATTGTGGAAGTTGACTTGTTTAGATTTTCATATGTATGTAAGGAAATATGCTCACTCTGTAGCCCAGCTATAGAGAAGCTTCAGCTAGTGGAGTGTGACTTGGAGAAACCGGAGCAGATTAAGGCGGCATTGGGCAGTGCTTCAACAGTTATATGCTGCATTGGAGCGAGTGAGAAGGAGATATTTGATGTCACTGGACCATACCGAATTGACTTTCTAGCCACAAAAAACCTCATTGACGCAGGTATATAAGGTTTAAAACGCTCCCACTTATTATACCTCTCGGGAATATGTTGGATTTATGTATTTATTTTACATCTATAGCTGCTGCTGCAAAAGCGAAACACTTTATTCTGGTTACTTCTTTGGGAACAAACAAGTTTGGATTTCCTGCTGCTGTATTGAAGTGAGTTCAGTTATCTCGACTGTGAATTTTTCGTAACCTTGACTTGAAAATATTTAGTAACCTTAATATCTGCAATGAAATGAAACTTGAGCTGATTATATTTCGATTCCTAAATATAGTTTGTTCTGGGGAGTCCTATGCTGGAAAAGGAAGGCTGAAGAAGCACTTCTGGCTAGTGGAATTCCTTACACTGTGAGTCAGAGCTAGTTAGAGTTGGAAATTTTCAATTAACTTTATCGATGAATGGGTCGATTTGGGTAATTTTATACTTTCACGGGTAAAAAAAAAAGATGAATTTGTATAAAAAAAAGCGGACATAAAGAGATTTGGGTCAACATAACCCGATCTGCTTACTTGGTTAACCTAGACACGTACAAGTTTATGGTGATTTTGTAATGCAATTTCAGATAGTGAGACCTGGAGGTATGGAGCGTCCTACAGATTCTTTCAAGGAAACACATAATCTTACTCTCGCTACAGAAGATACTTTATTTGGTGGTCTTGTATCAAATCTTCAGGTTTCCTTCCGCCAACCTTCAATTTTAAACATATATGTCAGTATGTCACTACAGTCATATCGTTCATGTTCTATGATTTTTAAATCATGCACTTAGAATTTGAGTATACAAGTTAACTAGTGTGACAATATGCCGTTTCATTTTCATTCTATTTTTCATATACAACTGAGCTCTTGTTATCAGGTGGCAGAACTCCTTGCATTTATGGCTAAAAACCCAACTCTCTCATATTGTAAAGTACTGGAAGTAGTTGCCGAAACAACAGCACCATTGACCCCCTTTGGGGACCTTTTAACAAAAATCCCATCTAAACGTGCTGTACCTTTACAGCCCAAGGTACATACTTTCTTCATTTATATTAGTTTACATAGCATTAGCTGTATTAAATCTATGTTTACATGTCTATAAGTACTTACGTTTGTAGTGCTATCAGGAACCTGAAGCTACCAAAGAACCTGCACCTGTTCCTGAAACTGAAATCATTTCCACTGAAACGCCATCCGAGTCTAAACCAGTTGCCACACGACCACTGTCCCCGTACACAGCGTAAGCCATATTAGTTTACTTAAGTGTTGCAATACAAACGTGCACTACCATAAAGGCGCAAAAATATTCTACACTATGTTATCTCATTATATCCTTGTTACCATCTTATTGTCGAAATTAGCATAGCTAGACATCTGGTTGTAGCTCAATGTCAGTTTTTGATTGGTTTTTACTTGTTTCAGTTATGAAAACTTGAAGCCACCAACCTCTCCAATCCCGACACCAAGTGGAAACCAAAAGAAACCAGAAGTTGCACCAGAAGCTGTACCAAAAGTTGCAACATCAGAAGTTGCACCAGAAGTTGCACCAGAAGCTGTACCAGAAGCTACGACAGCCGTTGACACTGTTACAAAGATTGAAGACGTAAGTGATATCAAAGAGGATCCTCCTCAAGTTGTGACATCCAACAGCAGGTCCCCTTACTATGTGTAAGTATATCACCAAAAACGGACTGTATCACAGTTCTCCTTTTTACCAGGGCTAATTGCATTAAAAGGTTCAGACTTTTTGACGTGTCAACACATTTTTTCCTGGCGTCTGAAAACTGGTTATCTTATGTAATTACATTACAAGTTTTTAAAGCAAAATAAAACACAGAACAAAATTAGTTACCTTTTTATTATGCAATTAGCTCTTTTTGGTACGTCAAACTTATCCTTATGCTGATTCTTGTGTTCCATATGTGGTAATAATTTTCTGTATACACACTCAGATATGAGACTCTGAAGCCTCCTACGTCGCCAACTCCAAGTCCTCCATCGGTATCACCACCACCAATTGTCCCTGTCGACAACGGGTCCCCCATTGCTTCTACACCAGAAAGCACCTCAGCTCAATCTACAGTGAAGCCAAGACCACTTTCACCTTACTCCATGTACGTTCATTCTGTTTGATATCTCTAAATTCCCGAATTATGTAGAACTAGAGGTACGGGTCAGACAGGTTGAAATGGGTCATTTTTTTAGTAGGTCCGATTGGGTTGACCTGCAAACACTTCTTTTATGAATTTTTCATTTTTTGCAAGTTACCCTTTCATCCCATTGACCTGTCACCCTTTTAGTTATTTTTTTACATGACCCATTTGAGATTAAAGACAACACAAATCGGCCCATTTGTAAGGTTAGCGCGTCAAAATAGGATTAGAACTAATAATGTGGTTTCATTTTCTTCTTGTAGGTACGAAAGTTTGAAGCCTCCAAGTTCTCCTACTCCTTCCAAACCCCATTAACGATTAAGTCAAAACATTGGCAAGGATTCATATATCTTTTGGTGCATTTGTTAAAGACGATGATTGAAGCAAAGGAGATTTGGAAAGTATATATATGTATAGTAGATCCGGAATGTAAAACAAGCGTAGAGGCATGTTTAGGCAAACCATCGAATTTCACCCCATTTTTTCATTGTAACTTTGAAATCGATACACGTGCATTTGCGGATCATTCATTCCAACAAACTTCGGATCTAACAACATAAAACTGTATTATATCCATAATCTCATTGAAAATGAGATTTGTCTCATATATATCGTGTTTATGATACGAATTTATCCCATACTAGGATCGTATCGGTTCATAAGTCCAAGTGTAGAACTCACTCAAAAAGCTAGCTTGTAAGAGGAGGCCGGGGACCCTCAGACTTATAAACTACCAACCAATCTCATACTTTGCCAATGTGATCGTAACATTTTACCAATTCGAATGGTAGTCTAGAATAGACACATGATGGTACCAAGTTTCATTGCTTTATCTTTAAAACTCAATGTATTATGTCAGTTCCATAGCATACATGAATGTCATAAAAGAACTACTGTATTTTTTTTTTTTTTTGAACGGCAACTTTTATTAAGAACTAGCAAGGCGCTAGACAATTACATGGAAAGAAATTTAGGATGTTGGAGCCAACGATCCCATGTAAAATTAACTCTACTTCTAGCATTACACCAAGAAAAAGAACTAGAAGTAATATCATCAATGATTACATCTTTCCTAGGCTTGGTTGAGGCAAGCAAGACTTGTTCTGTATGACCAAATATACCACCACGAAATATAAAAACACCCTCCATAATGGATTTGATATAAGATCCCGACCTAATGCACGTAAACCAAGATAACCAATCATATAAGACCCAAGATGAGACCAAGGAAGATCCCACCAACGACATATCATACGATGGATATCGAAGCCATAGAGCATCCGAGCAGGAGGTGAGAAATGTCTTCATCTTCAAAAGAGCGAGATAGGACAAAGCGGAAGACGGGACATGGATTCTCTACGAATCGAGTTAACGAGAAGGAAGCTGTCAAGAGATACTCTCAAGCAAAATGTTTATTTTGATAGGAATGGACTTGACCCATCCGGTACCTCTAGCATCTTTAGGCAAGAAAAATCATCTAAGTAATTTCTCACATCACAAACACGATACAAACACGAACCGTTTAAAGACCAACTCCAGCGATCCTCCATACGGAGAGTGGCAAGTATCCGACATCTCTACAAGCTGCATAAACCGGAGAGATTCGACACCTCCACGATGGCAAGCGAAAGATAAATCAATAGAACCACGGACTTTAGGCCGCAACAAGACAATCTTTATCCTCATCCAGAGCAAAAAGCCGGGGAAAGACACAACAAAGTTACTGTATTAGATTACTATAGTGCTTTTTTTACTATATCATGATTAGAGGGGGTGTTTAGGGTTACCTATTTTAAAGTACTAGAGATAATCACATACCCACCTGCTTAAACACTTTTTTCTAGGGATGTAAATAAACTTGAGTTTGGCTCGTTTAAGTTAATAATTAAGAATAATGCACAAGCTCGAGCTCACGCTCAACTCATCTCGAGTTTTATTATTAAATCTTGTACTTAGTCCGTTTATTATTTATTTATGTATTAAATCCAAATATAAAAGATCTTTTAAATGTGAGTTTAATCAATTTTTAGGTATGAAGCTCAAGCTCGAGCTCATTTACATTTAAAATCTGTATCCATTTGCTTGGTTGCTTAATCTCTACTACATATAAAGTATAAACACATTTGCTTAAAAACTTACGACAATAATTTGTTCTTGCATTTTATATTTTAACTTCAATTTTATTTTTTTACAAGTTTATTCTAATGGCTTAGCCCTTGTTAAAGGCTAAAGAGCGTATTGAACACTCACATTTTCTCGCCAGCAACCTAAGCTCATAGTCCTCTTAGCCGACTTACCTTGTAGCATAGTAAATGATATATATCTTTATTTTAAAAATTAACATTTCTCAGCAATGTCACTGTTCATCAAACAGTAAATATTTTTGAAAAATGACCAAAATGGCCCCTGAAGTTTGTTGTTTGACAAAAATGTCCATGTGTCGTATTCACGTTGCAAAGGCAGTCCCTAGAAGTAGAAAACTACAAAAAAGGTCCCTTAAAAATGGTACAAATGGTTCCTGTGGTTTAAATTATGGCATCTTTGGTCCCTGCACTTATTCACTTTGTGGAAAATGTGTTAAAAATTTGCATAAAAGGTCTTTGATGTTAACAAGCGATTACAAAAATAATCTCAATTAAATCTAGGACATATATGTAACAAAAATTCACACAAACGTCCCTCCGTCCCTGAAACATTGTAAAAAACATCCCTCCCGTTACTTGCGATTATTTTGAAAGTTCCTTAATTAAATCTAAATCGGCGCCCTGAAGCGGAGCACGGGTAAAAAAATCTTGGTTGCTATTATATGAAAAACACTTTATCACAATATAACCATTATAACTGTTTGACGCTATAATTTTCCACTAAAACTATAAAAACAAAAAGATTGACGCTTAAGTAAGCTATCCCAAACACCCTCTAAGTTAGGGAAGCAAACTGAGAATGATTGATAGTAGAAGGAGTAAAAGTGTAACTATATCAAAGTAGGGTTTTAACTGTTTTTTAGGGTTTTCTGTTTTTCTGTTAGTGGTGGCAAAATGGATGAAGGCAAGCGAATCAACGTTGGTGTGGGGCCCACCTCTGTTTTGGAATACCTTGATCCTAACTACTGGTTTGTTCTTTAAAATATATTGGTATTATTATTAGAATGTTGATGTTAGCAGTGGTTAAAATTACTTCAAAATATATATATCTGGCGGTTATTGTAATTTGCCCTCCTAACGAAGTGATTTGTAGCGTAGTTTCTACAAATTATCAAAGTTTGCCCCCTCGATAACTTTCTGGCTCCGCCCCTGACCACTGGGCCACCCCTAAGTGCAAGGACGGACCTTAATAGAGACCCGGGGGCCGGCCCTCCCAAAATTTGCGGCACCTAGTGTAAATATTACAGGTTTTCGGGGTAATTTAATTGAGGCTACAAACAAATCTCCGATTCGGCCCTCCCAAAATAAATTCGGCCCCTCCAAAAAAAATGTTCAAGTTCCGTTTATGCCTAAGTGGTTATTTGAGGTGCTTATTAGTTTATTGGATTACTCGTATCAAAATACAATAAGCTTATCCTAATAATTATCGAGAAACGCTTAGTATCTTATCGAAGAGCAAAAAGAGGGAATGTTAAAGCTTCAGGAATTTGGTTAAGCTTTTTCAAAAAATAGCCATTTCTTAGGACTTTAGGAGCATTAGCCTAAATCCCTTTTTTGCTACTAAATAAGCTATATTCAGGGGCGGACCTAGGGGGGTTCCCGGAAACCTGATGAATGTTTGCCGCCTAGTGTAAATTTTCGTTAAAAATCTTGATTTCTCTGAAATGAACCTGGCCCCGAAATTTTGTATCACGCAAATACATGTTTTATATCAGCTGGTCCACTAATATGTCGAAAGAAATTTATGTCTTCTTATAGGTTTAATGAAATCGTAACTTTTAGTTCATTTTTTTTTTCCTTTATAATCGTCAAAACAAATTGTGCACCTGATAGTCCGCCCCTGGCTATATTCTCAACAAGTGTTCTGATAAGTCTGTAGTATCATGATAATACGATAAGCTAATAAGCAACTCAAATGAGCTTTACCCAAACAACCTCTAGAAATGGCTTTTTTGCTAAATTCATTATATAAGCTTGCTTAACTGACACTCCCTAAGTATGTTATCATTGGAGGATGAATAAGCGGTTTGAATAATCTGGTTAGGAGTAGCTTATGTTGAGCTAATTATCCGAACCACTACTAAATGGCCTAGTGGTAAGACAACTAACCTCCTCACAAGAGGTTTAGGGTTCAAACCTCACTAGGTACAAATTTGGGGTATCCAGGAAACGGGTCGGAAACAGTCACCGGGTAACCTTAGCAAGGGAAAACCTCGCATTTTTTTCTTTTTTGTAAGCAGTTTCAATTAGCAATCCCATACATACCCTTGATAAAGTTGTTTATTTGCTTAATGTGTTCCAACTTTAGATACAAGTCATACAAAATATGCGCAGTTCTTGAGTTATTAGGTTGAGGGAGTTGCTTATTCCCTCTCTGGTCTTTAAAAAAAAACTAAAAAATAAAAATTAGCGGATCCTAAGCATCTTCCTACTATTTCCCACTCGACTGATTTGATTGGATTATTTGTCATCAGGAATGATAGGTTTACTTCTGAGGATCATTATGAGTGGCTTAAAGATTACTCACATTTTCGTCATCTTATTCAGCAACATATCAAACCTGCGTCTTCTGTAAGGTTCTTACTTTGTATACGCATATGCTTGACAATGTTTTAATTGAAGTATGTATACTGCAGGTATTGGAGCTCGGGTGTGGGAACTCACAACTGTGTGATGAGCTATATAAAGAAGGAATTACTAATCTAACCTCCATTGATCTATCTTCAGTTGCAGTTGCCAAAATGCAGATACGACTGTTATCAAAAGGCCTTAAAGGTTTGTGTATTTTCATATTTTAAGTTGGGTCAAGTGCCATCGTCGAATCATGTAACCGTTACCCGTTTTCTCATCTATGATGTGCAATATTAAGGCATAAGTACTCGTTCATTGTCATCTCTGTTTGCAGATATTAAAGTTATGGAAGGCGACATGCTGAATCTTTCCTTTAGTGATGAGTCGTTTGATGTGGTTATAGAGAAAGGAACTATGGTACACTAACATGTTTTTTGAAGATATTATATAACGTTATTACTTGCGTGATCACTTAAATGTTTACTCTTAGAAATCTTGACAAATCAAGTTTATATCTTATTAAACTTGAAGGATGTTTTGTTCGTGGACAGTGGTGACCCTTGGAACCCGCGGCCAGAGGCTGTTAACAAGGCAATGGCAATGCTTCAAGGTGTTCATAGGGTTTTAAAACCTAATGGGATCTTCATCTCAATCGCTTTTGGTCAGGTAGTAAACACAAAAACTCATCAAACACATGACCTGTGTCTTGCTATGATCTGATGATTCTCCTTTTTCTGCAGCCACACTTTAGGCGTCCGTTATTTAATGCTCCTGAGTTCACGTGGTCAATCGAGTATTCTACATTTGGTGATGGATTCCACTACTTCTTTTATATTTTGAGGAAGGTTAGCTCGGTGAATCTCGCAATTCTATATATATGTTTGAAAAGAGATCTAGTTATAAACCATAGGTGCAGATGGGTTGGTTGGGTAATGGGTCAATATCCAGTTGGGTCACACTGAGTAGTTTTTATTATTGTTATTATTTTTTTTAGTACAAGTCAACGGGATGTGCCGACCCACTAAAACAATTTAGGAGTTATATGCTCTGTAAAGCCCATTTAAACCGTTTACCTTTTAATGGGTTGAAATTGCCACATCTACAATAAGCCATCATATCCGACTTTTTTTTTACCGCAAACGAACCTATTGTTTCTGCAAATAAGTGATTTTGTACGTATTATAAAATATGTGCAAAGTTGGAAAGAAATAATAATACGACTGCTCTATCTTAATATGATCTTTTTCTTTTGTATTTTTTGCTTGATTGATGATTTATCTACAAAAAATAGGCCAAATATGATGTCTTCAAGAGTCATCATTGTTCATTTAGCGAAACCTTGAGAAATAGGATCATTTGCATAAAAGGCTTAGGACCTCGTGTGCGAAATATGTAACTGAAACTCCAATTCTCAACGTTTACAGGGATGCAGATCACTAGACTCCGATGCAGATATGAATAAGGTTGAGACACCATCTATGTGCCTTTATCAAGATGAATTGGATAATGAAGATTACTTATTTCGCACCAACATTGATGAAATGGACGATGAAAGATAGCATGTAGTCAAGTCGACAATCCAGGCTCAAAGAGCTCTTTTTGTATCGTTTGATGCTAGAAACCTTAAGACACTTTTTGGGTTTCCGTTTTCTCCGTAAGTTGTAATTTTTGTTTAAAATAGGCTCCAAATGTGGGTTATGTGACACTTTTGAAATTTTTTCTAGAGATTAACATGAATGATGTTTACATTCACCTAAATTAGGTGATGTTAAGACTACAGTTAAAACATAGATCTGCATTTTCTTTTCTTTCTTAAGAATAACAGATAGTATAATCTACATGAAGTATTAAAAAAAATGCTTTTAAACTTTGACTTTATAAGTCAAATTGTCAAAGTAGTTGAAATATATTTGTTAAAATATACACTTAGTATACTTTAGTTTATATTTCTCGTTATACAATTTGAGAGAACTTTAATCCAGTATGGCCTTGTTTGATAGCCTTTGAATTGGGCCACTAATAGGATAACATATAAATCAGTTGGAGCACATCTTGTTTGATAAAAATATTGATGGCGCTGAACCAATTTAAAAGGAGCTATACACAAGTTTTACACAAAAAAATCCACAAAAATGATGTGGCGCGTCTCTTGCCGCTTTCAATCTTTCACTGGCCAATTAATGCTCCAACATGAGTGGCAAGGCGTCTGCGTCATTTTGTGGATTTTTTTTTGTAAAACTTTTGTAGTTTTAGCAAAATTCTTTTGAAAGTGCCCCACTTTTCCTATTTTATCATTTTTTACCTTTTAATTAGGTAGTTGTTACCATGTACTTTATTGCTTTTCTTTTAATATTTTATTCGAAGAAGACAATTTGTACTCCGTACTTCGCAAGTTATGATGCCCAAATACATTGAAAATTTTAGTTCAAGACCTTTGACACTAGAAAAAATGAAACACTTTTTATTTTACATAATTTACACAAAATGAGTATAAAGGATAAAATGGTAATTTTAAGTGAGTATTAAGAAAAACAAAAATAAGACGCTAGAAGGAGGGCTTGAACCTCCGACCTTGTGGTTAACAGCCACACGCTCTAACCAACTGAGCTATTCCAGCTTTGTTATTTTATTTTTATTATCAAGTCATTTAACTTCTGCTATGTTAAGTTGTACTTAGATACCATTAACTATTTTTTACACAAGATTCTTTTTTTTTTTCAACGAAAACAGAAAACATACACGTCTATCTCACACGTCTTAAACAGGACTCGAATCCACAACCATTTAATTTGAAGCTTCTTACACAGCATGAAATATCACTGAAACATAACTCTTTAGTATACAGAATATTACATCTATAAAAAATGAAGTGTTGGGGGTGTAATTAGTGTATTTAGTTATAGTTTTTCTTTCTTCTTTTTAATTAAGTCAATTACTCTCTAACACCTCATTTTATGGATGTAACACTTACCTTTATTATAAGTTATCCCTATGTCCAATTTAGATTCCAAAAAAAAAAAAAAAAAAAAGTTAATTATATTTTTAGTCCTTGTGATTTTTTGGGTATTTTATTTCTGGTCCAATTTTTTAAAAAGTTTCGGATTCAGTCCAAAAGTGGTACTTTCATTCCACTTTCAGTCCATTTTGATAACGACCTTAGTTCTGTTAGCTAAGTCCAGTCCTCAAGTGGCAACATTAGTCTTTTATACTAACGGTCGTTTGCAACGTTAGTCCTTTATACCAACTATCGTTTGCAACATTAGTCCTTTATACCAACGATCGTTTGCAACGTTTGCAACATTAGTCCTTTTATATACGTCTTTATTTACGTTTTTATATAAGCTTATATACACCTTTTTATGCACGCATTTTTATACATGTTTTTATAAATGGTATTATACATGTTTTGTTGATCCCAGTTGAGCAAACGATCTAATATAAAAACTGACTTGTAACAAAAACTTATTAAGTATTACGCGGAATTTAACAATTAATCTTAAGAAGAAGAAAAATAAACATTCAACACCTCAATATTATTGATAATACGAATACTCTTACAGTATTAGGGTTTTGCAACCTTGAAGTGTATCGACCTTAGATATAAAACATACGTATATCTAATCTAACCTAGGACCTCCTTTTATAGGCTAAGGAGTCCTATACATTATACAATACGTAACCTACAAGATAAATATCTTTCCATATTTATCTAATACATAATATCAAACCGACTATACAAGACTAGCGGTGGTTACATATCATTATCGGTGGTTACATTCTTCTACTAGCCGCGGTTTGTCTTCATCCGTGGTTACATCCTTACGTCGTGGTTATATCATCTCACGTCGTGGTTCCAAAGACTTGGGTAATTCTTGATTCAAGGAACTTAAAACCCAACAATCCTCCCCAAACTTGATACATTCAGCAAATTCTCAAGTTTCTTTTAACTTCAAAACATACGAATTGGAGGATGTAGCCAAACACTTACTAGCCTTAAGAATGTTCTCATACTTCTTGAACAAATTGTAAGCTTGACCATCATGGGGTACTAACATCTTGATACAACCAAAGCTTGACATCGGCAATAGCTGCTGGATACTTATTCGATTGAGGATAATCACCTTCTACAAGCATATGAATAATTTCTCCGAAGCAGTTAAAATATGAACTCCACAAGTTTGATATAAAACCATCTAGTAACTTGACCATTGTAGAGTCCTTTCAATTCAGGTTCATCATGAGTAGGTTCAAATAAAATCTTCAAATGATGGTAAACCGTCTCTCATGATAATCATTTGGATGTACTTCACCAAACTTATTCTTGTAAAGTATCCAAAGATTCATCGAATCATCTCTATCAAAATCTTGAAGCATCGTGAAAATTTATTATACTCATAAACTTCATTGTTGAGTCTTTGAATTTTCAAACTCCTTCACTTCCATTAGCTCAAACTCATAAGAAATAATTTGATTACCATCTGCAACTAATTTCAATCTTTTAGAATCGGATGTCTCTTGAACCTCAGTTTTCTCTTTCTTTTACTTTGAATCCATTCATCATCTTTTTAATCCACTCTTCCTCCTTTTAGAATTCATCGACGATAATCATCATGATTAATTCTCATACATCTCTCATAAATCTCAAAATTCTTTCAAATGAACACCTACTAAGATTATCGAAACATGTATGCTGAATTCTTAATAATCTTCATCAATACATTCCTCATCCGAGCAATTGAAGGAGGTTTCTTTCTTACAACTTGCTTCTTTTCTTTACTGACCTTCCTTGCCAATTTACCCAAAAGTATAGCTTTTTCCTCATCATCCAACAAAGCCCATTCTTGTGCAGTATATTCATCATTGATTTGTTGAGAAGCTTCAAGATAGTTTTGTGATTCATACCATGTAGCTAACCATCTCTGACTAGCTTCCTCTTCATCTTGCTTCCTTTTCTCTAAAGTCGCTTGATCATCACTACAATACTTTTGCATACTCTGCATCATAAGCTTCTTTGTTACGCTTTATTTTTAAACTTGACTCTGATCGCAACCCTTTTCCTTTTCCAATATCAGTTGAACTACCTTCTTCTTCAAAGGTTCACCAATAACTAAACTTTTGTTTTGGGTTTATTTGCGATAGATGGAGCAGATAAAGCAGATGCAATGATGGGTGTAGAAATAGATGAGGTTTTACTTAGGTTTATCAATGTACTTGCGACTTCTTTCTCAACTTCTTTAGTTTTAGGTGGTGATCTGAGAGAGTTGTGACAACGATGGAAGTGGTTATGATAGCGATGGGTATGATAGTAGTGGGTATAATTGTGATGTCCAAAGCGCATCGGTGGTTACAAGAGTACTAACCATGGTTTCGGACATACCATCGATGTTTGTGTCCTTCACTACATCTTCTACAACATTCTTCAAAATTTCAAGAAGCGCCTCATTCCCATCTTTATCGGATACCAAAATTCATTATCTCCACTATCAACATCTTCATCCATAGGTACATCAACGGATATATCACCGACCTCCCACAATTCATGCCTTCACTCCTCCCTGTTTGGATACATCTTCCACATTCGGTGGAGAGAGTCCACCTTCGTTTTCTTTCTTCATAGCTTTCAAAGCAAGAACCCTGGGTCTTCTTACTTTTCCAAAACCAAGACTCTATGCTTCAATCTCCTAATATCCTTTCCACGAAACACGGTCAACTTCGTAGACACGAAATTGTATTCTCCATTTGAGCACACTTAGCAGGTCAATTCATTTAAGCGTTCAAGAATATCCTCCCAGCCGACTGTGTTAAGCGGTCAGAGAGGTGGTTCATTGGAAAAGTCATTATGTACAAACTCATTATCCGTCAATTCAATTTCATGTTCCAACCTATCCTCATCACTTGTTTGTGTTAAGCGCTCAGGAGGTGAATCCTTGGATATAGTAAACATATCATCGGACCTTGCACGATCATCTATGCACCACATGTGACCGGTTGGCTAGGATTCCTCCACTGTGTTAAGTTCCGAGGAACTCTCCACATTAGGAGTTGCCAATGGGTGGGTCTTATTTATGTTACCACTATCACGACCAAAGATCAAAGCAAGAATCGATGGTGGAAGCCTTCCAATCATGTCACCTCCACTCCATGTGACGACCTCATTAACAACACCACTAACACTAGCCGAGGTAGCTTAGTGCCGCCCATCTCTAGTCCATACAATAGGTGTATATGATGGTTTGGGTATGACTATCGGTGGTTTGAGGTGTACTAGTAGTGGGTGCGATGACTATAGGTTGAGACTCAAGACCTTCACCAAACTCGGGATCAACAGACAAAGTAAGCATGTGAGGAAATAAAGGAACATCTCTAATTTGTACATTCATGGTGATTCCTCATATGAGCAAAACCTTAGGAAGCATATGATGTACTTCATACTCCCTAGTATGTTCAACGAGGTTCCTCATGTGATGTTCCTGATCAGTTGAACAAACCTAGGATACAAATAGTATTTACCCTTCTTCCTAATGTTTTGTACTAACCCCTCATAAATCATCCTAGACCAATTAAACTTCCTTCCATCAGATAAACAAATAATAGCAGTAGCAATTTTTGAAGGAAAGTGAGTTCTCCCATAGAACTCATCTGAAACTTATCATGCATAAGTTTCTCAAAATCTCTGCATAGCTCCTTGTTTGTAGAGCCAAAGATGATGTCATCTACATAAACCTGAACCAATAAAATATCATCTTTGTGCTTTCTAATGAACAAGGTTTTATCAATCGATCCTTTTTAAACCCATTGTCCATCAAATAAGAAGCAGGCACTCATACCATGCCTAGAAGCTTGATGCAACCCATACATAGCCTTTTTCACCCTATAAACCTTGTCGGGATTATCGGGATCTTCAAAACCGGAGGTTGACAAACATAAACCTCTTCATCAATTGTGCCATACAAAATGCACTTTTAACATCCATCGATACACAACAAAATTCTTGAATGAAGCATAAGCCAAAAACAATCTAATAGCCTATATTCTTGCAAGCTGAGCAAACACTTCATCATAATCCAAACCTTCGGTTTGTGTGTATCCTTGAGCAACCAACCTTGATTTGTTTCTTACAACAATTCCTCTTTCATCCTCTTGTTTATGAACACCCATTTAGTCCCAATTGCCCTTTTACCATTAGGAAGATCAACCAATGTCCAAACCTCTTGAAGCTTGAGCGTAAAAGCTCCTCTTGCATTGATTCTACCCGACCTTCTTACGATAAAGCTTCTTCCACTCTCTTGGGCTCCTTTTGAGACAGAAAACAAGCAAACATGCAATTTTGCGGATCTTTATATTGTTTCTTTTGTGAAGTGATTACGCAAAGAACCCGTGTTCGAGAAAGGGTTCGATGTTCTTAATCACCTTCTTGTTTAAACTGAGTGTTCAAGTTTCCAAGTATTTGTTCCTTGGGATGAATCTTGTGAATCCTTGTAGTGGTGATTGGACTTTCATGAATGACAATTTCCAAATTAGACAAACCAGCATTGAAGAAATCATCCATGTCTTCATCATCAGTAGGAGTATCAATCTCAATCAAAGCAGGCATATTAGGATTATGTGGATACTCCTCGTCTCCAAATAATGGCTTTCCTGTTGGTCCAAAGAAAGTACTATCACCAGTACTTTTAGCCTGGGTTTCACTTGAACTATCAGTGGTAGAAGATGGCTTGTCGTGATTCTGATTGGCCTATCGGTGCTTTCAAGAGGCTTAGCGGTTTGCTTGATCGCTTTTCTTCTTTTCAATTTCTTCACCGACACTGAGTTATCTATCAACAACTCATCCTTATCTTGATCATGATCAACATTGCCTCCATCTTGCAGTACTTCATCATCAGTGGGACTTTGCTTATCAATGATGGATGGAACAGCTTCCTTGGAGAATCAGCTTCCTTGGAACAGCTTCCTTGGTTGAAAAGTGGGACTTTCCACTTTTCAACCAAATAGAACTCCTTTGGAGAATCAGCTTCCTTGGAAGATGTCTCTGCATCAGAATCCTTTTGTGTACCTGCATAAACATTAGTGGAATTTCCTGCAATGATAGGCTCATAATTCATAGATTTGGTTAGCATATCAATGTTAATGACCATCTGGTCCTTTGGTCTCAACACTAGAGTCTTTTCCTTGAATTGAACATGTAGGTTCTCTTCAACAATTCTAGTCCTCTATTGTATACTCTAAAGGCTTTGCTATTAGTAGAATAGCCTAAAAAGTATCCATCATCCGCTTTTCTTGAAACTTGCCTAGGTAGTCTATGGTATTCAAGATGGTAACAGGACACCCAAAAGGTTTTAGGAATGCAATCATTGGCTTCCTATCATGTAATGTTTCATGGGGGTCTTGTTATGAGGCTTCACTACCTTACTGTTTTGCACATAACATGCAATTCCTCGACTTGACCCAAAAGGTAGTTGGTAACTTTGATTCGACAACATTGTCCTAGCGACCTCAATTAGTGTCCTATTTTTCCTTTCGGCTACACCATTCGTTGTGGTGTTCTAGCAACACTAAGCTGTCTTTCTATACCCTTAGCTACAGGCGATTCATCACATCATTCTTAAACTCGGTTCCATTATCACATCGATTACTTTGACCTTATGGTTCACTAGATTTTCTATCTTAGTAATGAAACTCTTGAGAATCTCACTAGTCTCACTCTTAGCATGACCAAAAGTATACCCAAGAAAATCTACTATAATCATCGGTGATAAATAGGCAATAATGCTTATGGTTCGAGGCTTCTAACAAAGGTAGGTCCAAATAAGTCCATATGAAGCATAAGCAGTGGTTGTGAGATGGTGTTCTTGTTTTGGTCTTACAAGAAGCTCTATGTTGTTTTCCTTTTGACATGCCACACATTTCCTTACTTTCAAAACCTTAGAAGGTAACCCTCTCACTAAGTTGCCTTTTACGGTTTATTGATTGTTTTGTAATTGAGATGACCTAGCCTTCTATGCCACAATATAGACTCATCTACGATGCTTTAGCAAACAAACATAAGGACCTATTAGGAAGAACATCTTTAAGATCAAAACAATATATATTTTCCTTCCTAGGTACCCTAAGTTGTATAAACTTCTCATCGGGCATCTTAAACTCGGGAGACAACACCACACACTCGGTTTCCCAAAAAGTACCAGTTTTCTTATCACACATTTGAGAAACATTGAATAAATTGTGCTTAACACTGTACCAAATAGACCTTTTCAAAGTCTAAATTCCACTACGATTGTTCCTACGCCAAGTATCTTTCCTCCTTTTGGATCATTGCCAAATGCCACATATCCTCCATCAAAGCTTCAAAATCTTCCAGTTGCTTCCATCCCAGTCATGTGCCCAGCAACCACTATCAAAAACTCCTTTATCTTTTAGCTCATCTTGTAGATTGCCGCACATGAAATTAAATAAGTTAGTTCCTTTTATGGACCCAAGCCAATCTCGACTTGGGTGCGCCTGTCATCAAAATATTCAAATTTCTTTAGGTCCATTGATGCCGGTTGACATGTGGTAAAACCTTGGTCTTAGGCTTCCATTGCCAACTTCTTTGAGGCCTTATGACATAAAAATGATTTCCAACCAACGTGTCGGTTATCACCTTTGAAATTTTTAAAACTTGTATTGATTCATTGGTGATGTTTTGCTTATCGATGGTTTGACTCTGCTTAGCCGTGTTTACATTTTGCTTAGCGATGGTTGGAACCCATTTAGGTGCAGCGGTGACAATTGATTTTGTTTTCCCATTCCTCATTAGCAACGCCCTAGGAATCAAGTTCTTTGTTAGGATGAGGGTTTTGTTTCCTTGAAAGTTTTGATGATTTTCCCTCCTCCATGATTCCAAAGCGGTGGTGCTGCTTTTATAACAATTTCTCGTAAGTGCTCAAAACTACCACAGTTATAACAAGCTTTCTTGACACATTGAAACTCATCACCTAATCTGTTAGAAATTAGACCATTTAAGCTTCTTTGATTACCCATAGGTTTATATTGTTTCATCTGTTCCTAGGTATTTCCACATGCTCTACTACTTTCTTGGTAACTTTAGCTCAAATCTAGGTACAAGGTTGACTTCTTGAGAATCAACTTTCTTAACTTTCTATCTCTTGAGACTTAGTTGATTCGGTTCTATCTTCCTCAGTCGATTCCCAATCTTCTATTATGGGAGCATCGGATGTCTTATCGAACTTATCTTAGGTGTTTCGATCTTATTTATCTCTTCTACGGGTTTGTTAAAAGCGAATTCACTACTAAATGCGAGTTCTTTAGCGGGTGGTGCATGTTTCATCAAAGAGGGTGGTGGCATGTTATTGTATCGAGGCGGAACCATCTTTGAGCGATTTTGACCTATTGGCTTATTTACTAGATCGAGAAGCATATTGTGTTTTGGCAACCCTAACAACATGTTTTTCTTTTTCATCTAGGGCTTTTTGTTTTACACTCTCTGCCTCGCTAGTTTATCTTTAAGCTTTTAATCTCTCTATCTTTAAGATCAATTTCACCACCTAGTATATTGATCTTTCTACATACTCAAACTCGCATTAATCTGATATTTAGCTTCTCTTCCACCCTCTAGACCAACTCTATAACCTAAGTTATCTAGAGTCAATCTTTCTACTTCTATCCTCATACTCTCGGTGATAGCTTTTGAGATTCTAAGTTATCATAACATGATTTAAAAGAACAAGTAGATGTTTTAGAATCATTAGATACCTCGAATCGAACCGAAGATGAAGCATAGGCCATTAGAGCAAAGTTATGCTCTTTAGAAGCTTCACTAGCAAGAAAAGCTGCATTTGGACCTTCTTGATCGATCACCCAATCATAATCACCAATCCCATCACGAGCAACCAAAGTCGAAGAAGCGGCGAGCTCTTACATTGTCTTCTTAATGCCTTCAATTCTTTTAGGAGCTCGACATTCCCTAGCAAAGTGACCTTTCTTCTTGCGGTTAAAGTACTCCATCTTGCTTTTGTCGAATTCACTCTCCTTTGACCATCATACTTAAACTGTCTTCCGGTCCTCCTCGAAACTTTCTTGCTTGGGCGTCAACATTGCCATTTTCCATTGAAGATTAATCTCTTCAAGATCATCGGGATCAATTTGATCCGGATCTTGATTGACCTGATAACTCTTGGTAGTTAATCGACCGAGAAGCACGATTGCACCATCGGCGACATTATCACTAACGGTGGTATTGTTTGCAATAGTCGTGGTTATACCATAGGCGTGATGGATACATCTTGTGGGCTTTTGTGATTAGTGGATACAAAAGCAATGTTTTGATTAGCGAAGATGTGTTAGCAAAGTTATTCTCGGACTCATAAACCTTGAGTTGTTGAAGAGATTGTCAGAGTCATGTTAGGAAAATCCTCCTTATTTCTCCACACAATTGTATGAATAGCCCATTCGGATGATAAACTCTTAATGAACTTCAAATTAATATCTTCTTGAAGATACTTGTAATTCAACGACTTCGTTGGTGATAAGTTTTAAAGTCTATTATATGTGCCATCAAGTTTTCTCCACTAAGAGCGTTGAAGGTTTCAAATTGATGCTTGAGCATATTCATCCTTGACTTCTTAGTAGCTTCATTACCAAAGAAACCTTAATTCAAGAGCATCCAATAAATCTTTAGCAGACTCATATTGATCAAAGTCCAAGGCAAACTCATTAGGTATTCCCATAGAGAATCTGTGAGCTTTGATCTCCATTTTCCTTTAGCTTTATCGGGTTCACTAACAATAGCTATCTCTTTTCCATCTTCACCCTTCTTAGGAAGAGTGTCACCCTTTTCAACGACATCCCGAGCATAATCAATCATACGAATGTATTGCCTCATTCGCATTCTCAGTTGATACTCACCATGCGAGCATGGGTACCTTTAAGCGATCACCATGTGAGTTTCGTCGGACATCTTAACTTACTTGAATAAAGCTTACGGACTTCTTCTTGGTTCGGTTTCTAGATCACAAGCTCGATACCACTTGTTGATCCCGGTTGAGCAAGCGATCTAATATAGAAACCGACTTGTAACAAAAACTTATTAAGTATTACGCGAATTTAACACTTAATCTTAAGAAGAAGAACAATAAACATTCAACACCTCAATATTATTGATATCTGAATACTCTTACAGTATTAGGGTTTTGCAACCTTGAAGTGTATCGACCTTAGATATAAAACATACGTATATCTAATCTAACCTAGGACCTCCTTTTATAGGCTAAGGAGTCCTATACATTATACAATACGTAACCTACAAGATAAATATCTTTTCTATTTTTATCTAATACATAATATCAAACCGACTATACAAGACTAGCAGTGGTTACATATCATTATCAGTGGTTACATTCTTCTACTAGCCGTGGTTTGTCTTCATCCGTGGTTACATCCTTCTGTCCGTGGTTATATCATCTCCTGTCCGTGGTTCCAGCACTTGGAGTACTTCTTGATTCAAGGAACTTAAAACCCAACATGTTTTTATATGCGTCTTTATAAACGTCCTTATTTACGTTTTTATATACGTTTTTATACACGTTTTTATATGCGTTTTTATACACGTTTTTAAATACATTTTTATATGCGTTTTTATACGTGTTTTTAGATGTGTTTTTATACATGTTTTATATGCTTTTTTGTATACGTTTTTATACACGTTTTTACACACGTTTTTATACACGTCTTTACACACGTTTTTATACATGTTTTTATACACGTTTTCATATACATTTTCATACACGTTTTTATATGCTTTTTTATAAAAACGTGTATAAAAAACATGTAAACCACCGCATATAAAAATGTGTATAAAAACGCGTATCAAAACTTATGTAAAAACGTGTGTAAAAGCGTGTATAAAAATGTGTATAAAAATATGTATAAAAATGTGTATAAGGCCGCGTATAAAAACGTGTATAAACCCTCATATAAAAGCGTGTATAAAAATCCGTATCGAAACGCGTATAAAAATGTGTATAAAATCACGTATAAATACGTGTATAAAAACGTATATAAAAACGTGTGTAAAAACGTGTATAAAAATGTGTATAAAAACATGTGTAAAAACGTGTATAAAAACGTGTATATAACCCCGTATAAAAATGTGTATAAAACGTGTGTAAAAACATGTATAAAAATATATAAACACGTTTATAAAAACGTAAATAAAGATGTTTATAAAGACATATATAAAAACGTGTATAAAACCATTTATAAAAACATGTATAAAAATATGCGTATAAATACGTGTATAAAAACTTGTATAAAAGTGTATATAAAAACATAAATAAATACGTATATAAAAGGACTAACGTTGCAAACGATCATTGGTATAAAGGACTAATGTTGCAAACGATCATTGGTATAAAGACTAACGTGGCAAACGTTGCAATCGATCGTTGATATAAAGGACTAACATTGCAAACAACCGTTTGTATAAAGGACTGACGTTGCCACTTGACGACTGGACTTAACTAACGGAACTAAAGAAGTTTTTGAACCAAAATTGAAATACCCTTCAAATCATTTTTGAACCAAAATTGAAATACCCTTCAAATCACTTTTGGTCATTGTGATTTGCTGTGTATTTCACTTTTGGTCTAATTTTTCAAAAAGTTTCGGATTCAGTCCAAAAGTGATACTTTCGTTCCACTTTCAGTCTATTTTTATAAAGACGTTAGTTTCGTTAGTTAAGTCCAGTCATCAAGTGGCAACGTTAGTCCTTTATACTAACGGTCATTTGCAATGTTAGCCATTTATACCAATGATTGTTTGCAACATTTCCAAGTTAGTCATATACCGATGATCGTTTGCAACATTAGTCCTTTATACCAACGATCGTTTTTATACACGTTTCTATATGCGGTTTTATACACGTTTTTATATACTTTTTTATATACGTTTTTATGTAAGTTTTTATACGCATTTTTATAAATGTTTTTATACGCGATTTTATACATGTTTTTATGCACATTTTATACACGTTTTAAACGTGATTTTATACACGTTTTTATACGCAATATTATATACGTTTTTATACACATTTTTATACACGTTTCATACACGTTTTTATAGGCGGCTTTATACACATTTTAATAAAAGTTTCTATACGCGTTTTTATACCCATTTTTTATAAAAGTTTTTATACGCTGTTTTATACACGTTTTTATACGCGGTTTTATACACGTTTTTATTCACATTTTATACAAATTTTTATATACGTCTTTAAAAACGTCTTTATTTACGTTTTTATACAAGTTTTTATACATGTGTATAAAACATGTATAAAAACGTGTATAATAACTTGTATAAAAACGTTAAAAAAACATATATAAAACCGCGTATAAAGCATGTATAATAATATATATAAAAACATGTATAATAATATATATAAAAACATGTATAAAAACATGTATAAAAACATATATAAAAACGTGTATAAAAACGTATATAAAAAACGCATATAAAAACATGTATAAAATCGCGTATAAAAACGTGTGTAAAAACGTGTATAAAACCGCGTATAAAAACGTGTATAAAATGTGTATAAAACATATAAAAACGTGTATAAAACCACGTATAAAAATGCGTATAAAAACGTGTATAAAAATGTGTGTAAAAACATGTATAAAAACGTGTATGAAACGTGTATAAAACCGCATCTAAAAACGTGTATAAAAACGTGTATTAAACCTCGTATAAAAACATGTCAAAAAACGTGTATAAAAAAGCGTATAAAAACGCGTAAAAAATGCGTATAAAAAGGTGTATAAAAAGGTGTATAAAAACGTACATAAAGATGTTTATAAAGACGTATATAAAAACGTGTATAAAACCATTTATAAAAACATGTAGTGGCTAAAAACGTGTCTAAAAGCGTATATAAAAACATAAATAAAGACGGTATAAAAGGACTAACGTTGCAAATGTTGCACACGATCGTTGGTATAAAGGACTAACGTTACAAATAACCGCTAGTATAAAGGACTAACGTTGTCACTTGACTACTAGACGTAATTAATGAAACTAACGTCGTTATCAAAATAGACTCAAAGTGGAACGAAAGTATCACTTTTGGATTGAATCAAAACTTTTTGAAAAATTGGACCAAAAATGAAATTACCATCAAACCACAAGGACCAAAAATGTAGTTAACTCTTTAAGATAACAAATCACATGTGATTTTTCATGACGTAAATTTAAGGGCTAATTGCTTGAAAATGCATCGTACTTGCTACTTTTAATAGTTGTGTGTAGCTATCTTTGTACGTATTTATCCGTTTTTATACATATTTATTCGTTTTTGTACCTTTTATCCATTTTTGAACGTTTTTATCCATTTTTGTAGTTGCTTGAAAATGCATCGTACTTGCCACTTTTTATAGTTGTGTGTAGCTATCTTTGTACGTATTTACCCCTTTTAATACGTTTTTGTACGTATTTATCTGTTTTTGTACGTTTTCTTCATTTTTGAACGTTTTAATCCGTTTTTGTACCTTTTAATCATATTTTTACGTATTTATCCGTTTTTGTATATTTTTATCCGTTTTATATGTTTTTGTCCATTTTTATCAGTTTTTGTAAGTTTTTGTATATCTTTATCCCTTTTTGTATGTTTTTATCCGTTTTGTACGTCTTTATCCGTTTTTATACGTTTTATCTATTTTTGTGCGTTTTATACGTTTTTGTACGTTTTTACCCGTTTTCATCCATTTTTATCCGTTTTTGTACGTTTCTTTATTTTTGAACGTTTTGTCCGTTTTGTCCATTTTATCTATTTATGTACGTTTTTATCAACTTTTGTACGTTCTTATCATTTTTTGTACGTTTTATCCATTTTTGTACAATTTTTATCCATTTTTGTTCATTTTTATTCGTTTTGTACAGTTTCATCCATTTTTGTACGATTTTATTCGTTTTTGTACGTTTTTATCCACTTTTGTACGTTTTATCGGTTTTTATACATTTTTGTATGGTTTGTACATTTTTATCCGTTTTTGTATGGTTTTGTACGTTTTTATTTATTTTTATACGTTTTCATCCATTTTTTAAGAGTTTTTGTGCGTTTTATACGATTTTATCATCTTTTGTATTTTCTATATGTTTTTGTTTGTTTTTATACGTTTTAGTGTACTTGTACGTTTTTATGAGTATACAAACGGATGAAAACGTATAAAACGTACAAATACGTACAAAACAGATGAAAACGTACAAAAACGTATAGTAACGTACAAAAACGTAATGAAACATGTAAAAACGGATGAAAACGTACAAAAACGGATGAAAACGTGTTAGGATTTAGAAAATACATATGAAAGACTCGGTCACCCCAACTGTTAGTTAGCACAAGTTAGTTCGTAGTCTTAAGCGTTTATTAATTAGTTAAGTAACATCGTGGATGACGGACGGTCTTTACCCACTGTACACCCGATCCACAGCCCGACAGAGGGCGTTTATAAGACACTATATAAGCCCTCTCCCACCAAAGGAGAGGATGGAGCTTCTAATCATATGACATTTACTTTCTCTCACTAAGTTCCCAACTCTCTAACTTACAATATTCGATCCATACACATTAAGATTTGAGTGTTTATATTAACCAATCTATTACAAAACGTTTAAAAACGGATGAAAACGTATAAAAACGGATGAAAGCGGGTACAAACATATAGAAACGCAAAAGAAGTATAATAACGGATAAAAACATAAAAAAAACGGACAAAGACGTACAAAACGGATAAAAACATACAAAAAGGGATAAAAATGTACAAAATATGATATAAACGGACAAAAACGTATAAAAATGGATAAAAATATACAAATATAGATAAATACGTACAAAAACGGATAAAAATGTACAAAAACGGATTAACACGTACAAAAACGTATTAAAACTGATATAAACGGATAAAACAATAAATACGTACAAAAGCGTATTAAAACGGATAAGTACGTACAAAAACGTATTAAAACGGATCAAACATATGAAAACTTAAGAAAACGTATAAAAACGGATAAAACGTATAAAAACGTTCAAAAACGGATAAAAATGTACAAAAACGTATTAAAACGGATCAAAACGTATAAAAATGGACGAAAACGTATGAAAATGAACGGAAACATATAAAAACGGATGAAAATGTATAAAAACGTATAAATCCGGATGAAAACGTATAAAAACGTTCAAAAACGCATGAAGGACTAACAACCGTTAGTATAAATGGCTAATGATGCATGCTTAGCAGGTAACGGGTACACATAAAGGTCAAACATTGAATGTTTAGTGATAGAATGTGAAAAAAAAAGACAGCTACACACAATCACAAAAAATGTCAAGTACGATGCAATCTATACTACATAATAATGTATTTAGTACTTCCTATAAAAGGAAGTATTAAAAATATAAGCCTACACATGTTACTATAATTAGTAATTCATATAATTAAGAAAGGAAGTATAATATACAACAGTTTAATGCATATAATTTTCGAGACGTCTGAGGCAAAGCGTAAGCGTACCATTTTAATGCACATAAAAAAAAAAAAAAAAAAAAAAAAAAAAAAAACCACATTAATGCTATTTAATATAGTCGAGAGTTAACTACATTTTGGTCCTTGTGGTTGTACACGGATTCCACTTTTGGTCCATTTGTTCAAAAAGTTGCGATTTTAGTCAAAATCGTAGTTTGGTTCACTTTTGGTCCATTTTCTACGAAGTTAGTTCGATTAGTTAAGTCGTTTGCAACGTTAGTCCTTTATAACGATGCGTTTACAGCGTTAGTCCTTTATACCAAGATCTTTGCAACATTTGCAACGTTAGTCCTTCGGTTAGTTAGTCATTTAAAAAATTCAAAAAAAAATTGGAAAAAAATTTAGAAAAAAATTATAATTTTTTTCTAAAATAATTCGAAAAAATTTGAAATATATTCTAAAAGAAAACTTCTTTTTCCGAAAAAATTCTAAAAGAAACTTTTCTTAAAAATAACTTTTTTTTTCGAAAAAAAAAATTCGAAAAAATTTGAAATATATTCTAAAAAAACTTTTTTCGAAAAAATTCTAAAATATATTCTAAAAAAAACTTTTTTCCGAAAAAAATTTCAAAATATATACTAATTTTTTTTTAAACGTATATACATTGAAAAAACGTTTTTTTTTTAAATGTATATACATTGAAAAAAATTTCGAAATATATTCTAAAAAAAAACTTTTTTTAAAAATGTATATACATTGAAAAAACGTTTTTTTAAATGTATATACATTTTTTCTAGAATATATTTCGAAATTTTTTTCAATGTATATACATTTTAAAAAAAACGTTTTTTCAATGTATATACATTTTTAAAAAAAGTTTTTTTTAGAATATATTTCGAAATTTTTTTCGGAAAAAAAAAAGCTTTTTTTCGAATATATTTTTAGAATTTTTTTCGGAAAAAAAAAGTTTTTTTTTAGAATATAGTTCGAAATTTTTTTCGGAAAAAAATTTTTTTTTTTTTCAGAAAAAAAAAGTTTTTTTTAGAATTTTTTTCGGAAAAAAAGAAGTTTTCTTTTTAGAATATATTTCGAGATTTTTTTCGGATTTTATTTTAGAAAAAATTATAATTTTTTTTCTAAATTTTTTTCGAATTTTTTTTTAGAATTTTTTAAAGGACTAACTAATGAAAGGACTAACGCTTAAATGTTGCAAAAGATCTTTGGTATAAAGGACTAACGTTGCAACGACCGTTATAAAGGACTAACGTTGCAAACGACGAACTAATCGAACTAACTTCGTTAGAAAATGGACCAAAAGTGGAACCAAACTATGCATTTGGACTAAAATCGCAACTTTTGAACAAATGACCAAAAGTGGAATCGGTGATACAACCACAAGGACCAAAATGTAGTTAACTCTATAGTCGATTAATTGGCGATCGATAAATCTGATTAATACAATTATTAAAACACCCTAAAATAATAAAAATACAAATTATCAAGCGTATTATGCAACCAAATTAAACACAATTCCTACATTAAATGTCTAATGTCTGAATAATATTGAACGAGGGCAACAACCCGAATGGGTTTGAGCCGAAACAGTAGCAGTTAACAGGCTCGGGCCGAAGAACGCGGGTAAACAAAATTCTTGAAATCCAGTAATTTATTGTCGAAAAGAACATAATAAACTAAAATATACGATTCACTAAAATTTTATTTCAGTCTTTGCCTTATAACGAATGACTTCTGCGTTAAATGTCACTAATCTGAATAATAAAGACATTACAAATATTAAAGCCGAAGCAGACAGCAGGGCAAAGGCAAAATAGGCTTGAGCCGACGACGGTAAATTAAATAAGTCTTGATATCCAGTAAATTTATTGTTAAAAACATAATAAACTAAAATACGTCTTCGCGGAAAATTTTATTTCGGAATGTGGCAAATGTAATATGCAGGTCTGCTTAGATATAAATGCTCTTTTATTGAACTTTCAGATAATTTGATATCTTTGTTGAACTTTTATCTAGGCGTGCCAAAGTACGTTTGATCAATTTAAAACAACAATATATAATATGTACTAACTCAGAATATTGGGGTGCGCCTTTGTTCAATTCAAACTTCAAACTTCAAACTTATAAACGTAGCTCCGTCCCTGTCAAATACAACGGGTCAAAGCTAAATGCACTCCAGACACTTTATATTATACAAATTTGAAAGATACCTCAAATACGAAAACGACGGCCAAGACTAAATGCACTGGGGATATTTTCTCACATTTGATTGATTAAAAAACACCTCAAATACAAAACTAGATTTGGTGTGGATAATTAAAAAATACCTCAAATACAAAAAAAAGATTTGGTGTGGATATTAAAAAGTTTGAATACCCCACAATTGGTAAATGAACACCTCGGCCCCATTTCCGTGACTCCTTTATGTATTTTACTAGGTTTTTAGTCTGCGTTTTACAATGGATGTTTACATACAGAAGTATTATTTAACATTCAAGCTAAACTTGTTCCTATTAAATATGTTTAGTATTTTAAGCATGAACAATATAGTTAATTGGTTGCGAATTTACAAAAAAGTATGTAATCAAACCTTCGCTGCGTTGCGTTTTATATAGAGTTTTTTAATTAAAACTAATAAAATGTCGTATTTAACAACCGTTAAGTAATGGCCGGTAGTAGGACTATTTGTGTAACGACCATTTAACATGAATGACCAATTATGTAAAAAAATTTACATCGTTAGTCCCTATAGGACCTATTTTGCAACGCAAGTTAAACCTAAGAGACTGTTGTCGCATTTTAGTTTTTTTAAAAAGTATTATAAAAAAAAGTAACGACCGCTAGTAGATAACGGACGTTAACTAACGACCGTTAGTACTGTTCATTAGGCCCTTAGAAAAAACAGGATTGCCCTTAGCAATCTCGGTGGCATAGTTTATGCGTAGAGTACTGTAGCTAATGCTTGTTGGGTATGGAGATAGCAAAAAAAGAGTGTCTAAATATATTTAGGAGGTATTTGGTTTATTGCCATCAATCACAATAGATAAATGTATTATTACTTTATTATTCATTTTTCAATTTAGTTATAGCATTTATAATGAATCAAGTTTTGAAGATTTAATTCATTTAATGCTTAATATATTTAGGAGGTATTTGATTTATTGTCATCAATCACAATAGATAAATGTATAAGTATACGGTGGAATCACAATGAAAGTATCAATTCCAATTCTATTGTTTGGATTAATTAATAAAGTTGGATTTTTTATTTTTTATTTTTTTATTTTTTCTAGCGTCAAATAATTAATGATTTGTGATATTGTGGTGAGTGTTTTGTGCAGCGTTTAAAATAGATCGTGAACCAATGAAATTGCAATTGCAAACGGTTGTACTATACGATAACTAAAGTCTAGACAAAATTCTTAACATCTATCAAACAACATATAAAAAATTTTAATGAAAATAAAAGTAAATATTACATCAGTTATGAGATAAAAACTAACAACACACGTTATTTGTCGCGTAAAAACTAACAAGGATGGGATTAATGGTGACGTTGTTAAGAAGAACGCAAGTACCAAAATTAGCATGAATGTAATTAGCCCAAAAAAAAAAAAAAAAAAATGGGCTAATTTTGGTTATTTTGTAAAAGATTTGGGCACATTTATCCTCATATTTTTTTTGAAATGGGTGTATTTAAACATTGAAAAGTTAAATGTGTCTAACAGGTACATATTTTCTCTTAATTGTAAAATATTATAAGCGTTTTTGAAGAAAACTTGTTTATATATATATATATATATATATATATATATATATATATATATATATATATATATATATATATATATATATATATATATATATATATATATATATATATATATATATATATATATATATATATATATATATATATATATATATATATATATATATATATATGATATCGTTTTGTGTTAAAAAAGTGTATGGGTTTTAAACGAAAAATAATAAAAGTTTGAAGATTTGGGGATTAAACATAATATTTGAAACCCGGTACGACCCGGGTGGTTCAACCGGTTAAATCATTCCCGTCGAAAAACGGGTCGATTTAAACCGATTCAACCTGACAGGTTGGGTCAAAACGGGTCAATTAAATAGGCTCAACCCACCGGGTTTAAAGCGTCCCAGGTCAACCCGGTTTTCGATCTGTATTATAAGTTTCAACTTTTCACTTTTTACTTTTTGGTTTTTCCTTTATATATAGTATAACAGGGTACCCTGTGACGATTAACCGGAGAAATAGATCTCGATGAGACGCGATTCACCGGTTTGTATCAGTTCATGGTCCTCTCTAGTTCATTTTGGATGGTCATATTGGTTAGCCGAGCCGTGATGCGACCACAGTTCGGTTGAACCGTTAGTCGGTCGATTTTCAAAACTATATGTACCATCAACTTGTTAGCTTGTATGAAGATTTTTGTGTTTTATTAATTTGTATAATGTGTATAATAAAATGTACTTTTCATTTTAGGGTGTTTTAAAAATAACATTAATTAGTGTGTTTAATTATTTTATATTTAGGATTATGTTGTAGCTTGTTTAAATTGCACATTGTGAAAACTTTATTGTACTTTTTAGTAAGGGGTGTTTTAATTAGTTGTTTTTAATTTGATAAATATGCTTTTAATTGGTTGTACAATGTGAATAAATTATTGTACTTTTAAATAATGAGATGTTTTAATAAGAGTATTAATTACACAATACTTTTATCTCACCTTTGACTTTCAAATTTTCACTTTTAAAAGTTTGACTATTTTTCTATTATATGTAGTATAGATAGTAGTGGGTCTATCTTCATAACTTCAAACTAGAGAAAAAAAGTACAACTATTTGTGGACATTAGTAGTTACCCCTTTTACCTTTGATATATTTGGGTTCCTAGCTTCGGCAGCTGTGGAGTTTTTGACTAGGGTTCAACGGGTTGTTGATAAGGTTTTAAAAGGTACCATTTTGAGGGGTCGTTTTAGTCCTTATTTGATCACTTTTGTATCTGTTATTGCTTAATATCGTTCCTTTTCACCTTTTTGGTCTCTTGAAGGCAAAATGCTGGAATGGCACTTATTTGGACGAAAAGGCGCGCATATATGAAGAAAATGGCCAAAGTCAAAATCGAGACACTCACATTTCTTTGAGATTAGAAGGCGACAGCGTCAAGTGCTAATTGCGACGCCGTCCAGGATTTTGTGACCGCTCGAACCCAAAACTTCGTATTTTCAAGTGACGACGTCCGGTTGTAAAAAGTAGGCCGTCGCTACTCGCACGGCCTAGATGCAATCGAGACGACGCCGAAGTCGAAGAGCGGCGTCCACGGACATAAGGTGGCCGTCGCAAGGTTAACGTGGCAAGCGAAACCCCAATGATCTGCGACACGGCGTCACGAAACATAAGGTGGCGTCGCATATGTAATCTTATATATAGAATCACAATTTTTCGGTTTTTGGGAGAGTCTTTTGGGTGAAAACCTAAACCGAACCTAAGGTGTCTTGTACGGTATTTTAGGGTTTAAACCCTATCTTACATCAAGATAAGTATTTACTTCATTAATTCAATTATGTCTTTGATTATTTGTGTGTATGCTTGCATGTTCTCCATGTCCAGCTAATTTATTTGTGTGTTTGCTTAGGAAGTATGAAACTTAATTATTGAATATTTATTAGTTGTTTCTTATCTTAGTTGATTAATGATCTAGTAATGCGATAGGTCATTCGTTGTGTACTTAATGCTTGATTCATCTTTGTGAACCTTAGAATATAATTACGAGTAGTTGTAAGCTAAACCATCCAAAGAGTGCCTTAGGTAAGAGTTTATTATCCCTAGTGGGTTTTGTAGCGAGACCCTTTGGTAAGTTCAAAGAGTTAGGGAGAAAGCATACCCTACAACTTTAGACACACAACGCAACTAAGAATAAGGGCGTGACAACTCAACCATCAATAGGAGATAATTAAGGAGTAGTACAACCTAAGTAAACACATCTTTAAACTATCATACGAGCACACATTAATTAGACATAGACTCCCACAACCTTAGTTTAGATAATTAGATAATAGTAGAGTAATCGGTAGAAATACCAACCCCCAAATCCAATACCCGAGATTCGTACCTTTCCATTTCATAAAATATAAAAATATAAAAATAATCTTCCTCAACCTTAACCTTAGCGTAGTAACTCCTTACTAGCATTCCTATTCCCAGAGAACGATATCAATACCCCCGGCTTACCCTAATTACTACACTACATCGATTAGGTTCAACGCCTGGGTGTTATAAAACTGCTCAAGAAAAGGAAGTTTCCTTGACCCCGAACGACGCGTGTAGGCGTTATCGGTTAATAAAGTAATTTTGCAACCCCTAAGTCACAAAATTTCCTTTTTAGTAGAATTGGTTTTGCTATCCAAAGGGGGTCATGACAAATTGTTGCCATGCTTTACCGCCATCTTATGGTAATCCGTTTTAAAAGTAATTTTTCAAAATATATATATATATATATATATATATATATATATATATATATATATATATATATATATATATATATATATATATATATATATATATATATATATATATATATATATATATATATATATATATATATATATAGTTAGGATCAAATAAGAAGAATAATAAAAAATAAGAAGGATAGAAGAACTACAACCACTCGTTAGATGCACCTACAAAATGGATGCATCATCACTCAAATTTTCCTCCCATATTAAAATGTGTGTTGGAATTACTTCTTACCCTTCTCATTTTAATTATTCTTCTTATATGGATCCATTCCATATATATATATATATATATATATATATATATATATATATATATATATATATATATATATATATATATATATATATATATAGGGGAAGTTAAAATAAAAAGCGGTTTTGGTAAAAAGAATAAGAAGGATTTTGGACCCTTAGATTTCAAATCAATGGATGAGATTACTCTATATACTTAATTAAAGCTGGAAGGTCAAAACCGTCATTTAATAAAAATACTAAACACATTATATAAAATTCCGATCATCTCATTTATACAGATCTTCTTTCTCTCTTTTTTAACTATTTTCTCTCTCAAAAATATTCCGATCATCTCTTTACATTCTGATCATCGCGTTAAAATCCGATCTTCAAATACAGACAATCGTCTAGAAAATGGTGTTGAAAAGCAAAGGTCAGTAAAATAAATCTATTTTTTTTCATTTTATGCTACAGTAGCTCGATTTAATGAATCTTTTTTGTAAAAATTATCAGCCAATAAACGGAGATTAAGAAGTGGTAAGAGAGTATCAATATCTCTGTCGGATAATGAAGAATAAAAGGCTAAAATTTGGTTTATAAGGCACTTTGATTGTTCTGTGCATTAAAATTAGGTTTAGAAGGGGTTTTTAGAGTTTTGTGCACTAAAATTAGGTTTAGAAGGTGCTTTGATTGTTCTGTGAAATAAAATTAGGTTTAGAAGGGGTTTTGGCTGTTTTGTGCACTAAAATTAGGTTTAGAAGGCACTTTGAGTGTTCTGTGCACTAAAATAAGGTTTAGTAGGTATTTTGATTGTTTTGTGCACTAAAAATTAGGTTTATAAGGCGTTTTGAGCAATTTCTTATAGGACTACTTTAATTTTGCTAGTGTTTGGTATTGCTGATTATTAATGAAATCTTATGGTAAAATAATCAAATTAGATCATCAGTTTGGACAAGCAACTTTAAAACTGAATAGTTTACCTTCAAGTTTTCAAATAATCACGATTGATTAGCCTCTGTCCAAACAAAGATATGAAGGCGATTGTATGTATGTTGTTTCAAAGAAATCCCAAACACCCCCTAATTACATTGCATAGGGACTTACTTATACCCTTGTGTAATGGTTTTTTCAGTAGAAAATTATTTTGCCGTCTTTTTGGGTGATATGTGGGTAATAATTAAATATAAAATTGGTTGGAATGTAACATTTTAGTTTAATTGTTACTTGTTAGAGTTTACATTGTTTTGTGCATTGAAAATTGTCTAAACGCTCATTAGTTTTTTCATTGTTAGTTAGAAGTTATATAGTAAAAATGGAAGTGAAGTTGATTTGAAGGAAAGATATGGAACTAGCTTCAAGAAGCTGGCTTGAATTAGAACAACATATTTAGACACTATATGTAGATCACTTTGTGCATTAAAATATATATTGACGTTCAATTATGGTCTTTTGCAGAAAAATTATTTCCTCAAGTACTTGGAGTATATAAGTCATCCAAAATCTTAGTTGATGAATAAGGCAGTTTGTAAAAGATTAGAAATGAGTTAGAGAACGGAAGAAAACGCTATAGATTGTGGTGTCTTTCTGATGCGCCATATGGAGACATATCTGGGATCTGCTACGACAAAGAAATGGAAATGTAGATTAAAGAATGAGGGGGCAGAACAACAGACACGGATTTATGAATTAAGGAAGAAGTACATTTCAAGAATACTCAAATCAGATATAAACATTAAAAGAGATATTGTGTTGAATGAATTGGAGGAATATCGCAGACTGCCAAGTGGCACTAAACTCAAAAGAATCTAATATTCGAGTAAATGCCACAAATTAAAGTCGCTTAGCCCACAAAACTTAGTTAGGAAAATGTTGCCCATAACCTACTCGCCGACATGCAATCATTGAAAAATGATTGTATGGAATGTATACTTTTGTTTGTATTAGCATTAAAATTACATTTGGAAAATGGGATCCATATAGTATTCAATACAATTTAAATATCTTTGATATGATTTTTTAATAGTTTTGAATTGCTTAAAAGGTTTGTTTCTGATTGGTAAAGTGTTTGAAAGATGTTTTGTGCATGAAAATTAGGTAATGCATCAATTTTATATGTTGTTAAAATGTAACTATGATTTCGGATGTGCGGGGACACAAATATATAAAGTATTTTGTAAAATAAAACAAAACAACATATAGTTTTTGCAGTATAATGGTTTCTCTAATTGGGGTGATGTGATTAAAATAATTTGTTTTGTGCATTAAACTTAAGTCGCTTTTATGATTAGAATAAAGTTGATGTCATTAAACACAAAATGCAAAAACAAGGACATAAAGCTGAAAGCACCTCATATTTGAGTAAATGCCACAAATTAAAGTCAGGCTTAGCCCACAAAACTTAGTTCAAAACGCCCATAACCTACTCGTCGACATGCAATCATTGAAAAATAAACTAAATGTGCATTAAAATTCTAAGAATCAAAACACATACAATAACTGAAAATTAAACTAAATGAGCATTAAAATTCCAAGAATCACAACACATACAAATATCTACAAATTAAACTAAATGTGCATTAAAAATCCAATAATCGAAAGACATACTATTTAAGCGATTTCTTTTATGATGAAAAAAGAGTTGTTTTGTGCATGAAAATTGAACTAAATGTGCATTAAAATTCCAAGAATCAAAACACATATTATAACTGTCTGTAAAAGTTGTATTATAAAATACAAAAGTAAAATAGTATTGTGTAACAAAACTAAGCATCACGCATGTTCCTTTTCTTTTGTTGAAACTTTGTGCAGTTCCGAAAGTCATGATCTGCATCTTTTTTACCACATACACAAACGATGTCTTGCATTGCTGAACTCCTTCTCAATTACTATCTTCATTGCGGGATCCTGATCAGTAACCACAACCTTAGGTTCACGCCCGAAAGCCTTCTTGAAAGCCCTTAATAACCATTCATACGATTCCGATGTTTCTTTTGACAGTAAGGCAACATTGAAAGTTACACTACGATGATGATTATCTATTCCAGTAAATGGAACAACCACCATCTTATACCTAAAAAGTACCATTTTCAACATAAATTACATTGCTTTACTGTTTTATATGTAATCCAATATTTACTGAGTATAAAACTAACTTATTAGATGATGACAGTAATAGTAACAAGACTAATTTACGCATCAAATTTCTAATAAAAAACAAACTTCGAAAAATTTACACAAATAATACTAATTTATGCATCAAAATTCAACACATAATCAATGTTTGATCAAATCACACTTATAATTTGAATTTATTTACTGAACAAAATATAATACTAATTTGTACATCAAATTTACTATAATAATACTATAAAATTACACAAATTTCTAAAAAAAAATAAACTTTGAAAAAATTACACAAATAATACTAATTTATGCATCAGAAATTCCATACAAAATAAATGTTGGATTAAATCACACTTATAATTCGAATTTATTTACTGAAAAAATATAATACTAATTTTGCATCAAATTTACTATAAAATGCAAATTTCAATAAAAAAAACAATAATAAAAAATTTTGTGTCACAAATACACTAATTTATGCATCAAATTCTTCTACAAATACATAATTTCAAAAAACTAACTAATAACACTAACTTTTGTATCAAATTAAACTAAAATCAATAATTTGTGCATCTAACACTAAACTATGAAGTAAAATTCACAAAAAATCCAAAATTGCATCAACTTAAAAAAAAAAAAAAAAAAAAAAAAAAACCCACCTTGATTGTCACTATTATTAATCGATGACATTCTGGAAAATCAGAAATTGAGCTTATAATCCACGATTGTAATAATGAATCGATGTCATCTGGAAAAGTGAGGAAATTGAGCTATTAATACACAGTTTTAACCGATTGGTTTTAAGAACCCTAATTTGATTAAAAATTAGGGAACGGATTGAAGAATGTATGATTTCTCTGTGTGTTTAACTATGTGTTTTAACTGGGTTTTTGTTGTGTGGAGAGCTAGAAGAAGGTCGGTTGTTAATTACATAGGTTGTTATTGTTAGATAGCCAAATTACATTAATGCCCTTCTTAGTTAGTTAGTAGGAAAGTTAATCACAACCATTGATTTTAAATCAAGGGTCCAAAATCATTCTTATTCTTTTTACCAAAAGTTCTCTTTATTTGATTCATCCTATATATATATATATATATATATATATATATATATATATATATATATATATATATATATATATATATATATATATATATCTATACATTATATATAAGAGGAGGCATGCCACATATAATGCCACGTGGCATCCCATAAAGCCACGTCATATTTCCATGTCACCAATTAAAGTCACGTCATCGAATGTATTAAAATCCGGATTAATTTTTAAAAAACGAAGCTACCTAGGTTCGAACTTGGGACATTTTGAAGATTAAGAAACATGCCAACCACTAGAGCAAGACAATTTTTTGATTACTTTTCGCAAAGCCAAATCTATATACTCAAAAAAAAAAGACAACTAATTATTTACTCTGTACTTTAACGAGAATAACCCAACCCAACTCATCACATATCGTTCTTATCTTTCTGCAACCCTAAAAATCATCCCTAAATCTCTATCTCAACAGAATTCGATCGTATGGATATCTTGGATTTTCGTAACCTTGAGCTAAAGCTTTATTGGCTATGTCTAAACGCAATTGCATGTAAGACCAAACCTAATATCTCAATGTTAGTAGATAACTAATTGTAATCAAACATTACTTCCATACAGTTTACTTATGAAGATCATATGTTTTTAATCTTTATATATTTTATCTTAGTTTCATATTAGTTTTAGCTTGGATTTGATTATCGCTTTGCATGATTTTGGTTGTTTGATATTGCCTTTGTATGATTTTGGTTTATGATTATCAGTTAGACATCAGGTTTGTTTATTCATGAATCATTGATTATGATAATAATTATCTATATTATGTCTTTTTTGCTATCTTTTGTAAAATGTGCGCATAGATAAACAATTGGCGCTTATCTCGCACCTTAAGGATTTAAAATTTTCCAATGTTTATAGAAAAGGTAGGTTACTGAAAACTTGGGATTGTCATGCATTGTTTTTTCAGCTACTCAAATTGAGGTTGTTGAAGAACTTGCAAAAGCAGGATTAAGAAAACCTATAAAGGTTGAAGTTACATGGCCCCATAATTAAGGATAGCATGCACCATAAGATGTCACGTGGATATACATAGTGAGTCAATGTATTACTCATGTATGTTGTTTTCTTCCACCATCATTGCTCTTAATTAGCACTTCTTTTAGAGAATAGGGATGCTTAGCATCTTATGACTGGTCTATTGGTATGCAGGTTTTCCTGAAGACTCAGAAATGCAAGTTTGGTCCAAGCTGCAAATTCAATCACCCAAAGGATAAAGCTGCTACTTCGGTAAGTTGTAATTACTTTGTGGCATGTCTATTTGACTTTATGCTCAAATAAAAAACTAGCATGTTGATGCATCTGTAGTCTACTTTGGGAAACAACGAGAGTTCTGAGTTACCAGATAGACCATCTACTGAGCCTCCATGTTCGGTATGATTGCTTCACTATCACTAATCTTAAGCTATTAGCCATGTTTTTTTTCTTGTATTTAACATGTCAGTATGCAAGCAGTTTTATAAGAAGACTGGCGTATGTACATATGGTTTGACCTGCAAATTCCATCATCCAAAGGATATCATAGTAGCAACTGGTGGTGTAGGAAACACTAATGGTGGGCAGATTGAAGGAATTACAGGCGGCACATCTGGAAGTCTAGCACCTTCAAACTGCTATGTTTTCCATGAGAATTGACACATCCGATTTTTTTTTAAAAATATACGTACTTTAAGCATGTGAAAAAATGGAGTTATAAAAATATAGAAACTTTGAAATGTTGATCAAAAGTAGCTTGTGTTCTTTCAAGTTAAGAATAGCTCAATATTTTTTTTAAAGTTGAAAAATATTAGTACCCTTTTTAAGTTGTTAATAAGATTATGATTTATAAAAAAAGGAAAACAAAGTAATACAATCGCTATGGTGTTGTGGCAACATTTGAACCGATAATGTGGCATAATTGTAATGCATCATGATTTAGCTTTATGATCTTATAATACGAGATAATTGTGCTAACAAGTGGAGTTTTTCCTCTATTTAAATGAAGGATTATGAATGCATGATAATGATTATACTTTACTTTTAATATGTAACAAATTTTGTAATAATGTCATGTGAAATCAATAGAAATATAAGATTCCACGCATACATTTCTAGACTTTAAAGTAGTCTTTTTTAGTTATGACTTTCCAACTGTTGCCTCCTCTGATCTGATTTTTATTCTATACTTCAGAGACTGAGTGCAAAGGAACTTTTGAGACATCGCTTTATTACAAATGCTAAGAAGATACCGAGACTCTTGGAGAGAATCAAGTACTTATAACTGGATTTATTTGGAATGTAACTGACCTGAAACGAGTTTTATCAATCTACAAAAAGTTTTCAGACAAATGTGCAGCTGGTGCTCTCCGTAAGGGTGACCAATGGTCTCGCCGAATTGGCCGTTGGTCCGTAAGGTCATATTCGCACCAACCACGGTGCACCTGTGTTGCATTCCTCAACCACGCAGGTAATCAACTCATTATTTGCTTCCAATTCCTTTTTTATATATCAATTTATTATTTTCAAAGAGCTATATTGCACAAACAACCATCGTTGGGTTTCTTCTAGATTTTAAAGTAGTTTTTTTTTTAAGTTCTGAAATTCCAACTGTTACCCCCTCTGACAATCTATTTTTTATTCTATACTTCAAAGACCGAGTGCAAAGGAACTTCTGAGACATCGCTTTATTACAAATTCTAAAAATAAACCGAGACTCTTGGAGAGAATCATGTACTTATAACGGGATTTATTTGGGATGTAACTGATCTCAAAAAGGTTTTATCAGTCCACTAAAAATTTTCAGTCAAATGTGCAGCTGGTGTTATCCATAAGGGTGACCAATGGTCTGCTGCAATTCTAGATGGCCAGTGGTCTGGCGAGGCAGTTGGTGACTAACAGAGCCCTATCTTGGTCAAGTATCACACTTTCAATGTCACTATTGAATACCCTAGAAGAGAGACCAGAAGGTAACTTTTCATTCGGAGGTGTACCAGCCATCCTGAAATGACACTCAAATCAGAGTAGGTAAAAAATATTGATTTAAATTGATGTAGGTACAATTTAATACCTTATGATCGTTATTACTTGAAAATAAGGTTGTGGTCTCATTTTCATCTTTTCTAGGCAGGCATGTGATGATCCTTGATAATATTAACATAATGCATTCACGACAAGGCAGATATAGAGGTGCCATTGTTTAGCTTATCAAAAGTTTCTAAGGCCATCGATAACTTTTTGGTCGACAACAAACTCGGAGAAAGCGGGTTTCGTCTATTTTACAAGGTATATACCAATAGATATTATGCACACACTCCCTACGGCAATTCTACTATGAATGATGGTTGTTTGGATTTTGAATAGTATTCATTATTATTTCTTATTTTGTTATACCAATATAATCAGATTACTAAAAAAGTATTAATTTTAGTTGAAAATAGTCATTGATGAGTTACATTGAGTGACGTTAACTTGAAAGTATCAATGGTTCCTGAAATCTAACAAAAGATATTACAAAGAAGAAGGCCTTATGACAACGCAAAATAAGGCACAAGAACAACATACCCTAAGGGTAAAACTGTGAAAGCGGGTGCGGGTTTCGTTATATGGCAGGTGGTTTGGAAGGCGCGCGCAAGAAGTGAAAGCACAATGGAATTGGCTAAAGAGAATGCGGTTAGATTAGGATTTTAATCAAATTTACAAACTATGTCAGATTGGAGATATAATGGTTTTATAAAAGGAGTACCATATGAGGTTAAAATAAATGTTGCGATATAGTGATTTACTTTAATGGGTAATGGGTCCATGGTCAAACATGAGCTTTAGTTAATATATAACGCTAAAAAGACAAGACTTATTATTTTCGATTGACATGAGCTCGAGTTAATAGTATCTTATCTATGCGTTTTTCAGTGGTGTGGGAGCAAACGAGTGGCGACGGTTATGTCTTCTCATGGCCTCTATGTACCTGTGAAGCATTGCGCTTAATGTCGCTACCATACAAGCGGTTGAAGTGCAAGCCATTGTTGGCCCAACATTGTGCTAGACATGTGATTATTTCGAAATTATAGCGACCATTAAAGCTAAATATGGTGTCAATGAAGATGGTGAAAGTGCAAACGCGATATTACACGCCGAGGTCAACACGATTTTGGGTATTAGTTTACTACTTAAATGTACCGTCAACTCAAAGCAAAGGTTGAAGGATCAGTACAAAGAGTAAACGTAATAAAAGAATAGGGCAAAGTAGGGGCATCTGGTGGTGGTGGTGAAAAAGGGAATGGCCGATGCACTACGAGAGATGACAAAAGGTAACCTAAATTTATATATTTCAACACATATTCAAAAGCCGTTTTGTCTTTCTTTATAATTAGTATTTTGTAACGATTTTGTTTTCCGATCGTCCTACTTTCAGCAAATCGAAGAGGATGTCAAAAAGTATACAGATGCCATCAAAACAACAGACATGAACGAGTTGATCAAGTTCCACAAGTACGTGGAAACCCATCTTGAGAAACTAACCGATGAAACACAGGTCTAGACTCTTGCAAACTTTTCAGTTAGTTGACATAAAAAGTTTACTACAAACTTTTAAATATTAATGTAAGAAACATGAACAACCCTATAAAGACATGCAAATGTACAGTAAACTAACTGCTAGATCAAACAACAAGGCTAATTGTTAGAGTGGGTAGAAGACCATTATCGGTAATTAATATACTTTATTGGTCAATAGGTTCTGGCAAGAGATGAAGATTTTTCTGGAAAAAAGTTGGATGGGCTGAGAATGGTTGCAACACTATACTCAAAACTAGATGCAATCGCCACTATGTTGCAAGAGTGGAAGATAGAACCACCGGTGAATCAAGTTCTAGATAGACCGGAGAACTACTTTGATAAGGAAACACCTGGCTAATCATCAACGACCTCATTTTTTCAGTTATGTTTCATTTTCATTTCTAAAAGACATGCAATTTCAAATATATGAAAATTAAAGGAGAATTAGACACACTAGACCGAACAAAGGATGAAGAAGTTAAGAAATTCATAAGTTAAAATATCCATTTTGATTTTGGTATATTTATCAGAATCAAAGAGCTGATGGTAGATGTTTCCTCAAACTGTATGGAAGTGGCACTAAAGGTATTTCTTATATATTTCTATTTAACATGAAGTTTGAGACTGCGGATTGGTCCATTTCATGATCAGTTATGACAATATAGATACACTAGATCCTTTAAAATGACTGAAAAAATGTTGGTGTTAGATGTGATAGGTAATCGGTTTAGAAATCAAATGAAACACTAAGCAATCTCTTTTACTTCATTGTGGGTTTATGTAGATTTTGGCAATAACCAAAAACAAGACACGCCCCCATCTCACGATACACCTTTTCTTGCTAACATAGCTTCATTCAAAAATTAAATTTATAAAATTCCATATGTATATCCATGAACTAATATGTGGTTGCTAATGTTTGGTCGATTACACCGTAATTTGAACCCGTGATGGCTTTTGTATTTGAACAGAAAATAATGTCATGTGCATCTAAAAGAACAAAGAAGAAAACGAAGTTCGTGGAAAATCCTTTGAGGGCGCCGTGTATTCTCTCAGTGGACAACATGACGTGCTAAAACTTAACAAAAGAGCTTGCACAACAAATACAAGCCGAGACTGGTCAGTAACATTAATCTACCAAAATAAGAGCTTTAGTTGACATGTATAGATAGTGGAATGTTTAGATGATTTGAATTGTAAAAGGAATTGTCTACGACCTTGAGCTATTTGAAGCCTACTATATAGAAACTTATTTTCATATTGTAAACCTTTTTATTCTCTTTATAACTCAATTGAATTAGTTTGCTTGCACTTCAAATGTGTTTATAGATGTAGGGTTATGTATTGGATAAGAGAGTGTTTGATGTGAATATAGATTATTGTTATTTAACATTGGTATAACAAAATTTCATGCCATGTAATGATTCTTTGTAATGTAATCATAAAATGTTACGAGCTCTTATGATTTAAATTGAGTATATCGAGTGTTGCACGGTGTCAACTTTTTTCAAGCTATTCACATGATTTAACATTGAATCTTCCTTCCCTCCGCAGATTGCACCCTTCATGGAGCAACTATGCTTAATCAAAATTTGTAAAGGCAGAAAGCCGGCTCATTGGGTCATAACTATTTATTCATATTCATGAAGTACCATGAAAAAATGAGCAGTCGGTAAAAGTACCTTCAGTTCGATTATGCTAATAATGTAACCATTGGAATGGAACAAGAATATAGGCAACCTATTAGTAAGCATGCCTCTAAATATTATGGTTTGTGTTTATGTTTCTAATCATGCTTAATTGAACCTCTTTTATAAAATAATGTTGTACTCAAATTAGGAAACTGCAGCAATAACGTGTTTTTCGATAAGGATACTGCGTCAATAGGGAGTGTTTGGATCATGATAGAAAAGGAATGGAAAATGCTTATAACGGGCTGCAGATGCACCATTTGGATCCGAAACCTGATAAACCGACCTCTTATACGATCCACTCAAGTCTTTTAGTTATAATAATTGGCTTAGATTTTTTATGTCACTGATTTTATTTATCTATTTATTTATTTATTATTACTTTTTTTACGTATACATAGAACTGAGACCGGTGGGAGTTTATGCATGAAAATTTGCTATGTTACTGAATCTATAAGGTACTTCTTTTTATAAACTTCAACCTTTAGTTCCCTAATTAAAACATATGATTAAAAAAAAGTGAACTGAAATTAGCCTTTATATTTTCTCTTTGTACTGATAAATAAAAACTGGTTGCAGATATGTGGGTTGTCGGTGCAATACACTGAACTTTTCACTTTGTGCCCGTTGTTTCCTGGTTAAAGCGATTTCTTTTGGAACCTTGATTTCCATATCAACCGTCAAATACATGAAAGGTGTGACTGCAAGGCCCCTTTGTTATATATTGTAATATTTCAAATTTGGGAACCTAAGTTTAAAGATGACATTAATTTACTATAACTTTTTATTGAATGATATGTGGTCTTACAGTCAAATAATTTTAACAACTTATGTCCTTTTTAAAGATACCATCTCAGTATAGTTTAGATACACGCACAATATGACACTAATACAAATGTTGCGCGTTTTCACTGAGCACTTTCTTAGTCTTAGTTTATAAGCACAATTACCTGGTGTGCAAAACAGATTCTGCGTTAAAAACACCTTGGGCAACCATTATTGCAACCACTATTGTCCAGACATTAAAAAAACCTTTAGAGACACGGCATCATTAGGGTGACCAAGATGTATGTATATAATATGGGTTGCATCCTTCGTATCCTCTACTCATTTTTTAGTCTTATTCTTACACAAAACGTTATCAAAATATTTAAACATTTTCTTATAAAAAGGCCATGTTTCCGGTCTTTAAATTATTCTGCACCTATGCTTCTAATTGTATAATTATATATGTTAATTTTTGTTTATCTTCGATTTCAACTTTGCAATTGTATGTGTAGATGGGAAGATTTTTGGAACAACTTTGAAAGGAATTAGAGATGAGAAAAAAAATTGAGACTGGAATTATGATAGCTCAAAAGGCCTTATTTTCCTGATTCTCTACTAAGGTAAAGGTCCAAACCTGATACTCTATTCTTTTTATGAGTTTTGTTTATGCACGAAGCTATAATACTTTAGATTTTCTAGCGTCTGAATGAATAAAGCAATGGTCAACAGTGAAACCCAAGGAGGTCAAGGCAGAAAAGGTACATTAAATTCTTTTTCATCTATATAGCTTAATATATTAGAATATGATGATAGATATATTAATACAAATGTATTAGGATTGTTACAGATACGACCTACAATTTTGTGTATTTTCTAATGTTTTGTATGATAGTGGCGGTTGTGATATGCAGGTGAATATGTGCCAGTTAGGTGGTGGTCAAACGCAAACCGTTGCAAAGATGAATATGTTGGTCTCAGAAAACTAGGATAACTTTAGGTAGCTGCCCGAGTTTAAGACCGGACCTGACAGGTAGGAAGCTTCCTGCACCGCTTCCAAATTACATCTTCATGCTGTCTATGGTGGCTTAACAGGAAAGTCATATGGGGTTGATGTTGCTACTGCATGCCAAGAGTTCCTGTAAGTCCTTCATGAATATCTTTGGTTATCTATATCTAATGTTAGATTTTAAAACTTATACATCTATCTATTGCTTTCAAGAAAACTTTCATAGGGTTCTTTAAAAATGCGTCTTCAAACTCCTTGACCGAAACCCTCACCTGGTAAGAGCGTTTACATGTCCTAGAAGAAATGTTCTATATTGTTCATGTCATCAAAACATTACATCTTTCCATTTTGATTTTATGCAGCGTGCTTTGAACCCTCATTGTAAAGTAAACCACCAACAGAGATGTGTTCGTTAGAGTTGGTGATGCCAAAAATTAGCAACTCACATTTTGTGTTGGTGAGACCAAGTACCATTAGAGGAGTGGCAAGATTGAGTAGGAAAAGGTAACATGGTTGCGGTGTGTTTTGGGTTTCCATTATGATTTTACTTAACTCACAGTAAACATTTTTTTTTGTTTGGATATGATGAATCTATTTTGGACACGTTGAGTTTTAGATATGCTAAAGAGAAAATGATTTTAATTCTGTGATTACTTTAGACATTTTTTTAGCTGCTACAAGTGTGTCTATGGTATCCACAAATGGCTGCACCACCACGGAGTGATATATCTCACGTAATGTCCGCTATGACTTTCATCCCCCAATGAACTAGATGGATCAGATAGTTATGTTTAAATTTATATATATAGAAACATTGACGTTGGAGAATACTCATCCATTGCTCCCTACACATATATATCCATATAGGTGTATCGCCAATGACAAATCTATAATTTGTACATCTAAATATCAGGTAGGGATTCATATGAAATTTGTTCATGCACCCAACTGATATGAGGATTTTGATATGACAAAGGCCTTAATGCCTGAGTTTTATGCATTTCACTTATACTTTCACACATGAGGTCGGGTTCAATATGTTATCTGCAAATAGTTACATTCATGAACACAGTAAAAATATCTTTTTCAAGAATGCAGAAACTATATGTAAGTTAAAATTACTAATACAGAGATCACAATTTTACACCAAAAAATAATAATTGGACTTTCACATACAATTGAAACTTTCTTAGTGACCAGACTTTGATCTTTTATTAAACTACTAAAAGCACGTCGACAAACACCGTATTTTCAAGGAAGTCTGATGTATATGCCTTTGGTGTTGTATTGTTTGAGGGGTTATGTGGGCGGCCCTTCGACACAAGTCTTGATGAAGAACAATGAGGTCTTGCAACAAGGGCTCAAGATTGTATAAGAGAAGGAAAATTGCCCAAAATATTGATTCTAAGTTGAGAGGGCAAATATCGACTGATTGTTTGAAAGAGTTTGCACGTGTTGAAGCAAGCTGTTGGCATACTCTTCGAAATCAAAAGCCTACTATGGCTGAAGTCGTAACAAAGCTTGATTTTGCATCATGTTTACAAAAAAAGATGGATCAGTATGCTACAAACACGAAAGTGAGCAAGGAGATATAAAAAATATATATATAAATAAATAAACACACAATGAGTTTGACTGCTATCACAAAGCAGTCGAAAATAAAATTTCAATGGCTAAATCAAAAACCCCCAAAATACGAACAAACCAAACCCTAAATACAAGTTCTTTTTAATCAATAATAATAAGGAAAGTGCAAACACTTACAATTTTGGAAGGAAAATCCGAAAACACACTGGGTCTTCAAAAAAAAAACCAAATACGAACACCTACAAACCCTTAGCAACCCTTAATTAGCAACTCTATCAGAAAGATAAACCTTCATCAACAATAAATTTGGGTCTACACAATGTCAAACTATGAACCAAGATTATATTTGAGATCTATTTTTACTTTTGTGTATGATGTAAGAGACAGATACTATGAGATCTGTTTTTACATATGTCTAAATTTGGTAAAATAATAGCTGGAAGCACCTATATACAATAACTAAATAAACATAATTAAGAAAAACCAAATAATAATAATAAATGTTAATAATATTATCAAATGTAAAAGATGTTCACTATTAATATTGTTTTCATAATCAAAGTACTTAACTGCAATAAGTCGTTTTATGGATTATGGTAACATCAATTATTGTTCTTAACCGTTTCATTTAACTTTTAATTACTTTTTAGTATATATTTGTTCTACTAAATCCTAAAAATAAAAACCACAAATCAGAATACTTACCTGCTTTTAGTCGTTTTATGGATTATGGTAACATCAATTATAGATCTTAACCGTTTCATTTAACTTTTAATTACTTTTTAGTATATATTTGTTCTACTAAATCCTAAAATAAAACCATTAGTCATACCGTCCATCGGACGGGTTTTGACACTAGTATATATATATATATATATATATATATATATATATATATATATATATATATATATATATATATATATCAAGTTAAGTGGGCCCAATGAAAAGTGGGTTTTCTCATACCACACTATCTTGCTTAGTACGAGGATACCTCCATATTTGACTTTCCTTAAATTCATTCCTCCAAATCACACGAAAACAATCATTGTCGATCCCATTCCCCCATAGTCATAACCATAAACTAAACTGCACCTTAATACTTAAATCTTAGATGTTTCCCAAAAGCTGTTAATTCAATGCAAAAAAACCCTGTTAAAAAGTTTTTTAAAATAGTAAAAAGCTTTTCATGACTTAATGCATTGCTCAAGCTTTTATTTTTTTCGTTTTAAGTTATTATCATTCGACAAAAAATACACAAATTAAAAAAAATGCATTTATTACTGTTTTGATTTTTGTAAAAGCCACTAAAAGATAGTTTTACCCTTTGACTATTATTAATGATTTATTTAACTTTGTAAATAATAACTTTGATTAAGGGTAGTAAGGTAGTTAAACTTAAACTATTTCCACTTCTATATTTAGGCACGGATAATTATTTTGGAAAAACCAAAAAGAAAATGTGGAAAAATAATATTGGGACGGAGGGAGTATATAGTACTACTCCCGTCTTAATTTATTTGACTACTTTTAACTTTTTAAAGTACTTATTTTTTAACTTTAACTATTATTTTTTGTGTTATATAGTACTTAATGCAAAATATATGAATAAATTAGGTTTTAAAGTATTTTCATTTGTATTATATAGCACAAACAAAAATACTTAAGATTAAAGTTGAAAAAGAAATATTTTAAAAAGTCAAAATTGGACAAACTAAAATGCAAGTTGTGTCCCTAACGTTTTGTTTTTTTGCAAGAAATGCTCTTGAGCCATTAAATCTCCCTTTTTTCCTAACGATCGTTACAAAATCTCGTTAGTCAAAGTCAAAGACCGTGTGAAATTATTAATTTACCCTTGTCTTCTTCCCTACTTTTATTTTCTTTTGAATTTGCACCACCACCCTCCTTTACCACCACACAACCGGCACCACCACGACCACCCTTTACCACCATGACCATCACACAACCCCCATTTTTTGCTAATGAGGTGTCACATATTAACCAAGTAACCAAACTTAACAACCATAATCTGCTAGGAAAAGCTTTTCTTCTCCATTTACATTTTTCCCACACACATAGTAAAATCCTTCACAGCTTATCAAACAAATTCAAGCAACCCAACTGAAACATATTATCAAAAAAATCCAAATCTTTCACAATAACACAAATTCTTCCAACAAACTAAAAAAAAAAATCATTCACAGCTTCAAACAATTTCAGAAATCCAAGAAAATTAAAATGGTTAAAGGTTGAAGAACTTGTTTTGTTTGTACATTGTTACAAATCCAAAGCGGAGGTAAGAAATAATTTTCCCAATCCGATCAAGCACATACCCATCAACACTGACAGTAACCATTTCCTGCAAACACCATAATCGTATTTGAGGAAACAAGGATGACTTTTATATAACCATAAATTGGACTAGAACAAACATCTGGCTCTGGGCAGTTAGCTTTGCTTCTGTAAACAGTGGTCAAAATATCATGAGAAAACCCACTCTCCTGTCACACATAAACAACATTTATGTTAGGCCTCAAACTATCTTGTATTATAAATACATTCCTGTGAAGATACATGATATCAACACTTGATATTACGCCACAACAAATGCAATTGAATAATAAAGCAACAAGCTGTTTATCCCAAACTTGTTGGGGTAGGCTAAAAACGAGAATTACAAATCCTTGAAACATAAAATAGAAGAAAAGAAGTTACCATGTCAAAAATGAAAGCCATTTGTCCAGGGAGAAACATATCATTTTGATTGACAACAGTTCGAGGCTTCACTATCTACTGGTACACAGCCTGCAACATAAATGAATTTGTACTAAATAAGCAAAGCACATATATTTAGGACCTAGAGCCAACAAAAGTAATACTAGTCCAGAGTTTGCAGTTACCTTTGCGTTAGCGATGCGAATTGATATGGGGCGCTCTTCCTTGGAGCCTATGAATATCACAAATATATAAATGAGATAATAGTGTCACATAGATAGAAGTAGTTGCCAAAGTCCAAGCATAATTACCTAAGCGTGCCATCAGTTGTATCTTCAACTTATGGTTTCTTGACAATTTCGCTTCTGACTTAGTTTGAGCAAAGCATAGTCCAGGCCTTTAACCAAATGTGTGTGCTCAACATCACCTGCAAACAATCATCCATACTTGAATTTCAAATCTTCCCTCTCTCTTTCTCTTCTCTTAACATCCACACTTCCTTACTAAGCAAAAGAATATTCTCTTGGCATATTCTTCCTTTCTATCTATGCCATGTGAGGAATACATATTATACCCTTATCCAATTATCCTTCATCTCTTTCTCCCTTTAATAATTAGAAAACACCCCAAACACTCTTTTAAACACTTCATAAATGTTTTTATCAAATGGCTATTTGAGTTGGTTGACCGTGAGTATGAATAATAGAATGGTCAAAGCGAGAAGTACAATTGGGGGTTTAGCAAGGCCGGGTATTTAAAAGACCAAAATCCCAAAGAAAATGGTAACGGGATTCTGGGGCGCTGCTGGCGCTACAACACGTGGGCAGCGTGTCAGGCTCGTTAGTATTTTTATCAGTTTGGGATTTTTGCCTATAAATACCCCACCTTGCATATTGTATTCCTCACCCCTTTCCGTTCATTCTTTCTCTCTACCCTCTAAGTCTACTATCTTGTGTTCTTAATCTTTCTCTCTTATCATTCTTTGAAAGAACACATTCTCCGCAAGGGAAGATTCACAAGAACCTAATCCACTCTTGTGAATTGTGTCGAGGGTCTTTTTCTATATACTCTTTCTATTACAATCGAGTTTCTAAATTAGGTTAGGGCTTGATTGAACAATCAAACATTCTATCATTCAATTTGGTTGTAAGGGAAGTCTTGTGTATTGGTGACCAAGCCTAGATCAGTGGAGATCTAGTTAGGGTTTGATAATTTCGGGAGAAGTTCTTTGTGGTCTTAGTGGTAAGTCGAATCATGAGATTCTTTTGGGTGGTTTCCAAGGGCGGAATACCTTTGGGAGTAGCTCTTTTTTATGAGCGACGATCTTAGTGCATATCGATGGAGTGAAGTTATAATGGTTTGTAGTCTACCAAAAGGATTATACTAGAGTAATAGTATCGTGTCGTGGATTCGCAACTGGACGTACGAATGGTATAAGCCCTCATCTTGAACTAGTATATATCCTGGTGTCTTTTAACTTGCTTTATATATTTTGGTTGTGATTGTGGTTGTTGTATTTGTTGTACAACCACTTGTTGATCTTTGAGCCTTGAAGTCAATAAACTTCGAAGAAACCGAAAAGATCGTATTTACCCCCTCTACGGTTCTACAAATTGGAAAGGTAAGACATAGACCCACGTCTAAGAATTTTTTTTTGTTAAAATTGGTTAAGAAACGAAGAAGTTATGGCCTCACGAAGTTGGGTAATTTTTCTAGCCGAAACACTTTTCTAAGAACCATGTATTATGGAGACCTTTTGGATGTCTAAAACTTAATTTTACAGAATAAGGCCATGTTTTCTTGGGAGTTAACACAAAAACCTACGTTCTAGGCTTTGAATGACCAAAATTTGTTAAGAAATAAGGAAGGTATGACCTCCCGAAGTTGGCTAAACCATTCTAACAGCCCACTATTTTAAAGTTGTCAAATCATTTTCCTAAATGTTTTACTTGTGACGCTTTATAAAACAACACTACAAGTTCATATATGTGATAAAACTTTCTAAAACTCATATGCATATAGAACACATCGTATTGTTCCTAAGTAGTCTTAGTGAATTAGGTCTCGATTGGGACACTTTGTTTCATTCGAGTTTGCGCATTTATTTCCGTCATCACTAGCTTGTTGAGGTGGGTTTTATAACCCCACTTTTACTTGTTTAATACTCGCTTAAAACTACTTTGGAGTGATAATACAATGCTCGTTTTACTTATGGACACAAGTATTTAAACCTTTACGTATTTCCTAAGTTACCACATTTGCCTTGAAGTCCCCACATCCACTACCACCACCAAATTCGCTACCATACGTCGCACCCACTCCGAGCCAACCGCTTGACCAAAAATCTTTAAACCTACTTCACAACCAAATCTCTAGTGAAATCAATGAGCTTAGAGAACTACATAGGTTACTTGAGAATGCACTTGAGGAGGCGAATAATGCACCGGATATCGATTCTATGATTAGTGATGATCTGGATGATGAATTAGGAGAATGTGACATTGAGGTCACTGAGATAATGGAAGAGAGTAAGGATGAGGAAACTGATGCATAATTTAACCTTTATCCAACTAAGGAAGAAATAGCATACCATAATTACGTAATTGACAACACTCGGCTACCCTTTGTTAGAATCGATCCTAAAGTTAAGAGAGGTAGTCCTTCGAACATTAAGATCCCATGTATGATTGGATATAGATATGTCGAGAATGCTTACATAGATGTAGATTCTTTGATCAACGTGATGTCCTCAGTTGCTTACAACAACATAATGAACATGCAACTTAAAACTAGGAGATACCCTAAGTATCCCGGTGGAATTTGCAATTTTGTTGGAAGGGTCAAGGATGTACACATCTTTGTTGGAATCTTTACCTACTTAGCAGATTTTATGATCCTAGAAGATATATGACGTGTCATCGATTATAGCTTGTCCCATGTCGTGTTAGGAAAACCGTTTGTTGAAAAGTCTAAGCTAAGCTATAACAAACTTGAAGGAACGGTTAGATTTTCGGAAGGGAGCGATGAAATTACCTATAGGATGACTTGGAAAGTAAGTAGATTTGGTTCTCTATCCTACTTTGAAAGGGATAACCTTAAGGCCTTTGAGGAAAAGAGCGAGGCGGATATAGAAAAAGGCATGGAATACATGTGGGAGAAAGGAAGCCTCTACTATAAGGATTTCTTGACCTTAGGACCTAGGTATAGATTCGATGAGGACTTTGTCAACATGATAAGGTATGCCATAATGAGGAAAAATAAGAAAACGTAGTAGTATGGCTTCGAGTCTAGCTACAAGACTCATAAATAAAGATAAGCGTATCTTGACAGGTAACCCATGTTTATTTGTTTGTTTGTTTGTTTTTCATTTTTCTTATTTATGTGCTTTATATATCTTTTCCATTATTGGTTAATTCTCATGTTTATATTATTTTGTGAAAATGCTTTGTGGAAAACTAGAAGAGGGGTTGAATAGTTTTACCAATTAAAACTTCCTTTTAAACTATTTAGATCGACTTATGTCAATCTATTTGGTTGTGTGTGTTGGATGTTGATAAACAAGCATATAAAGATATGTAATGAAAAGATAAGAGTAAGAAGCACAAACCACAACGAGAGTATTTATAGTGGTTCGCCACAAGGACACCTTCCTTGCCCTACTCCACTCCCCGAGTCACCTACTCGAGTTCAGAACACTACACCAATCTCCTTATGGCGGAGAAGCCTTCACAACGCCGCTTAACCTTTTTCCAGACAAATCTAAATACCGAGTTCTTTCACACCAAGGCAAACCACACCTAACACAACGTCGCCTACCCTTTATAAGGTACTAGGCTAAGTACCTAGTTCTTTCACTCCAAGGTGAACTACACCTTCACAACGTCGCCTACCCTTTAATAGGTACTAGGCTAAGCACCTAGTTCCATTGCAATGGAGGAACTACTACCACACTACACCAACGACTAATCCCAAAGGAGATCTACTCCTTTACAACATTATCAAGGACATCAATATCCTTGGATCTAATGCTAGTCTATCTAGTACATCGAAACACACCATATCGAATGTACATCTAAGGCACCTTTCACTAATGCCTTTGACTAGATCTACAAGACACCTTTCACTAATGTCTAGTGTCTTCACTTCTAAACACCTTTCACTAATGCTTCTAGTCTTGACTTCTAAGCACCTTTCACTAATGCTTCTTGTATTGACTTCTAAGCACCTACTACAAGTGCTTATGCTATAGACGATAGACACCCTTCACTAATATCTTCGTCTTGACACTTGAGACATCTTTCACTAATGTCTTCAACACTACACTTCTTTGAAGAAAGAAAGGAATCATCAACAAGAAGACTTCAGTAGGCTTGATGATGAGGTAGCATGGCAACTCATGGACTTGAGCTTGCTCGACTTCAAAGGTGGTGATCTTGCCTTTAAGAGGAACCTAAAAGATCACACAAAAACAAAACTACAAACATAGATCTCTTGGATCTGAGGTTAGTGAGTTTTAACTCGTGGAGAAAGTGTTAGAAAGGGGTAAGAAATAATGAAGAAATGGCTCACTATTTATAGAGGAAAATCCCATCGTTCTCGGATCCCACGGATCCCTACCACAAGGGATCCGTGGAACGCTCCTGTTTGCCCATGGGTATTTTGGTTATGGGTCATGGGTCATGGGTTGAACCATGGATCTTTGGCTAGATACAATGTATCTTTGAGTGCAATGCACTTAGTCACTTGGGTATGGGTTGATCCATGGGTTATGGATATTATCCATGTATGATATAAGCATGGTGTCATGCAATTGGTTATGGGTCAAGATCCATGGGTTATGGGCTTTGGGTTGTACCCAACTACATTCAATGTATTTGCCCAATGGGTTGTGATACTTAAGTTTCTACCCATTTATATTACCCAATATACTACATATTAGTTATGTGTATATTATATCCAATTATGTAAACACTAGTTGTTGTACATATGTATTCCTAAATCATAAAATCACTTATACTTGTTTTAGTGTTTTATGTGAAAGTGTGGATATGTTAGAAACTATTAGTTCAAACCATTTACGTATTTTATTTGTTTCGTTAACATGATTTTACGTTTGTTATCGACAAAACATTAGAAGATCGTAAAATATAAATAAACGTTTTTACGGATTATTTGTATTAACATGCTTTATTTTGTTTTTAACTTCGTCTTAATTGCATATAAAGGCATTTCATAAAAAGATAAGTGTAGGGAAGAACACATGTGTTGTTAGAACTATTATGAACATGAGATTAACAATAATTGAAATTATATATATATATATATATATATATATATATATATATATATATATATATATATATATATATATATATATATATATATATATATATGTGTGTGTGTGTGTGTTTGTTGGAGTCAAATGCTTGTATCAAGTCACAATGGATGTTTTGCGAATTTTCCGTGTCATTAAAAAAGTAACTTTTCCAGAATTTTTCCGGAAAACGTATCTGACTCATTCTGTCAGGACAACCTGACGGAGTCAAAATTAACACTCGACGGCGTTAGGCAATGTATAAACAGTTTACAGATTTTCGTTTTATGTCTAATTTGTAATTTTGGAAATTTTCAGAATTCTTAATTTTACAGAAATCTGCAAACATCCCTTTCACAAGCATTATATCTTTACTTGCTTTCTAGTATAGTTTTGTTTTATATAGTTTTTACCGCCGATTTTACGCGAGGTTTCGTCTCCATTTTTTATAAGTGCGCAGGTTATATTGGACAAGAAGATAAAGTGCATGATGGAAGCAACACTTATTACTTACTCATTTTTCTTGAAGGAGGATTTAACCGCAATTCTACACATGTCCTACCGAGCTAATCAGGGGAGTATTAGTTTCTCTCTTATATTTTACCTTTCTCTATCATAACTTTGATACTTTCGGAGAACATTGGGGACAATGTTCAGTTTAAGTGTAGGGAGGAAGAATAAAACGGGAACTTAGAAACTATTCACTCACTTGATTTTTGCTTTGTTTTTAGTAATTTGTGTAATAACTATGAGAAATATTTGTTAGGGTAATTTTAACACCAAATTTAAATTTTTTATGGCACTAACGAGTAAAACTTTAGTCTTAATAAAGTATATCATGGATAGGAGTTATATGACTAGCACAAAAATCGTATACCACTCAAATTCCACCCCAAAAATGTGAAGTTAGCTCCTAGATCTTTAGGAATAAAAGCATTCATCTTTAGTGATTAGTGAGTGTATCGGTAGTATAATAGATTATAGAACTTGTTTTTTGATGCATTCCGAGATCGCTAGTGAGACTACATTCGTGTAATTAGGATTAACTAAATGATAAGAGGCATTAGGATAACCCTGGTTTTAAACCTGTAATTTAATTACGTCAACCACATCGGTTGAGTAATTTTTCCCACACCCTTGCAATGTACTCATCTTTAGTACACGATACCCCTAGTTAACCCCTCAGAGCCTATCTTTTCGCGGTTCTTGTGATGTTCCGGTTTTCAGAATATCAATGAAGAGCATTGTTTACAATCCACCCCCAAATGTTACACCCAAATCGCCTTAGCCCACCTTGTATGCACTCATCTTTAGTACATTATTGTAATTATTGTTAAAACCTTAGTTCAATTATCTAGTTACTTGCATGGTTTCTAAGTCGAGTCATATCTTTTGTATACATTTTTGGGACAATTGGGACTCATGGGTTAAAGTAGTATTTTATGGAGTAACGGGAAGGAACGTTAAATTCAAATTCCTTTTGACTACGTAATTAAGTACTCCATGTGTTTTGATCTTTTCAATTCGGGTCAATTATTGTTAGTGAAATAAAAAACTTAAGTGTAGGGATGCTCTTATAAATCTCTTTATATTGATGTTATCTTAGATGATGGTAGGGTAAGAATGTATGAAAAAAATGGACTACCATCCTACATCTATCTTTTATGTTTTATGTTTATGTCTTATGTTTATTTAAAGTTGTTATTTAGTGTTAGTAAGTCGAGTCTTGGCTTAGCAATGCCGCGTTTTACATGCATGTAACTTAGATTTTTGACTTGCCACCACTAAAATTCCCCATATCCAACAAAACCCTTTTATTCCATACCCGAAGCCTAACATTATAACCCTTTTGTAAAGACCTCTTAGATAGTTATTCTTAGGTGCTTACGCCAAAACGGTGGAGGTTTGATCTATTCTCAAGCCTATGGTAATTTATGTGCTATGACAGGCAGAGAGTATTTATCTCCCATTTCCTTACATGTTATATTTCATATACACCCGAGATATGAGAGAATCCAAACACCAATTGTGAGGTGCTAGTATATAATTTCCGTGCTTGTTTTGACTATTGTAGCATTTGTACTTGTTGTAGATTGTTTTAAACGAATGCTAAATGACCCCTAACTCATAAATTGACTAGCCAAAAGCACATTTGTTTGAGGATAAGCAAATTTCAAGTGTAAGGATATTTGATAAGGATTTAAAACATACGTTTTTAAGGGGTCATTTAAGCCCTAAATTGTTACATTTTATATCCGTTAGTGCTTAAAATCGTAACTTTTCATATTTCAGGACTTTTGGAAGCAAAATGATGGAATGAAGCATATTTGGACGAAAAAAAGTGAAAACATGAAGAAAACGACAAAGTCAAGAAAAAAGGCATCTTCAGAAGCCTGATGGCGTCCCCAACATCAAGGGCGACGCCGTCGCCTACAAGGTGTTCCAAAAACTCTCAAGCGATGGCTCAGAACTTATTTTGGTCTTAACAAGTGACGACTTCACGCCTTATTTCAGAAGGCCGTCACTCTTTTATTCTACACCAGACGACCAAGATTATCCCCAGACAACGTCCAGAAGCAACCCAGACGACGTCACTACTTCCTACCCGACGCCATCCCAATGATGACTTGGCCAAGACGAAACCCTAATGACGACGATCAGAAGGCGTCACCATCAAAAGGGGACGCCGTCACGAGTGTAAATTCTATATATATACTTCAAATTTTCTGTATTTTGTGTGCATTATTTTGGAGAGCAAACCCTAGTTCGTTTGAGGTCCGACTTGGATAGTATTTTAGGGTTCTAAACCCTCTTTTACACTTAAAGATAAGTTGATTTATCCAATCTATCACCATGTTTCATCTATATTTGATTGTTTGTTTGTGTTCTTGCTTATCTAGGATAATAGGATATTCGGTACTTGGCGATCCCGGGTGTTCTAGAGGAGAGTTACGATTCATAGAATTGGGGAATTAGGCACCACCCTATGACTAACACGGAATACAAAGCATCAATTATGATAAGTATATCACAATTCAATCGACCACTAAAAGATAACTAGGGAGTAAGAAAATCTAAGTGAACACGTTTTTAATTATCATAAGAAACATACTAATTCGATCCATAGTTTTTACCTTTATTTAGTTAAGTTAGTTTTAATTTAAAATTGTTAAGTAGTTTAATTGGTAGAATTACTAAATTTTACTTGCTTTCATAAAAAAATATAAAAACTACAAAGAATCACCCTTAACCTCACCTTTTCGTCATACATCTCTACTAGCATCTCTATTCCCCGAGAGAACGATCAACCCCCTGGGCTTGCCCATACTACACTGCAACGATTAGGTACACTACCTAGTGGGTTGTAAAGATTGCTCGTGAAAATGGAAGTCTTTCGACCATGAACCAGGCATCAGTGCAATAGTAATACTTTTCTTGATATTGTGTTTATTACAATAGTTAATTGGAAACTTGTAGTCCATGCTTTTAATTCCTTAAACATATGATCTCACCAACATTATGTTGACTGTTTTAGCATCTATTCTCAGGTCCTTAATTGCTTGCATGGGTAGACTTGGAGCATTTCACTTGAGTCTTTTGCGGTTTCCTCATCATGAAAATTTTATGCATTACTATAACGTTTGATGTGAATTTAAGACTTCTTTTATTTTTGTTGTGATTATTAAAACATGTCTTTGTTATCTTAGATGATTGTGTATTTTTCAAATGACTTATATAGAGGTCGTTCGCTATAACTTATGACTTGAGCTATGAAGTCATGCCCTTGTTATCTTCCGCTACGATTTGAGGGTGTGACAGATACCTTGGTCTATTGCGTAACGTGAAACTCATTCCTCGTGCTTTAGCGTGCCTTAACGCCACCATGACGCACCCTTTAAAACCCTAGTTGTAATGGTTGATGATGATTCATTAAACAAGTATCGTGTTTTTGTTCATTACTTCATCCATCCTAATAACATTTTTTTTGGTTTTTATTTTAATAATCAAATTTGGCCATCTTGTTTAAAAAAATCTTCAAATTTGGCCATCAAGATTAACGACTAGATTGTTAATATATTCAAGCGGTATTCCTTTATTCATCGAAAGTAGTCTAAGAGGCTATTTGTATTTCATAAAAAAATTTGAATGACCTCTGAAATCTGATTCGGTCAAATGTGTTTGGTTTCCCACTGTTTTATACAAGACTTCAGATGTTAAAAACTCTAAAAATTCTCTTATTCTTTAAGAGGTTATGTGATATCTGATCATCTTTGAAAACCAAATATGGAAAGAAAAAACTAACAACAAACTTGCCGCTCCCTATTCTTCAATCTTTGCATCTTGGTCTCGATTTTACACTTATAATCAAGCAAAAGAGCTTTTTTGTTTTTGTTGGATCTAGCGAATTGAGATTTTGAGATTATCTAGATTATCTAACGTTCAACTGATTTTTGGGTTTTATATTCATGGTAGGGCAAACCGGAATATATATACAGTAAAACCTCTATAAATTAATATTCGCTAAATTAATAATTTCGATAAAATTAATAATTTGTCCGGTCCCAACTTGAGACCAGTACAAATTTGGACACCAATCGATAAAATAATAAGATAATAATTTTGAAACCTTAGTCGGTTTCAACGAAACTATAAATTAATAATTGCTAAAAGATTCCACAATTTCTTCAATGCCTTTAACCTCATAACATTCATTAGTATATATCATTAATTTCTTCAATGCATTGAATTCATTAAATGTCGGGGGAATTGCATATATATCCCTCCAAAGGTGAATAATTGTATATATATCTTTCTTACAAGTTTTTGATGCACATAGTATAATGATTTTTATGCATGCAAAGGATATATATGCAATTTTGCATCTTTGGATGGATATATATGCAAATGACCCTTAAATGTTAATTGTAAATTATTTTTCTAATTTATTTTTCATCTTTAGCTAGTATACATATTAGATTTGAAAATTTAAAGGTTATACGTAAAAGTTTTGTAAATTAATAAATTATTAATTTATCGATATATTAATATCTCGTTAAATTAATAAAATCTCAGTTTCAACATCATTAATTTATAGAGATTTTACTGTATATGTAAATTCTCTCAATTTATTTTAAGAGGCTGTTTTCTTTTGTTTTTCAAGTTTGTTTTCATTATAGTTTAATTTTTTTGAATATTATTTGTTAAAAAGACATATGTCTACAAGAACAATCAAATTTTGATTAGAAAACTCGTAATATATAAGGAACTCAAGTTAGGAATGAGTGGTGATCGGTCAACGGTTATTTTTATAGTGAAAGGGTCGTTCTTTAGTATATTCATTCATTTTATGAAAAAAATAGTAAAAAATTAATCAGATTCAGACTTTTAGACCAACTTTTACATTCAAATTCAGACATAAATTTTTTTTAAAACAAACAACTCCTAAGATATCGTCTCAGTGATATTTTGTAAAATTTATTACTTTATTCACATGCAGTAGTCTAAGATACAGTATTGGTGATTTTTTATAAGCTTGAAGACTTTTGTTTATTATTTCGTGCCCTAGAATAAACTTATGAACTTTAGTATGATTGAATAGCACCAAACGCAAGTGGGGATGACAACGAATATCTGATCGAGTAGATATTCACCCGAACAGATCCATTATTAACGTATATAGATACACACTATCAACAGAATCTACACAAGATCTTCCCGATCTCTACACGATTAACTCGATCTACTTAATCTAACTAGGTATGATGACAAAGAATTTGATGTATGACAATATACAACAAATACGTAACAAGTGTTACGAGAGAATTAAACTAATACTACAACACTTTGTATCTTCGCGATATGGTGTGTTCTTCTCTTGCACTAGTAGAGGAATAAAGGTGATCACTTGAATGTATGATTGGATCACTAAAAAACACTCTAAAACTAACTAAATGATTAAAGAAAAGAAAATATAAAAGAGAGGTTTTGATCAGAGAAGACTATGTGAAAAGTTATTGTTTGGAGTGTAAATGGTCTACTATTTATAGCCATAGAAAAATTCGAATGTTGTAGGGGAAGGTACCGTTAAATACCTACGATACTGTTAAATTTAACGATATTGTCCACTTTAATGATGCCATCCCAGAGAGACGTTGTAAATTATGTCTTTTTGTGATGAAGGTTTATTCGGAGAAGTTTGGATATGATTTTGGGGGAAAAAATAATTGTTATGATCTTGAATTAACTTCCTCATTAAAACATTTCTTAATAATTCAAAAATGATTTGTAAAATCAATATTTGATAAAATGTTTTGTCACATTTATAAAAATGTGAACTTTAAAACAAAAAAATTGTTTTTTTTATCATTCGTCAAGTTTAAAATTTATTTGTTTATACCTTGAGTAATTTACGTAAAGTTTGTTTTTTTTGTTTTTTTGGTTTTTTTTTTTTGTTTTTTTTTTGTTTTTTGTTATTTTTTTTTTTTTTTTTTTTTATCAAAACATAGATATGTAAAAAAATATAAATAACATTTTTAGATATTATTTGTTTTAACAAAATATCATGTACAAACCTGTATTTAAAAGAAGGACTTTAGTCGGGTAAGAAGAATGCCGACTTGGAAAAACCAAAGGCGTACATTTTGCCGTGGCTGGCGCGCTGGCCATGCGCTGACGCGTCAGCTAGCGCGCCAGACCCATACTTGTACGTTTTTTGGTTTTTAGATATGGCTTGTGATTTTAAGTGTTTCGAATATATATTTGTCATATTAAAATATTACAAGGGTCTTGGTTATCGTTGCACCAAATGAAGGGGCTGGAATGCACACTCAAAGAAGGTAGAGTACTAAAATTAGTATGAAGTCTTGAAGTCTTATATATGCTCCTTCCTTCCATTTGGTTACAGAATACAACACACGATCATATTCTATTGTTTATCACTCACATTTATCCAACATACACATCACTATCATTGTAATCTTTCTCATATTGGTTATGTTGTTTATCGATATTCAATCTTTTGTGTATTATAAACATTTGACTATTACTAACAATCAAGTCGTCAATCTTGATGGCGAAGCTTGACGATATGATTAATATAAAAATTTTAAAAATAGTTACTTTTTACGTTTTAAAATTATAATTTATATTTTCTTTTTTAGATGTCTCAAAATAATTGTTCACTTTCTTTTTTAAACAATAAAAATAGAATTTAATGGGTGAATATTTGAATGGTTGAAAAATTATATTGTTCTCACTTTTATTAAATTTTGTGTTTTTTGTCTCATGACAATAATTTTGACACGGAAAGAGTATTAGGGGATGAATAATTTTGATAATAAACTGCTAAATAATATTTTACATGAGTCATTGCTATATACAAAATCTTACGTATTTATTTTCATATCATAATAACTTGTGCTTTTATTTGAGATTTACAATTTCGCGCATATACGTATTTTGAGTGTTATAACTATTTAATCCATAATGATACTAATATTTATAAATAACAACAAAAACAATGATAAAGATTGTCAATTTATCGAACGTCGAAGGAAGTTAATATCGATTGGCCGACCCAACGTATAAACAACGATACATGTGTTTCACGTGAGGTGTGAGATACTCCCCAACCAATAGATTGTGTGGTCAAGTCCCGTTAGAGACATATGCGGTGTAATAGTTATAAATATCAATATGAGAGTATAATCGTTTTATGAGATGATACTTCCATAAATATCTATTATTAATTGTATAAATATTGCTATATTTTTTGTTACAAATGCAGTGTAATAGTTAAAAATATCAATATCAGAGTATAATCGTTTTATGAGATGCTATTTCCATAAATATATATTATTAATTATTAATAATATAGAGGAATTTTCAAATGCTTACTCTTATTTTGGTCTTTATGAGGAAATCCCCACCATCCATCTAGTTTCATCTAATGGTGGGGATAAACCCAAGATTTAATAAGAAACCCAAGTCAGTTTTTTTTTTTATCCTTTTCTTTGTTTTTTATTTTACTCTTATTTATTAATTTATTTATTTATTTATTTTTTATTCTTTTTTATTTTTTTTTTGAAAATCACGTTAATATTCTAAATTCATTTTTTTTTTTTTTTTTTTTTTTTTTTTTTTTTTTTTGGAATTCACGTTACTATTTTAAATTCATGTCTTTTTTTTTTTTTTTTTTTTTTTCTTTTTTTTGAATTGACTTTTTTTAGTTCACGTTTTTCATTATTATTTTTTATTTTGAATTCACGCTTTTTATTCAAGTTTTTATTTTTTTCGCTTTTATACGCTTTCATCCGTATTCATACTTTTCGCTCGTTTTATACGTTTCGTTCGTATTCATATGTTTTCGCCATTTTTTACGTTTCGTCTCGATTTCATCCGCTTTCATATGTTTACATCCGCTCGACGCTTCCGTCCGTTTTGCACGTTTTCATACGTTTATATACATTTTCGTATGTTTTAGACGTTTTTTCCGTTTTCATACGCTTTGTCCTTTTTAGACATTTTCGCCATTTTTTGACGCCGTCCGTTATATCGCCGCCCTTTTCATACGTTTTCGTATGTTTTCACGTTTTCGCGTACGTCCATTTCATACGTTTTCGTTTTCGTTTCATTCGTTTTTCGCCGTCCGCTTTCGTTTTCGTTCATTTTCATACGTTTTTAGACGCGCTTTTACGCTTTCATACGTTTCGTCCGTTTTCTTACGCCGCCATTTCATACGTTTTTGTCCATTTTTTAGGTTTTCATGTATTTTCGTCCGTTTTAGACGTTTTGTCTTTATTTTACGTTTTCATGTATTTTCTTCCGTTTTATACGCCGTCCATTTTGAGACGTTTTCACACGTTGTCATCCGTTTTACGTTTTCATCTATTTTAGACGCCGTCATTTTGCACGTTTTCATCCCGTTTATACGTTTCGTCCGTTTTCATACATTTCTTCCGTTTTATTCGTTTTGTCTATTTTATACGTTTTGTTCGTTTTCGACGTTTTGTCCGCTTTCATCGTTTTCATTCGATTTTATACGTTTTGTCCGTTTCAGACGGTTTCATTTGATATTTGTAAGTGACACTTATTTATCTTTTGTGCTATAACACTGTAAGAAAGATGAAAAGTATTACATTCTTCATCATGTATGTGTTATCAGTTGTGATACTCAATTAAAAATGTGATGGTTGTGTTTTATGATATTATGAAATATTATAAAAGTTGTTCAACTGAAAACAAGAGATGTTATGATACTTTTGTTAGACTTGTGGTGGATTTTTCTATTTAATGGATACATTGTGCATGTTTCAATAGGTTTTATAGCGAGATTTAAAAATATCTATGGTTGAATCAGCAAACTAAATAAGCTATGGTTGAAGATAACACACATCTTTATAAACAAATTGAGGAAGCTCAAACACTTGTGATATCACAGGTGATATCACCTCACTTGTGATATCACACGTGATATCATGTGTGATAACACCGTTGATATCACCTGTGATATCATGTGTGATATTACCGGTGATAGCATGTGTAATATCATAGTTTATACCACTTGTGATATCTCCAATGATATCACCTGTGATATCATGTGATATCACCTGTGATATCTTGTGTGATATCACAGGTGTTTGAGCTTACTCAATTTGTTTATAAAGATGTGTGCTTTCTTCAACCATAACTTCTTTAGTTTGCTGATTCAACCATAGATTTTAAATTCGCTATAAAACCTATCGAAACATGCACAATGTATCCATTAAATAGAAAATCCACCACAAGTCTAACAAAAGTTTCATAACATCTTTGTTTTCGATTAAACACATTTTCTAATATTTCATATTATCATAAAACACAAAAATCTTTCTAAGTATTTTCAAAAACACAAATAAAAAAAATGAACAGAATCATCACAGTAATATAATAAGTGATGTTTATTATCATTTCTTTCATATATACTTGGTAAAATACTAAATTCTTATCACATTTGGTATGAATTTAATATTTCACATTATTAGTTGAGTATTACAACTGATAACACATATATGATGAATAGTGTAATATTCTTTATCTTTCTTACAGTGTTATATCACAAGAGATAAATAAGTGTCACTTAAAAATATCAAAATGAATAAAAATGAAGCAAACTATGAAAATAGAGACTTGACATATTCTCAAAATCAAACAAGTGTTGCATTAAATTAGCATTTTTTGAACAAAATAAGAATTCACTTAAAGAGACTTTAACCCTTTTATTTCTACTAAAAGTATAATACATTGATTGCATTAACAAAATATGCGCTTGTCAATTCGATGAAAGGCACAAAACTATCTTGTAATCGAAAATTATAAAATATTAGAAAACACATAGGTGATAATATATAAAATATACGAGCAATGAAATATCTTGGGTGATATTAAAGGTTAAAAACATACTTGTTTGTTTATGAAATATCACAAGTGATATTAGACGTTAACTTTTTTATAATAAATATCGCAATTGATGTTAGACATGTAACATAATAAAGTTTAATAATAAGCTTGAAAACATATGAAAATAGACAAAATGTATAAAAGCGCAAAAACGAACGAAACGTATGAAACGAACAAAAACGTATAAAAACGAATGAAAAGCATATAAAAACGTATGAAAACGAAAAAAAAAGCGTCTGACAACGGACGAAAACGTATGAAAAAGGAGGAAAATGGACGAAAATAGACGAAAATGTTTAAAAACGGACGAAAGCGTATATAAACCTATGAAAAACGATGAAAATGTAAGAAAACGAACAAAAACGTAAGAAAACAGACGAATACGTATTAAAACGGGCGAAACGTAAGAAAACAAACGAAAATGTATGAAAAAGGAAAAAACGTAAGAAAACGGACGAAAACGAACGAAAACATAGGAAAACGGACGAAAATGTAAGAAAATAGGCGAAAACGTAAGAAAACGTATGAAAACGGACAAAAACGTAAGAAAACGGACGAAAACATATGAAAACGGACGGAAACGCATGAAAACGGAGGTAAAACGTAAGAAAACGGACGAAAACATAAGAAAACGGACAAAAATGTATGAAAACAGAAGAAAAGGTAAGAAAACATAAGAAAACGTAAGAAAACGAACGAAAACGTAAGAAAACAGACAAAAACGTATGAACATGTTAGAAAACAGATGAAAACGTAAGAAAAAGGATGAAAACGGACTAAAACGTATGAAAACGGACAAAAACGTATGTAAACGGACGAAAACGTATGAAAACGGACAAAAACGTAAGAAAACGGACGAAAACATAAGAAAACAGACGAAAACGAATGAAAACGGACGAAAACGTAAGAAAAGCATTTAAAACGAACGAAAATGGACAGCAGACGAAAAACAGATTTAAAACGATGAAAAAGATTTAAAACGTATAAAAGCGGAAAACCGGACAAAACGTATGGCGGCGAAAACGAAACGAAAAAAAAAAAAAAAACCAAAACCAAAAACAAAAACGTGAAATTAAAAAATTACAAATAATGAGAAAATAAATAAGAAAGATAAAAAGACAAAAAAAAAGACAAGAAAAAAACATGGACTTAAGTTTAGACATATTAAATCTTAGGTTAATCATCACCATTAGATCAAACTAGATGGAAGGTGGAAATTTATCCCTTAGTATGCAAAGATTTTTCAGTATGCAAAATAAAGTGCCTCTAATAATATAAGTATTGCTATCTTTTTAGTTAAGTTAACTAGGTGGTGTTTGAATGCAACTTAATTTACTTAATATGAAAAAACTTAATTTATTAAGTCATATAAAAAGTTGTTTGTTTTTCACAGTGGTGTTTGTTTGTGACTTAATTGACTTAATATGAAAAAACTGAATTCATTAAGTCATATGAAAACTGTTTGTTTGTGACTTAATTGTGAAATATGACTGAAAATATTAAGTAATAAAACTGAGGGTGTCTGCATTAAGTCATCTCTTAATTAGACATGACTTAATAAGAAAATTAAACAAACAAGCAAGCCCTTAGGTGGTGTTTGAATGCAACTTAATTGACTTAATATGAAAAAACTTAATTTATTAAGTTATATAAAAAGTTGTTTGTTTTTCACGGTGGTGTTTGTTTGTGACTTAATTGACTTAATATGAAAAAAACTGAATTCATTAAGTCATATGAAAACTGTTTGTTTGTGACTTAATTGTTAAATATGACTGATAATATTAAGTAATAAAACTGAGGGTGTTTGCATTAAATCATCTCTTAATTAAACATAACTTAATAAGAAAAATAAACAAACAAGCTCATCAAAATAGATGACTTAAAATAATAAGTGATAAAAGTGAGGTCCTCCACATTAATTCATTTGTTAATTAACATGACTTCAAGAAAAAAGTAAACAAACAGGCCCTAAGTTGAAGTTAGTATGAAGAAAACAATAATCTAGTTTATAAGACTCAAGGAATGAGCAACTCACCGGTTGATAAAAAGGCAGATAAAACATAGAAGATTACTATTTCTTTCAGTTATTTAAAACTACACGAGTATAAACGGGGTAACCGGATGAAGTTTTTCATGTTCATGCTACTTGGGAAGGGCGAGCTTTTTTTGACTCAGATGTACGCGACTTTACCGGATTAATCTCGAAATCATTTCCAACCCCTCTTTAGCCACCCTCAAATGTAAACAGCTAGCGAATGTTTGAACCATTGACCTCATGTCACACTAGGCCATTTGATGAAGGTTAAACTAGATGAGTATACGTTTATGTAAATGATTTACATGTCCGAACCCGACCCGGGACATTAATCATTCTCTGGTTAGTGTGTTGATTTTTAAGCCTTGACTTTGATCCTTAGGCAGACTAAATCAGGAAACTGCCCAAGAGTTTACACACTTAAAAAAATAGTTCAATTCTACACGCTTATTTTGTCATGGTATGGTCAACTGTGAATTTTTTTACATGACTCATAATTTTGCTACATTTATAGATGTCACAAATATTTTAAAAAATAATTCACATATATAAGTATGTACAATTACAATAAAGCTACACTTATAAGTGTTACAAATGTTTCCACACTTTTTATTTTAACATTTTTGCAAGTTTGCCATACTTGTAGGTGTAGATATTCAATTATTTTCACATTTATATGTGTAGGAAAATTTGTCACACCCATTATTACTACATATGAGCAAGTGTGAACTCTATAACTTTACATATTTTTAATCGTGATAATTTGATCTTTAAAATGTAAAAAATTTAACTAGTTTTTTGTACCTGGGTCCGCTGCCCTTAATACCATCTTCTATATAATCCTTAGATGCTTATAGCACATCACCACTTCTAAAGTTCACATAACAACCATGGTTGAATTCCAAGCCTACTTGTCTCTCTTTTTCATTTGCCTTATCCCCACTGTCTTGATATGGGCAAGGTTTTCCAAATACGATGGTGCAAAATCTCGACATCCCCCGACCCCATTTGGCCTTCCGATTCTCGGACATTTGCACCTCCTTAGACCCATCCCTCATCAAGCTCTTTACAAGCTTTCTTTCCGATACGGGTCCATTTATCGTATATTTTTGGGCTCCGTGCCTTGTTTTGTTGTTTGTTCACCGCATATAGCGAAAGAATTCCTTAGAACCAACGATAAAGCCTTTTCTAGCAGACCCCAAAACATAGCTTCACGTACCCTAGTCTATGGATCAGAAGAACTGGATGGATCAAAAGAACTCTATATGTCAAACGACTTTATATTTTCTCCATTCGGACCTCACTGGACGTTCATAAAAAAGATAGTTCTGTCACACCTCTTGAATAAAGCAACACTTGACTTGCATGCTTCAGTTAGGTGCGATGAGATTAATCGTTTTCTGAAAACATTATCTCAAAGTGCTAAAGATGGCAAGTCACTGAATCTTGGTGCGGAGCTAATGAAGTTGAAAAACAATATTATAATGAGAATGATTATTGGAAAAAGATCTACGGACGATGAGGGAAAGGAAGGTGACGTTATAAAACTAATTTCTGATGTGACTGAGGCACTGGGTACCTTTAACCCCTCGGACTACATACAGTTTTGTAAGATTATAGACTTCAATGGATACGGGAAAAAGTTCAAGGATATCCGTTCAAGAGTTGATCCGATGATAGAAAAGGTCATAGAAGAGCATGAAGAGGCAAGAAAGCACAATGATACCGTAGCAGCGAAGAAGGACTTGCTTGATATCTTACTTGATATTCAACAAGATGAGAGTATGGAGATAAAGTTGAGCAGAAAGAACATCAAAGGCTTAATCCTGGTAACATTAACTATATGACAACTTTAAGAAAATGTAATCTAGTATTCTCCTTTTAGAAATATTACGCAAGGTATATATACTTCTTTAAGACATGCACGCATCTTTTTAAATGGTTACAGGAAGTTCAGTGCATGCACTATAGGGAGAAAGTGAAATAGATAGGGTTTTATTTCTCACTTGATATTTCATTACTTAGACTTTATATATACCTATAGCTAAAAAATAATAAGTCAAATTAAAAACCGGCAGATTAAACTTAAACTCATTGAAGATAAATGCCTTTTAGTCGATCGCGTCTGTACCTTTCTTTTGGTTGCCAACCTGATCTCCTCTTTTAATTTCAGGATATATTTGTTGCGGGAACAGACACTTCATCACTTACCCTAGAATGGATTATGGCAGAACTTATCAATCATCCAAATATCATGGAAAAAGCAAAAGCAGAAATAGACCGAGTTGTTGGAAAAAACAGACTTGTACAAGAATCAGACATACCAAACCTTCCCTACCTCCAAGCAATTGTCAAGGAAGGGCTTCGTCTCCACCCGGGTTCCCCAATGATTGCAAGAACGACACTACAAGATTGCATAGTGGCAGGTTACAATGTTCCAGCACACACTAATTTGTTTATCAACTTGTGGGCTGTTCACAGAGACCCGGAGCACTGGGAAAATCCACTTGACTTCCGGCCCGAAAGATTTGAAGATAACATGTTGGATGTGAAAGGACAACACTTTCATTTCTTACCGTTTGGTAGTGGGAGGAGGATGTGTCCAGGGATATCACTAGCATTGCATGTGGTGCATACAGCACTTGGCAGTATGATTCAGTGTTTCGATTGGAAGGCTGGGAAAGATGGAAATCTAACAAGTGTTGATATGGAAGAGAAAGTCGGGCTCTTGCTTACGAAAGCTAGCCCTTTAGTTTGTGTACCTGTGGCTCGTCTTGATCCACTCCCAATCTAAATGTTGTATGGACCATTTTTTACTCATCTCGCGCTCTTAAATAAAGTCTCACGTACTAGCTATAATCCGTAGCTTAATTTCTCTATGTATGTTTTTGCGCAATATTGTTGAATTAGCTCTACTTTCCTTTTGTATGTTTATGTGAGATTTGGTTTAAATTGTCATCTTTACATCATAACATGTCTCTATGGTTAATGCCTTGTTCTATCAACGTACACTTGTATTTTTGCAAGTATCTTTGTTTTTTCGATAGGTGGTATAAATTAATATACCAAAATTGAGTTAATAATTAGTTCTAGCATTTCACGTTACTAGCTAGTTCAGTTAGACACAATTACACTTCTCTTCTAATAAAACTACAATTTGGCAACATCAAGTTGGCAAGGAGGTGGATCTTGGTGAAGATGGCTAAGACTTTGTGAGTGCATAGTTTTACATAGGGTTATTTTTCTGTAATCTTTTATTAGTTTTGTAAGCTATCAATACAATGACTGTGTTAATCGACAGTTTGATTAAGGTTTAACGTAAGATATTTGGTTATGGTAATATATTTGGTTGAGGTTTTTCTTTCGTTCTATGATGTGCTCATCAGGGCATTTTTGGATTTTTTGAAGCCTTAGGCGAAAACGTTAAATAAATTTAGTGTTAAAAAAAGGGCTAATTACCAAAAAAAAAAAAAGTATTATACTTGACACATTCGGTTATTCTGTGTAACATTTAATTTTTTGTCGGGTTATTGTATGTAAGTTTTTTTTCAGGTTGCCGGTTTAACCATTTTTGTTTTTTATTTTAATTCCACCGTGAACTACACATCATATTCTCACATAAACACATGCACACACTTAACTCAGATACTCTTTCTTTTAATTCATTTGAATACCACCACCCTACAAACACACACCTTGTTCCCAACCACCACCAATTATTGGGATTATGAAGCTCTTACTGTTCAGTGGGGGTATATTTTTACTAAACCCTAGCTTTGTTTTCATTTGAACATATTGCTATTGGTTTGTTGACTGTTGACTGATGGAAGTAGTTGTGGATTGAAAACTTGCCAAAGGAAATTACAATATTTCATGTGACAGGGAAAATATGTTTGATTTTTTTGACTGTTGACTAAAATTAGCTCTATATTTAATAGGGAAGACATTGTTTCTCTTTCAAAGCAAACTTTCATCAATGCCTCTTTACCAACTTCTACACCAAGTTTTCATGCTCTCCCCTAGGGGAAATCCGGCCGCCACCCTACAAACCTTTTCCGGCCAATTTCTACACCAAATCGTCCTCTCTATCCTTGATTCAAGGGTATGCAATACGTTTTTTTGGTTAGATCTTACTATTAGGGTGGTTGGCAACGCTGTTTTGTTTATATATTATCGGATTTCGCCTCATTATTAAACCCTAATCGTTATTGTTCAGTCGGTTAAAGATCGATCTATTAGGTTGGTTTCTTAGCCGACTCTTTCTTTGGGTTTTTATTCGATTCTTTATTAACCCTAACCGACTCTGTCTCAAATATATTGTAGATCGTTAGTGGTTTATTCTTAACGATTTATTATTTACTATCGGTTTAGGGTTTTATGGTTCGCTGATGGATTTAATTGATTGATCATTACGCTTATCGAATGGGTGTTGCTACGCGCTCATGTTTATGAAATCATTAAGGTTTCGACATTCTATGATCCGCACGTTATGCTTCATGGTAGCTTTTTGGGCTTGATTGTTGGTTGTGCGCTCGATGATGGTTGTAGTGGTAAGTGGGTAAAGGGAGAGATCTTAAGTGATGGTATCTCAGAGGTTAGGGTTGTGACCTATTTTACTCTCGTCGCACGCGTTATATGGTCCTTGCTATTCGTAACTATGTCTTGTCGACTTGGTGGTATGATGTTATTATAGTACGTCCGAAGCTAGGTGATAACGCTATGGTACGAGCTTTGGGTGTTCAATGGTTTGTTTGCTATTCGTGTTTCTAGTGGATTGAGTTTTGTTCATGGTAACTTCTTATCGAATCTCTGCTGCTCGAATAAGTGATGTAAGTTAAGTTTAAGGGCTTATTCAAAACCTTGTTTATCATCGTTTATGGACATGGCATTAACTATTTGATCATGTGTTCAATGGTGGTCTATTTGATGTAAGTTAGTGGTCGTTGAGCCCTATGTCCGCTCACGATCGATCAAGATACTTTTTCTTAGCTTGAGTTTCCTATTGAAACTTGAAGTAGTTGAGGTATGGATCGAGTTGTAGTGTCACTCTTGACGTGTTTTTTTGCGGTTGCATTGGAAGTTGGTGTCACTCATGGGTCAACAATGAAGACATGAAGACAGGGTGCTCACTATGGAAGTGGTTCTTTTGAACCGGATTCTGTTTACATTTAGATTGTAATGTTTATTGTAATTTAAATGTAATGTTCATTCTGCGTTTAGTAGATGTAGGTAGCTTTGTTATCTAGGTTGAGTCATATCGCCTATGTAACGGGCAAGAGGACATGGGGTGTACGCTCATGTTAATTGTACTTCATTGATTTTTGGATATATTTACCGGGGTTTTATGGCCCTTTTACCCAAAAAAAAAGATGCTTCATGTTAGAGTTCGATAGAGATACTTCTTGATGATACTGCTAACTTTATTTTCATTTCTAATAGACTTGTATATAAGCCGGCCTCATACTATTAGTTAGATGCAACCTAATGCAGCATTTTAGGAGCAAAACTTTTAAAAAATGTTGTTTTTTTGGACAAAATTGGTTAAAATGCAACACGTACTTTGAAAATAAGTGTCGCATAGAGGGTTCTAAACCAACACTTTTTATCAAGTGTTGCAAATAAGTGTCGCATAGAGGGTTCTAAACCAACACTTTTTATCAAGTGTTGCAAATTTTCCAGAAAATATGCAACATCTTTAAAGAATGTTGCATTGTGGCTTCTTAAACACAACTATTGAAAGGTTTATGGATAATTATTAATATACGTATGACCGGATTCGAACTCGAGATTTCGGGATTGCACACATTACGTATGAGAATTGATGTTAAAATAATTAATATATAAATGTTATTATTATTAATTATTTGTCACGAAATAAATACTTAACGATAGTTAATATTTAACGAGTTTTGGCTATCGGTCGTTAAATGTCAACGGGATATGAAGAAAAGTTAACAAGCCAAGAGAAGGTTTTAGGAACCCTCTTTTGGGCTTGTTTTTTTTCCGAAACTATAGAATCCCACATCGGAAACCATAGTAATCTTGACATCTACCATAAGGCTATAAATACATCTCCATGTATTCATTCTTTGGTACACTAGATTTCAATAGAAGGCCAAACTTCTTCTTCCTTCCCTCTTGTTCTTAGGTCGACGAGTAAAACCCCATGTAAGGGATTTGCGAGTGACCTTGAGCATAACAAAGATGTTTGGTTAATCTATTGTGATCGAGAATCTAGCTTTTCACATCAAATCGCTACTAGTACGTGTGTACAAGAACGAAGAACAAATACAATTGTGTTTGTGGGTATCTTGATATTTGACATCTATGGGGGTCGAATTACATAAACCCTAATTTTAGGGTTTGGGGTTTTGTTCATTGTTCTTGATATCGTATGTTCTTAAATTGCTAAAAGGTACGCATGTTCTTTTAATTCGGTTAATTAATTTACAAGTATTATTTCTATTACTTCTGCTGCATGCTTTGATGATGTTTACATGTTTTCTCTAATTGTTATGATTAGTAAAACACAACAACACTCAACATCAACATCAAGTGTTGGATATATTAACAACTATTGCAACAATTTAACGAGATAAGTATTGCACCTCTTATGATTTCAAAAGAAACTAAGGCCATGTTTGATAGCCTTTGAATTGAACCACTAAAAGGATAATATATGAATCGGTCAGAGACATACTATTTGATAAAATATGATTGATATTTCGCGTTTTTTATTAACGCACCACAATCGGTGCATTGCATTTGCACCGCATAAACCGTAATACTGTGATTGTGATCGTTAATAAAAACGCGTGTGTAAGATCACCTCCCTTACAAATTGCAATGCACCGATTGTGGTGCATTAATAAAAAAATGTGGTGTGAGTATCACCTCCCTAAAAATATTGATTGGACTGAACCAATTTAAAAGCCACTGAATTGTGTAGGGCCAGTGACATGCGAAACCATCCAGTGCCTCATTTTTTCCTATTTTATCCTTTTTCTTTACCTTTTTAATTAGTTACTACGTATTACTTTTCTTTTAATACTTTATTCAAATAAATAAGACAACTTGTACTCCGTACTTCGAAAGTCATGATGCCCAGTGTATATTGAGTTTTATTTTAAGACCTTTGACACTATAAACTAATATTTTTAATATGATAGAACGCCAACATACTTATATAATTTCATGAAACAATTTTTATTTCACATAATAATTGGTATTTTATTAATATAGGTTACTTGTCAACTAGTTACTTTCAATTTACACTAAATAGGTATAAAGGATAAAATAGTAATTTTAATTATTCAGAGTGTTTGATTTAGAAGAATTTTCAAACATTCATTTTGGTTCATGACATAGCTCATTCAGAATCTTTGAACTATTCAGCACTTTTGATTCATTTAACGCTAAATCATATCAATTTATCAAACAACCCCTAAATATTATGACAAATCGGTTCCATTCTGTGGAGAGTCTTTGTTTAAACTGCTGAACATGTATAAGCACCATTTTATATTCCCGTAAACATTGAGTGATTAAACTTACTTTTTTGTTCGTTTCACCTATTAATTGGTCTACAAATTGTGAGTATGTGTATCAGAAAATTCTATCTACCTCTAAAACTAGAACCACTTGTAGCCACTGCATATTACCATCTATTTGGACGAACAGAGCAATCAACATCTAGCACATTTGACCAGAAAAAACACGCATTGGGCTCGGACCCAACAGCTTAAACTACAACCTATCAGTTCATCTTATCTAAGCTCCCCACCATGACCACCACTCACTTACAAGTTCTTGGCATCCTAGATGTTTAATGTTTATCGTGCATATAAATAATGGTTAGTTAGCATGTTTATTGTTAGAATTTTGTCTGTTTACTAAAGCTCAATACTCTTAGATTTTTTTTTTTTTTTTTTTTTTTTTTTTTGAAAGGCAACACTTAGATTTTTCATGGCTTTATTTAGAAAATGAATACACGAATTTTGTGATAATACTTCTAATACATTTCATCAAAATCTTTCTATGCCAGAAAACAAGCAATTGAAATTAAAAAAAGAAACAACTAATTAACAAGGACGTAACTAAATATAAAAATAAGTTTTATGATTAGCACCTTTCTTGTCCCATTCTTGTAATGAAATTAAAACAAAAAGCGTAACATGGAAATCTCATATGACAAAACACTCCATTAAAGAGGTTAGAGCAGTTTTGATAAAGTCAAATAGATAGAGAGTTGTGGGAATAAAGGAGAAGGTCGTAGGAAAAAGTGGTGAAAACTCTTTTCCCCGGTTTCCATAAAACACTTATCTACACTCTAATTATCTATTTGAATATTTCTCAGCAAATACAATATCTATATCTATACTACATATAATAGAATAACGGTCAAAAATTGAAAAGTGAAAGGATGAAAGTCAAATGTGAGATAAATGTATTGTGTAATTAATACTCTCATTAAAACACACAATTACTTAAAAATATAATAATTTAATCACATTGTACAACCAAATAAAAGCATATCTAACAAATTAAAAACAACCAATTAAAACACTATTTACTAAAAAGTACAATAAAAATTTCACAATATACAATTTAAACAAGCTACAACATAATTCTAAATATAAAATAATTAAACACACTAATTAATGTTACTTTTAAAACACCCTAAATGAAAAGTAAATGTTATTATACACATTATACAAATTACTAAAACACACAAAGCTTCATACAAGCTAATAAGTTGATGGTACATATAGTTTTGAAAATCGGACCGGACCAACGGGTTCAACCGGAAACCGGTGTCGCCACCGGTTCGGCTAACCAATAACAGCCATCCGAAAATGAACTAGAGAGGACCATTGAAACAGACACAAACGGTGAATCAGTCTCATCGAGATCTATTTCTCGGTTAATCGTCACAGTACCCACCGCCGCAACGAACGCAGACTCGCTATACTATAAATTAAGGAAAACAAAAAGTAAAAGTGAAAATTTGAAACTATTAATACATATCAAAACCGGGTTGACCCGGACGCTTAAACCCGTGGGTTGACCTGTTTAATTTGACCCGTTTGACCCAACCGTCGGGTTGAATCGGTTTAAATCGACCCGTTTTTCGACAGGAACGGTTCAACCGGTTGAACCACCGGGTCGAACCGGGTTTTAAAACATTATGTTTAATCCCCAAACCTTCAAACTTTTATTATTTTTCGTTTAGAACCCATAAACTTTTTTTTAACACCAAAACGATCTCTCGCTATATAAATATATTATATATAAGCTTTTCTTCAAAAACGATTATAAAGTTTTACAATTAAGAGAAAATATGTGTCCGTTAGTGCACATTTAACTTTTCAATAGGCTAAATACGCCCATTTCAAAAAAAAAGATAGGGCTAAATGTGCTTGAATCTTTTACAAAATAGCCAAAATTAGCCAAAAAATTTTTATTTTATTTTGGGCTAATCACATTCATGCTAATTTTGGTACTTGAGTTCTTTTTAACAACGGCACCATTAATCTCATCCTTGTTAGTTTTTATGTGACTAGTAACGTATGTTGTTACTTTTTATCTCATAACTGATTTAATGTTTACTTTCATTTTCATTAAATGTTTTTATTTGTTGTTTGATAGATGTTAAGAATTTTATCTAGACTTTAGTTATCGTATAGTACAACCGTTTGCAATTGCATTTTCATCGGTTCACGTTCTATTTTAAATGCTACACAAAACACTCACCACAATATCACAATCATTAATTATCTGACGCTAGAAACCGCTACCGCTAGGCGCGGGTACTCGCCTAGTCAATATCAATGTCTCAAAAACCGAGCCTTTAATCGACCGTGTCTAGTCATTGGTTTAACCGTCTGACCACCGAGTCAATCTAGTTTGCTACCCAAAAATATAACTTTTATTTCCAGCAATATTAAAAAAATACATATATACAATTATGACTAATCTATATATTGAGCGTAAAAACATTCACCAAAAAAGATAATTGTCTCGTTTGTAAAGAAACAAGAAAAAAACAAAACCCGATAGAGTCCGGTGAACCAGGTTAACCTGAGTCGCTTTAAAAAACCCCGCTTTAATTTGCCCTTTGGTCTAGTGGTTGAACCACCTGAATCGAACCGGATTCTAAAACATTAATCAACATCAATTTAGTGTGGTTGCGATTTTGATTTCAATACAATACATTATAATAGGGTTGGTTTGGAAATAGGAGTGCAAATGTGTTGAGTTGCTCGTGAGTTGTTTATATCGGTTTAGTTAAACTATTAAGTTATGTTGATACAAATAATGTCTAAAAATGTTATATATATTTTTCGACTTCTTTACGTTTTGATAATAACAAAATCTAAAAGCATTTTACGTCAAAGTTAGTGTAAACAACTTACTAGTCGTAGAATATGATTTCGACGTAAATCACTCAAGGTATGAACAAATAAATATTTAAACTTGATAGATGATCAACGAAATAATTTTTTTATCTTAAACTTCACTTTTTATAAATGTGTCAAAACATTTTTTTTTCAAAAACTGATTTGACAAATTGTTTTTGTATAATTAATAAATGTTTTAATGGTAAAATTCAAACTGACCATTTCTGTTGAACCTAAGACCTTGATAGATCTTTGAGCGCTCGTGGATCGTTAGTAATGTTTATGTAATCACAAACACACTAATAGTCTCTATTACTTGTATTCTAAAGCGGAAATCAAACACAAGTAAGAACACAGATTACTAAGAATACTTTTATCCTCTATGGATCTTTTAATAAAACTAAAACTTGTTTTTCAAACTCGTACATCATACATACTAATGTGTTCCTTTTATAGACAAGGAACCCTAAACCGTTTCACAAGAAACGTATATTCATAAAACTAAAAGAGATATGCATTATCACTTTCTAATAAAACTCATGCATATCTTAACTAACTATAAAATACGCGGAATATCTATATCCGCATAAACAAGCTACACGGTTTTACTACTTTCGCAGAATCACTTCTTCAGCAGAATCCAACACTTCAGCAGAATCCGTCAACAGTATTATTCAGCAGAATTCTTATTCGGTAGAATTTCCAACAATCCTCCCCTAATCTTGAATTTGACATGGTTAAGTTCAAGATTCTTGATAGATCTTTAACACTTTAGAACAAGAGGATTGAATTCGAACATCAGCAGCAAAGAATCAAAACAACCACATCTCTATGATGGCAAAACTGTGAAACTTCAGATCTTTGCAGCAACAAATGGCAACGTGTACATCAAAACAGATTAGTTTCATACTATTCTCATCACATCCAGGTGTGTTAACTCCTGTGAGAGGTGAATCATTGAAAATAATGGATTTGATGTCTCTTTACCAATAGCCATTACTACTGGAGTAGCCAAATGTTTAAGTTCGAAAACTATGGTACACTGATAACCATTTGATTTTTAGCAAATCAGCAGCTACAAACGGATTTGAAATGTCTTTACCTGTAGCCGTTTTCTCAGAACTAGTCAATTCTTAGGTGAAAAGAATCACCTTTGGTGAATTGATTACCAAATAGGGTATTCCACTGCCTTTACCACAAGCCATATACTTGGGGGCTAGCCAATTCTTTGGATACCAGAAAGGAATAATCCATGGTGAATTGATGACCATACAACCCTCAGCAATTAAGCATGGGTGAGTTGCAAACCCTATGGTTTTGAGCAAACCATTACAGCTATCAACAGATTTGATGTGTCTTTACCAAAGCTGTACCCTTTGGACTAGCCAACTCTTTGATGGACACAAGTCACATCTGGTGAGTTGATAACCATCAACAGAGTTATATACAACAAACCTGAATATACAAAAAAAAAAATTTATTTTTTTATTTTTTATTTTTTATTTTTTTTACTAATAATTAAACAATTTATAATAAGTGAGACATGGCTAAAACATTACTAAGAATTAAACAAAGAAAGAAATGATACAAGATACCAGAATCAAGTAGAAGCGTTGTGTTGCAGAAGCTTGGACTTGATCAACCCAATCAATTGTGCAGCATGGGTCATATCATTCCCCACTGGATCAACAGGAACTTCCAATTTCCTTCTAAGCATACGTTTCATCAGTTTAATGGACAAAGGATAATGCTGATCAGAAAACATACATACAGAAATTCCACACTTTGTCCCCACAACATGCAAATTTGGGATAGGGTAAAATCTCCAAGTATCAACCTTCCACTTATGTGAATTCTTCCAAATTGAATACCCTTGACTATTTGGAGCGAGAATCAAAAGAACTTCAAGATCTCCCAATAAGTACAAACCGAATCCCTGGAGTATGAGTGGCATATCTTGTGTGACAAGGCCATGGAGAATAATCAAATCTTGCTTATCCACCAAAGGAAGTATGTCTTTCAAGAAAGTAAACTGCATAGAGGAGTTATCTATCCTATAAATGGTGTTAAGTTGTCCAGCAGTCAATGTCCATTTTGTCAACACACTATAAGAACCCTCAGGAAAAGTTGTAGAAGAACCCACTTTGATAAACGTTGTATCAGCAGCCTTGAGGTCCAAATGCTTAGAAGAACCACCCTTGTGAGATTTATGAACTCCGAGGCTGTGTCCCGCCTAATCTCACGAGATCTCCCGATGGCAATGTGTCTTCTTTTGGACATCCTTTTCCCTCTCCTACCAGGTACATAAATGCCCATAGAAAAAGAAGAAGGTACCTTCTCAGATGCACCAGAGGCATCTTCAGTAGGAATAGAAGAGGTAGAAGCAGAGGGAATGGGAACATAACCACCCACTGCATACAATTTATCAAGCTCTTCTCTGGCCTGTTTAGCTCTAGCAGCTTCTTGTTCAGCTCTCCTAACCATGTCTGCATTATAGTTAGAAAGATGTGCTCTTTCTTGTTCAGCAGATGCAGAAGAAGGAATAGTATCAGGCTCAGTATTGCTAGTAGTTCCCTTTGGATCCATAGATGTATCGCAAAGACTGGGTGAAGCTTGGGAGAAACAACAATAGGTTCAAGCAGATTGTACTCTCAAGAGAATGTACACCTTGATGAGGTTCCTTAGCGTAAACTTGAGATGAGTGCTCGGTGTGCTCTATCATCAGCAAAAGAAGTCACAATCTCAACTGTCTTGGGTCTTTTAGCTTTTGGAGCATCCATACCACCAGCAATCCTTTTCAATTGAGAAGCTGGTGTAATATGCTTCATAATCTTATGATACATACTGATCAAGTCAGATTCAGATAAAGCCCAGACTTGCTTCCTTGTCAAACCAGATTGATAGAGAGCAGTACTCTGATTATACACCACATTTCTCATATAAGTTTTTTTCTGTACTGCAGTCTGTGGATTCTCCCTCTTAGCTTTAGCGTTTAGTGCAGCAATAGCTTTTCTCTTTGCAGCTGTAGCTGTCTTCTTTTGTTGTCCAATAGCCATCATTTGTGTAGCAAAGTTTTCACTATCAAAATCAGCTCCTAAAATGCTTTGAGCAAGAGTAGGATTTGAAGCAGCTTGAAGAGTGTAAGAATCCCATTGCTCATCAGTAAAATGAATGGATTGTTCATCCAATTCTCTTTGTCTTTCAGGAGACAAATTTGTAGAAAACTGGTCTGCAAGCTTTTGTGCCAATGCTTGACTTTTCATCAAATCTTCACACTCTGTTATCATTCTGGCTTGCTCTAGCCTTTCCTTTTCAGTTACAAGATCTGGACCAAGATCTTCATCAACCATAACTCCTTTCCCTTTGTCAGAAATATCCATAGCAGGAACATTGGTAGCAGGCTCATTAGAAGAATCATCATGAGAAATATCAACAATTTGAAATGTGTCAATATTCTCAGAAGGAACACCAATTGAAGCATCAGGAGTAACATGTTGAGAAGGATCTTCAACAGTGTAGAGAGACAAGAAGATCGGGATCCGAACAAAAGTTCTCCCAGCAACAAATATTACATGAGGATCTGCTGAAGGCATAGGACATGGTTGTTCTTGCACAGATGATACATGACCTTGTTCAGAAGCAACATCAACCATTTGTGCATCAGTCATAAGATGATCACCAACAATTATAACATTAGCAACACTTGGCACCTTAGAAGATTCAGTGGAATCCTTTCTCAAAGACTGTCTTATCCTTCTTCTTTTAAACTGAATAGGTTCCTTTTGTTTTGAGGATTCAGCAGCAATGGGAGAAGAATCACGAGTCTGTTGAGCAACTTCAGCCAAGAATTCAAGAGAATCCAAATGTATATCCTCCTGCTCTTCATCAGAGGTAACCACAAACTTCCTTTGTCGTTACGCCCAAGTTGTGCTTCTAACTCCTGGACCTTCTTATTTAACACCACAATCTCACCACCAAGTGAGGATTTGGTATCTGCAAGCTCCTTTCTGAGATCATCAACCTCTTTCACATACCTGTTCAGCAAAGCATATACAGAGGTAAGTGTAATAGGGTCCTCAGCTCCACCAGCAGATTGCTCAGTGGTAATGGGAGCTTCATTGGGCCTTTCAGGAGAAACATGTACATGCTCAAAAACAGGAGAGCTTTCATCAATTGGCTCTCTAACTGGACTTGGTGTGGTCAGTCTAGTAAACTCAGGTTCAAGCTCATCAGGAGCCACAGGAGTAGGTGATAGACTAGGACTAGGTGACAAAGGTAAAGGTGTAGGTGGAGGTTTGTCAGGAGAAACATTTGATGCTTCAGCAGTTATGGAGGGTCCTTCATCAATGGCAACTGACGGATTACCATCAGCAGCAACACTGGGAGATGATAGATTACCATCATCAGCAGCATTAGGAGAGGGTGGAGCACCAGCAACATTACCCTCACCAGCAGAATCATTGCCATGTGGCAACATAGCTTCTAGCAAAGGGTGATGTGCCCCAACATAATGAGTTTTCATAGAAGCAAACAATTTAGCACTAAGAGCTCCTATGGGACAAAAGACTCTGTCTTGGGTTGTTATGTCTAATATCATTTGTAAAAACCTAGGGTATATTAGAAACTTATGCTTTTTCTTTTGAATATTTTCAACCATATTATCAAAAATAAACTTAGAGAAATTATTAGCTAAACCCTTTGAAAGACATACAATACCACAACCCAATTGGGTAGAGAATTGATCCCATCCTCCTGACTTGTTTCTTATGCACTGAAGTAATGTATGCACCAAAAACCTCCACATGGGACAAAACTTATTCTTGCGCCACATATCTGTGTTAGTACTTTGGTATCCAACAACTCTTAACCCGGCAAGTATCTCTTTAGTGTTGGTGTGATATACCCCACCTTCATCATCCAAACGAAGTTGTGTCCTAATCAAATCCTCAGTTACGACATACTCAGTTACATCAAGCATTGCTACAATTTTTGTGTCACTTCGTTTGGCAGCAGATGCCCAAAATTGTGTAACCAACGATTCAAATATCACATTTGGAGAATATGTTAGAGCATAATGAATCTTGGAACGCTTCAAGAAATCCACCATAGGTTCATACAGTTCATGTCCCTTTGCTTTTCCCAGAAAAGCGACCTTGTTGTGATCTTTCTTAAGTGGAAGTGCCGCCATTAGAAGAAATTGTGAGAATAGGTTATGAATCAAGCACATGGAAATGTGTTTAAATTGATTGAAGAGGGAATCAGTTGATTTTGGGCGAAGATTATGCGAAGTAGGTTATAAATAGAAGTTACCCAATTATGGTCAAAAATATCGGAACAAATCGTTGACCAGATCTGACGTGTAAAGTAACTCCAACCAATTTCAAAATTAACGCTTCAGCAGAAAGGATGGTGAATCTGCTAATGGAAGTCAATCAGCAGAATCAACTCAAGTGTAAAAGTATCTTCAGTAAATATCTTGAGTTTTACTGTGCCACCCAACTCGCATTAATTACCATCAACCCTTGACTCCGCCTATAAGATAATCCCAATTCACAATTAACACATATCAATTACCCCCAATTTACATAAAAACCGTAATTTCTCAATAATTCCACAATCATCAACAACAAACATGTCTACCAAACCAGAAATCATCGATCTAACCTCCTCCTCCTCCTCCTCATCATCCAGTGATGATTCATGCCCATTGTCTCGATACCCTTATCAAGATGAACCACGACCTTCGAAGTCCCCCTTTCTCCCTTCATCTGAAGATGATAGTGTAGTGGATCCAAGTGATACATCTAGGGGTTCTGATGACTCTACAGAGCGTCTAGAGCCAATCTTCAATAGATTGGTGAGAGAGGAAGCGGAGAGGACAGCAGCAGGTGGAGAGAAGCCCCAACCTTCACAACCCCAACCCCAACCAAGGCCACGTGCCAAAAATCCACCACTCCCAAAGACAAGAGAGGTGGTGATTGGTCTTCCTGCTCCAGGATCTGGTGCTTCATACCATGGAAGCATGGGAAAGGGCTAGGAGGCAGAGGTGAAGGGAAAGGGAAAAGGGAAGGTGGAGTAGAAGGTGGTATGATGTTGCCAGGAACCAAAGATATAAAACTAGGTTCTTGAGCATCATCATTGTTTTCATCAATCCATCCTTTCCATTTTCATCTTCAGCTTCTTCATCGTACTGGTCATGCATATCTACCAGTGTAGGATCGATATATTTATTGTGTTTGATGATTCGGGTGGTCTTGGATGATCAAAATACATGTTTTCCATTTTAGAGAGAGAAAGTAGAGAGAGAGGGTGTTCTTGCTAGAGGTTTACACAAAGGAAATGTTAGATTGAATGAGAACACCACCCTTCCATGGATGGAAGGGTATTTATACTACAAACATAACGACCTCCTATCGGCTGTGGATCGGTATACGATGGGTAAAGACTCGTCCTTCCTCCACGGTGTTACACTACGCTAAAATAAACTAATAACTAACTAATAAACTGATAAATAACGTAAACAACGACAAATCTACGAGCTAACATATGCTAGACCATTATTGGGGTGACCGACTCTTTAACATGGAATTTCCAATTCCTAACAATCTCCCCCTAAGGGAGGTCACCCCATGAAGTACATTTTACTTCCTAGCATTCTATCTTTGACTTCGTTCTTGAGCTCGTAGACTTGAATTCTTCATTTCCTCAATCTTTGTGCTTTAGTAGCGAATCTTCAAAGTCCGCATAGTTTTGTACTTTCAGTGGAGGCCTTTAACTGATCCACATCTTTGATGATCTTCGAGCTTTCTTTGAGATCATCACCACGTAAATCTCGGATCACCCTTTATTGTGTTGCCATCATGTGATGTTGTGACTTTCGGACCGACATGCTCACACTTTTGAATCATGACATCTTTCCATCGAGTAGCGGAAGCTTTCTTGGTTCATGATATTTGCGCAGCGTAGCGAAGCATAGTATAGAAATATCGAACCGGGCTATGTAGATTATGCACCGTCATGATTTCTTCAATTAAGTGTGGATCTTTGTAAGCATGCGGCTTTGGATTGACTCCTCAATTTCGATCACCGCAACCATCGGGTGTACTGCATACAACAGATTAGCAATAAATTGCACGAAAGTATCTTTGATCACTTTCGTTGAATTGAGTACACGCCCACGGTTCCCCGTTGATCGAAGATAAATACCGCTCGTGAGCGGTGGGATTCCTAAGAATCTCCTTGATGGGTTTCGCATTTGTTCTAGCCGCTCTCAAACCGGAACGTCTCAAAGAAGACAACACGGAGTGAGTGAACCAAACAAATTGAGATTCACCGATTGATGAAAATGATTTGAAAACAATCGTGTATTGCTTGAAGAAAGAGTTTTGCAATATAACGAAGGTTTTATGAGAAAGATCAATTTTCAATCAAAAACACTTTTTGTATATGAAAAGAGTACTCATTCGACGTGCTAGAGAAAAGAAGAGATTCACACATCGAACGGTTTTTCCAAAAGTATTTTTTTCAATCAGAGATACTTTTTGAGTTTGAAACATGAATACACATTCGACGTGCTTGAGAAAAGAAGGTTTGCACATCAAATGGTTTTTCCAAAAGTATTCGTCAATTCCAATCCTGGACCAAGGTTGATTCAAGATTGAATCATCCCATCGTTTCTATCCAGTTGTCACAAGCTTGATCTTTTGCAAGATTTCACATGTCACCCACCAAGAGCTTGTTTGATGTTGGCTCTAGAAGGATTTCCATCTTCATCGTGAATACTTTTACATATCACTCGGATGTTCCGCAATACCACAAGGATAATCGTGGGACTCTTAATATATTCTTACTTTCCACATTGTGTGAAACAACAAGTCTTCATTAATTTTGTGTCCTAATGAGATATTGTGGATGATCTCTTGGCTCTAGACTCAATAGTGCTCATTTGGTTCTGTCTTGGAGACTAGGAGAGGGTCTCCTTCTTCAATATCAACAATCTCTAAGAGAAAGTCGATAGATTATGTAGGTTCCCGTGAGAATGAAACAAGCCCTTTAAGAGGAACTTGAGTGGTTTGGGAAGTTGTAGTGCGATGCTTCTTTGGGTCCATGACGTCTTGTCTTCAATACCGATGTTACCTTAGTAAACACCAATAACATATGTATTGAACCCGGTTACTGCCCTAAGGTTGAATTATTGGAGGGCTATTTCTTTTCACCCTTTTCATAGTCATTTCTTTTTTATTCTAGTACTAGCTCTGTCTCAATCCGCACTCTTCCCATATCTCACTTTTCTCCTTTTTTTTTCTTTTTTTTTTATCATACCTAAGGATTCTACACTATCTAGTGGATTGTCCCTGGGTAGATCCCTCCGGCTCTGGCGGGATCGTGGGAACGAATACCTAACCTAACCATCCTTATAACACCATGCATAAAATAAATTGGTCGATCTTTTGATATTGTTCTTTCCTTCTCGAAACCAATTGAAAAGTCATTTGGAAAATCAATCAAGGTACTTGTGATATAAAATCAAAACATTTTGTACCTTAATTGTTTTGATCAATTTAGAAATGCTCCCCCCCAACATGTGCATATGATATTAAAATTGTTTGGCACATGGAGGCAAGAGTTCTTTGAAATAATTTATTTGAAATAATTTCTTGATCACAATTTCTTTAGAAAAAGCCTTTTGATTTTTCTTTGGTAAATTCTCCCCCTCAATATGTGCATAGGATATTTGAAATCATTTTATCACATAGAGGCAAGAGTTCATTTGAAGCACATCCACGATCACAGAAACTATTAAGAAAACCATTTGAAAATTCAATCAAGGTACTTTATGTTAAAAACATAAACGCTTTTGTACCTCGATAGTTTATTTTCTTTTAAAATGCTCCTCCTCAATATGTGCTTCAAGATTCGAAAGCGTTTAGCACATATGAGAGAGCAGCCTGCACAATTGAATCAAAACGATCACCTTTTATCAAATTTCATTATTAAATCACAAATTCTCCCCCGATCAAAAATATCAAATCCTTTGAGATTTTGGATCTCAAGTGATTTAATTAGGTTTAGAAAAACATGGGAGAATATGTGCCTGGTTTAAATACTCATCTTGTTTTGGATAAATGCTCCCCTCAACATGTGCATTATGTATATTAAAATCGTTTGGCATATGGAGGCGGAGTGCCTTTGAAGGACTAAACCGATTCCATTAAAACAGATTTGAGATTTAAATCACGATCTCTCCCGATCAAACCATTTGAGATTTGTGATCCCATCGATTTAAATCATTTAGAAAGTTTGGGGAAAGACGTGGCAAGATTTAATTTTTGAAAAATGACAGATAAGGAACAGTTTTTCGACATTAAAGATTGTTATTGTCAGGTATGATAGTTTTAAGAGACCTTTTAAGTAAAATAAAATAATTTCACAATCAAACAAGAATAGAAAAAATTTCATTTTGACAGATCTTAAGTTTTAAAGAAAACCATACCATGACATAACATTAAATCTTTAGATTACCACATTTTAGCATACAAACGGACTTCTGATGAAATATTGTTTGAAAATATTTTATTTTAAATCACTCTCCCCCTCAATCGATGACCGAAGTCGATAATTGAGTGACATAGGTTTTGATAACAAGAAGTCCGGTGATTTTCAAAATTAAGTCCAATTAATTTTTCAAAACAATATTTTCCATTTTCAAAACAATTTAATCAAATTATTCAAAATTGTTTAAAAATGGTATCCTGCACAAAGATATGTTAGGTGGTTGAGAAGCTTCCGTTGTTGTTGTAGGGCTTGGAAGAAAACCGTCTGCAGATGCAGTGAGACTTCTTTACGTTGCATTTTAATGCCAACTGAGGTCAAATTAAGCTCCGTTTCTTCAATCACTTAGAAGAAAACCATCTGCAGAAGCAGTGACACCTCTTACGTTGCATTTATGCCAACTCTCCATTGAAGTCCAATTAAGCTCCGTTTCTTCATTTGTCAACCCAAGATATAGTTACCCTTTCCTTGCGGCATCCAATCATCTTCAATTGTGGGATCCGGATCGGAAACATTCTTATAATCCATGATATCTGCATACGTTAGTAAACCCAAATAGATATATGGTGGTCGACATCACCCAAACAGCCATCGACTAATAACAGTCAATCCAACATATCAATCAGTTCATATAAAGCATGGGAATTATGTGTTTATCAAACTCTAATCATCTAATCCTAGCAATCATATCCTAGGCACCTAGTCCTTCAACATAGGTTAACATCATTTTTAATTAAGCGTATTAGGATAATTAAGAAAGCCCGTTAGAAGATATAGATTTGAAAACATTCTCCCCCTCAATCAATGACTCATTTTCTAAAAAGATTAAAAGCGCTGAAGTCATTGATTGAGTTTTTAATTTTTACGAAATCTCTGAAACTGATTGATTTATAAGCAACTCATTAACCACCATTTTGTTAAAACAACAAATATTTTTCTGAAGAATTTTAGACGGAAAAACATTTGTGTAGGAACAGCAGTCCTTCGACATACTTTCCTCAATAAGTTTTAGGATAAGTGCACGAAAATTTTGAAAATTTGTTTAGCGCATCACTTTCCTTCTTTGAAAAACGGGTTGCTATCTGAAATAATAGCAAGCAATTATTTAAGCGCGGGTTACAGTCTGAAATAACTGCAAGCCATCATTTGAGACATGTTTAGAAAGAAATATTTACACCTCCTGCTCGAACTTCATCTAAAGTCCCGTGCCATTATTGAATGACATTTCTAAGACCGTAGATGTTATCGATACCAGAAGACTTGTCTTAGAAAAACAATATTTTTGGTCTTTTTCAAATTTTCTGATTTTTATGGCTTTTTGTTGGTTTTATAATTTTCTATTTTGATTTTGTTGGTTTTATATTTTTGTATTTTGTTTTCTGATAAATATTTACAAAGATAGAATAGATGATATAGTTAAAGAAGATGATGATATGAGTACCGAGATAAGGATATCGAGCAGCCCCGTTGTAGAAGATAGAAGTCATCATCCCTTAAACATTCACCACCAAAGCTTCCAGGGCTCTTGAATCGAATAAGGAAATTGAACCAACTGAAAGTGAGACTTTGGCAGCTTCCCCCCAAATCGAAAATCCTTTAGGCGAAAGGATTCAAGCTCTATTTCAAGCTTGCCTTAGCCAGTCCACAAAGAAGCACACCATTATCATAAATCCACTGCTCCTTTCAAGAATAATCACCGTGATTCTTCGCTCGAGGTTATATCATCAACAAGAACAACAACGTATCATCCCACACATAAATAACTCTTCTCAAATTTCATTACCATGAAGTCTCAAGCAATGCATCCCCAACGAGTTGTCAAGAGAACACTTCCCCAAGTAGATGAATTGATGCGATCGGTCTCTTAGACTAGAGCTCACGAACCCGAATACACATACGAAGACAAAGAAACTTATACCATCAAGTAGCAGATTAAGTCCAATAGCCAAAGAATAACCCCGATGTATACTTTTCTCTCCCCCTGAAGAAAGTGTATGAAGCTCAAGAACCCAAAATACCCGAATACCCAAAGAGAGAATAACCGATAACATTGAAGAGGCAGGCCGAATCACTGATTATCTCTGCGGATCTTCAACTCTGGAATAAGTGATTATATCTCTGAATCACTGATTAAGCCCTCAAGTAAAACAGTTGAGCATCCCGAATGTACACAATCTCTCTCCCCTGATGATTGTGATAACATCAAAATCATCACACACTTGTGTACCTCTTTCATATTCAGAAACTAACTCTTCCATCTCTTCTCCCACATAGTTTGAATAAGAACACTAAACGCCTTGATGAGTAAAACCTTGAGTTTCTCTGCGGTCATGACATTTGTTTTCCCGGGATAACTTCAATCACTTAGAAGTATTAAGTCCATCAAGTTTACTCGCCATGAGTCAAACCTTGAGTTTCTCATGTAATAACATTTGTCTTCCGGGATATCTTCAATTACTTATAAGTATTAAGTTCATCAAGTTTACTCGCGTTTAGATATATGTCTCCTTCCCCCTTGCTGGTTTTGACACTTCAGAATCAGCAACATATTATAAGCCCAATACTTGAAATTTGTTGAGAAGAACATCATTAGCTCAGATAAATCTTGTGAGAATCAACTTGCTGAAGAAACGATGTGAGCAAATCTAATTGGGGATTAAATCAGACATTTCACCCTCCCCTATTTAGTGCTCTCCCCTAAACCGACAATCTTTTTGATAAATGCCCAGATTAAGAAGAAGTCTTTAGATCATTAAATGCAACTCGTCTTTAGTCTTCTAACATGAGTAGAATCGACTGTAGACTCGACCTTCTTCTAGATTCTTCAGTTGGGGAATAAATAGTTAACATCTTCAACTCACCAAAAAGCATCCCAATTAACTTACATCTTGCAAGTCCCCTTAACTAAAATCTCTCCCAATCAAACAAGAACGAAAGATGTTCATCAAGGAAATCAAGAATCACCCCAATGAACACACGAGATGGTAACACCAAACAAACAATCACATCAAACAAGAATGAAGGTTGTTCGAATCATCATGTTGATGTGCACGTGAAGCATTAACCGGAAGCACTTTGTCAATAAACTCATATCAGCTTGTGAAGATGTCAACTAACGGCTCTTAGAAGAAACACCATGTAAAGATGACCCGATAAGAAGAAGCTCGGTTCTTACATGAGTTAGGAGCCGTATGACCATATATTCTCATATAATAATCAACCATGCAGTAATTTCACACTTTTTCTCCCCCTCAAGAATTGCACACGGAGTTGCCATTCTTGATTGAATAAGTGAAATCATCCAAATGTAGTCAATTCACACTTCTCCCCCGCAAAATTAGCACATGATGTCTCCATCTTCATTATAGTTGAGCAAGTGGAATGAGAAAACAATCAATGGTAGCCCGGTTCACTTGATGTTTGAAGCGCATGGAAAAAGTATGAAGCATGTTGATGAGAATGGTCATAATAGAGAAGATTTCTCTTCTTCAGAAGATAAAGCGCACTGACACGTACATTTTTCTTTTCTTTGAGGAACGAGGCTTGAACTATTATGTTCAAACGTCATAAGAAGATTTCTCTTCTTCGGAAGATAATGCGCACTGAAACGTACACATTTCTTTTCTTTGGCGTACGAGGCCTGAACTGATGTGAACATGCGTCATAATCTCTCTCTTTTCATCATCTCTTGGCGAAACATATAATCAACCCATTATCATTCAGTAGGCTCTTTGTCGTGACAGCTGATGGAGAAAACCCAATATGATAAATTTGACCTTGAAGTAAACTAACCCGAACTCGTGACTTAAACTTGCACATATGTAACAAAGAGCGGTGCCGATTTCCATTAGCATCTCTAAGTACTCTCTATGTACTTTATACTCTTCAACCAACCAACCATCAAGTATAAGACGTACATTACCTCTTGAAAATCCATAATTGAATGTGACACTGAGCACTACAACGTAACTCCTTAAAGTGATAGTTATTTTGTTGGTGGTATGAGCCCAATTCCCCAAGTGGTAAAAGAAAAGGTAAAAGACACCCAACAATAACTAGATTTCCAAGTCTTCGTTTTTGATAATAAGCTCGAACAAGGATCTTGAAGAATCTTCATCCAACCATCCCTGATACCTTCAGATACTAAGTACACTCGCCCGTGATAATTTACTTCAACCTCAAATAGATAATACTGAATTAACCCCGTTGTCACATCTTCTGGTTAAAAGCTCAACTCTAGCCTCCTTTGACGTTTTAAGTGAACTATGATAATGGTTTCATCCCAACCATGGTTAAAAGCACATAACCCCGTAAAACCTTGTAATAGCCAAACTGCCATGAGGACAATCCAAGCACACACCCAATTTATGAAGTACATCCTTTTATCCCTTCTTCGAAACAGAAAACGTAGCACCAGCATCAAATAAGATCCCGAAATACACTTTCCTTTCTCCAAGACAGTTCCATCAATATGGGATTTTACAATTCTATGGTTTAAACCGAGAAATAGGTTCTTTCGCGGGATTTTACAAAACCAAAAATAAACCGTAAGATAGATCCGGAAATGCACTTTACTATTACCAGGATGTTTCCATTGTCACGGGATTTTACAAGTCTATGATTTAAACCGAGAAATAGATTCTTTCGCGGGATTTTACAAAATCAAGACAAAACCATAAACAACGTCAGCTTGAATGTGTTGTGACAATTTTGGTTTCGGTGAATATCTGTTTTAGGGGAACATGCAGTGGTTCATCAACGGTTCTTACACCAACATCATCAACCATCCAATAAACACTTCGGTAAACACATCATTCACTCATTCTGCCGGCTAATGTTGTGACCTCCTGGTGAAGTAAACCCGATTTACCAAACTTGATCATGAAGTGAAATTTCTCAGATTTGTTACTTAAACTTGTACTAATCCTTGTGAAAAAGAAACGGTGTACCCAATGTACCAAACCTCTTGACATATCCTCAACTGCGTGAGACACCGAAGTGATAGCTACTTTGTGGGTAAAGTGAGAAAGAATCACAACCGTAACTAAATAGCCAATCTTTATCACACTGACCAAACACCCAAACAAGTCATCTTCTCGAAGGGTAGAAAGAAAGAAGACGAAATAAGTAAATATGCCCGGAAAAACCTCACTTCAAAATCAAATAAGAAATACCGTACAAACAGCCCCATAGTCAACCTTGTTCAAGTATCAAATCAAGCCGAGACATAATATTATCCCTGAAGATGCATACACCAAAGTACCAATTCACATAACCATATCTTATCATCTCAACAATTCTCAATATGAATCTCATCATTATCAAAGCATCTCATCAAACATCTCAACAAGTAGGAAAATCTTCAACAGGCTCCAATGTACACAATTCTCTTGACCCGGTTCAAAAGAATACCCAATTTATCTTACCTTGGTTTAAAATAAATTTAACCACACATCGGAAATCAATTCAAGCCCATAAAACATCATTTTAAACCCGAACAAATAATAAAGAGTCATCTCCGTTGTCACATTAAAATTCATCGAAAACTTTTAGCCGTGGAATAGTAACCTTGTGAAATTTTCGTGAACCAAACTACCAAATAACACTCAATATAACACTTAAAATTAATAGTTATAAAAAATGTATAGAAAATACACATTTTGATATATTACTTTTGATAATCCTTTTAAGCGTAAGTATTAATGTCTTATATGTCCAATTAATGTGTTAATGTGTTATACAAACAATGAACCCCGAATAAAGCACTTGCACGGCCCAATGACAATCCGGATCCAAAGCCCACAAACCGGTCCAACCCACTCCTCCACAAAAATTATCCGGTTGAAGTTAAATACCCCTAAATACACGGTATTGAAAGTCATTTAATCTAAAACCACACATTCTGATAAACACCGCCTCTCAACATATCCAAAAAAAATCAGTTTCACATAACCCTAACCAAAAGATCATCCGCCCCATCATATGCAGTACACAAAATAATCCACTCCTCTCTTTGATGTTCATAATGACCTCGCCACAGGGATGGCTCGAGGCTTTGATTCGCCACAGGGTTGGCTCGAAATATCACATAGACATCACGTATGAATCAAAGGTAGGTTTTATCTTGAAGATCTTGTAGAGTAATCATTTTGTTATTCGAATCTCTTTTATTGTCTACTGAAATCGAAACCAAGACAAAAGGGAAAGCATAATTGCTTCTTTCTTTTCTTTATAAGTTTCGAATAAAAATACATAGGAATCAATGATGAATAACAATTTCGTGTTTATGGCCTTTGGTCTTGATGTACGAAATAGTACCACGAAAGGTGAAATCTGAGATTCAAAATGAAACTAAATCCATCTTTTTATGTTCGAAATTGTAAGACCATATTAGCTTGATGATTCCATTTGATATTTTGATGAGAGCCATGAATGAATCATATAGAGGAGAATAACACCCTTGTTATGTCTCGTTATGATGTTCAAAAATTAATCAACAGTAATGATCAATGATGATGATTTTGATTCGTGTCATAGACTTGATAGTCTTGATGTTTCATTTGAGAACCACGGATTAAGAAAAACTGAGATCTTTAATGTACATTTGAGTCGAGTCTTGATATTGAATGAGATATTTAGAACTGTAATAATTTTTGTCGATGTTTTGATATGGGTTAGAGTTGGAAAGGCTGAGATTGACCCTCTTTCATGGTCTTTTTCAGTTTTAGTTGATGTTGTACCAATGATGTTTTGTAACTGAGGTCTAAGTCGTAGTTATGGTATATGGTGTATGGTCTTGTAGTCAAAAACTTCTTCGTCTCTTCATTCTATCCAAGTCGCTAGTCTTTTGAACACAAATCGCTAGGTCAAGTCGCTATCTTCTTCATCTTTCAAGTCGCTAACTTATCAATATAAGTCGCTAACTTATCAATATAAGTCGCTAGGTCATTTAAGTCACACAACTCGCTATGCTCAAAAGCAAGTCGCTAGGTCATTTTCAGTATCAAGTCGCTACTTAGCTTTATAAATAACTCGCTATTGACTTTCAATAAAGTCAACGAATAACCATGTCGCTATATGATAGTCAAATCGCTACGACTTGAAAATACAAGTCGCTAGCAAGATTCAATGAATCTGGACAAATAGTGATAAGTCGCTACCATGAAATTTGACATTTTCTGATGAGTTTTCCGACCATATTCATGATAAACCCAGAAAATGCAGAAAATATGCTTCTTTGACCCATTTTGACTGTTAAAAAAACTGACCAAATGACCAACTTTAGACTAAACTTTTGGTACAAAAAGCATAACAGATATACTGACCTGGACATGACATGAGAAGAGACAGGTTTTATAGACATTGATGGACCAAAAGATAATACCAAAACATTTTAAAGAACTGTTTACCCATAAAACATATTCCGACCACATCAATATCAAAACCAGTTTCATATAAGTATCAAATAAGTATCAAAACCACAAAAAATCATCAAGACACAACAACCTGGCTCTGATGCCAATTGTAGGATCGATATATTTATTGTGTTTGATGATTCGGGTGGTCTTGGATGATCAAAATACATGTTTTCCATTTTAGAGAGAGAAAGTAGAGAGAGAGGGTGTTCTTGCTAGAGGTTTCACAAAGGAAATGTTAGATTGAATGAGAAGCACCACCCCTTCCATGGATGGAAGGGGTATTTATACTTACAAACATAACGACCTCCTATCGGCCGTGAATCGGTATACTGATGGGTAAAGACCCGTCCTTCCTCCACGGTGTTACACTACGCTAAACTAAACTAATAACTAACTAATAAACTGATAAATAACGTAAACAACGACAAATCTACGAGCTAACATATGCTAGACCATTATTGGGGTGACCGACTCTTTAACATGGAATTTCCAATTCCTAACAACCAGCTTTTGTAAAAGATGATAGGAGCTAGAATATGTTTGGTAGATTTTGTATAGGGATGGTCTTTTATTTCATTTGAAGTTGATTGTAAGCTGTAAATTGTTTCTTGAATGAATGAACAACATTTTTTTTATATCTCAATGATTATCACTTTTACTTCAGTACTTCTCTTTAGTAGAAATAATGAGATCACTTGTACCAATGAGTATCACTTGTGCTTCTCTTCAGTAGAAACAAGCTTTAAGCTTACTTGACCATATTCTCATTTAATCAAACTTGGTGAACTTCAACTTAAGATTAGTAACTGCTCATAAAGGCATTCTGCAAAACAGACACAAAGAAGCAAACAAACCAAACCAAAACATACAAGACTAAAAGATCATTAGCTGGTTAGTGTTAGCAAACATAAACATAAACAATAATCTACAAAATTTTACAAGTTTGACAACTACAATCCTCCCTTGAGGCATATGCCTCCCCTCAAACTTTGCAGTTAAGGGTTAAGCATCCCAATATGGACAACTAGGTGTTGAAACCTGGGTCCATCAAAAGCTTTAGTCAATAAATCTGCTACATTATCGTCTGTGTGAATCTTAAGCACCTTTATCAAATGTTTTTCATATGCATCTCTTATAAAATGGTGCCTGATCTCAATATGCTTAGTTCTATTATGAAAATCTGGATTTTTAACTATGCATATGGTACTTTGATTATCAATAAAGATTGTGGTGTTCATGAAATTAAACCCATAATCCAGCAATTGATTTTGTATCCATAGTACCTGACCACAACAATTTGCAGCAGCAACATGCTCAGACTCACTATCTGAGTCATCATCCGTGGTACTGCATTGTCGATGGGAGACTCTTGTGTACTGCAGCATTGGTTAGCAACATATCTAGTATAACCCAAGTAATCGGTTAATAATCCGGTCAAAGGACCAAACATGACCTTGACCCTGAACATTAGGCTTATCTTCTAGGTATCTCAGGTTAAGAGTCTCCTCAATCTTTTTAGCATTTAAATTATATACCCTATAAGCCTTACTATGAGCTGAATAACCCACAATATACCCCTCATCATCTTTCTCATCAAATTTTCCCAGTGGATCACTAGTGTTCAAAATGGTCACTTGACATTCAAAAGGTTTGAGGTAATGAATATCAGGAACTTTCCTAGTGAGAATTTCATAAGGTGTCTTGAAATGAGGTCTAGTAATTGATACCCATGCTCGAACATAACAAGCGTTGATTACCGCTTGACCCGTAACATAGTAGGTAATTTAGAGTCGCAAGCATGGATCTTCTGCGCCTATTAAGGTCATATTCTTTCTTTCAAGAACCCCATTTTGTTGTGGGGTTCTTGGATTGCTATAGTCCCTTTTATCCCTTTAGACTTACGAGAGTTCTATTAATCAAAGATTTTTGAACTCGTCCCATTATCACACCTAATACCTTTAACCTTTTTGTTTATTTGGTTTTCAACAAGGGTAATGAACTCTTTCAAAATTTGAGATGTTTCATCTTTAGTTTTCAAAAAATTCCCAACAAAACACGCTATAGTCATCGATAATTACAGTGTAAGTACTTGTGATCAATACTTGATTTAGGTTGGACCAAAGAGATCCATATGCAAAGAATCGAAGAGGTTACGAGATAGTGCTCACATTTGTAATGGCTTTGTATGAGGATGCATGTTGTTTTCCTTTGTTGCGAGCAACACAATTGTGTTCATTTGTGAAGACCTTGGAAGGAAGTCCTTCAACTAGACCAAGTTTAGAAAGCTATTTAATGGTCTTGAAGTTCACATGAGCCATCCTTCTATGCCATTTTGTAGACTCATCCAGGGATGCTTTAGCCACCAAACATGTTAGGTCACCTTCTGGTTGAACATTATTCAAATTGAATGTGTATAAATTGTGGTTTCTAGGAACTCTCAGCAGAATGGATGTATCTTCTGGAAGTTTGAAGTCTTTAGAGAGCACAAGACATTCATCCTCAGAGAAGAATACTTTGTTCTTGGTGTCACAAATTTGTGATACTGAGAACAAGTTGAAATGTTGCAGTTCCTTTACATAGTACACATTCTTAAAATCCAACTGAGGTGTTCTGATGGTGCCTTTCCCAGTGATTCTACCATCTCCTCCACCAAAAGTCACATTGCCTCCTCCTTCAATGGGTACAATATCATGCATCTTCTCTTTGTTTCCTGACATGCTTCTGGAACAACCACTATCTACAATGCCTACTTCTTTACTTTGTAGAGGATGATCCTACAACAACAACAAAATAATACAAAATTTTAGTACACTTTGGAGACTCAATTCATCACTGACTTGAGCCTGCCTTGTGGATCATAAGATTTAGGCCATGTAGATGTATAAGATCCACCATTGTTCTTGGGCCTCCTTTGAAAATTAGGTCCCTTTGAGTCCAAGAACAACTCTTGAGGGCTTCACAAGAAGATCCCAATATCCCTTCCATCATACATTGAGTCAAAACATCCAGGCCAATAACCATTTTGAAAATATGAACTAGTTGGTCTCACATATGGTCTTGCAACAGATCTTCCCCAAGCAGATGAGAAAGGTTTATCAGCAGCATTGTGTTTGCTGGTTTTATGAGTTGCTTGTGGAACAAAAGATGGTATATCATTAACATTTTTCCACATTGGTCTAGGTTTCTTCTGACTAGCACATACACCCATTCGTTACTCATGAAAATTACAATCCTTAATCAAATGAAATTTACTTCCACAAACAAAACATTTCTTCTTTTTAGAAGATTTATTCAAAGTGAAAGATGTTTCATTACATTCAAAAGCATTCAAACCACAAACATTAAAAGAATTGTTTTTAGCAGAATTAAAGGAATTGTTGTGCAAAGAATTAAATGACAAGTCTTCAGAGGAAACTATCTTGGAATTTGATTCCTCAGCAGCAACTCTAACAGGCTTGTAGGAAGTCTTGGGTGTAGGCTTGGGTGAGGTCTTGGGAAGGTCTGACTTTTCACTTGAATCACAACCGTAGATGTAGTAGACCCTTGGTTAGAGGACTTGTCTTTGTCGTAACAAGAGACAAAGTCGGTAGATGTAGAATCGGTCCAGCAAGTCTCTTGACTTTTGCCATAAAGATGGTGTGATCCATCAAAGTCTATTATGATGGAAAGGTCAGTGGGCATATGTTCTCCTCTAATAGGTCCAGGTACATCATGTAATTCTCCTTCTTTTACATAATTAGCTAATCCTGCTGGTGTAGATTTACGCAGATCATTCCTAGCTTCTAAGCCAACATACTTCTTAAAACCTAAACCTATCCCAGAGTTTACAGATTGACTACCATAGATTAAGCTAGCTAAATTGTCACTGACATTAACCATTCTTTATGTCTAGCTACTTCCTCATCTAGTTGCTTTTTCAAAGACTTGGTTTTCGAAACTACATCGACTTTTTCTTTCTCGAGACGTTTTAAATCAATTCTAGTACATTCCAAATCACTTTCTAACACCCTTATCTTTTCATCATAAGCAAGTTGATTCTTTTGAAACCAAATTTTTGTCTTTCTAAAGTTTTAAAGCCTTTTGTAAGCCTCAACTTCGACATAACATTCATTATATTTAGGTTTCAATTCATCATAAGCTTCCTTAAGTTCATTATATTTTCACAAGAACCAAAAACACAATTATGTACCGAGAGATGCCCATTAAGGCAACTTGATCATGTCGATCCTCTATAGTACGACTTGCCAAACAATCCACTCGCCGTAACCGTAAGCTTCATCATTATCGGGCTCATGCACCTTCCAGTTGACATGGTCATCGAGTGACCAAAGCTTTGGAGGATCCACTTTGGTAGTTCCAGCTTCCATTTGATTACGCTAATAGGTAGAATACCTAACCTCATCACCGACCTTCCTATCCTTGCATTCTCTTGAGAAGTGACCCGTCGACCACAAGTATAGCACTTGACTTTCCTTTTGTCAAATCTTGCTGGATCTCTTCCCTGGAAACCAAACTTTCTCCCAGCCTTACTCTCAAACTTCTTGATGTTCACTGAGAGCATGGCCAGTTGCCATTTCAAGTTCATCTCTTCCATATCAAGTGGATCCACCTGTTCCAAATCCTCAAAAGCTAGTTGCTGCTGATTTTCATAATCAGCAACAAAAGAGTGAAGTACATCTTCCAATACACCACTGGATTTAGGTTGAGAATTTGATGTAGTGGTGATGTAGGATGATAATGCTGAGGAAATTGGGCTTGGAGCATAGGTCATCTTATTTGAGGAGGTGCTAACAAAAGCTGAGTGAGTGGGAGTGGATGTCCGAAAGGGACTTCTGACATCAGGCTCAAGAGTTTTAAGTCTATTGTAGAGATCATCAAAAGTGAGCATTTCTAGCCCACCTTTAGCTTTGAGTGCAATGCTTACTTGCAACCAAGATGGAGGTAAAGATCGTAAGAACTTTGAATAGCAATCCTCATTGTCTGGCATGGCCTTCAGCTGATTCAATTGACTCAAAATCCTATGGAACCTGTCATACCCCTTGTGGATACCTTCTTCCTCAGAGATTTGGAATTCTTGAAACTGCTGTTTCAGCATTGATTTTCTCATCATCTTTGACTCATCATTCCCACCAAACCTAGCCTTGATTTCCATCCAAATGCCCTTAGCATCCACCATGTAGTGAAAGTCACCCATGTGATCATCTGGTATAGCCTGAAGGAGAATAGTTCTAACCTTATTCTCTCTCTGAACAGCTAGTATCTCTTCAGCAATTTTGGGAACAATGATGGTAACAACACCATCAGCATCTTTGACGCACTTCTTCAAACTGTTACCCTTACGGACAACTTCCCAAAGATTCCAATCAATATTGGTGATCCAATTCTGCATCTTTATAGCCCACAATTTATACTCCTCCTTCTTGAGGTATGGGAACTTTACATTGTTGTTTGTGAGATTGAGTTGTTGCAGAGTTGTGGTGTTTTGATTGTGAGTAACTTCTGATCCATCGTCTGACCCATGCATTGTTATGGTTGTGAGGGTGTAAAGAAAAGGATGTTCTTAGTATCACAGAGACTCTCCCGAGGCTCTGATACCACTTGTTGAACCTAAGACCTTGATAGATCTTTGAGCGCTCGTGGATCGTTAGTAATGTTTATGTAATCACAAACACACTAATAGTCTCTATTACTTGTATTATAAAGCGGTAATCAAACACAAGTAAGAACACAGATTACTAAGAATACTTTGATCCTCTATGGATCTTTTAATAAAACTAAAACTTGTTTTTCAAACTCGTACATCATACATACTAATGTGTTCCTTTTATAGACAAGGAACCTAAACCGCTTCACAAGAAACGATATTCATAAAACTAAAGAGATATGCATTATCACTTCCTAATAAAACTCATGCATATCCTAACTAACTATAAAATACGCGGAATATCTATATCCGCAGAAACAAGCTACACGGTTTTACTACTTCCGCAGAATCACTTCTTCAGCAGAATCCAGCACTTTAGCAGAATCCGTCAACAATATTATGCAGCAGAATTCGTATTCAGTAGAATTCCCAACAATTTCTCTCTAAAAAACAGTTCCAAACTTCACCGAATAAATATTTCACCACAAAAGGACAAAATCTAAAGCGTTGGTTTGGACGGTACCGTTAAAGTTGCAATTGGCTATCAAAATTGTTGCATTTGGGTGTAAAAACTGTTGCACATTAAAATAACACATTTGCTAAACAAAAGCAACAAATTCATAAAGTGTCGCATATTCAAATAAAAAGTGTCACATATACTTAAGGCAGCGTTACATAACGTAGCACTTGTTAAAGTGTTACATTAGGCACAATGCAACATTTTAGACACATAATACACTTGCATGGTGTTGCATTAGCTTCATTTTTTAGTAGTGATGCTTGAATCTATAAAAAAGTATTAAAAAAATATCTTTAATTAAGACAACCACTTAAAAACCCGTGTATTACACCGACTGTCCTAATTCATTTTAGTTACGGCTAGCAGGGTACCCGCGCAATGAATATCTTTTAATTTTATGTTTTTCATTACAACAACTTTATAAATTGTGAGAATTTTATATTTATGTAACTTTAACCATGCTGGTCTTTTAAGTTACGTAGGTTATGTTTTTATGCTAGTATTTTAAGTGCTTGTGTTATTGGATCCTAACAGTAGATTATTAGTAGCTTGATTAAATTGTATCATGTGGTAAAATGATTGTGTTTTTAAGTAACAAGTGATTTAAGAAGAATATTAATTGCATATTTTAATATAAATGGTGGCCCATAAATTAATTGTACATAAGATTTTAGTATATATATTTGCTTAAAATCTACATTTAAAAGTCTTAAAAATTTAATAAAAAAGAGGGTCTAATCTCTATTACTATAAGATAGTATAGATTATGATTAAAAAATATTTTTTTCTAGTAATAAAGTTTTCATCTAGACAACTATAATATACTCAGCCATTTTCCTTTATGTAATATGTATCAGCAAAAATTAATAACACCATTTAGAGCACTCTGTGTCGGTCTCGTCGTGGCTCGTCGTGCCAGCGTCGTGGCTCGTCGTAGAAGGCCTCACCACCTGCACGGTGAGGTAATTGTCTGACAGTGGTGATTTTTTTTCTTCTTCTTTTTAATCGTTTTTTGATTTCAAGTGTGTGAGGATTGGGGAAAAATAGCAACCTTTTTTTTTTTTTTTTTTTTTTTTTTTTTTTTTTTATGAGGTTTAATTGGTGTGAAACAACTTGGGTTGAAGGTCCAATTGTGACATAATATAATAACATATAAAACTTTTTTTTTTTTTTTTTTTTTTTTTTAAATTTTATTATATATATTTTTTAAATATGTTGTATTATATTTTTATTTTGATAAATGAATTTATTTATTTGAAAATGTAAAAAATAAATAAAGTTGTAAGTGGTGGGCCACAAATGAGTAAGTTGATGGTTGTTGTGAGTGGGAGTGTGTTAGTTGTGGAGGTTTGTTATAGTGATGTACTGATGTGAAGGTTTGTTGTAATGATGTGGCACCCGTAAGCCCCGAATGAGTAACTTAGGGGGTGGCAACACATTCGGTATGGGTGAGGCATTGATCGGTATGGTGAGGCATACCATTGCCACCCATGCGGCATTGATCGGCACGGCATGGTTCACGGCAATGTTTGCCGCTGCGATATGAAGAGGAGCGTGTCTCCATTTTGAAAAATATAGCCGTTGGCTATTTGTTGACCAAAAAAAAAAAAAAAAAAAAAAAAAATTTCCTATAAAATCGAATCACATTTATCTAATCTTTCTCATCTTCTTCTCATCTTCTTCTTCTAAAAATTATATTAATAAAAAGGATGAATGCTAGGAAAGGTAAAAATGGTTCCTCCTCATCCAAAGGTCGTGGACGAGGCTCTCGATCACAACCCGTTCGTGCGCAAGTTCAATCACAACCATCTCCCTACTATCCCCAAATGAGTCCTCAAGCCGGTCACTATTATCCTCAACCTCCACCGATGAACCATCCATCTCATCAACACCAATATTATCCCCAACCACCTCCGTACATGATGTCGACGACTAGTGATTTCGACCCGTTCGGCGAATACCGTGACGTTCCTACGCGACGTGAACCGAGTGTCGAACGACCACTACCGATATATGATGACGAGGAAGATGACGTCGAGTATGTTCCGGAAACGCAACAAGATAATTCAATCGGTATACATTTTATTTGTTATAATTAAATTTGTTATAATTAAATTTGTTATAATTTTATTTGTTATACTTTTATTTGTTATAATTTTATTTGTCATACTTTTATTTGTTATAATTATATTTGTTATACTTTTATTTGTTATAATTTTATTTGTCATACTTTTATTTGTTATAATTATATTTGTTATAATTTTATTTGTTATACTATATATTAGGCGATGAAGAAGTTCAAGAAGTCCCAAAAAAAAAAAAAAAACATCGAGTAGAGCGGAGAAAAAAAATTGGACGACAAACGAAGAGGTTGCTTTGGCAAAAGCGTGGGTTCATATTTCCACATGTCGAAAAGTCGGTAATGAACAAACGAGAGATGGGTTTTGGAAAAGAATTCTAAAGCATTTTAAGACAAACTTGAATAATACTACTCGAACTCATCATAGCTTGAACACAAAGTGGGGAAATATGAACACAGCCATGGGTATCTTTAACGGCCTATACATCCAATCGGTATAATTTTTAAACTCTATATAATTGTATTAATTTATATAATTTTACTAATTTATATAATTGTATTAATTGTAGAAACGTCTTCGTGAAAGTGGGTGTAGCGATCTTGACGTCATGAAATAATTTATATAATTTTACTAATTTACTAATTTATATAATTATATAATTTTACTAATTCATATAATTGTATTTAGATGCGTACTTTTTTTTAGTATTATGCAATTTTTTTTAAGTATTATGTAATTTTTTTTATTATTAATGAAATATTATGTTTTTATTTAATTGTTTGCTTTAATTATGAATTAAAAAAAAAAAAGTGAGGTATGGAATGACCATTGCCACTAAAAAACTATGGTGAGGTATGAGATTATGTGGAATGAAATTATTGGTTGGTTGTGAGGTATGGTGTGGTATGGCTCAAAACCATTGCCACCCCCTTAGTGTGTGTTTGTTTTTTTTTAAAAAAAAACCTTACTAGCCCTCTTACTCTTACCAGTAAGAGGAGGGCCGACATTTTGCTTGTTTGTTTTTTTTTTGAGTCGCACCCGTTAGACATATAACATCTTACTCGATGAGAGGTAGGAGACTTGTCTTCTCGCCTAACTACTACTATGGGAGATTGAAGACTTGTGTTAATTAACTATGTTATATTTATAATAAAAGTCTTGTTTCATATTTACATAAGTTACTTATTATCGCATTGCGTTAGTTTAATAAATAAATTGTAGAAATAAGCATTTAAAATCATTCGGACAATTATACAAAAACAAACAACATTATTTTGTTCGGATTAAACTTTCTAGCCACCTCTTACCAGTAAGATGTGATAGTCAGATTCATACCTAAAATATCTTAATGAAACAAACACATCCTTAAACTTGTCATGACACCTTGTGCTCTTACTCAAATGTATTAAACGGGGTTTGCATCTGATACATGAAACTATCGACTGTTAAGTTAATTAAATCAATAAAAAATTGGTACTTGGTAGTTGGTACATATGTTTAGAATTCTTAGTGCTGAAAACAATTTAATAAGTGCTGTATATTGTATGTTAGAAAGTAGCCTTATCAATGTCAAAAGATTATTTTGAAACATAGTAAAAAAGAAGAGATAATATTATATGGCAGGTCTAACATGAAACGTATACGGTAGCAGTTATGAAAGTTCAACGATCATAACATATTGTCAAACTTAACATCGGGTTGCATAAATATATTAGGGCATGTTTGGTTGGGAGAAATAAGCCCAAAGAAATGGAAATAGATGGAATTCCCTTGTTTGGTAGTGGAGGGAAATAAAAAAGCGGAGAAATAGTTTTCTCTAAGAATTCAATTTGCACATAAAACAATATCTCTAGATTTCTTTAGTTTTGAAGTGGAAAATGAATTCTCTAGGCCACGTGAGTTTCACATGATTTTTTTTCTCACAAACCACCTCCAAAGTCCAGACCCAATTGTGTTCATACTCAAAATTGATATAAATTCACAAAACACCTCAAAAAATAAGAAACATGCACGAATATGAATTTTTTTTCAGTTTTTTTTGCTATATGATGACATAATGACAATAACTAATTTGTAGATCTTCTAATTTATGAATTGTTTTTTCCCTTTTTTTTTTCTTTTTTTTATTATGTATTTTTTTATAAAAAGATATTGTTAAAACAATTAATTATTTTTTATTTCTCGGGTCAATTCTCTGTTGCTACCAAACAGTGGAATGCATTTAATTTCTTTGCTGATTTCTATTCTCTGAATTTCTATTCTCTAGCTCATTTCATTTCTCTGAATTTCTCTCTACCAAACATTACCGGAAACAAATCTTCAAATAAAGTAAATATTGATGACTTAACATCAAAATCATTTTCAAAATTCAAAGTGAATCAACTTACTACATTAAACATTAATCAAATGCTCCCAACATAATCTGCTAGAAAATTTACCAAAAACATCTAAGCCTTTTGCCTTTCCATCCATTTCGCCCGCTCAGTCATGAATTGTTCTCACAGTACAGTAAAACGTCTATAAATTAATACTCGATAAATTAATAACCTCGATAAAATTAATAATTTGTCCGGTCCCAACTTGGGACCAGTGCAAATTTGAACCTCAATCGATAAAATAATAATTTAATAATACTTTTGAAACCCCGGTGTACATATATTGGTCCCAACGAAACTATAAATTAATAATTATTAAAAAATTTCGTATATGTATAAAGTCCATACATAATTGGAACTTGTACCAATTCAATTAATTCAATTACGGCCATACATAATTGAAATTTGTCCCAACGAAACTAACTTTTAACTTACTCAAAAACAATGAACTTAACAAATTCAGCTAATTTGTGAATGTGAATTTCATAAAATGTTAATTGAAACTTGTTTTTCTAATTTATTTTTCATCTCTAACTAATATACATTGTAACTAGTATGTTGAACTTGAAAATTTAAATGTTATACGTAAAACCTCTTTAAATTAATAAATTATTAATTTATCAATATAATATTATCTCGCTAAATTAATAAAATATCTCAGTCCCAACATCATTAATTTATAGAGGTTTTACAGTAGTCTCCAATACCATAGTACCACAACAAAATCAATCACATCTACACATTATCAAACTGCAAACATGTTAGAATTTCGCAAAATTTATCTACCACTCTAACTTCAATAACACTTCCACTCTAAAGAGTGCGCTCAAAACATACTATAACTTCAATAGTTCTCTCAAAGCATACAATAAAGGGCAAATTGTCTGAAAAGGCATCGAAGTTGCCACCTTATCCTTTTGTTAGCATCAAAGTTTTTTTTTCCTATTCTGGCCCTAAACTTGTCTAATTTTGCTTTTGTAACACAAAAGCACACTTAACCTATAATTAACCTCCCTAATCACTCTAAACATGCTTTAATCAGATTTCTTGTCTTTTGGCCCTGTTTTGTACAAAAGGTGTATCTTTAGGGGGGGTTCTTGAAATTATTACAAACATTAATAACTCCCCCCACCTTCCCCCAATTACCTCATACCCGTTAAAACTTCCAAGCCCTAACTTCATCAACCCAAAAAATTGACCGTTTTCCTTTGCCATATTTGATGCTTGTTTTGTTAGTTCAGGTAAACAATGTTATGATTTATTTGTTTTTTTATCTGTTTTGATCAATCTTTTAACCATGGATAAAACCCTAATTTCGCTTTTTTCTCAATTATGTGCCGAATGATACAGTGCAATTTGCATCAATTTGATGTACACAATGATGGATATTTTAGGCATTTGCCTCTACACCACGCGGACGGGGTGATTCTTAACATGTGTGCTCCAAGGATGCCCTATCTTAGATTTCTTGAATTCTTGGAACAAAAAGTAGGTAATTACTTTCAAGGTTTGTATTATAAGGTCCCCGATCTTTGAAATAGACAAAGGTTTAGTTAGAGTAACTAATGATAAGGAGATAGAACACATGTTTGATGTTGCTCGGTTGTTTGGTAGGATTGAACTATATCTTGATCACAATGATATGGATCCGTCAGAGTATTGAGGTTAGCGGATACCACTTTTATGGATGAGTTTGTTGCTAAAGCAAAAGGCTCTCCCAAAAAGAGGTACTGCAATGACTTTTCATTAGATGAGTTTGTTAATTGGGCTGAGACAGAGGTTGACCATACTAGGAAGGTTAATGAACCAGAGGGTGAGAAAATTAGGACTAGTGTAGAGGGTGATGAAAGCATGCCTAGTGTAGAGGGTGATGATGTGCAGACTAGTATAGATGGTGATGATATTAGGCCTAGATCGGTGTGGATAAGGGCAAGGGAAGGCTAGTGTAGTTGAGAACATTGATGTAGAAGATCCTACGGTTGCACATGAGTTGCAATTACAAGATGAGGTAGTACAAGTTAGATTGTGGAGGCCTAGTGAACAGGTGGATGATAGTAGGCCTAGTGTAGAGGGTGAGGATTTGCAGACTAGTATGGATGGTGATGATACAGGGTCTATATCAGGTGTCGATAAGTCCAAAGGGAAGGTTATAGAGGATGAACCAGATGGTGAGTTTGATGATGTCTTTGATAGTGACAATGACAGTGGATATGGTTCAGATAAATCAATTGAGTATCTAAGTCCTGGTGAAGAGGAGGTTATAGAACTTAGGAAAAGGATCAAAGCCAATAAATGGAAGGAAAGTGAGTCTTTGCCAGAAATGAGTGAACCAAATCCATCAAACACTGTACCTCCTAATAACCGTAGAAGTGAGAGTTTGATGGAACATGATATGTTCATGAACAACTTGATGAGAAGGTTACTGACCATCCAAGGCGGTTCAAATGAAGATCCTTTTATTTGTGTGGAGAAGCTGCTGATGATATCCGTCTATGATGAAACTAGTCATTGGAGACTGAGGCATCCAAAGGTATTATCCTAGTTTGTTTTTCAAATACAGATATTGTTTATGAATTTTGGTTAAATACATTTGTTTTATTTGTAAATGCAGATTGGTGAAAAGTATGCCAATGTTGGAAAGTTTAAAGAGTGTTTAACCTACTATGCTTTGGCAAATGGCTTTTCCTTGTGGTATGAGAGGAGTAACACTAAAAAGGTTGTGGCAAAATGTGGACAGAGACCACCAAAGTTGATTGATCTTGACAAAGGTAAACAAAGGAAGAAAAATAAATATCCTAGTGTTAGTTCAGATGAATTACCTGCCTGTCCTTGGAGATGTTATGCTAGGTAGATGAATAATGAGAAAACATTTCAGATACAGTCTTTAATTGATGAACACACATGTGTTAGGAACTTCCAATTTGGTTCATTAGTAAACTATAAGTGGATAGGAACAGTATTTGGTAGTAAGATTAGGGATAGCCCTGAGATTAAGTTGAATGCTATAGCTGGCCTAGTGATGAAAAAGTATAAGTGTAAGGTATCCTCAAATCAATGTTCAAATGCTAAGAGCTTTGCCTTGACAGAGTATGAGAAATCAGTGGATGATCATTATGCATTCTCGAGATCATATGGAAGGCAATTTTAGATTCAAACTCGGGTCCATTGTCAAATTAGGAGTGATCACAACCCCGATCGAAAACATACTTTGATAGGTTTTATGTATGCTTTGCTTGACTAGCGAAGGTTGGAAGGATGGGTGCAGAGAGTAATTGCCTTAGATGGATGTTTTTGAAAACCAAACCATGGAGAAATCTCGATCGCTATTGGTAGAGATGGAAATAACCACATTTACCCAGTTGCTTGGCGGTGGTTAATGTTGAAAACAAGGATAACGGAGTCGGTTTTGGAGTTACTGGAAGGAGACTTGGAATGCACAAAAGGACAAGGACTAACTCTTATGTCTGATCAACATAAGGTATGCTTCTATTCATACTTTGTTGTTAATTGCTTAGTATTACAAATATTATAACTAGATATGCTTGTGTATAGGGTCTTATTGAAGCTGTGAAGAATGTCATGCCATATGCTGAACACAGGCAATGTGCCAGACATATATATGAAGGTTTCAGGAAAGTATTCAGTGGGATGGAATTCAGAGAGTTGTTTTGGTCAGCATCTAAGGCTTCGTATCCACAGTTGTTTAACAAGATCATGGAGAAGGTTAAAAGGGCTAACCCAAAGGCCCATCAGTGGCTTATGGACAAGAACCCAAAAACATAGTCAAGAGCATTCTTTGAAGTTAATAGAGGATGTGAAGCAGTGGAAAATGGATTCAGTGAATGCTTTAACAGTGTCATTCTAAGTGTTAGGGACAAGCCACTGATTACTATGCTCGAAGCATTGAGAGTCATAGTTCTTGAGAGGATGCACAAAATGAGGGAAATCAGTAAGAAATGGAACCCTGGGGTTTGTCCCAACATCCAGAAGAGGTTGGCGTGGTTAAAAGACCAACAAAGGTAAGTCTCTATTACAAATTAAAGTTATTTCGCTTATGAAATTGTTTGAATTGTCACTAATAAGTTTGTTTTATTGTAGGTTTTGGCATATTATCCCTGCTGGTGGGAATGTGTTTGAGGTCGGATCAGGGAGTGAGGCATTCACAGTTTGTGAACCAAGTAGGACTTGCACATGTCGAATGTGGCAGTTATCAGGTATACCTTGTGTACATGCAACAAAGGTAATTCTATACATAAACAAGGTACCTAAGAGCTATGTGCCTGATTGGTTTAAAACAGACAAGTACTATGACACATATAACCATTTCTTGAAACTAGTTGGTGGTATTGATTTACGCCCGACTAGAGTATGTACTGCTGTATTGCCTCCCAAACCCAAAAAATGCCCAGTAGGCCAAGAAAGAAAAGGATCGATCAAAGGGTGAAGGTGGTAGCTCAATTAGAGTATCTAAGGTAGGTTCTGAGATGACATGTTCTATATGCCACAAACCTGGTCACAACAAAAAAGGTTGCAAAGAAAATATTGTGTCTGGGTCAAAAGAGACTGGGAATGTGTCTGGGTCAAAGAAGAAAACTTGTGGGTCAAAGAGGAAAAATGTTGGGTCAAATGAGACTAGTGGGTCAAATAAAAAGGCTTGTGGGTCTAGTGGAACTGGTGGGTCAAAGACTGGTAGCTCAAGTGGGTCAAAGGTATTATCTTACTTTTATTTCAACTGCATACATTGTTTTATACTTTTGGTTTTAACCATTTGTTGTATTTAGGCCAAGCAGGTTGGTGGGTCAAGTGGGACAAATAGGAGGGGGTTGAAAAGAGGATGCACGTCAGCTTATGCAAAATGGTTTGGTGACCAAGATGCAGCTGCAGAACAACCTCAAGTTGAAACAGATGATCAACCTGAAGATGCAGCTGAAGAGCCACAAGTTGACCATGAGGAACAACCTCAAGTTGAGCATGAGGAACAACCTCAAGTTGACCAAGAAGACGCAGCTGAAAACCCTCAAGATCACAATGAAGAACAGGCTGAAGTTCAAACAGAGATTGAAATGACTGCTACTCAAGTTGAACACATGCAAGCTGAAATAGATCAGACTCAAGAACAAGTTCAGGCACAAGTACAAGAACAACCTCAGCAGTACCATTTGCAAAAAAGGATGACTAAACTGAAAGTAAGGAGGCCTAGTGAAAGAATCCTGAAATTGAAGTTGGCAAAACAGTTGGATGGCCAGGGCAGCACTACAGAGTCTGCACTGGAAATAGATGATGCTTGAACAACAAGGAACTCCATGTGCCCTTTTTGTATATCTTTTGTGGGCAACTAATGTAAACTATGATAACTTAATTTGGGTATGTAATATGTCTAGATAACTAATGTTAATAGGTCATGACCATCAACCAATAGCCCATTTTGTAAATCTTTTTAGGGCACTAACTGATGGTCATTTTGGTATGTAATATGGGTAGAACAGATAGCAGCCACTATTGTTACAAGTTTATGTAATGACCATCTCAGCAGAAGCCCATTTTGTACATCCTTTGAGGGCAGTAAAAAGATGGTCATTGTTAAACTACCAAGTTTAATGAAAATATGCAGTTTCTAACTATGTTTTGTTATTAGTTTCCAATTTTGTTAATATGCAGTTTTTTTACCATTGTTTATATGCATTATCGCTTGCGATGAATGCACTTGTTATCCTTTATGCACACATATATATGAAGAAAGTCAATGAGACATAGGCATCCTATTTGCAGTCTTTCTTTATGCAGCCTATATACACATTGATAAGGCAGTCAATGAGACATAGGCTATTTGCAGTCAAGTTGAAATCTGTTTTTTATGCAGTCAATGAACAGACTATTTGCAGTCAATGAGACATTGGCTGTTTGCAGTCATTGTAAATTTAATGACAATCCCAACCCAACTGTTTTGAAGACAATTTGCCCTTATAAAATCTAATGAACCAATACCATATCCCACACATCTTCTACTCATATCTGTGTATCTAAACAAAATTCCTATTAACATGAGTTCAGGCAAGAGGATAATGTCCAGCCAACCACCGTGTCTCAGAATAACTTGATAATAACCATTTCCATAAATACTAACCATAAACCAGAACTCTAACAACTTTAATGCACATTTCCTTTATGCATTTATCGACTTTTTTATTTCGAGATAATAACCATTTCAAGCACCACGGAAGAGAGTCTTGAACAAGGTGGTTCAAGGAGGCTCATGGGAGGTTACTTTCCACCATTGCAAAGACATTGAAGAGCCGCCCTATTGAATGGAATGTTGGTTCTAGCTCAAGGAAAGTTGAAGAAAATGATGATGAGGAGGTGCCACTAATCGCAAAGCGACTTGCCAAGCTTGCTTTTGATGCTAGGCCCAAAGTTCGGGATTGCCTAACAAGGCAACTCAGCTTGAGATGGGCATCAAAGACGGGTTGCAAGCCTATCATCAATGAAGTCGAGACTAAGGGAAGGGAAGAGGACAAGGTCTAGGAAATGAGTGGTTTCGAACTCCGAGTGGTTTTATGGCTTTTGTAATGTTAGTGGTATGGCTTTAGTAAGCCCTAGAATAAATCTATGTAATGCGTCCTATGTAATCCTTTGACTATGGTTGCGGTCATGTGTAATATGACTATCCTATCGTGTGCATACCATACTAACCATAGAACAATTCAAAACATTTACAAAACTAAAACATTGACATTCATTATCCAAAGTTAACTTTTAACAATTCAAAATACTACATTAACAACCGAAAAAGAACTAAATCGGTTGGATAGTTTCATACCAAACCAAACACAAATGAAACATAACACTCCTAACATCATCATAAACAACCTATCATACAATTCAAGTTTTGACTTTCCACCTTCACCTCCTCTTCCAATCTTGTCTTTGTAGCCTTCAACCTCTTCCAACCTTGCCTTATCCAAAGCTAGAGCTTCAATCATTGGTGCACTTTCAACACCTCTCTGCCTTTGAAAGAACCCATATACCAAGTCCTTGTAGTATTCACTAGGAAGGTCTACATCCAGAAATTCATAGACGCGACATTGAGCACATTTTACAAACCTCTTTCCAGGATTAGTCCTTGTGGTTGATGTTTGGACTCTCAGTTGTCGTTCACACTTACAGAAATGTTCAATCTTTCCTCCAACTACACGTGATTGTGCTGAAGATGAACTACTCATAATTAGGGTTTTTGATTTTCAAACGAATTGGGGAAAATATTGCAGCAATGGTTTAGGATTTTGATTGAATGGGGGGAGTTATTAATGTTTGTAATAACCTTTTGTACAAAACAGGGCCAAAAGACAAGAAATCTGATTAAAGCATGTTTAGAGTGATTAGGGAGGTTAATTATAGGTTAAGTGTGCTTTTGTGTTACAAAAGCAAAATTAGACAAGTTTAGGGCCAGAATAGGAAAAAAAAAAGTTTGATGCTAACAAAAGGATAAGGTGGCAACTTCGATGCATTTTCAGACAATTTGCCCTACAATAAATGGTTAAACGTACATTAGTAATGCCCCTTGTGAACATGTAGTTAGACCGGCGAGTGGCTTCTAGCTTGAGATCTTATCCGCAATAATATTTACAAATTTGTAAATTAAAAGGTTGATCATTATATTAAAGAAAACAATAGTCTTGAAGAAGAACCTGCAATCACCTTTATGTGTGTTGCAACACCTTGCATTAGCTTCCTCACCGTCTCCTCATTTTGAGATATGTATGCAACTTTTGTTGCACAGGTCTTGCATCTCTCCAGGATCGAATTCATCAAACAAACATAATGTATGTACAATCACCATTCAAGAATTATCATTAAGGAAACAAAAAAGATTTGGGGTTGAACCGTTTAAAGAATCTGATATAAACTGAATTGTGGGTTGCCATGTTGATTACAGACTCGATCCTTATATATATTGAATGAAGAGGCACCAACAAATAAGAGTGATACCATTGCACCAAAAGTAATCGACACAACTTTTTCTAAACGTTGTAACCTAACTAAACGGTTTATAACTGTTTCTAATAAACTCAGCCCATATTCAAGTTTGGGTTTATACCGAAATTACTGTTGGTTTGTGGAAGTTGTAAACACACGAAAACAGCTAAAGGTGTGTGAGTCGATGGGGGCACACACGATAAACACGAGTATACGTGTCGAACGTATTTATTACTTGAATTAATTACCCGTATTAGTTAATTGTTATATTAATTAATTGTTATATTAATTAATTGTTTATTAATGACGTGTTTAACCTAATTGCGATTACTAGATCCTTATCCGCTGCGTACTCGTAGAGGTTAATTGGTTAACTTGTTCTAAAATCCCAACAATTACAATACATATATACTTATAAAACACCTTTAACTTTGCTTTCTATAACTTTAAGGTCCAACATTCACCTCCCTAATGTTATAGGCTGCAATCGAATCTTCTTTACTTGACTTCACAACAATGTGGGTTCATCGTCAATTTCATAATTGAGATGTGCTTGTTCCTCCTTGTCTTTCTTCTTCCATTTGGTGCATTCGCGTGCAAAATGACCTAAGCATCTAATATCTTTCTTGTTTTGTTCTTCTTGACTTCTTCGCCCTTTTCCATGTTGTGTTGCTTTCTTACTTGCGTTCTTTCTTACTTGCGTTCTTGCTTGCTTTCTTATTTGTGTACTTATGTACCTTGCTTATATAGAAACTATGAAGTTTCTCTTGCTTGCTTGCTTAGAATCTACGATCAAATTCCTTGCTGTTTGGGCTACTTGCTACCCAATAAACTTGCTATCTAGGCTACTTGCTACCAAGTACGAACGTTGACTAACTTGCTAATCAACCTTCGCGCTCCTAACCAAGTTGCTAATTAGGGCTTAACTTGCTTGCTTTGACCAAAGTAATTGATCCTTTCTTTCTGATAATGAACCACGATGATCCTACTTGCTTGCTGGTTTGAATCAAGGGTTCTACTTGCTATTTGAATCTTAAGGTTCGGAACTTGCTATAAACCTAAGGATTCGTTTTAACTTGCTATGAACCACAAGGGTTAGGTTAACTTGCTACTAGTTTTGTATTTTAATTCTAAAGTGAAAAGTTTTTCGTAAGATTAAAGGTACAAAACTTGTTTTTCCTTCCTTTCTTCAATTGATTTGGGATTATACCCTTTTATTTTCTAATCAATAATAGAGTATATTGAAAAGAAAAAATAAATACGTACTTAAATATTTTCCCAAATACTTACTCTCTAATAAGAACTTAGAAAAATTACTAACTTAACTAAAAGGAAGTAATTTTTCCATATCTATATCTATATATATCCAATATATATTATAAGTGTAGGGTTATTTTGTAAAATATGGAACCTGATGGGTCCTTTTTATCCTAACCTGTAACCTCCTTTTTTGGTTCCTGCGATACTTTATCTTCTACTTGAAGATCTGCTATGTCTCTTTCTTTTTCTCCTTCCCTGTTGTGACTATCGTGTCTCTTTCTCCTGGTTAACCGCCGGCTTGGTGGCCGGTGTAACCGTCTTCTAATCTTTCCTTCTTCTCTTTTTGTTTCGACATGGTTCAATCGTTGTTTGATTCCCTTGCTCTTGATAACAATGTCGCACATGTCTTGCATCTCTCCACGGTCGAATTGATCAAACAAACATAATGTATGTACAACCACCATTCAAGAATTATCATTAAGGAAACAAAAAAGATTTGGGGTTGAACCGTTTAAATAATCTGATATAAACTGAATTGTGGGTTGCCATGTTGATTAGAGACTCGATCCCTATATATATTGAATGAAGAGGCACCAACAAATAAGAGTGATACCGTTTCACCAAAACTAATCGACACAACTTTTTCTAAATGTTGTAACCTAACTAAATGGTTTATAACCGTTTCTAATAAACTTAGCCCATATTCAAGTTTGGGTTTATACCGAAATTACAATACATATATACTTAAAACACCTTTGACTTTACTTTCTATAACATTAAGGTCCAACAACTTTGTCTCCGACAAACTAAATAGAAAGTTAACAAAAATATCAATTATTATCTTTATATATTGAAATTTGTACTAACAAAACATTTTCAGTTAGGCATTATATAGCTAGGATTGCGCAAGCAACCACTTGAGTTAAATGGACTTCTTTTCCTGAAAGATAACCTCGAATATCCTAAATATTAGAGTTGTACTCTCAACCAGGTCAATGGGATTAAACCAAAAATCTATACATATATACTAGGAGGCTATCCGCGCGTTGCAACGGCGAGTACCCTGAAATAAAATATCTCGGTTAATTATGTATTTTAGTTTATTATGTTTTTTTTTGACAATAAATTTACGGATATAAAGAATTTAATTTATCCCGTGGCCGTTCGGGCTCGAGGCTGTTTGGTCTGTGCCCGTTCGGGCTCGAGCCCGTTTGGCCGTTACCCGTTCGGGCTTAAATATTTGTTTAATGTGCTTTATTATTTGTATTATTGATATTTAATAATTTTGTTTGAGTTGGTTGTATAATATTCTTGATAATTTGTATTTTTTATGTAAGGATGTTTTAATAACTGCATTAATTGTGTTTATTGACCAGTTAATTAATTGACTACATTAAATGTCTTGAATATATTAATGTCTTGTTAATTTCTTATTATAGAAATGTTTTTTGTTTTATTTTTTTAAGACTTCTAAATATAGATGTTCTAAATACATTATAAGGTACTAGCAGAGTATTCGCGCGTTGCGGCGGCAGGTACTCTGTAATCAATTTTTTGTGACAAACAATATTATTCGATTATAAGTTTTTTGTGATAATGACATTGATAGAATTATAGGAATAATTTATTTCACATTATCGCATATAAAAATAGTAGAGTATTTGTCCATCACGATGCAATGATGATACGAAAATTGTAGCAAGTAGTATTACGAAATTGTGATTATTAACGTTGAAAGTTAGCACAGGTCAAAGTTTTTATAATAGATTATTAGCTTGATTGATTTGTATCATGTGGTATAATAATTTTTCTTTTGAATAACGGATATTTTAAGAATAACATTAGTTATAAGTGTTATATTAAGAGAATTGATACCTACATCACATCTTTTGATGCATGCTCCATAATTTGTACATTATAGTTTGTACCTTACAATACTTTAATACACAAGTTGTGGTGTATGCATCAAAAGATGTGGTGTGTGTATCACCCCCTTTATATTAATGCATCGGGCATTAAATGAGAGTCCATTATAAACATATTTTTATAGCTACATCAAAAATCTATAGCAAGCTTTCGAATATACAACCCATTAAAAAGTGTGATGAGTTTAAGTATAACATCTACTTGTATAACTTAGTGCAAACTAATGTCGTATAGTAAATAAAAGTATATATAATTTGTGTTATGGGAAGGTTTTTATTTTTTTTATTTTTTTATTATTATTATTTTTTTATGGTTTAGCCAATGCTATAAATTCGAGTCAAAGTTGGTTTACATAAATATTTTGAATTGTACTAGATGAGTACCCGTGTATAACAATGAGATTTTATAGCGAAAGATCGTTTAGTGATAAAAAAAAGTTTATGGATTATAAACGAAAAATAATAAAAGTTTGAAATTTTGAGGATTAAACAAAATGTTTTGAAACCCGGTTCGACCCGGGTGATTCAACCGGTTGAACCGTTCCGGTCGAAAAACGGGTTGATTTAAACCGAGTCAACCTGATGGGTTGGGTCGAAAACGGGTCAACCCATCGGGTTTGAAACGTCCCTGGTCAACCCGGTTTTCGATGTGTATTAATAGTTTCGTTTTGAAATATATGTTTTTAATATTTCTTTTTTTAGTTTCAACTTTTCAGATTACTTTTTAGTTTTTCTTTTATATATAGTATAGCATGGTACAAGCACGTTTCGGCGGCGGGTACCCTGTGACGATTAACCGGATAAGTAGATCTCGATGAGACCTAATTCCACCGGTTTGTATCGGTTTCAACGGTCCTCTTTGGTTCGTTTTCGGATGGCTTTTATTGGTTAGCCAAACCGGCGGCGACAACGATTCCTAGTTGAACCATTTGGTCCGGTCTGGCTTGTATAATGTGTATAATAACCTGTGTAGTTAATCTGCAAGATTTTTAAATTTCGGTCAAGGTCCGAGATGACCGAAATTAAGGGTTTTCGGTAGTATTTCGGAAGAATTTCGGTCGATTTCGGTCATTTCGGTCAAGGTCCGAGATCCGAGATACCAGTGGTATACCACCGAGATTAACTACATAGATAATAACATGTACTTTTCATTTTAGGGTTTTTTAAAATAATATTAATTAGTGTATATAATTATTTATATTTTGGATTATGTTGTAGCTTATTTAAATTGTAGCTTGTTTAAATTGTACATTGTAAAAATTTTATTGTACTTTTTAATAGGGGGTGTTATAATTGGTTGTTTTTATTTTGGTAGAAATGCTTTTATTTGGCTGTACAATGTGAATAAATTACTGTATTTTTAAGTAATAGGGTATGTTAATAAAAGTATTAATTATAATATGCATTTATTTCACCTTTGACTTTCAAGATTTTACTTTTTTAATGTTTGACCATACACTCATTATATGTAGTATAAATATATGTCCTTGTTCAGTGTTGCGTGTTCAGTGTTGAGTATTCATATTTTTTTTATACGATTTATAGTGGGCCGGTGAATATTTTCAACTTATTAGGTTTGTTTTATTTTTATGTGACAAAATTTGATAAGCGATACAAGTTTAAATGGTAAATGATATTATGTATAATAACCTCAACACCATCCCTTTTAGTAAAATCATCCAAGCCATTTAAGCTAAATTCGAATTAGTACGGTTAATAACCCAACTTATATCAAAAAAATTCGGCTAATGGATTGGTCCAACCAAATAAGCACATAGTCTAACACATAATAACTCTTAAGCCTTAATTTTTTAAAGTTATATAAAGCCATCTACAACAAAAAAATTCTCGTAACCCTTATCACATATACAACTCGTAGTCATTCCTTCTTGCAACAAAAAATGCATCTACCATCCACATTGCTTCCTCCAACCTTATTTCTCCATTAAACAAAAACTCATTTCAGTCATTCCTACGTCACACGAACAAAACACAGTTAAAACTAACTCAAACCTTATATCTCCAAAATAATATACAGGCACTTCAAGGTCTTTTAAAGTTCTCGGGTAGGTACCTTTTAATATTTTTGTTTATCTTTTAAATAAAGAAAGAAGGATAATAACAGATTTGTTATTGTCTTTTCTTTAAACTTTTCGGATATATAAGAGAAGTGGTTGTTTCTCACAGATATGTGATGATTATCGTGTTATAAATATTTAAAAGATTTTGTTAATACCGAACACGAAACTGAGATCTTTGGTTCTTTGTTTTCGAGTCATGATAAATAAAACCGAGATATTTTTGTATCTTCTTAGTTACGAGTTGTAGGTTGTAGTTGGTTTCGTATAATGTGATTTGAGGACTGTAGTGAGGAATTTGTTGTTTGTTAATTTCTGCTTTCTTCATCTCATCTTTTTCTTTTATGGTGGCGGCAGATTTAGATGGTGGTAGTGGTGGTGGCTGGTGTAGAGAGAGGTATGCTTGTTGTGCATGTTTTAGTTTAGAGAGAGATGAGATTGGTGTTTTGTACTGATGTTTGAGTTTGTAGGTTGGCTTTTATATGATTGATGTTTGGTTGTTACAAGTCTGGTTGAAATGGACATTTGATGGACTCTATAAATATTTAACTGTTACAAATCGATATTTATTAATTTTTAAGCCTTCTATTAATAGCATGACCCAAATGTTTTATATAGTAGTATATATTATAGATGGGACTAAGTATAACACATCACTAATGCTTACATGGTACTATAATGGTGACATGGAAAAACTTACATGGCACAACTCTCGGCTACATTAAAAAAAATGGTAACTTACAAGATTCGAACCCGGGTTTAGACGTCCACATACATGCGCCTCAACCAGTGGAGCAATCAACAAGTTGTGAGACAAAATGCCTTCCAAAATTGATATACCAACAAAATATTACCATCTTCCATCTTATCAAAAAACAATAACAGAATCCCCACTCATTCCGCTCCTAAATTAATTTATGCTTCAATGCCAGTCAAAACAGTAAATCACTCTCCCAAATTCACTCGCTCTTTCCTAAACAAACTCACCCAAAATTCAAAACGCATACCCAAACTCAAATACTGATTGTTACATTACTATCAAATTCTTTTCCTTATCATATCTTCATTTATTCATCGATAAATTAACCATTTTTTGATTCATTGTTGGAAAAAAAAATTGTGATTCGTTTCCCCATCATCTTCATTTATTCAAGAAAAGTTTGATTATTTTGGTCATTTTTTTGATATTTTTGTAGGTAGAATCTGATTGAGGAAGATTAACCAAGCCGGAAATTAATGATGATACAACAAAGGTATGATTTTGGGATCTATTGAATCTTAATAATTCTTTTTGGATGTTCATGTATTAGGTTTCTTTCAACTCAAATTGGGGATAGATTGAAGGTTAGTAGTTCAACGATTATAAAAAGGTACGATTTTTTGTTGATGATTAATGGTTTAGTTTGAAAAATATGAAGTTGTATTGTGGAAACTATGTCTTTGAACACTAGTGTTTGATTAAATGCCTAAAATGTTATTAGAACATCTAAAGTGATATGTAATAAGGTGTTCGCTTCTTGATTCATTACGTCCCAGCCGGTTATTTAGAATTATAAAAAGGTGATGAATGCACTTCTAAGTTATGAACACTAAAGGTAAAGTCTTTGATGATAGCACTGAACCACTAGAGATGGTCAAATAGAGTAATCCAAGTCTAAATGATTCATTTACTTATCTACAAATGCTATTATCTACAGCATAAGAAGACAAGCGTGAAGCTCAATGATAGCACTGAATGATATTTTATTTACAGTAGAAGATAAGACGTGAAGCTGCGAAGTATTTGGCTTATAGAGGTGTAATTGAGTCGTGTCAACTGCCACTTTCGCATGGAAATACTTGAAAAGTCACCCGGCAAGTCTTTCTCATTCTGTATGCTATTTATTTTCATGTTTGATGACTTTTTTTAAATCTAACTTTATTGCATGATTCGGTGTCTATGTAGTGAGTGTGCCAAAGCATTGAGAGATTAAACAAACAAATGCCCCATCTGTTGTCAACCTATCGAGGAGTGGATGTAGATTAACGTTGATACAAATGATCGGTGATATATCCTTTCTTCTTACTTACTCCAAAAATCATGATACTAAGTATATTCTTTCCTTCTTATCCAGTCTTGTGATGTAGTTTATATTATCTGTGTGTATGTTAAAAGGAGCTGTATAATCATGTCAATGAATCTGACTCATGTAAAGTCTTTTTTGATAGTGAAAGAGTGGTCTGTTGTGTTTAATGTCAGATATTGGAATTACCAATATAACAAACACCATCCTTTTCATCTGCAAGCTTGGAATGTAATCTTTGCTTTATCTCCCCTCTTTACCCTTTTATTTTTCTCTTCTTCTCTTTGATACATGAGGGCGTCACTCACAGTTTTCACTCTAGACGGCCCAGATCTAGAATTCAGACGACGTCTCAACTAAAGATCGACGGCGTCACAACTCTCAAGTGACGCCGTCCCATCGATGACTTGGCCCAGACGAAACCCTAATGACGGCGACCTGACGGTGTCGCATGCAAAAGGCGACGTCGTCGCGATTGTAAATCTATATATAGAATTCGATTTTTCTGTATTTTAGGAGGTAGAATTTTGGAGAGCAAACCCTAACTCAGTTGTAGTCCGACTTGGACAATATTCTAGGGTCCCATACCCTATTTTACATATCAAGATAAGTTTGTTAATCCAATTTATCATTATATCTACCCCATGTTCAATTGATTGTGTGTATGCTTGATTGTCTAACATGTCTAGCTAAATTACTTGTGTGGTTGCTTAGATCTATGAAACCTAGTTATTGATTGTTGTTAGGTTGTTTCTTGTCTTTATTGAAATTGGCTTAGGAGTTCATCTAGGCTATCGTTGTATTTAATGCTTGAGTATGCTTAATGATGATATGGTGCACGGATGGAATAGCTTAGGTTTGTCGATTCCGTGAATCATATACGAGAGATAACCTCATAGAACTAGGGGATACACACACCCTACGACTTTTAGGAATACAACGCGTTAAGATAAAGGACGTGAAAACTCAACCAACCAATAAAAGATAACTAGGGAGTAATAGTATCTAAGTGAACACATCTTTAATCATCATACGAGCACACCTCAATTAAACATAGCTATCCGTAGTAATTAGATAATTAGATAATTTAGATAATTAGTAGAAGTAGTAAAATCGGTAGAAATACCCCCCCCCCAACCAATTGCCCTGAGATTTTACCTTAGCTTTCTAAAAAACCGGAAAAAAAATCATGCTCAACCCCACCTTCTCGTCATATATTTCTTACTAGCATTCCTATTCCCCTAGAGAGACGATATCAACCCCCGAGGCTTACCCTATACTACACTACAACGATTAGGTTCACTGCCTAGAGGGTTGAAAACTTGCTCGTAGAAAATGAGGTTTTCTCGACCCCGAATGCGCCTTTCTGCGCACATCAGAAAGATACTAGATGCTCGAGCGGTTGCTAAAACTCACTGTCTTACAAGTTTAGATATGCATATTGACAATTCAAATATGTACCGATTGCTTAGTTAAAGGAATAGGCTGTTTGAGATTGCTTACAACTACTTATGTCGTTATTTTTAAGTAAATAGAAACCCTTTAATTAGCTATCCAAACAATCCCTTATCTGCTTAGAAAATGGCAACCATCAGAACACCCAAAATTGTCCATTTGAACTAAAGAAATGCTGAGTCAGAATCATTTTTAACGAGCAATAGCAACTACCCACATTTTAATAAAGATTCAATGTTTGTACATATTCTTGGATTCTTAAAGTCATTTATATCATTTGAGCCTTCGTTTATCCCTTATGAAATCTTCTGTTTGCTTGATTCGTTCAGATTGATTTTCAGTGAGAATCTTATTGGTTGAAGAGCCGAGTTACAATATGAATTGTCAATCTGTCGTGATTATGTTGTCATGGGCGACTCCATCACTGACATCCGCTGTTACAGACACATACTACTAACGGCAATATCAAAACACCCCGCCGCATCGCTGCGGGTTCTAATTACTTGTTAAACATATGGAAAGACAAAAATACACATGACCGTGGGAGTTTTTTTATATACTTTTGGACTAAGTTTAAAACAATATTGTATTCTGATTGATTAATAAATTTACAATCATGTCCAAAACAATTAAAAAAATTAATCTTAAATTTAATTTTATTGACTTAAGTGTAAAATTTTATATATTCTAGTAAATTTATAAATTTAATAAATACTCATGTAATTTAAACTTTTTTTTTAAAATATTATTATTATTTTTGTTATTATTATTATTACTATTATTATTAGGGTTTTTTTAATTTGTGCCTTAGGCACAAGTTAAGACATCGTAAAGACGTAAGGGCTCACAAAAAGTACATCAAGATTCACATAAAAGTACAAACACGTGTAGAAAAACCTTTATTATTATTATTATTATTATTATTATTATTATTATTATTATTATTATTATTATTATTATTATTATTATTATTATTATTATTATTATTATTATTATTATTATTTATTTATTTATTTTATTATAAACCAACACTTTTATTAAAAACTCAAGGATTTACAAAAATTAGTGGGAACCGAGAAACCCAGGGTTATTATTATTATTATATTATTATTATTATTATTATTATTATTATTATTATTATTATTATTATTAAATTGACTATAACACTAGAACTCCAGATATGTAAAAGCATGGGTTATTAAATACCGAGAGGCCGACACATGCACTTCAATTTTTATTGGGTTAATAACCTATTAAAGATCATACTTGTCACAAAAAACAGGTTTGACGTAATGAAAAAAAAAATAGCCCTTTTGGCTACTAAACTTAAATTTTGTCTTCCTTTGAGTATTATGACCATTTTACCCTTCCAAATTACGAAATGGTCCCTGTGGTTTTGCGAAAATTGCATCCATCGTCCCTAGGCTAAATTACAAAAATAGTCCCCGCTGCTTGAAAAAATTGCGTCGATAGTCCAAGTAATTAAATCATGTTATCTTAAAATAGTGTCAGCTCGTTTTCAAGCTTTGTGGTGATACCAGTTAAACTAGTCAACTGAAAAACCGAAATTAAATATAGGATTCATAAGTCTGAAAAGGTATAAGCATGAACTAAAACTGCAGTTTCCATATGATCTAACCTTCTGAATAAGAAGTCTCACTGAATTTTAAAAAATCATGGATTCAGGGGCGCTGACGTTTATAGTTTGTTGTTTGGCAGCATATATATTTACGAGGCCCAGCTTCAACACCACCATACATATGTAAGAATACATAAACCAATTCTAAGAATACATAAACCAATTCAACACCACCATACATTGGAATAATTGAATCCAAATGAAAGGGAAAATAAAATCAAATTACTTTCCCCATAACCAAAGAAAATCAAATTCATCAGAAATCAAAAGCTCGAGTGGGGTTAGAACCGAACCAAAGAAAATCAAATTACTTGTGGTGTTCTTGAGATCAATACAAATTGAAACTTAAATCGTACTTATTCAATACCAATTACAAAACCCTCTATCAATTTAAGAAAACCCTAACCATTCGAAACCCTAATTTTTATTTGTGCTCATGTGTGAAAGTGATAAAACACAGAACCGAGTTCCTATTTGTACGAGTAATCTTGGAAGGAAGACTATAGGCTTTCGGTCTTGTGTTGGGCGTGTGGTGGTGTGGGTGATGAAACAAACCGGTTTCGTGTTGTTGGGCGTGTGGTGGTGGATCGGGTAGGAAGTGGAGAGGATTGTTTTGGTGTAGGTGGTGAGGGTGGTGGCGGTGGTGAAGCGACGGGGAGGTTTTCCGTCCGTGGCTAAGGTGAGGAGAAAGAGGGTTAATAATCAAATGAAGAATGAGTTAAAAAGATGAATGGGTTATTTATATACTTGGACAAAGAATACAATTTTTATAAATTCAAGGTAAAATAGTCATTACAATTTTGTATTTTGGAATTATTACTCAAAGGAAGACAAGAATTTAAGTTTAGTAGCCAAAAAATTTATTTTTTTTTTCATTCGTCACACAAACCTGCTATGACAAGATGACGCTTTAATAGGTTATTAACCCTTTTTTATTCGTGACAATCTTTACAAAATTGTTATGAAATTATATTAAATTTTATACTAAAAACCTATGTAGGGACGAAATTATAACATATATCTGAGCACAAACATATCTATAAATCAAGGGTTCAGTTATTGTGCATGCACACCTAAAGAATATAATTTCTATCTAAATAGTTCACCCCCCATGGAAGAGATCGTGAAAACACTTCCTCAACACACTAGCAGTTGGTCGAAAGGCAGACTGACCTACTACATGTACGAAGGCTTTTGGATTACAAACTCGGTCCATGAAGGAGTAACTTTGGCTCAACAACGCTACAAGGCTCAACCAAATGATGTATTACTGTGCAGTAGCCTGAAAACTGGTACAACTTGGTTAAAAGCATTGGCTTTTTCCATTGTAACCCGGAATAAGTTTGATGAATCCAATTCTCCTTTGCTCACAGCATTACCACATGATTTCCTTCCTCACATAGAGTTCGATCTTAAGCAAAGTGAAGAAAATCAGAAGAACTCATCTTTCCCACTTGCGGCCACACACCTTCCTTATGCTTCATTGCCAAAATCAGTTGTAACTTCAAACTGTAAGATTGTATACATATACCGCAACATCAAAGATGTCGTAGTCTCTCATTACCATTTCGTTAGAGAATTAAGAAAGTTATCCGTAGAAGATGCGCCATTTGAAGAGGCATTTCATGAATTTTGTCAAGGTATTTCATATTTTGGACCATACTGGGATCATATATTGGGATACTGGAAAGCAAGCCTGGAAAGGCCAGGGACAATACTTTTCTTGAAATATGAAGATTTGAAAAGGGACCCTATGAGCCATGTGATGACCCTTGCGGAGTTCTTAGGGTATCCTTTTTCAAGAGAAGAAGAGAATACAGGTGTGATTGAAAAAATTATAAATTTGTGCAGCTTTAAGAATCTTAGCAACTTAGAAGTGAACAAAACTGGAAATTTTCAAGCAATGAATACTGTGGTAGAAAACCGACATTTTTTCAGGAAGGCAACGGATGGTGATTGGGAGAACTACTTCACGGATGAGATGAAAGAAAAGATAGACAAATTAATCTATGACAAAATGAGTGGCACTGGTTTAATCTTGACATGATAAAGTAATCTTGATTATTCCATTATGCACGTCTATGTTATGTTATTGCTTTTAACAGTTGTATGTTTTATCATCTTTGAATAAATACTTTTGTATCTGTTGTACGCTAGCAGCCGGAGGTCTTCCCGGAAGCAGTCTCCCTACCTTCGGGTATAACCTGGGGTAGGGTAGGATCTGTTTACATTCTACCTCCCCTATACTCCGCAAGGGCGGGTTTGCGTATGTTGTTGTTGTTCTTATTGTTTTGTTGTTGTATCTGTTGTACGCTAAACTATTGATGTTATCTCTTTTGATTCATCTCATTGTGGGTCTATCAAAAAATATCTTAACTTAATGTGGCTTTTTCTTTTTAAATTACAAAATTTGTATAATCAAACATCTGCAAACCAAAAGAGCACACAATGTGCACATATCGTTGCAGAGTGATTTCATGAAACGTTTACTTCTTTGGGTACTCACTGAGTGTATTCACCTTTTTTTGAGATGGTGAGGAGTTGCACGGAGATCTTCATGAAGAAGTATACATGACAGTACGTCAAGGTTATCCTAATTAAGAACTTACCACCTAACATTGTCTGCAAGCTTACCAATCCCTTGAGGGTATGAAGCAAGCAAATAGACCATGGTTTGAGAAACTTACAACTTTCCTTCTCCGATGGACTGCGGACATTACTTTGGTATCAACTGTAAGAGTAAGGTATCAACTGTAAGTGTGTCTTGTCATGATTTGCATCGTTGTTCAGGTTACATGGTTTTTTTAGATATTAGGATACAACAATTCTAAGATAGAAATGTTGAAATGAAATGGTCTGTAGTCTTTAATAGAATTTCTGTATAGTGTTTGGTATAAGGAACTGAGTATATATAACACAGTAGTGTATAGAGGAGAATGCTAGCTATTAGTCTAGTATAACATGTTTATATGTTGTTGAGGCTGTAGGTAATTCACAGTGATTGTCTGTGGATTGTCCTATAGCTTTGTAAATCTTGTTGTGATTTAGATATTGTTCACCTTGAGGGGGAAAACAAATTATAAGTTTGTAATTAGTTAAGTGCTATTAATAGTGAAGAAAACCTGTGGTTACTTTTATAGTTTTATTAATCAAAACATCATCGAATATTCAAAACATTGGAAAGATACTTCATCGTTTCACATATATTTAAGATATGGTATAAACGAGTCTGGATGCATACGTATGTGACCTTAATAGTAAAACTTAAAAAGTTTGGTGATCGTAGCACAATTTTTTAGGGTAAAATCCATAAATACTCAATGTACTCTATATTCTAACTTATTATGCTTCCTCTACTCTCAAAACCCTCAAACCACATAGTAAAACAAGTATGCACCCGCTTTTTAGTGATGTGGTATTTATTTTTTTATTTTGTTAACTTTTATAATCCACCTAAGTAAATGAGGTGGATATTTTTTCATCTTGTTGCTGTAGACCATAACACTATCTTGCAGACCAAGTGCAAATTTTCTGCAATAAATATATCTTTCCACTATCTTGGTAGATGAAAACTTTAATAAAGATAGACACAATGGTCCAAACCACTTAATAAACAACTGATAAAAGACAAGCAATAAAAGGTAAAGATGCTTTGATTTTCCCATTCACACATGGAATAAAGGTTTTGCATGTGCATTGTTTACAAAACATATGCCATTCAAACCTTATCAAATACAACAAAAGATAAGCTTTTTAAAGTCTTCTTCACCATGCATAATACATAGGAATTTAATCAACTGAGATGCCACTCATTTCCATACTTTTTAGACATAAACTCCTCCTTTTGATTTGCTATCCTCTCAGATTTGTACCTTGGTTGATCTAATGCAACTTGCTTCCTCTTCCTCATTTTTTTTTGATGATCTTGTGTAGTTTCAGGTATGCTAAGTTGTTGACTTGCTTGAACTAGGATAGAAGTCACTGTACGACATACCTTCAAAATTAATGTCATTAATTACACGCCTCTCCCCATGGATGTATTGAAGTGGATTAGTAACAAACGCACCGTCATGGTGTAGAAACACTGTGAAAGTAACCATTTGTCCTCAAGCTGCAAAATTAGGGTTTTAAATTAAAATAGGGATTTGAAAATTCATGAATATATTTGCAATGCAATTATAAAATTGAAATAATTGACATTCTAGTTACTTACCTTAGACGAATCGAAGTCAATTCAAACACATCTGTCAATCTTAAATCTAGGGTTTGTTTTGTGTGTTTGCAGAAAAACGTAAGTGTTAGTTACTTTACTAAAGTATATATACAAGTCAATATTAATTGTCCTAGTTGGAATAAATATTACACATCAATATTAATTGTCCTAGTTGAAATAATAAGGAAATAATAAAATAAAGAACATTTTCAAATTACTGCATTTTAATATGTATTATGAGAATAAGGAAATAATAAACATAAGCATCACAAACATCAATGACGTTATAAGCCTCGCATATCAGGCTCCCTTGCCTGCAACTACTGTTAAGGTCTTCGACTCAGTAGTCCAAACCACCTTGTGGGTTCTGTGGCGGTTCAGAAACGAAGCAACATTTGCCATCAAGCGTCCCAACAAAGATTTAATCATCAACGATATCAAGTCCTTATCTTTTAATTGGTTTTCTAGTAGGAAAAAAAGGTCTTCTTTAAATTGGATAGAGTGGTCTTGTAACCCTTGTAATGCTCTATCCATAACTTTGTATCCTTCTTCCTAGCTTCTTGCTAGAGGTTCTCCTTTTTATATTCATTTGCCGTTCAAAAAAAAAAAAAAATAATGACAATTGATAGAGTAGATGAAGCATAATGAGTTAGAATATAAAGTACATTGAGTATTTATGGATTTTACCCCAATTTTTTTATTATTTATTTATTTATTTTTTGTAACTTTTGATCTTTTAAATATTTTATTTTATTTTATTTTTATTTTTTTGTAACTTTTGATCTTTTGTTGGAACTGAAGAGTGCTATATATTTGAGTCAATTTTTGTTTTAGGTGGAACAACACATTTTATTGTACAAATAAGTGAGTGACAGAGCAGACGATTTAGTGGGTGACCAATGCTTGACTATTTGTGAGGAGGCCAGAGTTCGAAATCTAGTACATGAAAGACATCCTGATTTAGCTGATAAGTTTGATCACTTTTTTCTCGAGTCATACATTGATGATAAGATCGTTAATTTGTGTCTGAGTGTACCTCATTGTGGGAATGCAATCCGCGTTGAAGATGAATTCTGTGAAGTAGAGTGCTCATGTGGCAAGCAATTCTGTTTCAGTTGTTTATCTGAAGCACATTCACCGTGTTCTTGCGCCATGTGGGCCCTCTGGACAAAGAGAGACCGAGATGAATTAGATAGTGTGCAATGGTTTAATGTTCATACAAAGCCTTGCCCAAAGTGTCACAAACCTGTTCATAAATATATGGGCCGGTTGCAATCGAGTGAAATGCATTTGTGGACAAGGTTTTTGGTGAGTTCATTCTTGTTGCTTATCTTCTTTAACCAGATAGTAGTTTCAAGTGTTTGGCTAAAACTGCTTATTTTACTTTAAAATAAGCAATCCCAAACACCCCTTTCATCAAATCCAGCTGTACATTTTTTAATTCACCGTTATTTCTTACTATAATTGCATGTAAAATAGTTGGCAATGCAGTGGTCCACCTGATCGTAGCCACAGTTGCGGTTGGTATAAGGCAGACATTCAGAATAGTTCTGAGCTCTCAAGGCAGGTCCACTATTGGTATATACATTACCTTAATCATTACAAAGCTTATACTTATTCATCCGATCAAGAATCTAAGCTAAAGAACTACGTACTCAGTAAGTTGTCTGATTTAAAGAGATATGATTCATGTGTAAGGGATTATTCGTGGGTTACAAATGGGCTTTGCCGGCTCTTTAGATCAAGGCATGTACTTTCATATTCATATCCAGTTGCATTTTATATGTTTGGTTACAAGTTGTTTAATGATGAGATGACAAAGGAAGATTTAGCTAGAAAACAACTTTTATTTGAGGATAACTAGCAGAAACTAGAAGCAAATGTTGAGAAACTGTCAAGGTATATCTACCATTTTGATGAGTATTCGGAAAAAGGAATCATGAAGATACGGATGAAAGTTATTAATCTTTCTGTGATCACCTACACGTTGATGTATGATTTTCATGAATCTGCGTATCTAATGTTAGATAATATATGTACTATATAAGTAGTGAATAATAATAAATAGTTGGGTTCTCTCCAATATAGCATCCAGAACATAGCTCCGTATGATACAAAGGGTATCGATAAGGCTTCCAAACTTTCACTCAGTCCGGCTACAACACCACGTAATCCTGATAAATGTCGAAGGCTGGAAGAACCATCCAAACGTATATTTATACCTTTCTACAATACAAATATTTCATCTGTCCCAACAGTAACGTTTCAAGTAACATTTCAGTCAAAAACCTATTTGCCAATTATGTGCATCAAAATTGACTAGTTGATTGTTATTGCAACTTAATTATTTTCAATGATCTTAGGAGGGACACGCGAATTGGATTCAGGAGGCTTGGAAGAGAGTGGATGTTGTTCAAATAAACGAGCAAGAAGAACTTAAGAGTTGATCTAGTTGCGAAAGTAGAACAACTAACAGTTTATAAGGAATTTTTGGTTTTTATACAACTTAATAACTCAGCATATATAGTTTTAGCTACAATAATGTACGGAGTCGCTTATAGGGTCTTTAAATTTTTATAGTTTTTATACCTTTTTTTTTTATTTTTAAAGTTGGGTTCGCTTTTCGAGTGTCTTTAATAGGTTACGATCACTTTAATAAATATAAAACATAAACGTTAGTGAAACTTCACATTAGGTAAGTATAAAAATCCATTATACTATAAAATTAGTGTACTAATATAAATAGTATAATTTTATGAATATCTATTAAAACACATGTATATGATACACGATTTGGTTTGGTAACCATAGATAAATAAAACTAAAAATCTAAACCGAACTGTCATAAGCGGTTTTTTCTAGTTTTTGGTTTACTCAGTTTCGGTTTCGTCAGTTATCAGTTTATTGTGGTTTTGAATTAAGCGAATCGGCTTAATTTCTCGGAATTTTTTTAACAGCCATACAACTATCTTCATATAGGGTACATCAAAAACAAAAAAAACAAAAATAGCTGTTACAGATAAAGGCCACAACCACTATTTGCAGTTGTCCACCGGCGTAGCCATTCGTTGCCGTTGTTAAGCGAACATCACCACTGTGTCATTGTCATCAGCGGCCATCGATACCGAACGTGTTCTCTTTTTCATCTCTTTGTTATGAAGGGTATTTGTTGGGATACAGAAGATTAAAGTACTGAAGATTAACAAAGTACTGCAGCAAGATAAAGTACTGCAAGAAGTCAAAGTATTGCAAGAAGTCAAAGTACTGCTTATCATCAAAGTACTGTAAAGATTATAAGTCGGTTGTATTAGATTAAAGATAGAAAGTTATGTTTATCTAGAACTTTCTATGTATTGTTTACTTGATGTACAAGGATAAGAATTGTAAATCGTTTAGGGTTATCCTTGAGCCTATAAAAGGACCCCTAGATTGATATTAGACATACGTGATTTTATTAGAGTTTTAGAGAAGTTCGATATTATTAGAGTTGTTAAAGAGTCGCATAATAAGCGAGTTAGAGTTATTAATAAAATCGCTTAAAGTTAAAGTTATTCTTCTTAGCTTTGTTAAGTAAATTCGCATACTTAATAGAGTTTGCTCGGTGTTTCATTGTTAATAACTTAGGATTTATCCGAGGTTGTTAAACCTAACAAGCTATTTAAGTTAGTTTGGTTAGAGTACATCGATCCAACAATTGGTATCGAGATTGTGTGGAAACTTTGACTAAGAAGAAAACCGATTTCTCAAAGAAACTCTAAAGATGTCGATCAAGTCGCATCAACCCCTATCTCGAGGTATGTTCTAAGTGTCATGATTTTATCAAAAGTACTTAATGCTTATGTGATTGAAAGAGATAAGCGTGTAAGTGGCTAGGTCCGAGGTAGTGGTTGTCAAATTACCTTAGAGTCAATGGAAGCCAAAATATTAACACATGAAAATAATGAAATGGCTCAATGAAAAGTATGAACAACAAGATTATCATTAAAACTAAGTGAATGGAAACTAAATTGTAAAATTGTGAAATAGAGAAATTAACTAAGGAAAGAGATGAGTTTTAGCAAAGTTTGATGCCCGAAAAGAATCAGTCTGTTACATGTTACTTATGTTCAAAAACAGAGAAGAGCATATATTAGAACTGGATTAGGTTTTGGTATGGACTTTGATAACATAGAAGAGAATCAATCTGGTGATGACCTAGAGGATATAACTACTAGTGATGATGAACTCATTAATTATGTAGACACATCTAATAATGAGGATTCAATTAGTGACACACCTCCTGAGTTTAAGAAAGACAATGGTTATCATGCAGTTCCCCATCCCACTGGAATTCATCAACCCCCTAGGCCTGATGTTTCTCGTTTTGGTGTAGACAGTTTAAAGTTTAGGAAAAAGCTTATTGGTCAATCTAGGTCTGAAACCCCAAAAGATATTGTTGAAAATAATGTTCAAAGTCAAGCAGTACCTTCAAATCAAAGTACTTCTCCACAAGCAGTGCCTTTAGGAAAACCTTTTCAAAACAGTACTGCTAAACCTTTTTGGGATAACTTTAGTCAAAACAGGTTCAATCATTCACCTAGAAGGCAAAATAGTTTTGGTCATAGACATAGAAGAAGTCACTTTGAAGTATGGGTCAAAAACGTGTTTTGTGTGCTTTAGTCCTACTCATTTAATCAAGGATTGTGAACATCACTCGAATACCTTAGAAAATTTCCAAAGAACAGTCCGCCAATCGACACCTAGAGAGAACAAACCGATCTGGAATAATTCAAATAGGGCTAATCACAACAATTTCTCACTGCACCATAGGTACCCTCACCGAGAAGACCTTTTTCTAAACCACCAAGATTTTCACAAGCAAGACCTTCCCAAAGTATCGCTCAATTCAAACAAGGTATCGCTAACACTTCTTGGAACAGTATCCTAGAGATCTCATTATCAACCTAGAAGGTATTATAATTCACATAGGAATCTAGATCACAGAACCAAGTGTTAAAACCGAATGGGTTAAGAGAGAAAGTATCGAGAGGACAAACAAGACTTTCAACAAAAAGTGAATCGATGTTTTTATAATACAAGAAAAGAGAATGAATTTGCAAACGAGAGTTCGTTGAAAATCCAAAAGTTTTGAAAATCCACATGCTAAAAATCAAAAGATAATTCGGATCATGTTTTAAAAATAGTGGGAATTACATACTCAAAGAGTTTGAGTTTGTAACTCATGCGGGAACACAAGTCAAGAATGGCTTGGGTTCCTAAAAGAAACTAACTCTAAATCTTTGTGCATGGCAACCCGTAAGAGGAGCTTAAAGATCATCTTATTGTGGATAGTGGTTGCTCCGAAGCATGACAGAGACAAGGAGATTCTCACGATTTTCGATCTATTAGTGGAGGACGAGTTGCATTTGGGAATGATCCTAATGGAGGAAGAATTATGGAAAAGGAACCATCAAAGTAGGCGATAGATTTTGAGAATGTTAGATATGTGAAGGAGCTTAAGTTCAACTTATTGTCGGCTTCTCAAATGTGATAAAAGCATCCCGTGTTATTCATCGACACGTAATGTCTCATCCTTTCCCCGAATTCAAGTCTCGTTGATGATGACTTGGTAGTTCTTAGAGTACCAAGAACCAATGATGTGTATAGTCTAGATATGAAAAGTCTTCATTCTTACGGAGAGCCACATGTTTGGTGGCAAAAGCAACATCCAAGAAGCACATCGCTGGCATAGAAGATTGGGCCATGTGAATTTCAAGAATATCAACAAACCGGTCAAAGGAAATTTAGTTAAAGGTTTACCTTCAAAGACTTACAAGAATGATCACCCTGTTTGGCATGTAAGAAGGTAAACAACATAAAGCTTCCGCAAGAAGCTTGAGGAAAGGACTGTTAGAGAACCATTGAGAGTTACATATGGATCTATTTGGTCTCAGATCTCGTTACAAGTTTGAACAAGAAGAAGTATCGCTTAGTTGTCACAAATGATTTGAGAGATTCAGTTGGGTATTTTTCTTGGGATATAAAGATGATACTTTTGATGCTATTCGGACTTTTATAATAGCACTTGAAAACCAATTGAGACTCAAGGTTAGAGGTATTAGATGTGACAATGGACCGAATTCAAGAACAAGCTTATGGATGAATTTTGTGCAAACAAAGGAATCAAGAGGAGTTCAAGATTGCCGTAACACCACAAGAGAATGGTGTTGCAGAGAGAAAGAATAGGACTTTGATTGAAGCCGCCGAACCATGCTAGCGATTCACAACTACCTATTCAATTTTTGGGTCAAGTAAATAATGCTTGCTATGTACTTACAGAGTATCGTTACTAAGCCACGATGAAGACACCTTATGAGTTGTCGATGGGCAACAAACCCAACATTCGATTTATGAAGCCTTTTGGATGCCCTCTTACTATTTTAAATACAATTGATCATCCGGGTAAGTTTGATGGCAAGTCCAAGAAGGTTATTTATTAGGTACCGCACCCACAACAAAGGCTTTAGAGTATACAATGAGTCACTAAGAAGGTTCAAGATTGTCTTCATGTTGAGTTTTTAGAAGATCAAGACAATCGGAAGGGTAAAGGTCCCGATTGGATGTTTGATCTTGAAGTTTTAACTCCTTCTATGAACTATGTACCGTTAGAGAAGAAAATCAACCTGCATAACAATGAAGCGATTTACGAGATGTTGTTCATGGAGTTCATATTAGTCCCGATGTCGTTCTCGATGAAGAACCAATCAACGTGGAACCAATGAAAAGTATCGATAAGCCAAAATCCTCATTGTCTCCGAGGATCAATCTATTCAAGAAGAACTTAATCGATGCTTCTTCAAGATGTTTTAGCACATTCTTATCTCGATGAACAAAGAAGAGCTTATGAAGAAGCAAAGACAAAGAACAAAATCTGCAGATTACTCTTACAAGACTTTGACAAGATTTTGACCAAAGTATCTTTGCACCGCTTCAAAGACTTTGGATGATTTGGATGATCCTACCATGCCCGGATTAGAAGATACCGATGATGAGTTTGAAGTTGAAGGTATTTTCTCGATTCCAATGAAGATGTCGATTTCACAAATTTGATGATACCTATGGAGTTCCACGGTCTCCAAACTTAAGAATTCATAAGAATCATCCCATCGATCAAATCATTGGTCCTTCTACTCGGAGTGATAACAAGACACAAAGCTAAGAGTTTTTCTAAACCTCATAATGCTTTACTTAGCTTTGTCTATAAACAAAACAGGATGAATCATAAGGACCATCAAACATGCCTGTTTACTTGCTTTATCTCTCAAGAGGAACCCAAGAATAATGCTCAAGCATTAACTAAAGAAAGTTGGGTTGAAGCTATACAAGAAGAACTGCTACAATTCAAACTTCAAGAAGTTTGGGTATTATGTGATCTTCTTGATAGTAAGAAGGTTATTGGTACAAGATGGGTGTTCAGAGTCAAGAGAGATGAAAGAGGGAATGTCATAAAAAACAAAGCAAGGTTAGTTGCACAAGGCTGCATAAGAAGAAAGAGTTGATTATGATGAAGTGTTTGCTCTCAGAGCAAGGATAGAAGCAATTGAATCTTTCTTGCTTTTGCTTCTTATATGGGATTTCGTGTTTATCAAATGGATGTCAAGAGTGCCTTTTATATGGCAAGATTACGAGGAAGTATATGTCAAGCAACCTCCGGTTTTGAAGATCCTAAACATCCTAACAAGGTCTACAAAGTTGTCAAAGCTCTTATGGCTTACATCAGCACCAAGAGCCCGGTATGAAAGGCTCTCTACTTTTTATTGCAACATGGTTATAGGAGAGAGCTATTGATAAGAATTTGTTTATCAAGAGAGACAAGAAGGATATCATGTTAGTCCAAGTTTATGTTGATGATATCATATTTGGAGCTACTAAAGGTCCATGGTCAAGGAGTTTGAGCAATGATGCGTAAAGAATTTCAAATGAGTTCAATGGGTGAGTTAACTTTCTTTTTGGGACTTCAAGTTAAGTAGTCAAAGGAAGGAATTTTCATAAGTCAAGACAAGTATGTATCTGACATACTTAAAAAGTTTAATTTTGATGACATGAAGCCTGTTACTACCCCTATTAAATCATCAACTCATTGGGCAAGGATGAAGATGGACAACCAGTTGAAGTCAAGTTATACAGATCAATGATTGGCTGTCTTATGTATCTTACTGCATCAAGACCTAATATTATGTTTGCTGTTTGTCTATGTGCAAGATATCAAGTCTCACCAAAGGTTTCTCATATGAATGCAGTGAAGAGAATTTTTAGTTATTTGAAACAACAACCTAAGTTGGGGTTGTGGTATCCAAAGGATTCACCTTTTTACTTGGAAGCTTTTTCAGATAGTGATTATGCAGGTGATAACTATGACAGAAGGTCAACCACAGGTGGATGCCAATATCTTGGAAGAAGATTAGTCTCATGGCAATGCAAGAAACAAACAATTGCAGCAACATCATCAACTGAAGCCGAATATGTGGCTGCTGCAAGTTGTTGTGGTCAAGTGTTGTGGATGCAGCATCAACTCTTGGATTATGGTTTCAATTTCAAGAATACTCCTATCAATATTGATAATGAGAGTACTATTTGCATTGTGAAGAATCTAGTTTATCATTCCAAGACAAAGCATATTCAGATTAGGCATCACTTTATCAGAGATTGTTATGAGCATAGGCTCATGAATGTTGTCAAGGTGCATACAGATGATAATGTAGCTGATTTACTCACCAAAGGCTTTGATGTTTCAAGATTCAATCACTTGGTGGTGAGTATTGGCATGATCAATTACTAAGCTACATTTCAGGGGAGGACTATTTAGTGTAAGTATAGTCCTATGCATTGTTTGAGGGGAGGATGTTTCTGTTTTATAAGTGTTTGGTATTGTAAGGACGAGAATGGGAAAGTATTGATTTTTGATTTTATGAAAGTCTCGCTTGGAAAGTACCGCAGCGAAAGTCTTGCACACGTGGAAAGTGTCGTTTGTCTTATCAAAGTATTGTTCTAACGGTCATATTGAGGGGAAAACTACCCTAACGGTAACTTAGTTATTACAAGCTGTGATTTTTAAAATCTCACCTATAAATAACTACTCTCCGAATTTCCCTCTCATATTGATATCTTCTAATCTTTTCCATATTTCTCTCACTTTCACCTATATTATTTGTTCTATTTCTTACTGTGATCATATAACCATCAATGGCGAATCGTAATACCGTTTCAAAGCACAATATGGTGGCTAATTTAGACAAGACTAAAGCGAATGCAATCTTTCATGATATTATCGATTTTCTTACTGGATCGCCCATTCGTTATGCGTTATTAGTAGAACCAGATGTTATAGAGCCCTGGATTCAACAATTTTGGGAAACAGCTAGGGTTCATATGGAGAATGATGAAGAGTATATTCATGCTAGGCTTGCTGGGAAAATTATCAAGGTTACTGAAGCCTCTATTCGAGAAGACTTATTGTTTAATGATGAAGATGGGGCTGTTCGTTTTGATAAGCAACTTATTTGGGATACTTTTGGACACATTGGTTATGAAGGGTCTTTAACAGAACAAACATTCATGAAACAACTATTTTGTCCTCAATAGAAGTTTTTAGTGCATGTGTTGCTTCATTGTATTAGTGCTAAAAGTACTTCATGGGAGCAATTTGGATCTAACATAGCATCTGCTATGGTGGGATTGGCTACAAATCGTGTTTTCAATTTTTCAAGGCTAATTCTAGATGGAATGCTTTCACACATTACTCATGGGTCAAAATGGTTGATGTATCCAAGGTTTGTTCAAGTATTCCTCAATAAACAACTTTCAGATGTACCTAAACCTACAAATCTTTTACCTGTTGTGGTACAACAAGCCAAGATATTCACTTTCATGGCTAGGAAGAGTGATTTATTCACTGGAAGGGACACTCCATTAACTACTTCTATGATGGAAGTTGTTCAAGTTGTCAGAGCTGATGCTGCAGAAGATGAAGATAGTGAAAGTACTGCATCTGCAAGTACTGCATCTGCAGGTACTGCTTCTCAAAGTGCTGCATCTCAACAAGGTACTGCTTCCCCAAGTACTGAAGTTCAAGAAGATGTTGAAGTTTCACCTTCTCCATCTCCACAAAGATCTGTTTTTGATTCTCAACCAGAGGAACATTCACCAATTCAAGGAGATGATTCACATACTATACCCCCTGAAGTTTTAACATTGGATAATTATATTCTAACAAGGGAGTTAGTCAAGTTAAAGAAGACTACTGAGGCTCAAGCTAAATAGATTAAGAAGTTGAAGCTCAAGTTTAGAAGACTCAAGAATTTTGTCTGGCCATTGGTTCAACATTATCGTCTTTGGGTCCAATCTAAAAATAAGGAGCAAAGGCAGTTTAAGAAAATTAAGCGCCAAAAAGTTCAAAAACAATCTTCATTCCAAATGGGGAGGAATTTAGAAGAAAAGAATTTGAAAGAAGATGTTCATAAGGAGAATGAACCTCAAGATATCAAGAACATGAAAGGACCAAGTTCAAGGAACAAATATTCACCAAGATACCGAGGAACAAGTTATTGATGTTCAAGTTCAAAGCATCGATGATCAAGGTGGCGATCAAAGTACCGCTTTGACCGGAACTTATAGACAAGAATTGGTTACACCAAGGGTGTTAGACTTTGAAGAGGAAGTCGGTACTTCAACCATCAGTATTAGAAGAAGAAGCTGGTCCTTCAACAACTGTCATACCAGAGGAAGCTGATACACCTCAAAGAATACACACTGCAAGTGATGATGATACAATTGCTGAGATTTTGCAAGATTTATCAAAACCAAGAGGTGTTACTATTCCAGGAGTACAAGAAGAGGAACAACCAAGAGTTTCTCAACCTGTTATTGATCCAAAGGATAAAGGTAAAGGCAAGTTGATAGAGACAAAGAAGAAAAAGAAACCCACTTTAGCACAGATAAGAGCTGCTCAAGTTGCTATGAATGAGGAAGCAGCTAGAAAGTTTCAAGAGGAATTGAATGCTAAAGATAGAGAATCTAAGGAAATTGAAGAAGCTCAGAATAGAGAAGCAGCTAAGAAATTGCAAGAGGAATTGAATGATGAAGCTGATGAACCATTAGAGTCACCTATTCCTGTTAGATTTCTACCAAGAAGGCCAAATCGAGCTAAAAACAAAAATGCAATGATGGCTTATTTAAAAAGTCAAGGGTATAAAGGATTGCAGAGGTTTAATTATTTGGAGATGAAAGAATTGTATGATGCTGTTAGGAAAGCTTATAAGAAAAGTGTTGAAAGTATCAAGGATTATAAAGATGATGTTGCTTGGAAAGAAAAAGATAAAAAAAAAAAGAAAAAAAAAACTGAAGTTGAAGATATACAGTCATCAAAGAAAGAGAAAGTTGAGTTACGATCTGATACTAATGATGAACTAAAGAATTACTTAAGAATGGTGGATTTTGAGTATTCTACAGATGATGCTGAGATGAAAATGAACAGATCTCACATTATTGCTTTTGAAGTTGTAGAATCAAAAGATGGAAGTTATCTGATGTTTCATAGAGCTGATGAAAGTTTCAGAGTGTTCAATAGGCTATGGGATTTATTGCACATCATAGATAGAGTGGATTTATTTTATTTATATCATGTGGTGCGAGATTAATTTGAACAAAATCCATCAGAAGGAGTTGGTTTAGTATTGCTTGGAGATCTCACAACCGTATGGGAAATCAAGAACAAAGCAATCGCTAAAATTTGGAAGAATCAAGAGAATTGGGAGATTGTTAGTGGAGATTCTTTGAAGAATCTGGAGTACATGTTCTAGAGCTAGAAGATGGAATTATGATTCATATGTTAGCCGATAGAAGATATCTTCTTAAACCGTAACTTATGAGGAGGATGTTGGAGCATGGAATGGAAGTAGAAGAAGATAATGAAATAGCATGTCCGGTTATCAAGTCGTTTATCGATGGACTACAATTGTCGATGATGATGAATAAGCTGGTATGAATCTTATTTGATTAAATTTTGATATATCGATTTTATTCAAAGTATCACGATCAAACAAGATTTTCATCAGTATCGCTTGAAGTTTTTAAACCGATTCGATTTTGAAAAACTTTTGTTAAGTGATAAATGTTTTGAAACAAAGGTTCAAAGAAATAAATAGTTTTAAGATGGTAATACCAATAGATTATCAATCCACCATGGTTACAAAAGGATTGGCTAATCCATGAGCAAACGGCTCGTAAAGATATTTCAAACCGCTTTTAGTTGACAACTTGCTAATAAGTTGGATGGTAATCAACTCACCATATCGAGAATCAAGAGTTGGCTAGCCCACAAGAAAATGGTTTGTGGTAAAGGCGTGGAAAAACCATTATACGGTAATTAGTTCACCATGATGAAAGAACTAACTAGTCCAAAAGGGTACAACTTTTGGTAAAGACAACTCAAATCTGTTGATAGTCGATGATTTGCTAAAATCATATGGTTATCGATGTACCATGATCTTACACATCAAAACATTTGGCTACTCCGAGTTAATGGCTTTGGTAAAGAGAACTCAAATCCATTAAATTTTCAATGATTCGCCTCTCACAGGAGTTTACACACCGAAGTGATGAGAATAGTGAAACTTAATCGAATTAAATGTACAAATTGTCTTATGTTGTTGAAAAGATGGAGCTTCTTGAATGTTGCGTAAAAGATATAATATTGTTGTTTGATGTTGAAAAGATTTACACGATAAAGACTACTTTGATGATGATATAAGCAGAGAATCTACAAAGATAAAATTTGAAGATAAAGTAACAATTCCTCTTTGAAGACAAAGATGTTAAAGCCAATCTATAAAGGAACTTGAAATCAAGCAAGTAGAATTCAAGTTAGGGAGGATTGTTGGGATACGTAAGATTAAAGTACTAAAGATTAACAAAGCATCGCAGACAAGATAAAGCATCGCAAGAAGTCAAAGCATCGCTTATCATCAAAGTATCAGTAAAGATTATAAGTCGGTTGTATTAGATTAAAGATAGAAAGTTATGTTTATCTAGAACTTTCTATGTATTGTTTACTTGATGTACAAGGATAAGAATTGTAAATCGTTTAGGGTTATCCTTGAGCCTATAAAAGGACCCCTAGATTGATATTAGACATACGTGATTTTATTAGAGTTTTAGAAGTTCGATATTATTAGAGTTGTTAAAGAGTCTCGCATAATAAGCGAGTTAGAGTTATTAATAAAATCGCTTAAAGTTAAAGTTATTCTTCTTAGCTTTGTTAAGTAAATTCGCATACTTAATAGAGTTTGCTCAGTGTTTCATTGTTAATAACTTAGGATTTATCCGAGGTTGTTAAACCTTAACAAGCTATTTAAGTTATTTTGGTTAGAGTACATCGATCCAACAGTATTGTCGGTCTCCCAAATGACCTATAAAAACATGCACAATGAAAAATAAAAAAGATAAAGGCTATGCATACAAAACCCTAATAACAGATCTCCTAATCGGAGATATAACATTACATAAACACGTATAAGGGTGTTTATAAAGTAACTTACTTGTTCCTGTAATACGTAAGCTCCAACTCTTGTCTGCAATCACCTGCATGCACGGAATCTCCTTCTTCTTCTTCTTTCTTGATGCTTATTCGATTGATCATAGGGTTTCTTGGGAAGAGTCACTTCGTTTGTTGCATCTGGTATCGAACATTACTTCACATGTAAAACCATGTCTAGATCCTATGAAATGTTGGAGAGTTCGAGTCAACCCAGTCTACTTTAGGGCTTGACTTGGAAGTCAATTAGTGATCGAATAAGGGTTATAAACCCTTTGGCCAGTCGATAGAATTGATGAGAGGAGAGGGGATAATATTTTACTGATTAGATGATTAGTTATAAGTCTTGTTACGGATGTCTTGTATTTATAGGATACCAAATAACATTCCTGTCAAACTAGGACTCCTTTTAATTGACCATAAGTACAAGAGTTTGATAAGAAACCAAACTCACCCCTTTCCTCTTTAGGGTGTTGCCGAAACCCTAACACTATGGATAATTACTGTTATACCCCTCTATAAGAGTATTGCCATATTTTCATTTTCTCATCATTTCCATTTCATATTGTATATCTTTTCACATTACCAACTTGCATGTTATGTTTAGTGTGCATTGGTGTGACATATCGGCATTTCTATGAGTACAAGTTGTGAAACGCGTTTTTCTTTGCACACAAATCCTTTCATGTTATAGATCTAGACTCGAGACTCTTTGTAGAAAAAAGAAAATAATGTTGAAGTATAAGATACGGGTTTTGGAAGTAATTGTATGTTCTTTATATATATATATATATATATATATATATATATATATATATATATATATATATATATATATATATATATATATATATATATGACTAAAGCCGCTTATGGTGACAAAAAAAATTAGTAGGATACACAGAACTACAAAAATTGACAAGTTAGATACATTTTCGTGTAATTATCCCTAAAATTTACTCTAAAAAATTATGTCTTTATGTTTCTAAGTTTTTTTTCAAAGCCAAATTATTACTTTAAAAATATGAATAAGTGGGTAAACTTTTATAAACAACCAAGGAAATATAAAGAAAACTCTCAACCAAAACCCGAATAAGGTTAAAACTCTCAGCCGAAACCAACCCTAATAAGAGTACAGGTTGATCAGGTTTAACCCGAATCTTGTTTTTTTATCCCCTATAACCCGACCCGAATAAGCTTACTCGGGTTCAATTAGGGTTTATTAGTCGAGTTCGGGTATTTATGACACCCTAACTACAACTTTGAGAGCTTAAATATTAAACACGAAAAGTTAATATATACACAAGCACACTCTAAGTACAAAAAGGGGGCCTTGAAAACTCAAGAGCCCAACCCTATATACAGTTATATACACTACAAAAAAATGTAACATTTGGCACTACTTTCTCATGCCAAAAATGCAAAGAAAGTCGACCCAAACCAAAAAAGGCACGACATGGCGTGCCTTTTTGGTAGACCCCTTTTTGTTGACCCAAAAAAATTTGGCACGACACACCATTTGAAAGTTTGGCACGAAAAACGTGTGGGTCCCAAAAGGAATTCAGCCTGAAAGTACAGTTTGGCACGACAGACTTTTGCAATATGGTACGATAATGTCGTACCATTTTTTTTTATCTTTTTAAAATAATAATAAAACGAAATTTTAAATACAGAAAGGCACGACAAAGTCGTGCCAAACTGTAATTCCACGTGGCATACGATACAAAATGGGATGATACACGTGGCCTTGTGGTTCAGAATGGGACGACACTTCTAGTGTATATTAGGGACGACAATGTCGTCCCTAATAATTCTGGGTGGGCAAAAAAAATGCAGCAAACTGCAGTTTTTCCTGATTTTTTCCGGAAAAAATCTACCAAAACAAATACAACCTGTAATCAATCACAATCCACAATACCAATTCGACAATATGATACAATACCAAATTACTAAATGGATCGAATAACATTCCACAATTCCACGATACCATTCAACAAATACGATACAAAGTAAACTACTCTTAAACTATACAAGGTGCAAATTTCCTAAATAACATGTCTCAAACTAACAAGTCACAAGCTTATAAAGCTAACATGTCTCAAAGTTATAAAGTTAACATAAATCCACGATAACATTCGACAAATTCAATATTATTCCATAGTATTAGCAAGTCTAAAATTCACAAACTAACTTCCCGCCTATTCCATAATATTAGCAAGTCTAAAATTCACAAACTAAAATTCACAAACGAACTCCCCAACTGTGGAATAAGCCGCGACAGCCTGTTCCCTAGCCACGTGAGCGTCTTCCTCAGCCTGACGAGCCCGTTCTTGCGCAGCCTTGCTTTCCTTCATCGCCTCTATCATATGCTCCCTAGTAACGTAATCTTCAGCAACATGCCCACGTGTGAACCTGCGAGAGGTTGAGCCACCACTGTGTAACCTCACCCTCGCCGCCATTTTAAGCGGTTGTCACCAAACTATACGCCCAATATTTCTATGTCGCTCATGTACGGGATGACACCGGCTCGACTTGCTCTTGAAGGGCCCTCATCTCATTTCTGTAATTTCAAAAAAAAAAAAAAGAAAAAAAAAAAAAAGAAAGTAAGTTAGGAAAAAATAATAAATGAGAAGTAACTTAATATAATGATGCATGTTAAGAGATAAATTACTTACGTAAGACGTCTCGTTCTCCCTGTTCTTAAATGTGCCATCTTTTTTTAAATGGCCCTTCCTCCAAGTTTCAATAAGGTCTTCATTTTGATTGTTATTGTTGACCCTCTATACATACAATATAAAATAAATTGATAACGAGGTAAATATAAACAATATAAAAACCTTCAAAAATTACAAAAATTATAACGAGTCTTACATAATGGTTTCGTCCTTGAATGAACGACTGTCTACCTTGGTGAGTTAAAATCTTGTTTTTAGATCGATTTTCTGCATTTTTGGCCGATCTTGCCATCCGTTTCGGGTCGCACCACCAGTCAACCAACATCTCCCATTGCTCTTGGGTTCTGTTCAGCCAGGCTTTCGGTGGTGGCGGATGTGCCCTTGCCGCTGCGGGCGTCTCGTGGATATCAAAGTATTTAGACTTGAGCCTGTGTTTGTGTTTTCGGTATAGCGTCCTCTGTTCTAACCATAGCCCAAGTCCTACCCTTTCCCCCACCGTATAAAGATTATTTCCAACTTGGAATCTGTTCTCGTTATTCAACCAAGGCGCCAGGTTGAAATAGGTCTGCAAAAAAGTATACGCATTTAAACAAACACACAATTTAAATATAACAAGCATATCTAAACGGTCAATAACAATAAGAATAGAAATAAAATAAACAATAAATATAACCTGTAGTGCCGACATTATATGCGCCTTATAAGAATCAGGAATTTCTTCCCAATCGCAATTAAGGGGAAGTGGCCTCACTTGTTCCCCAATAAGACTAGCCAACTGCGGTGCATAAGTTCCTATCGGTGAGAAGGTGCCTTGATCATCGGAATCAAAGCATATAGGCAAATTTTGGCAGTTATTCTCCTTAAAAGCCTTCTTTAAGGCCCGATTTGTCGTCTCACCAATGATCATTGAACATACAAACATAAGTTATTGAGTTGTGAAAATACATGTAAATGAGGGCCGTCTGGGTGGATCACCGCCAGCGCAATAGCCCGGCATAGTAAATGAGGGCCGTCTGGGTGGATCACCGCCAGCATCCCCGCCGTGTGATCTAGATTGTACACACGCCATCTGTAAAAGTACAAGTACAAGAACACATATTTTCATGGACCAAATAATGCTAATATACACATTCATATAAATATACACATTCATATAAACATATAGTAACAATTTCATTCAAATTACAATTTAAAAACAATTGTCATAATCAAATTACAATTCAAGAACAATTGTCATAATCAGAATCATCACTAGATAAAACTTCTTCAACAACAATAGTGGGGTTCACTTCATCATCATCAGACACGTCAACATCATCATCATCAAGGACATGAGCAACGACGTTATCTTCATTAGTAATAAAATCAAGATCTTCTTCAAAGAACATCCGGTGGGCGCCCACTTCACCGATTCATCATTTACACTCAAATTCGCATACTCAAAACCAGTCAAACCAATAGACAATGCAACATCAAATGAATTGCTGCCATGTATAACATCCTGATCAGAATCTACCACATCCCGATGCCAGATCTTTCGATGATGAACATCTTCGACTACATTCCAATGAGGTGGTCGTCTAGCAGGGTCTTCAAGGTAGAAGACTTGTGTTGCTTGTGTCGCAAGAATGTATTGTTGATTTCTATAAGCATCCCGTTCAGTCAAAATATGATGTATGCCATGTTCAATGTAAGAACGTCTGGAGCGTGGCGTAGGATTAGTAGGGTTACGGGTGTCGAACCATATACATCGGAACAACACAACCTTACGGTTACCCATATAAGTGAGCTCTAGAATTTCTTCCAGTTGACCATAATACATAGCTCCATCAGGCCTAGGTGTTGACTCCACTGCTTTGAGTGATATGAAGTTTATCGCGCTGGTGCACCAAGAACTTCACACCGTTCACTATGCATGCGGGGTATGTACTTGCACTAGATGAAGGTCCAAATGCCAAAGAGAGTAACTCAGGACTACAACTTGGGTCTTTTACCACGATCTTTTCACGAATCTACGAAAGAGATACAAACAGATTTAGATGAGCAATAACTCTGGACTACAAGGTAATATATCTAATGCGTTTACCTTGTGATTGAACCAGGGAGGAAAGCTTGTTTCCACGGTATTGTTAGGAATGTCATTGCACAAAGGTAATGAATAAGTCATCGGAAACAAATAACTTAAGAAAAAAAGGGTTCTTTAAAATATAAAAAAGAAGAAACATACTGTTTGTACGCCAGAATGTCTGCGTCTATTTCAGGACTATTGTTAAGTATAAACCATACAACTGCCGGCATAACATCTGTATTAAACCAAGTCGGGCGTTCTCTACCCACCGGTTTGCCTACGGACTGGAACACCTAGAATTTATTTGGTTGTTCAGACAAACCGTCATCATTTCTGTCAAGACGATTAAATCTCGTCTTGACATACTTAAGATAACGCGAATGAAAGTTAATGCTTCTTCCGCAACATAACCTCTCGCTATAGAACCTTCGTGCTTGGCTTTATTTCGACATAACTTTTAGTTTTTCATGTATCTTTCAAATGGATACATCCACCTGTAGTAAACAGGGCCACCTAGAATAGCCTCTTCGGGTAAATGTATAACCAAATGAATCATTATGTCAAAAAAAGCAGGAGAAAATATTTGCTCTAAATTAATCATAACATCGATCATTTGATTTTTAGCTTTCTCCATGTCCTGCTGCATCAAATTTCGAGCACAAATATGCTTAAAAAATAAGCAGAGCTCGATTAATGGGGTTGAAATGTCTTTAGGTAAGTATCGCTAAAATCCATAAGGAATTAATCGCTGCATCATTATATGACAGTCATGAGATTTTAGGCCCGTTATGTTGTTATCATCAGCGGTCACTTTTTTCTTGAAGTTGGATCCAAACCCATCAGGTAGTCTAACTCCTTTGATGAATTTACAAAAAAGTTTTCTGTTTTCTGGCGTGAAAGAGTACGTTGGATGAGTCTTATCAAACTTCCCGTTTCCTTTATCAACGAGCCACAACTCCTTTCGAACTCCCAAAGTTTTCAAGTCTTGCCTTGCCTTTAGCGTGTCTTTGGATTTGTCGTTCATTAACAAGGTATTCAACACACTCTCAAGCACGTTCTTTTGGTTGTGCATGACATCGAGATTGTGTTTTAGTGGAAGAACGGGCCAATACTCCAGTTCGTAGAAGATAGAACGCTTATTCCAATTCAATTCGATTTCTCGATTAGGTTTAGGGTTATTTTTTAAAGTATTTGGATGCTTCCCTGAGACACGTTTAAAGACTTTACTAATTTGAATCATGATTTTCATGGGTAAAGCTTCTAGGAGGATGGTTCTTTTAGGTTTACCATGGAATTCCTTATGTTTATTCCTCAGTGGATGCCTTACGCGTAAGAATCTTCTATACCCAACATAAGCGATTTTATACTTCACAGGAAGCGATGGAGTGTCCTGATTACATGTGGGGCATGCATAGTAGCCTTTTCCAATCCACCCAGACAAACTACTTCGAGCTAGAAAGTCATTGATAGTCCATAAAACCTGCCGCTTTCATTTTGAAATGAGTACCCGTAGCAGCGTCTAAAGTCCACTTTCCTATCCATAACTGTTAGGTCACCATGTTTGTAACACAAACATCAATATGAAGAAATGACGAAAGAAAGGATCGGATGAACACACACACACTTATGCGTATAAATATGTAGAAAGTTTATGCATAGAATAAATGTGAAAGTGAACAACCAACTCCCAAATGGGAGTTTACAAGATTATTTATAGGAAGGAACTAGAGCAACATGCAAGTTCCCTTCTTTTCCTTATTGGGCTTGGGCCAAGGCTTATGAGCTTTCTACATAAGCCTTGCCATGATTACTAACATAAAAGCCATAATTAAGCTAACTATTACATATTGATTACTAACACTTGTAATCTAGTTTAGGAGTGATTCCAACAATCTCCCTCTAAGTGTTAGTGATAAATGATTTGAGTGATAACGTTGTAGGTGCTGATGTAATAGTAGCTTTGACGTCTTCTGACATTCTTCTTTCTTGTGAGAAGAAGTGTCTTGATTCCAACAATCTCCCCAGTGTAGGGACTTGTTTACTTTGAAGTTTTTCAGCTTTGACGTCTTCAATTTCTTTGTTCTTTGATCTTTGTTCTTTGTGGTGGTAGTGATAGTATGTTGTTTTTATTTGCATCAGGTCCGCTTCGTTGCTCCAGTGTCTCCACGGCTTTCTCCAACATACTCACACGCTCTTTAACGTTGGATTTCATTACTGATGTAGTTCTCTTAGTCTTTAAACTTTGTAGATTCTTTGGCTTTGACGAAGAATCATTCTGACTTTGTGTTGCTTTTTAAGAGAACCTCAATTAGTGTTGATGTTGGTATGAGCATGTGGAGAACCTGCACGATCTTTTCCACCCGCGAGCATACATAAGAAGAAAACATAAAACATGGGTTAGAAATAATCCAGTGCTTACAAGTTTAAACTTCGAGTGTGTTAACAACATAGTGTGAAAACACGACTCTAATTCTCACAAAGGCTGTTCTTAAACTGGAGTCCCACAAGTGAGATAACGCGATGTACCGAAGTACACCTACAGTTCAGATGAGTCACTGAGGTACACCGAAGCTTATTAGTGACATTTTGGTTTCGTGACGTTATGATTTGTTTATTTACAAGTTTGTACGCGTAACAATTCACAATTATGGTTAAAATTAGGCTTAAGCGTAGGTTTTGCAAGCTTATGCGTAAACAGTAAACCATACGCGTAGGCATAAGCTTATGTGTAGGATCTTGACTTACGCGTAGGAAAAGAGATCCTTAGGCATAGAGCTTACGCGTAAGCGTATGTGGGAGTTTATGCGTAAGGCTTACTCGTAAGAGTGAACCTTATGTGTAAGACTCACTGTTTACGCATATCCTTCACAGGATACGCGTAGTCCCTTTGTAGAACCTTACGCGTAAAGGTTACGCGTAAGATTACTCTTACGTGTAACTTTCTACGCGTAAGATGATCCTTATGCATAGAAGACCATGGTTAACCTTGATTCTGAATATTTCACGCATAAAACCTGAAACAAATTCATCATAACACTTTCATTAACACATTATTCAAACCTTTTCTATTTTCACTTGTTATCACAATCAGACACAGTTACGCGTAAGATTAGCTTACGCGTAACACTTAAACCCTAAACATTCAAGAATTACGAATAAGAAATCCATCCATGGAAAATGTACCAAATTAATTTTGGGATGCCTTAGAAGCTATATGACTATTTTGCAACAAGTTATAACATCTAAAACCTCTTGAATCAAAAATACCTAATTCATACGAGTATAAACCCTAGTTTTCAATTACTTAAGATATTTTGTATCTGGGAATGAATCAAGCATGGTTTTGGTTAATTAAACATGTATACAACAACATATGAGCAACTAATTATCCTGAAACACTCTCAAATGAAAAACCCTAAATCCACGCATAAACCCTAATCTAGAAAAATGATTGAAATCATTTTCTAGGTGGATTTTGATGTTGAAAATGTGTATAACACTTGATTTTAAACATTTTGACACAATAACATCCATCATAAACATTCAATGATGATTTTGTGTTCTAACGCATACGCGTAGAACACCAAATCATCCCAAACTCAAAAACTACCCGTTGGATGTTTATGAAATTAAAAACCATTGTTTGTAATAACACAAAGATCATTTAAACACTTACAGATTGGAGGTTTATAACACGGATTTGAAGATGAAATGATAGGCGTAGGATTGGTGGTTGAAGTATTACATGAATGTATTAAATGTGGAAGATTAGTTGGTGGAAGGTTTTTGTTAAAAAATATTTTAGACTTTTGACAAATTTAGTCCCTCCACCTCAACCATTTTCATCCATAGCCCATAGCTTCCATTTTAGTTACGTAAAGAATGATATTTAGAAAGAAACTTGACGACACTCCCCCTTGACTTAAGAAATAATGAAATTTTATAAATTTGAGTCCGGGGAGTGTCAATAACCAGAAATGTGACCACCATTATCAAAGAAACAACCAGGATGAGGTAACATGCAAGTACAAGGTTTTATGAAACCAAAAAATATTTGCTTTCTCCCCCTCAACACTTGACCGAGAAAATACTGAGTTTTGAAAGAGTAAAGTGTTGACGGAAGATTTGTACTTGACATGTTTGAAAAAAATATAGATAGAAGAATATTTTTGTAGTTTTATCAGATTTTATATTTTTGTATTTTGTTTTTGAAAATATTTACAAAAGAGGTTTTGGTGTTAGACTGGTTTTAAGATTGTTTTAAAAGTTCGTCCAGTTCCTCTGGAGTCAAACACCGCATACCAATCCGGTGGACCAACTCAGTAAACCTGGCATGAGCTAAGGCTTTGGTGAGAAGATCTGCCAGTTGGTATTTGGTACCCACAAAGTATAATTCAACGGTACCCTTTTCCACATGCTCCTTGATGAAATGATATCGAAGGTCGATGTGCTTTGATTTCAAATGTTGAACTGAGTTGCACGATATCGCAATATCACTTCGATTGTCGCAAAGTACATCGAGTTTCTATCAAATACATAACCATAGTCTTTGAGTTGTGTTCTCATCCAAATGGCTTGAGCACAACACGCCGACATGGCTACATGTTCGCTTCGCTGAGGACAACGATGTAGAATCTCGCGCTTCGATTGCCATGACACCGTTTATCACCAAGAAATTGTAGAGCTCCGAGGTACTTTTCTGAGAATCTAAGCAACATGCATGATCACCGTCTGGAAAAAGCTATTAGTTCAAAACCAGAATCCTTCAGATACCAGATCCCCAAGTTAATGGTTCCCTTGATGTATCGGAGGATTATTTTAGCCATAGAGAGGTGAATTTCAGTTGGTCGTGCCTGATAACAAGAGCAAAGATAAACAGCAAATACAATGTCAGGTCTACTGGTTGTTAGATACGTGAGAGACCCAATGATACTTCAGTATTTGGTAGGGTCAACCAATTTCCCATGCAAATCAGCGTCCAGTTTCTTGGTATGTGCCAATGGTGTGGCATAGGTGTCACAACTTTGCATTCCATGTTTGTTTAAAATTTCAAGGGCATATTTGGACTGACTCAAGAAAATACCACGGGGTGATTGATGAACTTGCAGTCCTAGAAAGAACGTAAGTTCACCCATCATGGACATTTCAAATTGTTTTTTCATAAGTTTTGAAAAAGCGTTTGAGTACTTTAGATGTGTTGACCCAAAAATGATGTCATCCACATAAATTTGAACGATTAAAATATGTGCCCCGTGATATTGTATGAATAGTGTTGGGTCGACCGATTCTTTAATGAAATGATTAGAGAGGAGAAAGGAGGATAACTCATCATACCACGCCCAAGGTGCTTGTTTGAGACCGTAGAGAGCCTTGTTCAATTTGTAAACGTGGTTCGGGAACTCTGGATCAACGAATCCTTCTGGCTGGCTAACATACACCGTTTCTTTCAGTTTTCCATTGAGAAAGGCAGTTTTGACGTCCATCTGAAAGACCGTGATGTTCATGTGAGCCGCAAAAGCCAGAAAAATCCGTATAGCCTCAAGACGAGCAACCGGAGCGAATGATTCTTCAAATTCAATACCCTCTTCCTGTCTATAACCCTTAGCCACCAGACATGACTTATTTCTGATTACGGTTCCTTCAGCATCCAATTTGTTTTTCCAAATCCATTTTAGACCAATAACATAGACTCCAGTTGGTTTTTCAACCAATTCCCATACTTCAAGACGTTTAAACTGATTGAGTTCTTCTTGCATGGATTCAATCCAGTTGTCATATGTCATGGCATCCTTAATGTTTTTGGGTTCATCTTGGCAGACGGTAAGTGCATAAATGCAGTGTTCACCGTCAGCCTGAAGTCTTTGTCTAGTTACGACTGGTTGATTCGGGTTTCCAATAATGTTCACAAGAGGATGGTCTTTCGTCCAACGATGTGTGGAGGTTGATGTTGATATACATTCGCAAATTTTGAGGATTCAAATGACTTGTAGATGATTCCGCAACATCGGCGGCGTAAGCATTTGCAAACGGGTTGAAGAACGATTTGGATCATAATCTGCGGTGGGGTACTTCATTGTTCGTAATATCATCACCGGTTCGGCGTCGTTGGATGCGGTTTATTCGATCGTTGTTGTAGAATCAATCGGTGGTGCTTCCTCAACGAGAGTTGTTGTAGCAGTGTATCGGTATTGGATTTTGATCGGGTTGAGCAACAAAACATTTGATACATCTCGAGCACGCTCATCAATATCATCACTAAACAGAGGAGCAAATAGTCGCTCCATTTGACGTCGAGTAAGTTGTAAACTAGTTTCACCGATGATGGAGTTTGAGGAAGTTTAATCGGTTATGACCGGGTTCCAAGTCGTTATGCTCGAAGCCATTTCGTAAGCTCATCGAATTGGCATGAATCGCTTCGAGAATCTCCTTGTACGACGATTCCGCATCCAGTAACCCTTAAGTTTTCACAATATCCAACAAAGACTCCAATGTCGACTTTGGCTTTGAGCTTACCAAAGTCATCACGATCATTATTCGGATAACAAAGGGATCCAAATACATGAAAGTGTTTAAGATTTGGTTTACGGTTGTGGATAAGATCATAAGGTGTTTTGTTGTGGCGTTTGGTAATCATTGAACGATTACGAGTGTAGCATGCGATTGACACGGCTTGACCACAATTAATCCGAAGTTTAGCATTAATTAACATTGTTCTTGCAGCTTCCACTAACGCACGGTTTCATCTTTCAACTACTCCGCTTTGTTCTCGTGTTCGTGCAATAGATGTTTGATGCTCAATTCCACTTTCTCATAAAATGCACGAAGAGTTTGATTTACAAATTCGGCCTTTGTGCTGCTCGATTTGTCGACCGTGTTTGAGTCGAACTTGAATTTTCGTGAGAAAGGTGATGATCATTTGTGGAGCTTGATCTTTACTTCGAAGAAGATAAACCCAAGTCCATCTTGAGTAGTCATCGACAATTACCAAGATGTAGCGTTTGCCATTAATCGTCTGCACGCGCATCGGGCCACACAAATCCATGTGAAGAAGATGAAGCACATGCTGTGACCTGTGTTCCACTTTAGAAGGAAAGTGAGCACGAGTGCTTTTCCCTTGTTCATAAGCTGAGCATAGGTGAACTTTAGAATATCGAAATCGTGGGAGACCTTCAACAAGTTTGTATCGTGCAAGATTGGTTATGGTTTAAAAGTTTAAATGTGAGAGACGACGGTGCCATAGCCAAGATTTTGTTGATGTTGCCTTTGAAAGTAGACAGATGGGAGATGAAGCAATCATGTCTTGCATTGAGATTGTTTAAAGACTTGAATTGCGGGTGCCAGACATAAGATCGTTTCCTTGTAGATCACGAATGAAACAAGTTTTCTCCCGAAAAGCAACTTCCAAATCTCCATCACAGAATTGACCAACTGAGAAGAGATTGTGACCGAGGCCTTCCACATAATAAACCCTGACAGTGCCAATGAACTTTAAAACAAAGTTGGATAACAGTTTGAGATTGCATGTCATGTGCCGAGAACATCCGCTATCAACAATCCAGAGGATGATCTGTATCACATGCATTAAACATATACAACACAGATGGAATAGAAGTAGATGTGGAACCCGAAGAGTTAGAGGGTTCCGAAGTATTTGTAGTTGAATCACAATGTCTATGATTTTAGGTATCCATGTAAAGCCAAGTGTATTATGTAACCATTTCTGCCATCTCCAACTAGTCTGAGCTTTGGTCTTAGTAAATGCACTAGGTGATAAGTTCTTCCTAGGAGGTGAAGGGGTTACTTTGGGTACGTCAATGATCGTAGCCGGAACACTAGAAGGTGGTTTACCTAGTACAGACTTAGAAGCATTAGTGGGCCTAGAGGTATTTCGTGTTCTATTATTCCGTGTACGAGATAAGATAGCCTTAGCAACACATTTATCATGACAACCAGAAAACATGCTTTTATGACAACCAACACAAGAAGCTTCAAACATAACATTTAAAGTACTTAAAGATTTAGCATTCGTTACATCACTTTTTCTATTACATTTGTCAGACGCAATATCTAAAGTGGGTGCAACTTGAGTTTTATTCAAAGTCCTAAGGTGTTCTTCTACTTCAAAGATTCTTTATTGTTCTTTTCACGCCGCAACTTCCTATTCTTCCTTGTATTGCTCCTAGGCTGTGAAGTGCGGGCGTTGGAAAAAGAGGCAACTATTCCTGTTTCAGTAGAGGGAAGCACATTAGTTTCTTGTGGTTTGTCATTAGATGTTCTAGAGTCAAGTTGAATCGTGCTAGGTGCAGTTACTGTTGTGTTACTATCCCTATCTTGCTTAAGTTTTACCAACTCTTCATTTAAGTCATGGATATTGTGTAACAAATCTTGATTTTGAGAACGAATGTTTCCATAAACGTTTTGGACTTCTTTAGTGTATGCAAGATGGTGATCAAGTTCTTGTGATGCTTCATGACGAGTCTTTTTGAGCAAATCAAATATGATACCATATTCAGTTTTGACTTTGGCAATTTCTTGTTCATATTTTGAAATTTGACACTTCAAAGACGCGTTTTGATCATCCAGTTGCTCAAGTTTAGGATTAAGAGCTTTGGTATGCAACTGGTTGATTTTTTTTTGCAAAGCGAGTTCTCGATTTTGACAATCTTTTGGACACCATTGAAGACGACGTTTTGCATTTGAAAGTTCGTTAAACAAACATTCATTTTCAGTTTTTAAAGACATGATTTGTGACACAGTATCAGTATTCTCAACAATTTCAATGGAATCAACAGAATTAGCAGAGATATAATCAAATGCATATGCAACAGAATGTAATATCACAATATTATTGATATAAGCACAGATAACATCTTCCAATAGTCGATCAACATCTTTTCTTAACATTTTCTTTTTACGTTTTGTATTAGAAATCGATGTTTCTGTTTGTTCGAAAACTCTTTTCAAAAGTCCAAGCTCTTTGTGAAAATCCCGTTCCCAATATATTGCACACATTTTCAAATTTCAGACATGGGGTAAAATTCTTTTCTGAAAAATATCTCTTTGTTCTCGCGCGAGAGGCGATTGAAAATGTTCAACTTTTATTTCAGAATGAAATTCAATTTCACGTTCCAAAAGTTTGATGTCCGAAAGGAATGTTTCAAAATATTTAAGAATTTTACATTGTTCGGATAATGTTTTTACTTCACTGAGTGAAGGTAAAGGACCATTAATTTGTGTAGAATTGGGTTGGGGACCAACATTAGAAGACTCAGAAATAGGTGTAATAACCCAAGGTGTGTTAGAAGTATCCTGTTCTTCGACGAAAGTGATGGCTTTTGAATAGTTAAATGGTTTGTTATAAACAACATTTTCTAATTTTGATCGACTCTCGTCTTCTGCATCTAATTCCTCTTGACGATTATATTCAACAACACTCATAATGGAATCATCAATTCTATGTTCTGCACTGTAAACTTCAGGAGTTGGTTTGAATGCTCTATTTGAAAACTTTGGTTTGTAATCAGCAAGATTCGGTCCATATTCATTTGGATATGGTTTAAATGTAAACTTTTGAATAGTTGTGATTGACTCACCATATTTATAAACAACATTTCGAAACTCTTTGATTTTGTTTTGTAAGTCGACAATTTCTTCAAGATAGTTATCTATTCGTTTCGTTGAATGCTTTTTGTATTCAGAGAACTGTTTTTGACAAGTTAACAACTTAGACTTGGCTTTTTGAGTTTCCAAAGTGAGAGCGTTAAGTTGTTGTTTATGATCATATTTCGCTTGTTCTATTTGAGACAAAGAAAGCATTCTTAAATGCGACTAGATCACGATCTCGTTGTTCTAATGATTTTTCGCTTTGGTAAGATTTAGCAAAAGCGACTTCAAAACCTTTTTCACGTTTTTCTTGTGTTTGAAAAATCTTGAGTTGATATTTTAAGCATTCATTATCCTTAGTTAACAATGCATTTTTGTCCTTTAATTGCTTATTGATGTCCTTACATATTTCCAGTCGGGATTCTTGGTCTTTAAGTAAGGTCATGAGCTCAATATCTAGATTAGACGAAAGCTCAGCTTGTTCAACGTGAGTCTCAACATGATCATTATTCAGATTCTCAAGTATAACCACGGAGTCAACTTGATTATCAATGGTAACCGTAAGGTCATCTTGATCGTCAAATATAACTACGGGATCTATTTGATTATCATCAGAATGAGATGTAGACGGCTCATGTTGAACATTCCGATCCTTGTCGGATGCGATGTTGGCGGAGATATCGATCAAGAATGAATATAGTTTGATCCGGTACACGAGACAAGCCGTCGCTGTCATACATCGGGCTCAGATCACTCATGTGGAGTTCGTGCATGTTTGCCATCAACATAATCGCTTTGCATTAGCCTCGCAAGTCCTCCATATCATCATCAGAATCTGCATTTGTCATGAAGCTCTGTTCCTTGTTAGTAAGAGTTCCACCAGCTTCATCCTTAAGAGCCAAGAGCAAAGCCTCTTTGTGATAAGCGCTGTCTCTTGTCCTCGGCTTTGGGCATGCATTAGCCAGATGACCCGTCTCATTACAGTTATAACAACGAAGACCATTAACCCCATTCCTTCCCATTGGATTAAACCCTTAACCACCGCCCATCTGACGAACATTACCACGATTCTGAACTTCAACACGTCCATTGTTAACAACAGCCTGATTCCTTGTGTTTGATGAGGTACGAATGCGATTGTTGGATTTGTTTGAATATCGGCCGAATGCTCTAGAAATCATGACAAACCCTTGTTGCAATGCATCGAAAGCTTCTGTATCCTCATTAGATTCACTGTAAAGTGCTTAATCATTGTTGTTGTTGTATGGAACCAATTAAGTTTCTTGAGATTGGTGCTGTGACGGATTGTATGGTGTAATTGTTGCAGTTGGTTGTGGAGGATTTGTGAAGACAGTTTGTAATGTCGGGAATTAAGGATAACAAGCTTGAGCCAACAAAGCTAATTGTTGATTATCCGGAAGTGAAGGTGAGACAGGGAGTCCACGGATAACCCTTTCTTTGTCAACTTCTTTTTGATGGGGCTTCAAATAGTCGTACAACAATCCGTATGTAGCATGATGAAGGTTCTTCGCTTGACGGATGAAAATGACATACTTTTCCCAATCAGGACCAAGACTACTCAGGAACTTAGTGTTGACAGCAATTCTTGGCATGATGATGTTATATTTGTCCAAGTCATTGATGATGTCTGAGAATTGATGATGATATGACTCTAATGTCTCTCCAGGTTCAATCATGAAGTGTTCATAAGCTAAATAGATTTTAGATTCCATGTCTTCTTGATTGAGTTTTGTGCCTTCCATGAGAAGATGAATATGCTCCCACATTGCTTTAGCAGTCTTTTGAGCATCAACACTTCGAAGTATCGGATTAGGTAATCCCAAAAGGATGTATTGCATTGCCAGTTCATCGGCTTCAAAGTGTAGAAGTTGATCAGTAGTGAGTTCATTAAGACTGACAACGTTGGTGACATCACCTCTTGGTGGATTAGCATTTGGATCTCCGGGTGTAGTGACAGTAGGCATCTGAAACGAACCTTCCATGATGACCTTTTTCAAGAACTTTCCATGTGGCTTCTTTAGATCACAAAACCTAAAGAACCTTATCACCCATTGATCATAGTTTCCGGGAGTGAGGATTGGAGGTCTATCAAGTGATCCAGCTTCATGTATGGATTGTTGGCTACTTAAAGCTTCACACATCTTACCAAACCAAGACGGTTCCTTCATAGTGTTCCTGGATGGATGTTGATTATGAAGGTTTGTGTAAGGTTGTACTTGAAGACTAGGTGGTGGTTGAATCATTTGTGGTTGAATTGCTCCATGAGGAAATGGTTGTTGAAGTTGTTGTTGTTGTTGTTGTTGTTGTTGTTGTAGTTGTTGATAAAATTGTTGTTGTTGATGGATTTATTGTTGTTGTTGTTGTTGTTGTTGAGGATACACATGAAGGAAGTAGCTAGAGTATGGTGGTTGAGACATCTTGAAACTTGTGTTGATGATGGATCTTTGTAGTCGAATGAAACTTAGTTGATGAGGTAACCTTATGCGTAGAAAACCAGCTTAGGCAAAGAAATCACCTTATGCGTAAACTACTAACTTACGCGTAAGAATAGTTTACGCGTACGAATAGCTTACGCGTAGGAATGAAAAACACTAAGCTTAGGCGTAGACTAAGGGCTTAGTAGTAGAATGCTTATGCGTAAGATTAGCTTAGGCGTAAGACTGGCTTAGGCGTAAGAAAATGCTTAGGCAGAAGGATTCTACGCGTAAGTACTTAGGCTTAGGCGTAAAACTAGGGTTTTGCCCAAAAAATCCTTTACACTTACTCCAGTGTAAAAGATATCCAAAGTCGAAGTGTTTTCAGGCTTATCCAAGCAAGAAAACACTGAGTAACCAATAGCACTGAAGATCAAGCCTTGAATAGCTTATGCGTAACTTTAGGGTTTTCTTATGCGTAGAAAAAGCCAATTTTTACCAAAACTGAATTTTAATCACAAAGATGTTTCTAAACCAGATTTTTATGATGAAAGAGCTTTAATATCACTAAAATATCATAAAAGTGTGAAACTTGATGATCAAAAAACTCTTTTTACCTTACGCGTAGAAGTAACTACACGACTTAAACCAAGCTTAAAAACAAAGAAATACACGTAAAGTTTCAAACTTTTTGCCAAAAACTTAAACTTTAACACCAAATAACCTTGAAAGGACAAGAATCTTGACTTTTAAAGTGTAAAAATGAAAGCTTTTATGCGTATGAAAGTGTAATACCGAAACCCACGCGTATGAAAGAAAAACTCAAAAACAAAATCGTTCACCTAACTATTTGGCGAATGATACCACTGTTAGGTCACCATTTTTGTAACACAAGCATCAATATGAAGAAATGAGGAAAGAAAGGATCGGATGAACACACACACACTTATGCGTATAAATATGTAGAAAGTTTATGCATAGAATAAATGTGAAAGTGAACAACCAACTCCCAAATGGGAGTTTACAAGATTACTTATAGGAAGGAACTAGGGCAACATGCAAGTTCCCTTCCTTTCCTTATTGGGCTTGGGCCAAGGCTTATGGGATTTCTACATAAGCCTTGCCATGATTACTAACATAAAAGCCATAATTAAGCTAACTATTACATATTGATTACTAACACTTGTAATCTAGTTTAGGAGTGATTCCAACAATAACTCTTTGAGTTCTTTGATCAAAGGCTGCAAGAAAACATCAATGTCCTTTGCAGCTGATTTAGGGCCAGGAACTAACATCGTCAACATTAAAGAAGTCTCTTTCATACACATCCAAGGGGGTGTGTTGTATGTTGTCAATATCACCGGCCACATGTTGTAACTTTGACTCATGTTGCCAAACGGATTGAAACCATCAGCAGCCAACCCTAATCGGACGTTTCTAGGGTCACAAGAAAACTCAGGTTTCATTATGTCAAAAATTTTCCATGCTTGACCATCACACGGGTGATTCATCTTACCATTTTCCTTAGACTGTCCAGTAGCATGCCAAGTCATCCACTTTGCGATGTCTTTTATGTTGAACATACATTGTAGTCTAGGTTTTAACGGAAAGTAACGCAACACCTTGTTGGCAACTTTCTTCCTCTTTGTCTTTTGGTTTTTCCATCCACTCTCGTTGCAGATTGGACAATTATTGAGATTTTTGTTCTCATCTGATCCCCAAAATAAAAAAAAACAATCATTTATACAAGCATGGATCGATTCGTATCCTAACCCGATATCGTTATATGTCTTCTTGATTTCATAGTATGACGGTGGGAAATTGAATCCTTTACTAGGGGGACATGCCTTTTGCAAAAGAGCTAGAATCTTGTTAAACCTGACATAAGTTATTTTATGTAAGACCTTGATGTGCGAAAGCTCTGGCGTAAAGCTCAATGTAGTCATATCACAACCTGGGTACAACTTTTGGGTGGACCTAGCAAGTAACTCTTCATACTTGTTAGTAATGCTAGGATCATTGGTTTGAGCTGGTTGAGGACCTGTTGTTTGATCTGGTTGAGAAACTGTTGTTTGAGATGATGGAGTTGGGACATTATCAGCAGAAATATCTTGGAAGAATGCATCCATGTCCATGTGTTCAGGTGAAGGTGGTTTTGGTGTGTTGTGTACTACGGGTGGAGGAAGCGGTTCACCGTGATATTTCCAAGTGGTATATTGTGTGTCAAACCCGTATTTAGATATGTGTGACTCAAGAGTTTTGAGCGCACCCAATTTAGTTGGAGCGTTACCACAACAAACACATGGGCAATGAATCATTTTGAGATGGGGTTTAACAATGGCTCACAATGCGCGATTTAATGCAAAAGACCATCTAAAATTGGGAATAACGGTTGGATACAAGTGGTCCAACTCTTATCAATTGTCATTATGCGTTGTAAAAACATATTCAAAAAATGAATTTATATATATACATACATATGCAAATAAACACATTCAAACATGAAAAGGCGTAATTATGAGTTGTTCTGCTTACCTAGTGCAACCATGGAAGGCAATCCTAGCTCACTCTTTGAATGTGTCGTCTCATATATGAATGCGATATCGATTTACTATTTGAAAAAATTTGGCAAGATTTCCTCAACTCCCCAAACTGCATTAAAGACATATTCGTAGGAGTGAAAGGGAAATACTGTCGAATTTCTCTCAAATAGTAAAACCGTTATAAGCATCCATATCCTAAATGAGACAAAACATTCAAAAAGCAGTCCCAAACAGGTGACTTTCCGAAATTAATTTCTAATAAATTAATTTCGGACGGTTTTCTATAGGATGATTAACCCGGACGGGAATTTCCAAAATTAATCACTAAAATCCTAAAACAAGAATACAAGTTTAACAATCACAATATTACTAACCAAAGTATCATTTTCATTTTAACAATTAATAACATATCACATGATATTTTTTCCGATATCACATATCATTTTCATTTTAACACGGTCACTTTAAGTATTATAACTAACAATTAATAACATATCACATGACATTTTTTCCGATATCACATATCATTTTCATTTTAACACGGTCACTTTAAGTATTATAACTAACAATTAATAACATATTATATAAAAGTATATACATTATCGACAAAGTAATAAAAGTGTATACATATATATACCTATTTCGCGGCTGAAATACAGGAAGTGAAGAAAAGAGAGAGAGAAAAAGAGGTGGTCGCTCGACCCGGCCTGACACGGCTGTCCCGGTTGACCCCGACGGTCCCGGCTGTTCCAAACACTACACATAAAACCATAGTTAAACAAACCATTGTCGTCCCAAAACACATTGTCGTACCAAATTAATTAATAAAAACTTTTTACGAAGACATTGTCGTACCAAAACACGTTAACAAAATAAAATAAAAGTCACTAACCAACACAAAAGGTGGTGGTGGTGGAGCTGCGGCTGCTGCGGTTCGTGGTGGTGGAGCTGCGGCGGTGGTTCACGGTGGTGAGCTGCTGCTGTGGTGGAACATCTAACCAACAGAAACACAACATAAAACCATAGTTAAACAAACCATAAATTAAATAAATTAAATTAACAAACAACTTTTTTTTAAAAAAAATACCTTTAAACAAAACAAAATAACAAAAATTATACAAATTGTGCACAGTGGTGCATGTGTAATTGATGGTTACGAGTGATAGTAGTGTTGTGGTGGTGTCGAATTGAAGAAAATAGCGTTTTTTCGATTTTTATGGATTTTTTTTCTTTTTTTACGAGCAGTTTTTGTTTTTGTTGAAAGAGATGAAGATGAGATCTGGTGTCAATTATTGAAGTAAATTTGGGACGAAACAAAAAGGGACGACATTGTCGTACCTTTTTGTTTTTTTTTGCGAATTATTTTGCGGGTTATTTGATTTTTTGTGAAATTTTTGGTAAAAAAAAAGGGTACGACAATGTCTTCCCTTTTTGTTTTTGTTTTTTTTTCCCTTTATTTTATGTATATTAGAATGTGTTTAAATTATTTAATTAATACTAATTAAAGTAAATTTGTTATAAAAATTTTAAATAATTTAAAAATTAATTAATTAGTTATAAAAAGTTTAAATAAATTAAAAATAATTTAAATTAGTTATAAAAAATTTAAATAATTTAAAAATAATTTAAATTAGTTATAAAATATTTAAATTGATTAAAAATGATTTAAAATTAATTATAAATTGTTCATATAAATTAAAACGGATGAAATGTTAAACGAACGAGTCAAGATGATATCGTTATACATGACATGTTAAAACGGATGAATCGAGATATTATCGTGATACATGAAATGTTAAACGAACGAGTCGAGATCTTCCCGTTATACATGATATGTTAAACGAACGAGTCAAGATGATATCGTTATACTGGAGATGTTAGACGAATGATTCTAAATGACATCGTTATACATGATATGTAACACTAACGAGTCTAGGTGATATCGTTATACATGATATGTTAAAGGAACGAGTCGAGATGATATTGTTATACATGACATGTTAAAACGGATTAATCAAGATAGTATCGTGATACATGAAATTTTAAACGAACGAGTCAAGATGATATCGTTATACAAGATATATTAAACTAACAAGTCGAGGTGATATCATCAAAACTGGTTAGTCTATAACTCTTTATCTCATCAAAACATCCAACCAAAATAATGGCGCCAAAACTTCCCTCCAAAAATACTGGCACCAAAACTTCTCACCAAAAGCTACCAGATCTGCTCTATATATCACATAAAGAAAACTTGAGATCTTATCCCACCAAAAGCTACCAGATCTTATCCTCAAAACCACTCAACCTCACAACCTCTTATCTTCACACAAATTTCAAAACTTGAGATGGAGCCATTTAATCCTTTTATGTGTTCGTGTGGTGCAGGAAATATATGTCACAATTCTCAATTTCCTGTCATTTTGCAAACCCTCAAATTTTTTACTATTCATCTCGAGAATTTACTATTCATCGGTTACTATTCATCATTTTACTATTCATCGTTTTTGAAGTCGATTTGATATTTTGAGAGGTTATTTCAAAATTTTACTATTCACAAAACACTATTCATTCCCGGAGAAAAATTTATATTCATGATTTTTATTCATCATTTTTCGTAAACTAGGTTTACGAGTATCAAATTCGCGTAACCGTAAGGGTTTAGCTGCTTATTCATGGAACATCATTAAGAACATTTCATATAAACTAGAGTTAGTCTACATATCATCAGTAACATCATTTTCATATTAGTTCATGCATGGGTTTGCATATTTCATTAACGTATATTTTTCTATTAAATAAACGCTATCGCACGATCATTTATTTTGAATAATTGATCTGACACTTCCAAAAATTATCCTTATATATTTTTATACTCATTTTAAGACTATAAAAATATATTATTAGTTTACCCGATGTTTTGAATTTATTTTGTATATAAATTGTATATATATATATATATATATATATATATATATATATATATATATATATATATATATATATATATATATATATATATATATATCTATTACGGTTTTCGTAAATCCAACTCGATAATTATTTATTCACTCAATACTTGCGAGAAATGTATTTTTATAATTTTTACGACCTAGAGGTTTATATTTCAAAACCTCTAGGTTGATTATATATTTGCAACAAAAATCCCTTCATCACTCAAGTAAGTGTTCTAATGATTTTTCCTAATCTTTCATAGAATTATTTGATCTATTTTTAGGATCTAGTAAGAAAAACATGCAAGTATTCTATGATTCATACCACTTTTTACTTGTTTTTATTACCTATTATTAGTTTAAACTTTTCTATAATTATTCCCATGAGACCTATCATTGTTGATGAAGTTTAGAAACCCATGATACCCTAAGAAGGTGTATGGTAGGTTTAGATTAGATTTGGTGTTGATTTGAAATGGTTGGAACAAGTATTACACTAGAAAAATCATTTTCGACAACTTATAATTAACGGCTGTTCATTTTTGTAAAATCTGGAAATTTCGACAGGTCATGGATTATTTTGGTTTATATTTTCAGAAAATAGACTTTAAAACGGAACCGTGGTCGCTTGAACGGGTTAAAACGGATTTATAACGAAGAAGTTACGCTATTTTCAAGTTTAAAGACGAAAACTAATTTTCTGGAAAATACAAGCTGTCAAGGGTTATTTAAGGGGCAGAAATGAGTTTTAAACCTTATCTAAATGAGTCGATTTATCAAAAATATATTAGTATACTTTAACACGAAACTAAGGATATATAAAACGTAGAAAACGGACTTATAACGACTAAGTTATACGCGTTTTAAATGTGGATATCGTACTTATTTTTACAAGTAATAACACTTATATATTTTCCTATTAGTCCAAAATGGTTATCGCAAGTGACCGTGTTTGGAGCCATTTTTCTTATCGATAGAGTACTTTTGAGAAAATAATGTCTTTAAGTAAAAGTGAGTTCACCTGGCCTATTTTCCAAAATGTTCAACCGTTCGTCAAACGAAGTTGTTACGAGTAATATACGATCTCTCAAACTTTTCCGAAAATTACTCATAAACTATAATTTCTTGATAAATCACTAAGCAACTATTGTAGGATGTCGTTTCAATGTAAGTACCTGTAAAGTATTTTATAACATGACGAGATGTCATAAACGTGTATTTCGACGATAAACTTCATCTTTAAAAATGTACAAGTGGTATGGATATCATATGAATTTGCATGCACGACATTGTTTCATGACTTACATTAGAACATATCATTCATATTAGGTTGCACCTCATTTCAGTGTATCCACTTTTGTCATCATAATCATTGCATCAGGTGAGTTCGTAGCCCCACTTTTACTCTTTTAATTGTTTTATAAACTCTTTGGGGGAGATACATGCTCAACTACTTGCTTTTACTTTACACTTATATGAACTTAAATAACTGTTGTTTCACTACTTATGCTAGTAAGTAGATTATGCCAAACTAAATTGATTACTATGTTATGAACACTATTATTTGAACCACTTTCCTTGATTTTGAACCCTTCGACATATACATTTGAACTCTTTTAAATTGATTTGGACCCTTTTGATATATCTTGAACTTGTTTGACTTGATTTTTGAGCTCTTTGACTGTTTTGAACTTTTGAACTCGACTTAAACTCTTGAACTTAATTGTGAACTTTTGACTGGAACACTTGAACTTAATTATGAACTTATGATTTGTTTGAACTTATTAGACCGTACGTGCTATGACCCTAAAAGTCTCCCTTGTTCGGAGCAACCTAAAGTCTCCCTATGTGAACGGAGCAATACCAATTCTCGCCTTATTGGTGGAGTGTGCAAAGTCTCCCTATGTGAACGGAGCAATACTAATTCTCGCCTTATTGGTGGAGTGTGCAAAGTCTCCCTATGTGAACGGAGCAATACCAAGTCTCGCCTTATTGGTGGAGCGTGCAAATTCTCCCATGTTCGGAGTGTTCTTAATTGTATATAATAGTTGTATGATGTACCGTTCGTACATTCGCATTGTTAGTCTCCTATTAGTAGGTAGTATGAATAGCGCTATTAGAGGTCGGCCAACCTCTCATTCACTATGTTACGGGACGCATATTATTTATTCTAGGGGTTTTTCCTGGCATACATTATTATATACGTGGTGCTATACTATGAACTATTATGACAACGTATACTTGACTACTAGACATACTACTTTTGGCAGTGGGTTATGAACATACAGGTTGCAAGTTTTGTATGGGCGGAACTTGGAACTGAGTGGATTTACAATGCCTTTGCTTTATGGACTATTCTCAATGACCAAAAACTTTGTCTTTGCTGCATGAACGTTCTTTAAAAGCTTTACTTGTTAAACAAACTCTATGAACTCACTCAACCATTGTGTTAACATTTTTAGCATGTTTTATCTCAGGTATCTAAGGCATTCACTTCATGGCATGCATGTGGACTTATCATAGAGTCGCGGTGACGACTCGTCTCACATATATTTTATGCATTTAACTATCGTTTGATTGTAACAAACTCATTTTGGTACATTGGAAATCTTTTGGGACCTATGTTTTGTAAACTCTGATTATTTTACTTAATCAAACGATATTTTCAAAACGACACGTTAGGTCGTTCGATATAATTGTAACTTTGATGCTATGACAGTCGTCCCCCAGTATTCCATTCCGCTGCAAATCAGGTAATTTGGGGGTGTGACAATATAAGATTAAGAACATCACATAGAGAATATTCATCTGGACGGCAATATTATGCATGTCCTATGTCGAAGGTGAACAATCATACATTTCTTATTTATGTAAATATACAAATTATTGGGTTGTAATTTCTTATAATTTTCTTATTATGTAACAGCCCAGAAAAGAAGATAATGGGTGCGGATATTTTATGTGGAAGAGTGAATTTGACGAGTACTTAAGAACAATCTCTTCTCGTTCAACATCTCAAGGTTCGGATCCGCACCAACAGAGTGCTCGATTGCCATGACAAAGATCTTAGGATAAACTTTTGGAATCACAAAAACAGGTGCTAGAGACAAGAGTAAGGTTGCTGGAGGCAAGACTTGAAATGGAAAGGATTCCTGACGACCACGCATGTCAATCAGATGCATTACTTCGTGATCTGTTAGGTGACATGGAAAATCTTCGTATGTAGTAGTGTTGTTGTTGTTGTTGTTGTTGTTGTTGTTGTTGTTGCTGTTGCTGTTGCTGTTGCTGTTGTTGTTGTTGTTGTTGTTGTTGTTGTTGTTGTTGTTGTTGTTGATGAATATGGTTCTTATAAGAACTCATCTTTAATGAAGTTCTTAATGAATATGGTTCTTATAATACGTATGTTTCACTTATTACTATTTACCTTTCAATTTGACCATGTTCTAAGTTAACAAGATTATGGTTTCCAAACACCCCTTTTCCAATACTAAATTACACATGAATAAAGAAACAACTTGACAACAAAACGAAACAGATCAAACGAAACAAATCGGCAAGCAAACGAAACAACTCAAACGATATGATACACACGACATAGACCATAACAAACATCGCCCATTCAATTTTTTTCCTGCTACTTCCCTCTCTGCTAGAACATGCACCATCGCTTCCTTCCTTTGCTTGACGAACTGCTCAAACAATGCTTCAAGATTTGTTACCTGCTTCCGCATCATCAAATGTGTAATCAAACGCGCTTTCTCCAGCTCCATCTTTTTCCTTCCTTTTCTTGACGAATCGCTCAAACATTGCTTCAACTTCAGCGTGTTTTCTCCTCCAACACCATTAGCTTCACAAATCCAAATACACCTCGTAGAATGGTCTGTTTCCTTAACCATTCCAGAATGCGGTCTCTCATCAACGGGTCTATGTTCTTATAAGAACTATATTCATCATAAATTTCTGACCCATACGTATCAAGAACTCGAGTAAAGAGATATATCGATGATAAAACCAGTGACCACTCTTTTTCCGGCGTGTAATCAGCCATTATATTGTTACGTGTGTTTTATGGGAATTGACGATTGGGTTATTTATGTTTTGTCGGGATATATAAGGAAAACTTTGCGGGATATATAAAGTTGCAATTTGGCGGGAAAAATAATGGCGGGAAACTATTAGCGGTAAAAATAATGGCGGGAAACTATTAGCGGTAAAAAGGTTTGCTTGTCAAGTTGTTTCGTTTTCTTGTCGAGTTTTTTCGTTTGCTTGTCCGCGAGTTGTTTCTTTTGATTTTTTTAAGCAATCTTTCACATAAAATATCCACATCATGATCTTTTGCTCTTCCACATTAATTTTTTTTTTAATTCTATAAATGTATTTAATTTTAAATTAAAGTATTTAATTATAAATATAAACTATTTAATTTTAATTCTATATTAAATAAAAGTATTTAAATTATATAAAAATAATTTTTTAAAATTAAATAATTTAATTAAAAACTGGTTTACAAAGTTTAAAAAATAAAAATAAAAATTATAGATTTACAGTTTGGGACGACAATGTCGTCCCAAAGTGTTTGGCGGGATAAAAAAAAAGGGCGAGATGTATTTATTTACGTGACTGGTTTATTAAAAAGATTTTAAATTATAAAAAAACAAATAATTACAAAAAGGCAGGACATTGTCGTGCCTTTTTGCGTCGTGCCAAATCTTTTTAGTTGACTGCTATTTTTGTTGAAAACGTGTGGGTCCTACCTGCATTTTGGGACTACATTGTCGACCCAAAAAAAAGGGCGTCCCCAATTTGTGATTTTGGTGTAGTGATATACAGTTATATAATACTAGCAGGGTACGCGCGTGTTGCGGCGGCGGGTACCCTGTAACTAAATTTTTTGACGAGCGATTTTTTTAGATTATACGTTTTCCGTGATTATAACTTTACGGATGATGAAAAATTTAGATTGAAATAACTTTATGAAATATCAATGTATTTCATATAAAATTGCAATGTGTATGCGCGATCGTTGTATTTGAGTGATAGTTCTTGTTCGGAGTTGGCTTTTTAGATGTTGAGGTTATGTTGGTGACTTGAGGCGTACAAGGTTGTTTTATTTGTGATTATAGTTCACTGTTGTGAAACGTAAGGATGGGTTTTAGCTCAGAGAAATAGCTGATAGTGGTCGGCTCTTGGTGGTGCTTGGCTCATGGTAAGCAAGCATATTTCTAGAGAAAGTGAAGATTGAAGATGAGAAAGTGAAGATGATTTTGTTTTTTTAATTTTAATATTAAAGGGCTGTTACAATTTTATAGTTTATAGAATTGAATGACATTTATTTTTTTGGTTGATATTTAATTTTTTAGGTTGTTACAAGTTTATATAATTTAAGACATTTTAATTTTCTTTCTTCAACTTTAATTATGTGTATGATACAAGCTTTGTAAAACATTTTTTTCCATTATAAGAAATTTGTTGAATCTTAATTTTTAAACATTCTATTAGTAGCGTGTCTCAAATGTTTTATCTATACTACCTTATAATGTATTTAGGACTTTCTAAAGAAGGAAGTCTTAATTTTTTAAGCCTACACATCTTACTATAATTAGTAATTCATATAATTAAATTATACACTATAATAATTGCATTATAATGTACACTAATGGCACATTAAATTTTGGTATTAAAATGGATGTTACAAAATTACAATAATACAAATTTATAATTGTAATTTTTATCATAAACATTCAAGTTATACAAAGTTCAAATGAGTATTGGTATGAATATCTATATTTGTATGGGTGAAAGCTAAAGATACGCAACATAGTTTTTCAAAACAGACGATGTACGCAATGAACTTTGAAAATTACCAGTGTACGCAAAATACTTTCAAATTTGGAACGATGTACGTAATATAACCGGGAACTAGTAGGTTACCAGGTCACAAGGTTTGAAAATTGGCAGAAATGGTCCATGTGGCTTGAGTTGACTTTCACCGGTCATCCCATAACTTTTTTTTTCAGTTAAAAAAGTTACAGTAATGGTCCTTATGGTTATTGACTTTCAGATTTAGTCTGTTTTTATACTTTTTCACCCGCTCTCTTACATTTTAATCTTTGTCCGTTTTTCTTACGTTTTTATCGGTTTTCATCCCTTTTTGTCCGTTTTTGTTACGCTTTTTTTAGATTTTTGTCCGTTTCTATCTATTTTTCTTACGTTTTGTCTATTTTTATTCGTTTTTGTCCGTTTTCAACCTTTTTTACAATTTTTTAAAATTTCTGTCCGTTTTTCTTACAATTTTTTTGTTTTTCTTACGTTTGTTTTATGTACTATTTTAACATATTGAAAAAAAAAATTCAAAAAGAAAAAAAATTTGAGAAATTTTGAAACAAAAAATTCCAAAAAAGAATTGGAATTTTTTCGAAAATTAAAAAAAATTGGAGAAAAAAATTTCCGAAAAAAAAATCCAATTTTTTTTCGTAAATACTTTTTTTTTTCAAAAAAAAAAGAAATCGGAATTTTAAGTTTTCTAAATTCTTTTTTTCGAAATGCTTTTTACAAAAATAATTTTTTCGAAACTTGGACATATTGAAAAAAAATTAGTAAAAAATTTAGAAAAAAATTTAAGTAAAAAATTTAGAAAAAATTATTTTTGTACAAAAAAATTCGTAAATTTTTTTGTTCAAATTTTTTTTTAATATGTCCAAATTTCGAAAAAAAAATATATTTGTAAAAAGAATTTCGAAAAAACAATTTAGAAAAAAAAATCCAATTTCTTCTTTTTTTTTTGAAAAAAAAGGTATTTACGAAAAAAAGAATTTGGAATTTATTTTTTTCAAAAATTTTTCGGAAATTTTTTTTCCAATTTTTTTTTCAAAATTTTTTTGGAATTTGTTTTTTCAAATTTGCGAAAAAATTCTAATTTTTTTTTTGGAATTTTTTTTCAAATTTTTTTTCTTTTTGAAAAAAAATTTCAAAATTTTTAATATGTCTAAATAGTACAAAAACGTAAGAAGAACAGACAAAATGTAAGAAAAACGGATAAAATTGTAAAATGAAAAAGTATAAAAACGAACTAAATCTGAAAGTCAATAACCATAAGGACTGATATCGTAACTTTTTTACCGAAAAAGTTAAGGATGACCGTGAAAGTCAACGCAAGCCACGTGGACCATTTCTGCCAATTTTCAAAATTTGTGACCTGGTAACCTACTAGTTCCCGGTCATATTACGTACATCGTTCCAAATTTACAAGTATTTTGCGTACAATGGTAATTTTCAAAGTTCATTGCGTACATCGTCTGTTTTGAAAAACTATGTTGCGTATCTTTAGCTTTCACCCTATTTGTATTGATATACTTTACGGAAATTCAAATACGGCATCTACTCTTTCCGAACTATCAAACGGGTAAACCGTCAAATACTAACTCGCATTGCATACCGCTTAAAAATTAAGGTACGAGAAAAACTGACATGTTGGGTACCGCCCTGCTTTGCGCAGGTACTATGCCAGTATAGTAGTATACATAAGGGAAGTACATTAAATATTTAGAAAAACAAATTTGTTAATGAAAAGAATATATTAACTGATTAATCAAAGCGTATATGTCTCATATCTATCTCTCTTTTTATTAACCATCAAACCCTAAACTACAAAGAAAAACTATCTCTCTTTTTATTAACCATCAAACCCTAAACTACAAAGAAAAAAGAAAACACAACTTCAGTACGTACCTGTAGGTGTGATGGAAGATTATATTTGCATTAGTAGTGGTGAAGAAGAAGAAGAAGAAGATTACTACTCATCTGATCATGATCGCGATGATGATCTGATTGATAATGCGTCTGATCATCATCTAATGGCTTATTCTAAAAGCTCCTTAATCAAGGTATTCCATTCTATCTGATAATTACTTATGACATAGTGTTGTTTTTCATGCATCGACAATGCTGTTATATTGGTTAATATGAGTTTTGAGTTTTGATTGCTGTGGAAATGTGGTGAAAATTTAGCTAATCATGTGTGTTGCCTTGATCATATTGTTCAATTTAACGTAAGAGATATAAATCTTATATTAAGGCCATCCACTATGATAAACCTTTCTAAAGGTCTATAGTTGTTTAATACCATTAATTTATAAACCTTTTTGTTTTATAAACCTAATTCCACTATGTAAAAAATCTCTTAAAGCTTTATAAACATCTCACATAACACAAGCATTAAATTATGAAAAGGTTCAACATCTTAGACCTATCCATGCCACATAAGTTTAAAATGCATGCTCACTATGGTTTACAAGTTTTTAGACCTCTTCATCTTTTTATAAACCTATTGATAAACCACCATAGTGGATGCCCTAATACAGGTTTCGTCTTTTGGAACGCTTTTTATAAATATGTTGATCTTAGAGTTGATTTGTACCTAGAAGGATAGAAATTAAAGCATACCAAAAATGACCATTGTAGTAGTCATTTGATTTTAAGATTAAAAAAAATAATAATAATAAATAAAAAAATAATAAAAAAATAAAAAAGGGATTAGAAGAGTAGGTGCAATAACAGAGATAGCCTGATTTAAGCTAGACTCCAATGTACAAGAAGGAAAGATCAAATGAGTTGAAATCGTGTGAGCTAATCGTTCTCTGTATTTTTATTGTTGACATTTTTAAATAAACGTCCCTTGGAGATGCTCTTACTGAAAACAGCCATGGATAATTAGAAGATTATCAGACATAGCAAAAAATCATCTTCTTTGCACTTGTCTTAAAAGAAAAGAAAACTCAATTATTTAAAAAAAATTCAAACTATTTCAGATTATACCTAGTTTGTCCCCCTTTCTCTAGCAGTGTTTTTATTTTTATTCTTCTAGATTCAGTTCCCCCTATGTGTTGGATTGTTAAATTTACAGCTTTGCTTGGTCTGTGTACATATATAATCTGTTAATTTGATTCATTCTGTTTTGCACGCGTTTGAGATGATTAGAATTTTATTATTGTTTCGATTATTGATTGTAATTGTGTATGTTGTAGGTCATCACAAAAGAGTCTCTTTTAGCCGCCCAGGTATTATGCAACAAAAGTTTAGTCCTATATATTTTGTTCTTACTAAGTGTATTGTCTCCCTTTGTGTATGCTTTGAGTTTATCAGACGAAAGATCTAAACAGAGTTATGGAATTGCTATCATTAAGGGAACATCACTCACGGACACTTCTCATACATTATCGCTGGGACATTGAACGGCTAATCGCAGACCTTGTGGACAAGGGAAAAGTTTGTTTGCTGAAACAGGCAGGTATATCTACCGTGGTTTCTCAAGGTCTTGATTTGCCAATATCGTCATCTATGATGATGTGTGATATATGTATAGAGGAAGTTCTCGCTAGTAAGATGACAACAATGGACTGTGGACACTGCTTTTGTAATACCTGTAAGCCTATTTTTTTATTGGTTTTGTTACGGTTTTTTATTGTATAAGAAGGTCATTATACCGTTCAACTATTTTCATCATTAGCACCTTAGAATCTTGCAAAGAACAGGTTTGATGATGAAGGTAACCTTAAAGTAACTGAAAAAACAATAATTCCCATTGGCCAGCTTGTTTTTCACCATTTAAAATTTATAATCAAATTTCCTATAATGAAAGTGAATATATATTCTTCGATGAGTATAATGTAGTTTAAATAGTTGGCTGAGCTTAATGATAAACATTAAATAGTGGGGAGCTTAATAAAAAGTACGTAACAATCTATGTTATGGTATTGGAGCTGAGGGAATGCTTATTTTAAAGGTGTTATTTGTTATAGGTTGGACAGAGCATTTTATTGTGAAAATAAATGAGGGTCAAAGCAGGCGTATCGTATGCATGGCACACAAATGCTTCAGTATTTGTGATGAGGCCATAGTTCGGAACCTAGTTAATAAAAGGCATCCTGATTTGGCTGATAAGTTTGATCGCTTTCTTCTCGAGTCATATATTGATGACAACAAAATGGTTAAGTGGTGCCCGAGTGTACCTCATTGTGGGAATGCGATTCGTGTTGAAGAAGATGAGCTCTGCGAATTAGAGTGTTCTTGTGGCAACCAATTCTGTTTCGGTTGTTTATCTGAAGCACATTCACCGTGCTCGTGTGCCATGTGGGCCCTCTGGACTAAAAAGTATCAAAATGAATCAGAAAATCTCAATTGGATTAATGTAAATACAAAGCCTTGCCCAAAGTGTCACAAACCTGTTCAGAAAAATGGTGGCTGCAATTTTGTGAGATGCATTTGCAGTCAACCTTTCTGGTGAGTTCATTCTTCCTCTTTAGTTTATTTGATCCGCGTTCAGCTAACAATTAATTGTAACTCATCATTGTTATTGTACCTTTTTATTCCATTTCTTGGTTTTCCCAACGGGATTATCATTAAGACACTTTTTTTTTCGAAAGTCAACTAACTATCTCACAATATTCACATAACAAATCAATCTCACACACGCCCTTTGGTTATCATTAACACACTTTAGCAAGACGCTAGAGGAAAGAATATTACAATGAATTCCATTTCTTGGTTAGATGAGTATTAGCACCTGTTTAGTTTGTTGGAATTCAATGGAACTAAAATCCAATACAAATATTATGACAATAAAATATTTTATTAGATTTTATGTGATTTTTTTCTTTATTATTTATTTCATCAAATTTATTTGAATTTCTTCCACCCATTAGTTAGTGATTCTTACTGTAAAAGATCATGTCAAACAGTTGGGTATGTGGTGCCCCAGCCGGTAAGGATCATATCACTGATTATAGCCATAGCTGCGGTCGGTATAAGGAAGACACTCAGAAAAACCCCGAGAGATCATGGCAGGTCCACTATCGGTATATCCATTACCATAATCGTTACAAAGCTCATACAGAATCGTTTAATCAAGAAACCAAGTTGAAGAACACCATACTTGATAAGTTGGCAGTTTTGGAGGCAAAAAATTCAAATTTGAGGGATTTTTCGTGGGTTACAAATGGTCTTTACAGATTATTTAGGTCAAGGCGTGCATTATCTTATTCATACCCATTTGCGTTTTGTATGTTTGATGATGATCTATTTAAGGATGAAATAACAAAGGAGGAATTGGTTATAAAACAACGTTTATTCGAGGATCAGCAGCAACAGCTTGAAGCAAATGTTGAGAAGCTATCAGAGCTTATTGAGGAACCATTTCATATGTATCCTGAGGAAAGAATAATGAAGATTCGGATGGAAGTTATCGAGCTTTCTGTAATGACCGACACATGGTGCAAAAAAATGTAAGTGTATATCTATTATTGATATATAATTAGATAATAGTTGTATGTTTTCCATTTAGTTTGATGACTCGGCCTCAACTATATAGATGAGCATAGGGGCCGATAGTCATTCTACTAATATTATGTCATATGTTACAGGTTTTTATACAAAGTAACACCTAGGTTTTCTGTGATTTTATCTTAGGTATGAATGTATTGAGACGGATTTGTTGGGTAGTCTCCAATACAGCATTCATAGCATAGCGCCGTATTATACAAAGGGGATCGAGAAGGCCACAAATCTTTCTGTCTAACCGGTAGCAACTATGTGTAATCATGATAACCGTCAAAGGCTGGAAGAGACATTCAATGGTAAGTTATTTTAAATGAAAGTTACCAAGAAATTTGATTAACTAAAAATATCAACTTTTTCGATCTGTAATTTGTTTCTAAAGAAGAAATTGTGTATAAATAACTTCTTGGAACAACTTGTTTGTAATGATTTTAGGAGGGACAATGGATTCAGGGTTAGGAACCTCGGAAGAGATTGTACACTGCTTAAATAAGGTGCCATGACTTGAACTTGATGTCCTTACTGACAGAAACTGAATATCAAGTGAAGCTAGTTGAGGTATATATTTCGTTTTCTCATTTGTGATACAAGAAGCTTAGGAGAATTTGGTTTTTTATACGAATACCAACTCCTAATTCACAATTGTAGTTATATCATTGTATGGTCTTTATGGGATATTCTAAATTATGTCTTTATTTTGTTACAATTGAACTCACTTTTATAGTGAATGATATCTTAGCAACTGGCCGGTTAGAGAGTGCCACTGATTTGTGACACCTTATAATTTGTTTTCGTGTCATCGAAACATCATCAGTAGTTAAGTGTGTTTGGAGCGGAGTATATGAGATCTTAAGCTTTTATAACACGTTTTTAAAAAAATGAGCTACCATCTCAGAAAATGGTCAACGTGATGAACATGTATCTGTTTTTGAAACAACTGATTGATCAGGAGCTTAATGTAGTTTTTAACTTTTTATGCGTACTTGACAAGGTAAACTCGGTCAAATTTTCAGGCAATAAGTGCTCCTTTTAAATATTTACTCATTCTTATGAAGAAAAAAAAGCTCTCTTTTTTCTTATATATGGTTTGGCTAACAAGCTTAATTGTAAGATGTTATAAAAAAAATAAAAAACATATACATTCTAAAATCAGAAGTTAGTTATGATAACTTTTAAAGTAAGGTATAGTTAGAGATCAGTTATCAAAACAAAGATATCATTTTTATGTTTTTAGTGTGACCAGTCGTTAATGAATGGGATGTGAAAAGCTCGTGAGATTCAACTGCTAGTGTTCATATATACTTTAGGCGGGAAAAACCGTGAAGACCAAACAGAATATAAGCAGGGATCTAAATAATTTGTATGGCTGTAACTGAATTTCACATTCAATAAAAGTCTAATTTAGTGTCAAATTAGTTACTAAATCTTCTTCAACTCGTTGTAATTATACTTAACTAAACAATACATCATATTGAAGAACAAAGCAGTATTATTAGCAATGACTCAATGAGGATGAGTTTCCATATTATGTCAGAAGGTATAAGGATGAATGGAAAAAGTAAAATTAAGAATCCGAAAAAGAGAGCTCACTAAGAAAAAATCACTATTTTGGCACGATATTCTCATGCCAAAATTCCATAGCATGTCGACCCAAAGACAAAAAGGCACGACATGTCGTGTCTTTTTTGTCGTTCTTTTTCAGTTGACCCAAAATATTTTGACACGACACATTATTTGAAATGGCAAGGATTCCTGACGACCACGACCACGCATGTCAGTCGGATGCAATACTCCGTAAGCTGTTAGGTGACATGGAAAATCTTCGTATGTAGTAGTGTTGTTGTTTGTTGTTGTTGTTGTTGTCGTCTGTGTTGTTGTTGTTGTTGTTGTTGTTGTTGTTGTTGTTGTTGTTGTTGTTGTTGTTGTTGTTGTTGTTGTTGTTGATGAATACGGTTCTTATAAGAACTCCTCTTTAATGAAGTTCTTAATGAATATGGCTACGAAATTTATGATGAATATAGTTCTTTTAAATGGGCAATGTTTGTTATGGTCTATGTCATGTGTTTCGTTTGCTTGTCGAGTTGTTTCGTTTGAGTTGTTTAAGCAAAAGAGATTACTCGTAGACTGTCATCAAATTCATCTTCCACATAAAATATCCACATCCATGATCTTTTACTCTTCCACATTAATTTTTATTTTATTTTATTTTATAAATGTATTTAATTATAAATATAAACTATTTTATTTTAATTCTATATTAAATAAAAGTATTTAAATTAAATATATTTTTTTAAATTAATTTATATATAAGTGTTTTTAGATAGATTATTGGATTATAAATGTTATTTTAAATATTGTAAAAAACCGGTTTATAAAGTAAAAAAAAAAAAAAAAAAAAAAAAAAAAAACATATGTTTACAGTTTGTGACGACAATGTCGTCCCAAAGTGTTTGGCGGGTTCTAAAATAATGGCGGGATGTATTTATTTTCGTGAAAAGTTATTTAAAAATATTTTAAATACTAAAAAACCAAATAATTACGAAATGGGACGACATTGTCGTCCCTTTCTGTGTGTGCCAAAAGTTCTTTGTTGACTGCTCTTTTTGTTGAAAACGTGTGGGACCTATCTTCAATTTGAGACTACTATGTCGACCCAAATTTAACATATTGGTGTAGTGGCTTTTGTGCTTGGAAAGAGAATGCCCAAATGAGGATTTTCAATTAAGAAGTGATTCATCATTTCATCCTCCTTTAGTGTTGTCGAGCTAAAGAATGAAACTTGAGGAAAGTTAGGGCTTGTTTATGAGGAAGGTGAGAACATGGCTACTAAGGAAGGGAGGGACTCATCGTGATCCCTTTTCTTCTCATTGGTGTGTAATGTTTCTGAATGAAGATTATATCTTTCAGTTATTGTGGTTTAGGTGCAGAGTCGAAACAAAAGCATATCAGGGATTATTTGGTGGGTGGGGCTCTTGGCTCATCAAGAGGTACTAGGGGTGAACATGGTTTGGTTTGGCTCAGTTTTAGACTAAAATCGAAACCGAACCAAATATTTCAGTTTTTGCTTTCTAAAAACCGTTGGAAGTTACAACAATAAAGAAAGCACAAATTAATGATAGTAAGAAACTAATGACAATAAAGAAAATGCTATAAGTAATTGTTTATGTTTCATACATTGACACAATAATAATAATAATAATAAAACTAATTACCACAAATAATCCTATAAGAAATTGTTTATGCGTTTTAAATGACACCTTTGAAAAGCAATATCTATCAGAGTGTTTTAAGATTATATGTATTTTGTCGGTTCGGTTTTTTTGGTTTGGTTTTTATGCTAAAACCAAATTGAACTGTGAACTTCGGTTTTTCAAAAATACAAAAACCGAACCATCAGTTTCGGTTTTTTGGTTTTGATTTCTCATTTGTCCATTTAGATATGGTTTTTTCGGTTTTCTGGACACCCCTAGGAAGTACGCTTCTTGTGTGGGATCCTCTTATTTTCACAAAAGAGGAGGAAGTGGTCGGAGCCCATTTCATTGGTGTTGTTGGTAAGTGGCGGTGAAATTAATGAGAAGGATGTGCTAACAAGAAAGTTCTTTGGATTGATCTTATAAACCTTATGAATTCTAAACAAGCGGGTTGGATTCTTTTTGGAGATTTCAACGTGGTTAGATCCCGTGATGAAAGGCTTGGCTCAATCTTTGTTGAGAGAGATGCTAAGGCCTTTAATGAATTTATTGATATTGCCAGGCTCCATGATTTTGCTTTAGGAGGCCAGAGATTCACTAGATTCAACAGAAAAGGTACAAAACTTAGCAAATTAGATCGTTTTCAGGTTTCTAGTAATTTTCTTGAATATTGGAAAGATGCTAAAGTCAAAACGCTAAATCGGGAAATATCTGATCAGTGCCCGTTGATGTTTTCGTGATCTTAAATGATTTTGGTCCGAAGTATTTCAAACTTTTTAATCACTAGATGGAGGAAGACGGGTTTAGTAATTTTATTGAGACAACTTGGGCTAAAGGTGAATACACGGATCAGCTGACATTGTTCTTAAAAATAAGCTTAAACAACTGAAGGTAGATATAAAAAAATGGTGGTGGGATTTGTGTATGAAATACAATTCGAAAAAAGGGACATTCAATCCCCTTTGGCAGACTGGGACGCTAAAGCAGAAGCTAGAATTATTACACCATCTGATCGCTTGAAACTCGATGAAGATCTCATGGACCTTCATCATATAGAGCAAATGGAGAGATTTGTTAAAACAGAAAAGCAGGGTAAAATGAGCGATTCAGGAGGACGAGAACACAAAGTTCTTCCACACTACTGCCAACAATAACAGAAGGAATCAATCAATCAATGAGCTGAATATAAACGGGTCTTAAGTGGAGGATCCTGCTGCTATTTACTTGACAACATTTGAACATTTTAGTAACCGTTTCAGAGAATTTGATACAATCCGCCAAAAATATCGAACTACTCCTTTTCCACAGATGGAACATCATGACAGGTACACTTTGGAATCCAGATTCTCTTTAGATGAAGTTAAAGAGGCGGTCTCTGATTGTTGCAGCTCCAAGTCACCTGGCCTAATGGTTTGAATTTCAAATTTATTAAAAGATATTGTGATACTATCAAATTTAAATTTTTCAATTTTATTCAATAATTTGAGAAGCATGGTTCATCCCATTAGTTTGATCGGTTGACGTATAAAGTTTGATTTAAGATCATGACAAATGATCTTTTACATAATAACAAGGGATCAATCTTTACCATCAATTTTTTATTCATTTTTATTTGATCTAATAGATAATCCTAACAATTTAAAAACCAACTTTCATCCTTATTTTTTCAAATATTAATGTCTTCAAACCGTTAATCGTTAAGCGGAAAAAAAATATACCATTACGACAAACATTTAATTATCTTTCTATAGATAGGCACTTTGATATACTTTCGACAAAAAAAAAAATCGTATTTTTCACTTTTCTTTTACATTTAATTATCTTTCTCATGGTTCTCTGGCGGCTGGCCAATTAGAGGCCGCCACGTGGTGGCGACGCTGGCAGCTGTTATTAATGCAGGTACGAGGATTAAACGGCGGCTAGCGAATCAGGAGATGCCACGTGGCGGCAGCGCCGCCACGTTAGTATGAGGTTCCAGAGAATTTCAGAAGGATCCAGAAGGGCGGCTAGCCAATCAGCATTTGACACGTGTCCTCGTATGGTGTTGTTGATAGCTGAGGGCCGCGAAATGACCAAACTACCCCTGATATGAAGTGGGTTATATAAACAACCCTTTGCCTGCTCATTCATCCGGACTCCAACACACACAAAAACATACACTTAGCGTTTTTTTATTCTCTCCTTTTTGTATTATTTTTATCTTTTGTAGTGCTTATTTTTAAGCTTATTAGTAGTGCTTATTTTTGTAATCAACTCTTTTAGATTATTAATAGAAAAGGTTTGGAGTCCCACTTAGCTTAATATTTTGCTTATTTCTTCTACTTCTGCTTTACATTTATTTCTTTTTTTTTTCCTTAAATCTATTAAACCAAATAATCTTATAGCTTATTTTGGCTTATTTAGATCTAGCTTATTTTGGATAAGCTCTCTCATAGTGATGTGCTACGTGTGTACAAGTTTTAAATTTATAAAACACGATTTACCAATTTTACCAATAACACATACAAGCAAGTTCCGTTATAGCAAGATTATAAAGGTAAGTCGGGATCGTTCGCAGGGATTTGAGTGAATTTGATTAACAAGTTTTAAATCAACTAAGGCAATCCAAAAGCATATAACAACAAAAATAGATATAATGAAATTCAGATGATTAAAAACTACACTTGCTTAAACTAGTTTCTTATCCTTGATTAGTATGATTGTGTTAACCTCTTAACATGTTGGTTATGATTATTAGTTGGTGTACTAATTTATTGTTCTTACAAGTTAAACCTTCGTCAAGATTTTAGTTCATAAAAACAAGCTTTAAGTTTAACCAATCAATTCAAGTTTCATAAGTTTATTTTCACAAACTTAAACACAAAAACATCCATTTGCTTTATCAAATTTGATTAAGAAATGGTCAATACAAAAGGTAACCGATTATAGACAAAAGATTACAATTGATTGTCAACAACTAATCTTACGACCTTTTAGATGTTTCCAATCAATCCAAATTGATAATCAAAAAGCGTTCTTATTACAGCCACACCTTAGTTCCTTTGTTTAATCAAGAATAATGGGTAAAACAATCATCCATAGAAAAAATGATTATAACTAGTTGAATAACAATAAGTTCTTTCGACCTCTATGATTACTATCAACTAGTCAAACTTGATTAACAAATGTCACTATGAAACTCTAGCACAATTGGATCTTAGAATCAACTTGAAATTGAATTAAAACATGTTAACACAATCACAAACTAATCACATCATTTAAGCAAGTGTATAAAGAAACTAGCCACTCATAGCAAACATAAACATAAACTCAGACTTTTGAACATTATAAAACATGATTAAGAGTCTTACAATGCTTGGAATAAGATTACAAATGGTGAAGTAATGATTCCCAAAGTATTGGGGTAGACTCCTTGGGGTTTTGGCATCCAAATGTGGTACTTCTGGAACTCCAAACTTTCCTGGACTTCTAAGGACGAATTTGAGAGCTTAAGAGATTTGTTTGATGGGTAGAGAGAGTTGTATTGAAGTGTGTCTCATATGCTCATAAGAGGTCTCTATTTATACTAGTTCCAAGGCCTAGGGTATTAATTGCTGAAGTTGGCCTCCAAGAAGTTAGGAAGGGACTAGAATACACCAAGGGAAGGACCTAGAATCGTTTGGATACAAAAGGGAAACTTAATGATGAAGATTTGGCATAAACAGTCCTTCCAACCGGATCGGTCAAATGACCAACCGATCCAGTTGGTCTTCTACAAGTGTTCCAACCGCATCGGTTGCGGGTGGCAACCGAACGGTTGGACTGGCGTCATAGGCAATTCTTTGATCTTCACCCAACCGATCCGGTTGCAGTTGCAACCGATTCGGTTGGTCTTCCTGAGTGACGGAAAATCGACCTTTACTTTATTCTGACTTGTAGAGCTTGGTTCTTCAATCATCTTGGTCTTCTATGGTATTTGAAATACTGATTTGTGCTTGACATGCTTCACCGAAACGGGAATCTTCCATTTCCTTCTGTTTCCCTGCACTTGGTTATAAACACTAGACAAACATCTTTTGATGCGATTAAGCACTGAAATCATACAAATATAACCAAGTAACATATACAAAAGCACACATAATGCTACTGAAAACATGTACAATCTGAGTGTTATCAAATTCCCCCACACTTAAACTTTGCTTGCCCTCAAGCAAATCTAGGAAAAACATCCACTGGTACAAAATTATGATTACGAAAAATATGATGCAAATTTACCAAGTACGAGTACGAGAGAAGATTCATCAGTTATGCTTTTAAGAGTGTAACTTTCAAGATGTTTGACAATATCCAATGATTTTCTTGCATGATTAACATTTCAAAACACCTCACGAAAAAGGAACGAAATATAATTCCCTCAATCACTCAATTTTAGTGGGGTAACAAGATAAATCACACTCATTGCTCAGTGATGATTAGATTATTACCATAAGCTTGTACAAGAAACAAAACTCCACCGATGTGGCGTAAGCACCAAGCAAAAACATCTAAAGAGGACTTTTATTCGGGTTATAATGTTATGGCTAAGGGTTAAGGGTATGGATAAGGCATGGGAATGTTATGAAATTGGTGTTAAGTTAAAAATAGAATCAAGTCTAATACCCGTGTTGCTAGCTACCAAACAATCCGCAAACCAATAAATGATTATAGCGTCATTTTCTTTTCTTCGGATTTCCACAACTCTTCGCTTTGATTCGCCATGACAACTTTTCTTCGAACATAGCACATTGGCTAATACATTCATATTTCCATCATTTTTTTTAAACATAAACTCATCCTTGAAATGGCTCACGCAACTAACAAGGTGCGGTTACTCATAATCATTTGAACAATCTACTCATTCCAGGTGACTAGCAACCAACCGTTTAGACATTGACAAGGGTTAGTCTAAGGTTTAAAGTGTAAAATCTTTTTGTATTTTTCTGGATTTATCAAAAACGAAAAGGATGGCTCAGAGGGTGTAACTAGGGGTATCTAGCGCTAAAGATGAGCGCTACAAATGGGTCCATGTAGGAGGTTAACTTACCGATGTGGCTAGCTAATATAGCATAATATGAAAAATGGAAGGCCATTTGGGTTAAATCCTAAGGTGCCTCTTTATCACACGAATTTACTTATATCGCATGAATGCGATCTCACTGCGGTCTGGTAATGATTTACAAGCACAAGTTCTAGAATAAATAAAATCACCAGCACACTCATAGCAAAAGATTTAAGCATAAAAGATGTATGCTTTATATAGAACATGCTCAAATCCTCACAATTTTAGTGGTAAAGGCTATAATATGTGCTAGCAAATGTTTATCGATCCCAGAATGGATTGCAATATTAATCGGAACACATCTCAAAGTTTCAAATATTACCAGTTTTACCAGTGGTTTGATCCATTTATTTTAATATATTATCCTAAAAGCGTGAAAATAACTAGATCATGAGGGCAAACAAAATTTTAATTTTAAGCTTAACAACTCTAATTTTCCTATTCACCCCCTCCCACACTTAAGTTAAACATTGTCCTCAATGTGAAAAACGAACTTCAAAGTATAGAAATAGGAAAAATATAGATGAAACTAGATATTCCAATGAGTTTGTCAGCTTATTTTTCTTCTTTATCCAAGCGTCCATTGGAGTAATCATTACCTGCACAAAATCTTATACACAAACAAAAGAGTTTTATTAAGATGTGGCCCCCCCCCCACACTTAAGTTCAGCCAAAGGTTTAAACTTTGGGGCGTGACCACAGAAAATCAAATATGAAACACACGGGTTGCCTCCCGAGAAGCGCTTGTTTTATTAACGAGTCATCAGCCTGACTCGAATCTTCCCGATTTTACTTGGCCACAGATGCAGCCTTGAACACTTTGAAAAGTTCGGGGACATACATGAATTCTTCACCAGTAGCATCAATGTCGCTCCAGATGAACTCAGCAGATGGTTTCCAAGAAACACTTTGTGGGATTCTTCCTGGAAAAGGTGCTACGAAGGTGATGGTTTCGAATTCATTTTCAGGTGAAACTGTTTCAACTGATATTTCATTCATTTGCTCCTTATCATAGTATAGTTTGATTCGGTGCCCATTAACGATGAAACTTCCACCCTATTTGTCATAGAGTTTGACATAACCGGATGGGTATCCATGTTTAACGATATATGGTCCAAACCATCTTGGTTGTAATTTAAGAGCTTTGAATTTGAATTTCATGTTGAAAAGCATAACTTTATCTCCGGCTTTCAATTCTTTTCGAATCCTCAACTTCTTTTCGTGATAAGCTTTTGTTCTGGCCTTATACAGTTTGAAATTTTCATAAGCTTGGAGTCTTAATTCGTCAAGAATCTCTTCTCTCTAGCTATTTTGAGATCGGTGTTACAATTTCTAAGAGCCCAGTAAGCACGATGTTCGACTTCGAACGGCAAATGACAAGTTTTTCCATACAGGAGTCTGTAAGGAGTTGTGCCAATAGGAGTTTTGTAAGCCGTACGAAACGCACACAGAGCATCGTCAAGTTTCTTCGACCACACCGAAGGATTGTCCTTGATAAGGTTTTAAAATGTACCATTTTGAGGGGTCGTTTAAGTCCTTATTTGATCACTTTTGTATCCGTTATTGCTTAATATCGTTCCTTTTCACTTTTAGGTCTCGTGAAGGCAAAATCTTTGGAATGGCACTTATTTGGACGAAAAGGCGCGAATATATGAAGAAAATGGCCAAAGTCGAAATCGAGACACTCTCACGGTTGTTGAAAGTAGAAGGCGGCGGCGTCGGGTGCTATTATGCGCCGTCCCAAAATTATTGTGACGGACGAACCCAAAACTCGTATTTTCAAGAGGCGGCGTCTAGTGGTGAAAGAGTAGGCCGTCGCTACTCGGGCGGCCTAGATGCAATCCGAGACGACGTCGAAAGCGAAGAGGACGGCGTCACGGACATAAGGTGGCGCCGTCGCAAGACTAACGTGGCCAAGACGAAACCCTAGTGGCCGTCACAAGGTGATCAATACTATCACGACATGCTGCAAGTAGTTGATATTGTTTTGGCCATAACTTTTGCATCTGAACTCGGTTTAGGTGGTTCAAAAGCCAGCGCGACCGGAGCGAGAAAATCTACAATTTCTTTGAAAAATGGTCGTGCGCCGTCACTCTATAAGTGTGACGCCGTCGCTCTTTGCCGACAGAAAATCGCCTATAAATATAACATTATAACTTCACTTTTGTAGCCCTAAACCCTAAGTCCGATTCTAGGGTTTAGGTAGGTGTTTTCCGACAACTTAAAGGGTTCCAAACACTCTATAAACATTGTGTGTTGGTTTGTTTGTTAATCCAATCCTATGGTATGTCTTCAATTATCATAATTGTTGCTTGCTCTTCATTAATTATGCTTGGCTAATTCATCTAGTGTCGCTTATGATTGTGTGAAACTTGTATACAATTAATTAGATCTTATTGATTTCTTAGTGATGCTTGTGTCTATCTTCATCATTAGGGTGTGACAACTTCAATGAGTCTAATTGGTTTAGTTTATAATTCTTGCATCCTCATCTCTTGTTTGATTGGTTGTCTCTTATCTTAATTGTAATTGGCTTAGGAAGTGCGACTAGGCTATCGTTGTGTTTAACACTTGATAAATCCTTGATAGTTTATGAATGACTTGGTGGATTTCGTTTACTAAATCAAAGATAACCTTAAAGTTAGTTTATGAATGAATAAGTGGATTTTGTTTACTACACTTAAAGGTGACTTCAAAGAGTTAGGGAGAAAAGCATACCCTACAACCTTAGACACACAACGCAACTAGGAATAAGGGCGTGACAATTCAACCATCAATAGGACGTGACAATTCGGTAGGTAGAATTGGATAGCTAGCAAGGAGTAATACATCATAAGTAGATACGCTTCACGTTCTTGGTAGATCCCTTAGTTAGTTAGTATCTTTTGGAATAGTTGACTAGCAACTAATTCCACCCCTAAATCTAAACCCGAGATTCGTACCTTTCCATTCCATAAAATATAAAAATACAAAATAATCATCCTCACCTTTAGACTTAAATCGACATATAATTCACCTAACGACACTATTCCCAGAGAGCGATATCAATACCCGTGGCTTACCCTAATTACTACACTACAACGATTAGGTTCTTTGCCTAGGGTGTTATAAAACTTGCTCGAAGAAAAGGAAGTTCCTTTGACCCGAGCGGCGTGTAGCGTTATCAAGTTTTGGCGCGCTGCGGGAATAGTTATTGTTTAAGCTTGATTTCTATCTCGTTTAGGTCTACTCACAAGATTCCTATCAAGTGAGATTTTTTTTCTTTTATTAGCTTCCTTGTAGTCTATCCCCTTCTTTGTGCCTTTGTTCGTAAAACTTGTCCATTGACTCTTCCGTTCACCATTATGGAGAAGCGAATCCACTATATTCGCGATTAGGTTTTCATAAGAAATTATGATATTACCAAAGCGGATTATTCAAGATGGTGGGAAGAAAGTAACCAAGTCCATAAACCTTTTGAGGGTTTCACTATTCCATCAAGCCCACAAAGTACCTCATCTAGTGCAACCGATGCTTCGTTTGAGCCTTCACCTAGGATAGACTTTCGTGAACAACCTCCATGTTTAGAAACTATTGTTAGTAAGGCCCTTAGGAGAACTGACCAAATTTGTGAAAATATTATGGAAAGCAACCAAGCTTTAAACCATAAGTTGGATCAATTACTAAGTTTGGTTTCATCACGACCTAAGGAAATAGCACATGATGAGCATATAGATGATGTAGATGTGATTGAGGATAAGGTGAAAAGTCTAGACCCACAAGGTATCCCACAAGTTCCACCATCATTTAAGGCATACACACGCACGTGACTTACCGGAAGTAGTAGAAGAGACTTTAGGAATCCCAATGGAGGTAGAACATTTGAACCAAACGCAATTGGAGAATATAGGTTTGAATACTTGTAGTCTCGGTCTTACTCTTAGTTCTAGGAATTTCATAGTGTTGATGAACCGGAACCTCAATCTTTACTTCCATCCTTAAATAAACGAGGAACCGACCCACCCATCAACCAATTTAGTCCGGGTAGTTTTAGGATGAAGGAAGCCATTCACACACCCCCTTCACCTCACGTGGCATATTTCCACCCTAAGGGTGTGTATCGCTACTATCACCCGCACTTAAACTTAAGTGTAGGGAAAACCTCCCCTTTATCCGTTAAATAAGGGTAGAGTCAGGCTCGTGACTCGAACAAAAACAAGCGCTTCTTGGGAGGCAACCCATGTGTATTTGTTTTTATTTTTATTTGTGTGTCGTATATCTTTTATTGATTGTTTATTCTCATGTTTGAATTTGTAAAAATGCTTTATTTTGTTTTTAACCTCGTCTTAATTGCATATAAAGGTATTTTACATAAGGGATAAGTGTAGGGAGGATTACACACGTTTTCAAAACAAACGTAAACATGAGAATAACAATTAAATAAAAGATATTTATGTTTGTTAGTTCGAGTCAAATGCTTGTATCGAGTCATAATGGATGTTTTGCATAAATTTTCCGATTCTAAAGATGTAAATTTTCGAATTTTTTCCGAAAATCGCAGACCGGTTTTGTCGGGATAACTGGCGGCGTCAGATTGCAACTGACGGCGTCGGAAGGAGTAAAACATCGATTACTTTTCTCGTTTTACGTGCTACTTATAAATTTTTGGAATTTTCCGGGCCTTAATTTTCTAGAAAATCGCAAACATCCATTCCACAAGCATTATATCTTATTTAAGTCGGAATTACATCTTGTTGTGATTTTTCTTTGTTCGGTTTGATGCGTTGGGTTGTTTGTTTTCTTCAAGTGTGCGGGTTTAATTTATCAAGAAGAAGTTACATAAGATTGAGGAGCTTTTCACGCATAAATTCTTCTTGGAAAGGATTTAACCACTACTTCACACACGGATCCTACCGAGCTAATCGGGGAGTATTAGTTTCTTTCGTTTCTAATTACCTTCTATTATCATAACTTTGATACTTTCGGGAACATTGGGGACAATGTTCGGTTTAAGTGTAGGGAGGAAAATAAAGCGGAACTTTGAAACTATGCTTATCCTTGATTATTTGCTTTGTCCAATTGTATTTGTGTAATAAACCATGAGAAAATGTCGGTTAGGGTAATTTTGGCACCAAATTTAAAATTTTTCATGACATATAGGAGTGGGCCATTAGTTTTAACAAAAGCGTCTCACGGATAGGAAGTTGCATGACTAGCACAAAAACCCTTACCACCCAAATTCCACCCAAAATGTGAGGATCGCCCTTAGATTAGTAGGAATTAAAGCATTCATCTTTAATGCTTAGAGTGTGAACCGGTAGTATAATAGATTCTAGAACTTGTTTTGTGATGCATTCCGAGATCGCAAGTGAGGCTACACTTGTGTAGTTAGGAATAACTAAATGATAAGAGGCATTAGGATAACCCTTGTTTGATACCTGTAATATAATTACTTCTTCCACATCGGTTGAGTAATTCCCCCATACCCTTTGCGTTGTACTCATTTTTAGTACACGATACCCTAGTTAACCCTCGAGCCTATCCTTTTCGCGGTTCTCGTGATGTTTTGGTTTTTCGAATATCAATGAAAAGCATTGTTTACACCCCACCCCAAATATACACCCAAATCGCCTTAGCCTACCCCTTATGCACTCACTTTTAGTGCAAATATTTGTTATCACCCTAAACCCTTAGTTCAATTATCTAGTTGCTTGCATAAGTTGCTAAGTCGAGTCATATCCTTTGTATCTGATTTTGGGATGATTGGGATTCATGGGAAAAGTTAAAGTTTATGAAATGACGGAAGGAGCGTTAAATTCAAATTCCCTTTGTTTGCGTAATAATGTACCCCAAGTGTTTTGATCTTTTCAATTCGGGTCAAATTAGTATTAGAGTAATAAAACTCAAGTGTAGGGATATGCTTATAAATCCCTAGTATTTTGATGTTATCTTAGAGGATGGTAGAGTAAAAGTGTATGAAAAAAAAAAAAAAAAAAAAAAAAAAAAAAAAAAAAAAAAAGGAAAAAAAAAAAATAGAGTGAAAAAAAAAAAAAAAAAAAAAAAAAAAAAAAAAACAGGCTACCATCCTACATCTATCCTTTAAATTTATGTTTGTTTATTTCGGTTATCTAGAGTTTAGAGTGTCGAGTCTTGGCTTAGCAACGCCATTCTTCATATGCATTTAACATAGAGATTTTTGACTTACCACCACTAAATAGCCTATCCCACCAAACCCTTATTTCCCTACAGTAAGCCTAACGTTACAACCCTTTAAAGACCTCTTTGATAGTCTTTCCTAGGTGCTTACGCCAAAGCGATGGAGGTTTGATCTATTCTCAAGCCTATGGTAATCTATGTACTAGGACCGGTTAATGAGTGTTTATCTTCCATTTCCTATATTGTTATATTTCATTTATACACCGAGAGAGATGTGAGTATCCAAACACCCCATGTGAGGTGCTAGTATGTAATTCCGTGCTTGTTATGATTTTTTGGGGCTTATATGTGTTGTGGACCATTTTGAATTAATGCTTCATGACCCCTAACTTATAAATTAATTGGCTAAAAGCACATTTGCTTGAGGACAAGCAAATAACAAGTGTAGGGATATTTGATAAGGTTTTAAAATGTACCATTTGAGGGTCGTTTAAGTCCTTATTTGATCACTTTTGTATCCGTTATTGCTTAATATCGTTCCTTTTCACTTTTAGGTCTCGTGAAGGCAAAATCTTGGAATGGCACTTATTTGGACGAAAAGCGCGAATATATGAAGAAAATGGCCAAAGTCGAAATCGAGACACTCACGATTCTTTGAAAGTAGAAGGCGGCGGCGTCGGTGCTATTGCGACGCCGTCCAAAATTATTGTGACGGACGAACCCAAAACTCGTATTTTCAAGAGGCGGCGTCTAGTGGTGAAAGAGTAGGCCGTCGCTACTCGGGACGGCCTAGATGCAATCCGACGACGTCGGAAGGCGAAGAGGACGGCGTCACGGACATAAGGTGACGCCGTCGCAAGACTAACGTGGCCAAGAGCGAAACCCTAGTGACGCCGTCACAAGGTGATCAAGACTATCACACATCATGCGCCAAGTAGTTGATATTGTTTTGGCCATAACTTTTGCATCTGAACTCGGTTTAGGTGGTTCAAAGCCAGCGCGACCGGAGCGAGAAAATCTACAATTTCTTTGAAAAAATGGTCGTGGCGCCGTCACTCTATAAGTGTGACGCCGTCGCTCTTTTCCGACAGAAAATCGCCTATAAATATAACATTATAACTTCACTTTTGTAGCCCTAAACCCTAAGTCCGATTCTAGGGTTTAGGTAGGTGTTTTCCGACAACTTAAAGGGTTCCAAACACTCTATAAACATTGTGTGTTGGTTTGTTTGTTAATCCAATCCTATGGTATGTCTTCAATTATCATAATTGTTGCTTGCTCTTCATTAATTATGCTTGGCTAATTCATCTAGTGTGCTTATGATTGTGTGAAACTTGTATACAATTAATTAGATCTTATTGATTTCTTAGTGATGCTTGTGTCTATCTTCATCATTAGGGTGTGACAACTTCAATGAGTCTAATTGGTTTAGTTTATAATTCTTGCATACTCATCTCTTGTTTGATTGGTTGTCTCTTATCTTAATTGTAATTGGCTTAGGAAGTGCGACTAGGCTATCGTTGTGTTTAACACTTGATAAATCCTTGATAGTTTATGAATGACTTGGTGGATTTCGTTTACTAAATCAAAGATAACCTTAAAGTTAGTTTATGAATGAATAAGTGGATTTTGTTTACTACACTTAAAGGTGACTTCAAAGAGTTAGGGAGAAAAGCATACCCTACAACCTTAGACACACAAGCGCAACTAGGAATAAGGACGTGACAATTCAACCATCAATAGGGCGTGACAATTCGGTGGGTAGAATTGGATAGCTAGCAAGGAGTAATACATCATAAGTAGATACGCTTCACGTTCTTGGTAGATCCCTTAGTTAGTTAGTATCTTTTGGAATAGTTGACTAGCAACTAATTCCACCCCAATCAAACCCGAGATTCGTACCTTTCCATTCCATAAAATATAAAAATACAAAATAATCATCCTCACCTTTAGACTTAAATCGACATATAATTCACCTAACGACACTATTCCCTAGAGAGCGATATCAATACCGTGGCTTACCTAATTACTACACTACAACGATTAGGTTCCTTGCCTAGGGTGTTATAAAACTTGCTCGAAGAAAGGAAGTTCCTTTGACCCCGCAGCGTGTAGCGTTATCATCCTTCACTATTTTTTTGAGTATTCTTTTAAGAGCTCTGTTGGTGTTTTCAACTTGGCCTTTGGTTTGTGGTTGATAAGTCGTCATGAATCAATGATGAACCCCATATCTTTTCATGGTTTTCTATTTTTGGTTCTGAAATGGGTTCCTCGATCGCTTATCAAGGCTTTGGGATTCCATAACGAGCTAAAAGCTTTTGAGAAAATTAACAACGACGCGAGCATCGTTTGTTGGTAAAGCTTGACACGCCCATTTGGACACATAATCTCGAAGAGCGAGAATGTATTCGTATTTGTGAGATTTAGGAAATGGTCCCATGAAATCTATTCCCCAAATATCGAATATTTCACACACTTGAATGCTCGTCAATGGCATTTCATCTCTACGTGAAAGGTTGGTGGTTCTTTGGCAAGCATCGCAGTTCGGAACAAGTGTATGTGCTTCTTTGAATATTGTTGGCCAATAGAATCCAGCATCAAAAACTTTTTTAGCTGTGGTGGAAGGACCATAATGTCCCCCAGTTGGGCCATGATGACATTCGTCAAGAATCTTTCGGGTTTCGGAGCCAGAAACACATCTTCGGAACATTCCGTCAGGACATATTTTGAAAAGATATGGTTCTTCCCAAAAGTAGTATTTAAGTTCCGAAAAGAATTTACTCCTTTGAGCGTGAGTGAAACCTTTTCTGAGAATTCCTTCAGCGAGATAGTTTGCAAAGTCAGCAAACCAAGGATCGTCATTTCCATCAACGGTCATGAGGGTTTCATCAGGGAAGTAATCATCAATTTCTTTTTCCTTTAACTCCTCAAGATCTGGATTTTCAAGACGTGATAAATGATCAGCGGCTAGATTCTCTGCTCCGTTCTTATCTTTGATTTCAATGTCAAATTCTTGGAGTAGCATAATCCATCGGATAAGACACGGTTTAGCATCTTGCTTGGTGAACAGATATTTGAGTGCCGAGTGATCGGTGAACACGACTGTTTTTGAGAGTACGAGGTAGGATCGGAATTTGTCGAACGCGAAAACAACGGCCACTAATTCCTTTTCTGTGACTGTATAATTTTGCTGAGCACTATTCAGTGTCTTGCTAGCAAAATATATGGGTCGAAAATGTTTTCCTTCCCGTTGGCCTAAGACGGCTCCGACAGCAAAATCGTTGGCATCGCACATAAGCTCGAAGGGTAGTGACCAATTAGGTGAAACCATGATCGGAGCACTAGTCAGTTGAGATTTCAATGTTTCTAAGGCTTTTATGCAATCAGCATTGAAGTCAAAGATAGAATCTTTCTCAAGATGTTTTGTCATCGGAGGGGATATTTTTGAAAAATCTTTGATGAAGCGGCAGTAGAAACCGGCATGCCCTAAAAAACTTCTAACGGCTTTAACGTTAGTTGGTGGTGGAAGTTTCATGATAACGTCGATTTTCGCTTTATCTACTTCCATGCCTGCACTGGAGATCTTGTGGCCAAGCACAATTCCTTGGTCACCATGAAGTGACATTTTCCCGATTAAGGACAAGGTGTGCGACAGCATCTTTCGAGCATTTTATCAAGATTGGAAAGACAAGCTTCATATGAATTTCCGAAGACTGAAAAGTCATCCATGAAAACTTCCATGGAGGTTTCGAGCATGTCTTGGAATATGGCTATCATACACCTTTGAAAAGTTGCAGGTGCATTGCAAAGATCAAAAGGCATACGCCGATATGTGTAGGTTTCAAAAGAAAAAGTGAAAGGGGTCTTTTCTTGGTCATTAGGATCGATTGGAATTTGAAAGTATCCTGAAAATCCATCGAGGAAACAAAAGAATTTATTTCCTGCTAGTCTTTCGAGCATTTGATCCATGAACGGTAGTGGAAAATGATCTTTTCTGGTGGCTTTGTTTAATTTCCGATAGTCAATACAAACACGCCAACCAGTGATAGTTCTATTAGGGACTAGTTCATTCCGTTCATTGGTCACAACCGTCATTCCTCCTTTCTTGGGAACACAGTGAACGAGACTCACCCAAGGACTATCCTCGATTGGGTAAATGATACCAGCATCGAGAAGTTTTATCATTTCCTTTTTGACAACTTCTTTCATGTTGGGATTGAGTCGACGTTGACGTTCTACAACAAGTTTGATCCCATCTTCGAAATTGATTTTGTGTTTGCAGAAATTGGGACTAATTCCTGGGATATCAGATGTTTTCCAAGCGAAATCTTGTTTATGATTTTTGAGGACAGAAACTAAATTCTCTTTCTCATTGGCCTCGAGTAATGAAGATATGACTACTGGAAGTAGCGAGTTTTCCTCCAAGTAAGCATATTCAAGATGATCAGGGAGAGGTTTGAGTACGAGATCTGTTGGTGGTTCTTTGATAGAAGATTTTATTCTCACCTCGTCATAGAAAGTTATTTCTTCAAAATTCCCTTCCTCCATTTCTTCTTCCTCCGTGTTATCTCCTTTGAAATCTACTTTCATGAAATCACCAAACTCTTTGTCAAAGTCTGTTTCATTGATTTTCTCAGAAGTAGTCATGAATGGATCAGATTCGTTAAGTAATGCGTCTAATTCTTCGTCAGTGACTTCATCGATAACATCGATGTTGAAACAAGTGTCATCACTGGAACGTGGATAGCGCATTGCTTTATCGCTTAGAAAGGTGATTCGATCTTCTCCAACTCCAAGGTTGAGTTCTTTTCCTTTCACTTTGATGATTGCATCAGCGGTATTTAGGAAAGGTCTTCCTAAGATGAGTGGGACTTTACTATCTTCTTCCATTTCTAAGATTACAAAGTCCAGAGGAAAAATGAATTTACCGACTTGAACAAGCATATTCTCAGCAATACCAACAGGATATTGATAAGAGTGATTTGCTAATCGAATGCTCATTTTTGTTGGTTTAAGGCTGTGGTTGCATAATTTGGAATACAACGAATAAGGCATCAAATTAATACTTGCGCCAAGGTCGGCTAAGGCATCGCATTGAATATTGTTCCCGAAAGTACATGGAATAAGAAAGCTCCCAGGATCTCCGAGCTTTGGCGGGATTTTGTTTTGAACGATGGCTGAGCATTCTTCGTTAAGGAAAGTAGCTGATATTTGCTCTAGCTTGCTTTTGTTATTAAGAAGTTCTTTCAAGAATTTCTCGTAATTGGGCATTCCGGCTAAGACATCAACGAGAGGAACATTGAGTCTAACCTCTTTGATTATTTCAATGAACTTCTTATAACGCTCTTCCATTTTTTCTTTCTTAAGGCTTTGAGGATATGGAATTTTTGGTGTATCGCCTTGACGGATGGGGTGGTTTTCTTTTGGTGGTTTGAGTTGTGTTGGTTTCTCGACTTCATCCTCACTATCTTTGGTGATAGGAGTATTTTCATTAGGATTTGGTGGTGGTTCGTCACGAGACCACTTCTTGTGAAAACGACATTGATATGCTCATTTCTTGTTTGTGGTGGGCAGTGCGTTTTATCATTTGATGGTTTTGGGTTGGATTGGGTATTACTTGGTAATGAACGGATGGTCGAGAGGAATGTTGGTCAGAAAATCTGCCAAATTTGTTTTCAAGATCTTGGATAGATGCTTGATGATTTTTCTTTCCCTGCTCAACTTTGGCTTTGAGATTGAAAAATTGATTTTTGATGAAATCATTAGCAGATTTTTGAGCAGCCAAGAATTCTCTCATGGTTTTTTCGAATCACGGTTGTCATCCCTTGCTCGGCGGTCTTGCCAATTTCCAGAATTTCGACCGTAATAATTACTACGATATCCTCCTCCACGATATCCTCCTTGGACATAATTTGCTTCTCCTTCATTAGGTCCACCCATGGGCTTATCGTCGCACTCAGACGATGGGTGATTTCCTCCACAATTGTTGCATCCGTCTCGCATTTCCTTCATTTCTTCTTTGATATATTTGTATTGCGAATCGATTTTTGAGGTTAAGGCTTCCATTTTCTCCATGAGTTTTGAGGTATCGGTGTTTTCAACAAAAGCAACGGTTTTTCGAAGAGGTTTGGTTTTGGAATCTTTAGACCAATCGAGTTTGAGAAGTACTCGATCTTCTAGTAATTGGTGTGCATCGTTAAGGGTCTTATAGAGAAATATTCCTCCGGCATCAAGGATGCCTTGAGAGATTTCGTCAAGTCCATGGTAAAGGATTTGGATAATGGTTCATTTGGATAATCCATGTCCATGACAACTACGAAGCAAATCTTTCATTCGAAGCCAAGCTTCGAAAAGTGATTCGTTGGGATTTTGTGTGAAAGCACGAATTTCTCCCATTGTCGATCAAACATGGCGGTGGAAAGAATCGACACAAAGGCTTGCCTCATCTCCTCCCAGTGTTGATAATTCACGGGTCAATTCATTGTACCATACTTTAGCATCTCCGGCGAGTGATGATGGAAAAAGTTTGAGTTTGATGTCATTGACATCGGTGTCGCCATAACGGAACATGCCGCAAATTTTGATGAATTCGGCAATGTGCTTATGCAGATCGGCCCGCGCACGGCCATCGAATTGACGATCTTTGATCATGGAAAGATGATGACCCTTCACGGTGAAGTTGTCACCAAGGTTGACAGCAACAATAGCACTCCCAGGGGTTGGTGCTACGGCTCGGTTGGTTCCCCACATGGGTTGATCGTCCGCCATGGGAAAAGGTAAATTGGTGAAAGGGTTGTAAACGACTTTGGCTTCTACAAGGTTATCAAATGGTGGGTTTGGTACTCTAGGTACACGATCGGCTAAGGGTATGAAAGGTTTTTTTCTACTTCTTCGAATCAAACGTTCGAGGTTGGTAAGAGGTGAGATTGGTTCTATTCCCGCTGCACGAGTGTTCATACAATGACCTAGAGAATCCAGGCAATATCTAAACACACGGACAAACAAAGAAAACAATTTTCTGGACAGAAACGAGTAACCGGATCGGTTGCATGGAGCGACCGATCGGCTAGATCAATTGGGTATGGTTTTTGCGCAACCAGATCGGTTGTGAGACGACCGATCGGTTAGAGTGTTCTGAAAGATTTTTTTTTTGAATGAATCGACTGACGTGGATTCAAAACTTGCTGAAACACAATCAAATCCCCGGCAGCGGCGCCAAACACTTGTTGTGCTACGTGTGTACAAGTTTTAAATTTATAAAACATGATTTACCAATTTTACCAATAACACATACGAGCAAGTGCACTCGTCCGTTATAGCAATATTATAAAGGTAAGTCGGGAACGTTCGCAGGGATTTGAGTGAATCTGATTAACAAGTTTTAAATCAACTAAGGCAATCCAAAAGCATATAACAACGAAAATAGATATAATGAAATTCAGATGATTAAAAACTACACTTGCTTAAACTAGTTTCTTATCCTTGATTAGTATGATTGTGTTAACCTCTTAACATGTTGGTTATGATAATTAGTTGGTGTACTAATCTATTTTTCTTACAAGTTAAACCTTCGTCAAGATTTTAGTTCATAAAAACAAGCATTAAGTTTAATCAATCAATTCAAGTTTCATAAGTTTATTTTCACAAACTTAAACACAAAAACATCCATTTGCTTTATCAAATTTTCTTAAGAAACGGTCAATACAAAAGGTAATCGATTATAGACAAAAGGTTACAATTGATTGTCAACAACTAATCTTACGATCTTTTAGATGTTTCCAATCAAACCAACTTGATAATCAAAACGTGTTCTTATTACAACCACACCTTAATTCCTTTGTTTAATCAAGAATAATGGGTAAAAACAATCATCCATACACAAAATGATTATAACTAGTTGAATAACAATAAGTTCTTTCGACCTCTACGATTACTATCAACTAGTCAAACTTGATTAACAAATGTCACTATGAAACTCTAGCACAATTGGATCTTAGAATCAACTTGAAATTAAATTAAAACATGTTAACACAATCACAAACTAATCATATGATAATCAACATCATTTAAGCAAGTGTATAAAGAAACTAGCCACTCATAGCAAACATAAACATAAACTCAGACTTTTGAACATTAGAAAACATGATTAAGGGGGTGTTTGGTTCGCCGTAATCCGCCGTAATTGGATGTAATTGTAATTTGATTACATTACGTAGTCTGTTTGGTTCGCAGAATGGAGAAAATGTAATTCAGATTACATTACGTAGTCTGTTTGGTTTGCATTGTAATTGTAATTCAGTCATTCCAATTACATCCAAGGAGGGAATTCAGATTACATAGGATGTTGGATGGAAAGTTTTGAATTACGTTGTAATTCAGAATTTTATATTTATTATTATTATTATTATTATTATTACTATTATTATTATTATTATTATATAAATACTAAAATAATAAAATTTATATAATAATAAAAATAATAAAATAAAATAATAATAATATAATAATAATAATAAATATTTAATATAAATATTAAAATAATAATATTTATATATAATAATAATAATAATAATAATAATAATAATAATAATAAATAATAATAATTATTATTATTATTATTATTTAATAATAATAATGATAATAATAATAATATTATTATTATTATAATAAAATAATAATAATAAAATATAATAATAATAATAATAATAATAATAAAATAAAATAATAATAATAATAATAATATAATAATAATAATAATAAATATTTAATATAAATATTAAAATAATAATATTTATATAATAATAATACTAATAATAATAAATATTCATTATAATAAAAATTTATAATAATTATAATAATAAAATAATAAAATAATATAATAATAAAAATATTTATTATTATAATAATATTTACATAATAATAATAATAAATAAAATAAAATAATAATAACAATATAATAATAATAATAAAAATGAATATTTAATATAATTATTAAAATAGAAATATTTATAAAATAATAATAATAATATTTATTATTTTTATTATTATTATGTTAATATTTATTTAATTACTATTATTATTATTATTATTAAGTTTTTTTTTTAAGTTTTCTTGAATTAAATTACGTTGAGATCCAAGCAAACACAATGACATAATACATCAATTACAATTACAACACATTACAATTACAACACATTCCAACCCTTTGAATTACAATTCATTCAAATTACAATTCCTTTGACAGATTACAATTCATTTCAAAACATACTGCGAACCAAACGCACCCTAAGAGTCTTGCAATGCTTGGAATAAGATTACAAATGGTGAAGTAATGATTCCCAAAGTATTGGGGTAGACTCCTTGGGGTTTGGCCTCAAATGTGGTATACGGAACTCAAACTTTCCGGACTTCTAAGGACGAATTTGAGAGCTTAAGAGCTTTGTTTGATGAGTAGAGAGTTGTATTGAAGTGTGTCTCATATGCTCACAAGAGGTCTCTATTTATACTAGTTCCAAGGCCTAGGGTATTAATTGTTGAACATGGCCTCCAAGGAGTTAGGAAGGGACTAGAATACACCAAGGGAAGGACCTAGAATCGTTTGTATATAAAGGGAAAACTTAATGATGATGATTTGGAAGAAACAGTCCTTCCAACCAGATCGGTCACATGACCAACCGATCCGGTTGGTCTTCTACAAGTGTTCCAACCGCATCGGTTGCGGGTGGCAACCGAACGGTTGGACTGGCGTCATAGGCAATTCTTTGATCTTCACCCAACCGATTCGGTTGCAGTTGCAACCGATTCGGTTGGTCTTCCTGAATGACGGAAAATTGACCTTTACTTTATTTTGACTTGTAGAGCTTGGTTCTTCAATCATCTTGGTCTTCTATGGTACTTGAAATACTGATTTGTGCTTTACATGCTTCACTGAAACGGGAATCTTCCATTTCCTTCCGTTTCCCTGCACTTGGTTATAAACACTAGACAAACATCTTTTGATGCGATTAGGCACTGAAATCATACAAATATCACCAAATAACATATACAAAAGCACACATAACTCTACTGAAAACATGTACAATCTGAGCGTTATCACATTGCTTATTCAAATAAGCACTTTTCTTATTACTTTTTCATTGAAAACCCTTTTATTTACTTAGATCTATTATTTTTCAAACTTATTTTCATTAAAAAAAAATCAAAAAGCTTTAAACTTTCTTAATTTTCATCTCAAATAAGCTATTCATTAGCTTATTTTTTTAGATCTAATCCTTAAATATACTCAATCCGCGCCTACTCTTCGGAATAGAAAACTTAGTTTTGGGTGGATTTAGATCTAGCATTTTTAGTTTAAAAGGTTTTAGTCTTTTAGCTTATTTCTACTTTAGATTATTATCTTCTTATTAATAGCTTATTATCATAGATCTAATCCTTAAATATAGCCAATCCGCGCCTACTTTTCAGAGTAGACACCTTAGTTTTTGGTGGATTTAGATCTATGCTTTAAGCTTTATAAAGTCTCAATCTTTAGCTTATTTTTAGCTTTTTACTAGCTTATTTCTCTTTAGCTTATTTAATCTTTACATTTAGCTTTAAAACTTATAGCTTTTAGCTTTTTCACTCCAAAATACTTAATAGTTTGGATTTAAGCTTCTAGCTTATAGCTTATTCACTAGCTTATTTGTACTAACTTTGATTTAAAACTTATAGTTATGAGTAGTGAGTACATTTTTATATACTTGTTAGTGAGTAGTGATTTGAGAAATTGAGTGCGAAAACATAGAAATTGTTGATTGATAATCTTCGGTTACTTGGTTAATTTTTGGTTATTTTAAACGGGCAAAAGCCGTTTGGGAAATTAATCACCTAAATCAAGTAATTTTACCAAGATAAAGAATTGTTTTCAAAATAAACCAAAGTTGTGTGAAAATAGTATTTTTAAACTGGTATCGAAGATTATTGATTAATAATTTTAAGATAATTTTTAGATATAATTAGTTGATTGTTTTAACGGGCAAATGCCGTGGAAATAATTGACTATTTAAATCTAGTGATTATTACCAAGAAAAAAAAAGAATTGTTTTCAATATAAGCCAACGTTGTGAGAAAATAGTTTTATTTTGACGGGTATTAATTAAACGGGCTTAATAGATTATTCACACTTAATTATCTTTTCACTTCACTTGACGAGCATATCTTTTATTATCATATTCTTAGCTTAATTTCTATTCGTCATTAGTTGTAGTCCAATTTTACTTAATTAAAATATTTCCTATTAGCCAAAATAGATTTTTAGAATTTTCAAAAAAAAAAAAAAATCCAAACCAAAAATATTTGATAATCAAACATAAAACAAAGATACAAACGTAAATTTCAATTCATATCTCACCGTGGATTACAACTCCGGAAGATTGATTATCATTTGTCCTCAAATGATTATTAAATATAACGGGAAAAATTAAGAATATTAAAACTGCTATATTATAGCGAATCAGGGATTCAGGTGGTGATCTACCCCCGCCGCTCAGGAGGTTACCTTACTAGTGCAAAGGTAAGAAATTGTATTATTTTATAAACTTTAGTTTGATTACTTGTATTTTTATGCCTCGTCACTTATATTTGTGGGTTCGGGTAAACGTGAGACGACAAAAAATAAGACATTAACGAACGCCATTGAAAGAAACGGCGGGCCTATGGAGACTGAATTCGAGAGACATGACCAAAAGACGTACAAACACATAGGCGATTATGCAACATACTTCAATAATCTGATTGAGGAGCTTATGAGGAAACTATCCTAGGGTTATGATTCATGGGCTGAAGTTCCAGTAACAGCATAATCGTCACTAACTCCCATAATCAAGGTATTGTTTTTTTTGTATTGTTATCGGCTGAGTAGATGTGTGTGTTTATTTAAATATGTATATTTATTTGCAACACTTTTTTTACCTGACCCAACTATAGTAGATCCTCATAAACGAACAATAGTCTGACAGATTGTACGATTAGGGCTTGAGAACATTTTTACGACCCAATATTAGGACACGAAATACAAGTTCAAAAATAGGTGGTATACTAGAAGGCTGGTCGAGCAAGTAATGTAGGAGCTATCGGATGACTGGAAGGCGGGCGATGATGCATGGTAGGACCTAGTCGACTACTGGTCGATCTTCATCGTCAAACACGATCGAAGATCAATTATGAAAACTGGTCTAAGATTGAAGTTCCGAGCTCTCAAGGATCAAGATCATTTGTTGTTGGACGACATGAATATGTAAGACATTTTACAATTTTTATATAAAATAATAGTTTAAAGGTGTTGGATGTAACAACCGGTAACTTTTCAAGAATATTTTAATGATAAAGTCAATTATTATTACACATGAGTACATTTTGAAACACTTTTGAGAATTTTCGAGCTCACTGGACTTGAAGTCGAGATGCTATCTCGCATACTATGAAAATTATGCACAACGCGTACTAGCACGAGTCTAGACGTAATAAACCTTTTATTAATGATTTCTATCATTTTTATGCAAAACTAGTTGTGTGACTACTTGATTTTAATGGAAAAATCATTTTAAGACAAGTCTTTATGTATTAGGTCGTGTCGATCTCATACCGTTGTGCTCTACTACTTCTTGATATCGTTGTGCTTTACTACTTGATGTCATTTGTGTTACTTGCATTACTACATTCAGAGGTGAGTTCATGGCCCCTATTTTCTTATTTTGGGGGAGAATACATGTTGGTTTATACTTAAACTTATTACTTGTTTTTACTTGAAAACATGATTTATTTACTCATTATTTACTAGATTACTTTATTATGGTAAGAAGTGCTTGAAACATATATGTGAGTTTATAGCCCCATTTTCCACTTATACTTGCTTTACAAACCTTGAGGGTGAGAAAATATGCAAAACTTTTATAGACCAATACCATTCTTAAAAACTATTACGTGGAGAAACTAAGTCCTGAATCCCATATATGCCCACTTTCATGAACTGTCGTTCCTGTGGGAAGTGCGATTAATATAGATAGATCTTTTGGGGGGTGACTCCCCCATTCGGTTGGTCATAAATGGGTCAATGCGAAACATATATCATATCGGAATCGAGTGTAACGGGATAAGCACTTGCAATGGGCCCCCTATTAGTATAAATACATTTTGCATACACCACTTTCGTAGTTTCGGTTGCATGAACTTAGTGCTAGCGTAATAGTCACTCTCTTTTATATGGCATTATATTTGTTGTAATGTGCATATACTTTACATACGGTTCAACTTTATGCTCAACACTTATAGTCTACTATACTGTTACTTTCATGACGCTGTGAGTAAGGCAGTGGTCACAAATACTTTACTTGATATTGTATGCGTACAATAAGCAGTTTCGAAAACCTTGTGGTCCACATTACTTATTTACTTGAGGTAAACTTTATTTGCATGACATTGTGAGCGACAAATGGTTAAAAAACTTTTTATTGAACTCACATTACTTTTACTCTGTATTTCTATACAAACCTATGAACTCACCAACCTCGTGTTGACACTTTTAGCATGTATTTCTCAGGTGTGATTTCCCTTGTGGCTTGTGAGGCGCTTGGTAGGGCATGGTTATACACTACATTTAGATTTTGGACAACTTAAATAAAGGGGTCTTGTAATTCCGCACTTGAATCATATTTTAAACTCATCAAAATCTTTTAATGTAGATTCTCTTTAAAATAGATAAGGTAAATCCGTTCTCTTTTCTTTGGGTTGTAATCCAATTTAGTAGCACCCCAGTGACCTGAATGCTTCTGCTGTACCATTTTTGGGGGTGTTATAGTTGGTATCAGAGCCTAGGATATAAAGAACTAGGTGTATTTTAAAACCTATACTGTAACTACTTTTACGAAAACTTAACCCTATGACCGCCACGTGCCTGCCTGCCAAGCTGATGCCTCACTTGTGATTTTGTTTGCTATTACATTTGATGAGATGTGTGTCTTACTATGGATGATTTATATCCACTTAATTTCGTTATTCACTATAAGTATCTTCCATATACTTATGCTTACGTATCGTACCTGTCACTGCGTTACATCTTTTTCCTTACGTAATCTCATCATTCGACGTTGAGTTTGGATGTTTATCTTAATCTTTTGAAACGACTTTTAAAAGTGTGGGACATATAACTAACGTAACTGAGTTGGGTATTTCAAAGTTCATTGAACCTCGGATGAATATAGACTAATCACCTTTATTCAACCAGGGACAGTGGGACATAGCCTGCTTACCTATGTCCGAATCAGAGGTAAATTTTGTGATACTTGGAGTAGTTATAATAGAGTTATGTTCGGTTTATTTTCTACTTAATTTCAGAGAACGGTAAAATCTGTGTGTGTGTACATGAGCATTGAATATCATAAAAGTTTACCCTTACACACAACACACTGGCATCACAATACTTTTTCATCACAATACTTTTTCCCTTGTATGGGATACTTTTTATCGCATTCTGGTCATGTTACAGTCACCTGTACCCCAAACCTTACACTCAATCGATGATGTACTTTCCGTGTTAAGTACTAAGCACACTACTGATCCAACCAACTGATTTCTAGTAGCAATCAACACCCTCTTTCAGGGTCGTACTCTGAACTTGCAAAACTCCCCATTCAGCAGAGATTCTATACCCAACAGAAACCTTAGGACCTTAAAGCGTAACCTGAACCACTATCTTCGAACAGACACATAATCTTCCACACAACCCTCGGGAATACCAGTTATCTTTTCTACCCTCTTATAACATAAAAACTATGATGCTATTAACATATAGCTGTTTTCGATTATTCTACAGATCATTTTGCGGTCACTCTACAAAATGTTTTACTACTATTTCATGAAATCAAAATTTCGACCTTACTACTATTTTATATACAATGAATTGTTTTCCTACCGTCCTATAAACTGTTTTACAAATCATTTTATTATTATGTAATAAATCAATTCGCTACCCTACTACTATTTAATAAAACAACAAACAGTTTCGCAAGCATTTTGTAAACTATGTTACAATTATCCTACAAGTTCTACTACAGCATTACGAACCATTTTACCCTCCTGTGAGCTGCATTAGCCACTGTTGGATTAAACAATAACAGTGCGTTACTAATTTCCCTACAAATCATTTCGCCGTTACTTTACAAATTATTTTGTTGTCACCCTATGAACCGCTTTGTTATTAAATTACCAACTAAACTACAACTTGTTACTATTTTGAAAATAATATTTTTTTTCCTATTACTCTAAAAGTTGTTTTACAAACCAATTTATAAATCATTCTGCAATCACACGGCGAACTATTTACTCCTTTAAAAAGTATTTTATGCTATTACCTCATAAATAGAATAACCAATATTCCCTTTGTAAATAAGATTGAATCCCACACCTCTGTCTGAAATTATAGGTCATAATCTACCAAGCCTTGACACTGTTTCATCACTGTATGAGTTACCTCATTCGTTCCATACGATAAGATTCCCTCATTGGTAGTAAATGCGTTGAATTAGGCTATCTATATACCATCACTCTTATGACATGTTGCTGCTAGGAGTCCTAGATAACTGAGACTCAAAATCTATTTTTATATGACCCCACTCGCACACTTAGATACCAAGAGATCTTAACATATTGAGTGACTATTGATACACAACTTTTACTTGAAAACATCTCTCGCCATAGTATCCGGCTGATTTATTCATTTCAGATCTCTAGTGAAAAATCTCAGTCCTGATACCTTTTAGTACTACTTAAGTACGTTGAGTACTTACATCCTTGGGCTTCGCTTGATATTAAACATTGAACCTTACTCAGCCTTGATAACTAGACGCTGTACTTAGACATTTAAAACATGTGGACGTACATACTGGACTACACCATCCTCTTTGATGTTCTTATTTTAACGACCTTTCATTTGGAAATATGTTTATAGCAATCATAAAACTCGTAGTGATATTTCTATAAAATACTCATTTTGATGAGTTAAAATTTCCTGGTCAAACTTTATCAAGCCTTTTGCATACAAAGGAAAGACTAAACGTTAACTTTTGTGAAACTCCTTATCCTTAGCCTGTTTAAAAACCGTTTTACTAAATTAGGAATCTTCTGAAGTAGCATCGATTTACCTAACTACAAATTTTCAGCAAGGAAATGTGGATTACTTGAAAAGTTGTTTTGGTCAATTTCGTATAAACACTAACTCAAATAAAGTTTGCGAACAACATTTTTCTCGATTCATCTAGAAGAAAATCACACAATTCCGGAACAGATCTAGAAGACCAGTCATCATACCTTTGTTACCACTTTATATCAGAATAGGTTGGATTTTTGTGTCACTACGGTATAGACCATATATTAGAGTAACACTGAGAAAATTTAGATGTAACGCACTAACAAGGTTGTAAAACACTGTGAAGTTAAGCCTAGAACTGTGACTCTATTAAATTATGTCAAGAATTATTGTACCTCACCAGGTTATCAAAAGGGGATATACCAATGATGAAGAACCTAAGTACTCTCCCACAAAGGAAAAGGAACCCGTAAACAATACTATCGGATAACATGAACAGAAATCCCTGACACGTACCACCACCTTTTCCCTGAAACCATACTATCGGATAACATGAACAGAAATCTGGGACAAATTTCTTGTAAGGAGGGTAGACTGTAACAAATGGTAATTTTCCAAGTATATTTTAATGATAAAGTCAGTTATTATTACACGTGAGTTTATTTTGAAATATTTTTGAGAATTTTCGAGCTCACTAGACTTGAAGTTGAGAGGTTATCTCGCATACTGTGAAAATTATGCACAACGCGTACCAGCACGAGTCTAGACCTAATAAACCTTTTATTAATGATTTCTATCATTTTTATGCAAAACTAATTGTGTGACTACTTTATTTTAGTGGAAAATTATTTTAAAACTAATCGCGCAAGTTTTAAATTATTGGGCGACTTTTATCGAGCCCAAACTAGTCCCAAACCACTAGTTCACAAAAACTACGTGTTTAACGCCTGGGATTAAGTTACACTGTAGCCCCTCAAATTTTACAAACTTGGCACTTTGTATTTTAAACTTTTGATTATATAAAGTAAGGGTGTGTTTGTTTTTACAAAAAACGTCTGACTCGCCTCTGACATCTTACCGGTCAGACACGGTCAGACTTCTAAGTTGTTTGTTTTTCTTTTGCGATTCGACGCGGTCGGATGTGAAACCTCTTCTTGAGTAAGAGGTGGAAGTTTGGTCTGACTGCCTCTTAACATTACAAGACCTTCAATCACCTTCAAACTTTTTTGATATTTTGTTGGAATATTAAAAGTTATGAAAAAGTATATCTGGAAATTTTGAAGAAGAAAGGTAATAGTTTGAGGAAGAAGATGCATCGAGAAGAGAGAAACTAGTCAAAATAGTACAAACTAGTACTCTATATATATTATTAATTGATGTATATATAGTATGGTCATAGTCACGTGCATAATTTTATTATTGTTTAAAAAAATTGGTCGTAGTAATACTGATGGGTTTGTAGTTTTCACCTTTTTCAAGATACGAAAATTTTATGGTTTGTTAATAAATTTTTAACTTTTTGCAATTTTATACGTAATATAAGAAGTTTATATCTTTTTGTTTGAAATGTTAATCGCAACAAGTAAAGCAATTTTGTTATCATTAAATAAACTTGACTCGATAATTTATTTAATGGTTTATAATTGTGTTAAGTTTTTGATAAAAATAATTTTCTTTTATGTTTACACAAGCTACTTATTTATCGTATTGCTATAATTTAATATATACATAAAAAAATTACAACTAAAACCATTCAGACAATTAAAAAAAGAAAACAAACAACATTATTTTATTCAGATTCAGACTTTATAGCCATCTCTTACCAGTAAGATATGGTAGTCAGATTCAGACCCAAAACATCTTAGTGAAACAAACACACCCTAAATGTCTATGATTTCTTTTCATTCATCTAACCCTAGCAGCCAAGTCCCCCCTCCTCTCTCTTGATGATACCGCTACCACCACCATGCTGCCGCCTATGTCGCCGCCGTCGTGAGGACACCACTCCTTCCACCATCATTGTTGCTGAATATAAGGTGTGGAAGGCGTTTATGGGTTTAGATTGAGAGATTTTCGTTCGTGTTTGGTTTGATCCATCACTATCTTCCTTCTTTCTTCTTGGTATGTTATAGATAAACGAACCCCATCTTATTTTTCTTTATCTTTTCGTTGATTTTAAGCAATAAAACTAATTTTTATAGCAATTGTTTTTGTGAGAATAAATATTTACACAAAACCTTGTGTGAATCGGTTTACGTGAAAACATAACAAAACAAAAGGTATCATCATGTCGTGGTCATTTTTCGAATTAAAATATATATCGGTATCGAAAACATATAATGTAGGACCTTGTTTTTCTCAACCTTATCATGAATACACAAGCTTTAACACACGTATATCAAGCTTAACACATATGCGTATGCGTAGAGAAAGATGAAGAAAGGTGGTAACTTGAATGATATATGTTGTGTATGTTTAGAGTGAAAGATTAAAGGAAATAACTTATATTGCAATGAAAAACACACACTTACACACTCAAGCACACCCCTCAAATGACACACTTAAGGGGTATTTATACTCTTAAACAAAACGTGTTAGGAATTAGAAATTCCAGGTATTAAAGAGTCGGTCACCTCAAGTATATGTAATCGTTAGAATGCTCGTAGTCATAGTTATTTTATGTTTAGTAGTGCTTAGTTAAGTAACACCGTGGAGGACGGACGGGTCTTTACCCACTGTATGCCTGAACCACAGCCCGTTGTGTGGCGTTTTATGTAAGACTATAAATACTCTCTACCTCCCAAGGTAGAGATTTGGAGCTCATAATAATATCTTTCACTTTCTCTCACTAAGTTCCCTAAACCTCTAACTTTCTCTCTCTAGAATTCCACTTATACGCCCACTTTGTGTTATGGTTTGATGTGTATGTGAAAACCAATATCTTACAAAACGCCCTAATGGGCTTGGCATGGGCTTCGATTGGATTCTAACTTACATAAGGCTAGCTTAGCTTAACTTCTAACCATTTAGCTTAGCCCAATACACGAGCCCGTTGACTATTCTATTACGATATCAACACACGTTACAAAGTTCCTAAACGTGAATGACCATCACTTCTATTAGTTATTATTAAGGCTAACAATCTCCCTCTAAGGGGTGGTCATTCAAAAGATGCTCCACTTGATTAGGTCTTTACTCTTCTTGAGCTTGAACTTTGTGTGTCGATATAGAATAGTCTTGATTTTCATTCCTTCATGCTTTGTGATCAGTTAATGTGGTTGTCTGCCTTTTGTCAATTTCTTTGGGATAGGTGTCTCCACCTCTTTCTCCACCATGCTCACACTTCTTTTTGACTTTGAGTTTCCAATGATGAAGTTCTCGAGTCTTTAAACTTTGTAGATTCTTTGACATTGACGAAGAATCATCTTTAACTTTGTGTTTCCTTTGATTTTGATGAGAACTTTCATGAGTTGTGATGTTGGTATGAGCATGGGAAGATGGTGAGGTCTTTCCTCCAAGGAACAATCATCAGTACCTGCATGTTTATGTTAGTTGAAAGCACCAATCGATCATTGTAGACTTTTCTTAAAGAATTGACCACTACGATTGTTTTACTGATGAATGTCTTGATTCCATTCACCTTGGTCGGGCGAATCAGCCATCCAAATTCCGTTGAGGAACAGTTGGCATTACTATGAATAAATTCAAGTAACGACCCACGTCTTCAGGATTCGATTCGTGAAAGGAATCTCATTGGCAGGATTTCCAGCACTTACAAGTTTGAATGTCGAGGGTATTAATAGCATAGTGTGAAAACACATCTCTAATTCTTACAAAGGTTGTTCCTGAATTGGAGGCCCTCAAGTAGGCTAACACGATATACCGAAGTATATCTACAATTTAGGAGAGTCGCTGAAGTACACCGAAGCATCACTTCACGACTGTAGACCGTTTGAGACAACACTAAGCGTAACCTACAAGGAGTTACCAAAGTAACTTCGCTTTGTCGGTGTTTGATGTTGACCACGGCAGAGTTTCCATTCAATCACCGAGGATCAAGTGTGAATCCTCATAAATGTTCTCGACAGTTGCTAAGATCGTGAAGGACTCTAAAATGTATCACTTGCGTCCTTAATGTTGAACGACAAGTGATGAAATGTCGAGTGTTCCTAAGAGATCTTTTGATGAATCTCATGGCTCTAGACTCAATTAGTGCATTTTGGTTTTACTAAGCGGAGACTAGGGAGAGGGTCTCCTTCTTCAATACCAACTATCTCTAAGAGAAAGTCGATAGATAATGTAGGGTTCCCAGTGAGAATGAAACAAGTCCTTTTAAGAGGAATTGAGTGGCTAGAAGGTTAGGTGCAGTGCGTCACTGGGTCCATGACGTCTTTGTCTTCAATACCGGTGTCATCTTAGTGACAATCAGTATCATATGAATTGAACCCAGTTTCTGCCCTAAGGTTGATTATGGAGGGCTATTTATTTTCACCCTTTTTCATTATATTTCTTTTTAATTCTTCAACCCCTTCTTTCTCCTTTCTCACATTATTATTTTTTCAATCATACCTAAGGACTTCTAATACTAACTATGGGTATTGTCCTTGGGTAGATCCCTCCGGCTTTGTCGGATCATATGACGAATTTCCTATCCTTAGTCACCTTATAACTCCATGACTATTCCTATGTTGCCATAAAACCTTTTTCTTGAAAATCTCTCAAAGTGTTTATGATTATAAAACATGATTTGTTAATACCTTGAGAGTTTTATATTTTCAGAAACACTCCCCCTTCACATGTGCTTATATTTTTTTAACTTAAATCTGCACAGAGAGGGTAGAGTTCGCACTTATTGAATTGATCGGCTCATGATAGACAATTCCCCACGAGACACGGTTACGTTGCATAGTTAAAGAGTTCCATTGTCAGTTTTTAGGTGAAAACTAGCTCTAATAACTAACAGTTGTAAACTCTTCTTGAAAAGAAGGTTAGACCCATGAAAGTGCATGTCTATCACGAGTTTCTCGAAATGATAGATTTACTGACTTTGATTTCTCGTCAATTCATTGGTTCCATCTGAGTCGAGCTCTTTTGAGATTCAAACAACGATTATTAAACCTTTTTTTATCACATTTTAATCACGTCTTCTCTCCCTAAAAAATAGCATAATCAATTATACGAGAGACATGTCGTGAGAAGAATATTTTTGGATTTTTGATTTTTTATTGTTTTTGTATTTTTTGAAAGTTTTATATTTTTATATTTTGCTTTTGTTGGTTTTTCAAATTTTGTATTTGGTTTTTCAAAGATATTTATAGCGAAGGTTTTTGGAAAATCATTTTCAAGAAGATTCGAGAAGATGTTCTAACTCATCAGGGGTTAGGCTTCGCATTCCAATTCGTCGAACTAAATCGTTAAACCGTTCTTTTGGAAGGGCTTTAGTAAATAGATCGGCGAGTTGGTAATCTGTCTTCACGAAGAATAATTCAACAATACCTTCTTCCACGTGCTCTTTTATGAAGTGGTAGCGGACACGAATGTGCTTAGTCTTTGAGTGATGAACATGATTGCACGATATGGCTATGGCACTTTTCGAGTCACAATACATATGTATTTTATCAAAAGTAAAGCCATAATATGTGAGTCGTGTTCTCATCCATAGAACTTGAGCACAACACGCAGATAGAGACACATACTCAGCTTCAGCGGTTGAAAGTGCAGGACAATCTTGTTTCTTTGAAGACCGACTACTAACTTTTCACCAAAAATTATGCTCCTCCGATGTACTTTTGTCGTAACTTGATCACTGCGTGGTCCGCATCCGAAAAGGCTATTAGATCAAATCCGGACTCCTCCGGATACCAAAGTCCCATGTGAATGGATGTCTTGGTGCACCGAAGATCCGTTTAACCTCTTTGAGGTGCAGTTCGTTAGGCTTTGCCTGAAACCGTGCTAATAAGCAAACAACAAAATGAATATCGGGTAGACTAGCAGTGAGGTACATGAGAGAACCAATCATGCTCCGATATTTCTTTGGATCGATGGGTTTCCCAAATAAATCGGTTCCAATTTTTGGTGAAGTTACCATTGGTGTACCGACCGAATCACAATTATCCATACCATGATTTTTCAAAATCTCAGTTGTATATTTAGATTGATTATTGAAAATTCCACGAGGGGATTGATGTATTTGTAAACCAAGAAAAAATTTAGTTCCCCCATCATGGACATTTCAAATTTGCTTTTCATGATATTTTCAAAATGTTTTGAAAGATTCGGATTAATGGACCCAAAAATAATGTCGTCCACGTAAATCTGAACAATCAAAATGTCATTGTTGTATTTTCGAGTAAACAAGGTAGGATCAACAGTTCCTTTGGTGAAATTGTTTAGGATAAGGAAAGAGGTCAGTTCGTCATACCACGATCTAGGAGCTTGATTTGAACCATAGATTGCCTCTTTGAGTTTGTAGACGTAGTCTGGATGTTCCATATCGATGAAGCCTTCTGGCTGACTCACATACACTTCTTCTTTTAGAGTTCCATTCAAGAACGCGGTCTTAATGTCCATCTGATAAACCATGATATTTTTGTGAGCTGCATAGGCTAAGAAAATCCTGACTGCTTCAAGTCTAGCTACCGGCGCGAATGACTCTTCAAAATCTATTTCTTCTTCCTGTCTGTATCCTTTGGCCACAAGACGAGATTTATTGCGAATTACAGTCATTTATTCATCCCTTTTGTTCTTCCATAACCATTTGAGATCAATGACGTGAATGTCAAATGGTCTTGGAACCAAATCCCAAAAGTCATGTAGACGGTATTGGAGAAGTTCCTCCTGCATTGCTTCTATCCATGTATTCTCTGCCATTGCCTCCCGAATGTTCTTCGGTTCAATATTGCTAATTGAGCAAAGGTAAATGCACAAGTCGCAATCGATGGCAAGTTGGCGTCTCGTCTGAATTGGCCATGAAGGTTCACCAATAACTTGTTCAATTGGATGGTCTTTTGTCCACTTCAGAGTAAAAGGATACTGTTGGTTTAACGTATGCGAGTTAGATGGTTCTCGTAGGCTTGAAGATGATTCAACTGATTCTGTAGCAAACGGGTTTTCGAATACGTCTTCATCTAACGTTGCATCATTTTGGTTTTGTGTAGGTTCTTCTTGAAATGATATGTTTTGGTTTTACTCATCAACTGTTGGTAGAACGTTTTCAAGAATAGGATTTGTTGAAGTTGATGTAGATGACGTTGATGGAGTTGGTGCATTGGTTTCGACTGTGGTAGATGCATCTTCTGTTGGTGGTGGTGGATGATTTTGAGCAGGTGTAGAGGAATGATGGTTTGATGCATTTGTCGAAGTTCCACCATAGTATTCATCGAACATTAACTCGAAGAAATTCTCCCATTCTTGTTCATGAGGTGTGTTAGAAAAAGTTGATGAAGCTCTTTTTTGGATGAGGCCTGAACTGATGTGTCTAGAAGTCTGCAGGTTCTAATCTGTTTTGATTAGAAGCCATCGGATTAAGCGCGGGTTCTAGAGCGAGTCTCTCAGAAGCCATATGTGAAAGTTCGTCAAAATTCACATTCATCGTCTCCATTATCTTCCTAGTTCTTCTGTTATATACCCTGAATGCCCTCGAGTTATCTGAATATCCAATGAAGATTCCAATATCACCTTTAGCTTTCAGTTTTCCTAGATCTTCTATGTCGTTTGTTGGATAGCACAAAGCGCCAAACACGTGAAGGTAAGAGATATCAGGTTTTCTGTTGTTCACTAGCTCATAGGGGGTTTTATTGAATCTCGGATGGATTAGGGATCGATTCTGAGTTAAACAAGCAGTGGCAATAGCATCAGCCGATAGAAATAGCGTGCACTAGAATAAATTAGCATTGTGCGAGCAGCTTCAACAAGAGTTTGATTTCTTCTTTCAACTACCCCATTCTGCTGTGGAGTTCTAACAACTGATGTCTGATGTGTGATTCCAACATCTTCAAAATAAGATTTTAACTCCTGATTTGTAAATTCCGTGCCGTTGTCTGTTCTTACTACCCTTACTGGAGCTTGAAGAGGCACTTGAATACGCTTCAGAAAGGTGATGATGATGCTTGGTGCTTCGTCTTTTGATCTCAGAAACTTAACCCATGTATATCTTGAATAGTCATCAACGATAAACAAGAATATACTTTTTTCCCATTAATGCTTTCAACTCTCAATAGGCCACATAAGTCCATGTGCAACATATGCAACTTTGCTTCCGAACTGGGTACGGATTTGGGTTTATATGATACTCTTTTGCTTTTTCTTGTTCACATGATGGACATAGGTGATCCTTGGTGTATTTGAACTTTGGAAGTCCGTTGACGATGTTGTCTTTGGCAAGTTTGTTGATGGTGTCGAAATTTAAATGGGATAGCCTTCTATGCCACAACCAGGACTTTGTTCCAGATGCTCTTGTCATAAGACATATTGGTGATGAAGAGGCCATTTTGATTTATGTCGATTGCATACAAGTTTGTATCACGATTACCGTTAAGAGATCGATGCCATCCAAGTTTCTAACGAAGCATGCATTTCTCCTAAATGCAACCTCTAAATCGCACGAACAGGCGCGACGAAAACAAATTGTGTCCCAACCTTCGACATATAGACCCGAGTGATCAAATAATTTCCAAAGGTAGATCTCCATAACCCATGATATTGCTACATGATCATTTCCAAAATGAGCGGTTCCCATGAATTTCGAGACGAAATTGATCGTGACTTGATTCGATCATGTGCTTGGAGCAACCCGAGTCGACGATCCAAAGGCATATTTCGATAACCGCCAAATCTGAAGAAGAAGTTTTGGAAACCGTTTTGATTTTGGTTCCTTTGGGTTAGAGGTAAAATCCTGATCACACTCATAGAAGTTTTCAACTGGGTATACTGGTTTATCACTCATTCTACCATTCTGGAGTGTGAATATTCTACCTGTTAGTTTCCAAATATCATCCCTAAAGTAAAGACTATGCTTCTTATCAGTAGTGTAAGACCTAAATCTTACAACTAGACTTCCTATTGGTTTAGCATAAGTTCTTTTTGTAACGTTCTTCTGAACAGGCTTATCATTCACATTCTTAGAAACACAATCATCTTGAACATTAATTAACGATTTCTTTGTTAGGAATTGGAAATTCCATGTTAAAGTGTCGGTCACCCCAATTATAGTCTAGTATAAGTTAGCTCGTAGACTTGTAGTTATTTACGTTATTTAGTAGTTTATTAGTTAGTTTGTAGCGTAGAATATTTTAGTGTAACACCGTGAAGGAAGGACGGGTCTTTACCCATTGTATGTCATACAGTCCGATAGGAGGACGTATGCTTTGTAACTATAAATACCCCTTTCATCCATGAAAGGGGTGTGGCTTCTTTGAATCTAACTTTTCATTTTTGTAAAGCAACTCTCTTTCAAGAACCTCCTCTCTACTCTCTTCATCTCTCTAATGGCTTTCTTATTTAATCATTGTCCTAGACCACCCGAATCATCAAACAACATAATATTCACGATCCTACAATTGGTACCAGAGCCAAGGTTGTGTTGTTTTGATGATTTGCATGGTTTTTGAAGCGGTTTTGTATACGTTTTGGTTGATTCTTTGATGCGGTTTGATCCATGGTTTATTGTGTTGTGATTTGTGTGGTTTTGTATCAAGTTAAAACTGTTTTTGTTCAATTTTTATGGTCCGAATTATTTCTTTTTCTACTATTCTGAATACAGTTTTATACAAGTTGGTAAGTATCATTCATTTGGTCAAAAACATCATATGGTCCATTCAAGGTTTGCAGAATCTGTCTTGTGTCAATTTTTGGTCCAAGTCAGTATTTTGGTTTCATCTCTTATATTGTTTTTGTACCAATCTGTGATTTTTTAATGGTCAACTGGTCGTCAACATGGTCAAACGGGTATTTATGAAGAGTTTTTCTTCATAATATTTATGGGTTAATCATCTATGCGAGTTGGGAAACTCTTGGATGCGTGTTGACACATTCTTCAAAGCGAGTTGTCATATCATGTCCAGATTCAATGAACCAAGAAGCGAGTTGGGTACTAGCATAAAGGATGCGGGTTGACTATTTAGTCAACTGCAAGTTGTTTACTAATGTCTGTATGCGAGTTGTGTGAACAAGAAATGTATGCGAGTTGTAAATAATGCGAGTTGACTCTTGAGTCAACTTAAGTCAAAAGCGAGTTGGTGATGCAAGTTGGTGATGCAAGTTGGAGTTCGAGTTGGAAGTGCGAGTTGTAGATGCATGTTAGATATGCGAGTTGGAGTTGATGCGAGTTGATGATGCGAGACAGAAAGGAAGAAGAAAGATAGACAAGACCCATACTAACAACCAACTCATGATCTCAGTTTTCAATTTCGTGGTATATTATCAAGACCATCTTGGGTCTAAACACACGAATCACATAAACCATCACAGATCCACACATACTCATCAAATAACGAATCACAAACCTCTTCTCAAAATTGAAACAACAAGACTCAATGATTAAAGGATAGTACAAATATACCTCAGAATATTTTTTCATGTTCAAATATCTCGCCAACTAATGTGATTTATCATCATCGATCTATATACATGGTACCTTTTCGAATTTCAATAAAGAAACATAACATCATGCTACTTCTTTCTTGGTTTCGTTTCTACTCACATCGGTCATACAAAAATCGTGTCACTAAAATGACCAACATCAAGACCACGAAGGGCCGATATCCACGACTTACATCACAGATTCATATCAAGATCATAAGTTATTAAAAAAAAAAAAGGGATTTGATCTCAGCTTGTTCATTTTTGTGAGTGGTTCTTCAAACACATATATATCATTTGATCTATTCACACAAGAACATATGCCTCATAGATCTTGTTAAACTAATTAATATCCGAATCTTTTAAGACAAATTAATTAACAATAATGTTAATTATTTTCTCTTGATTCGTTCATGTCTCATATCTCTATGAACTCAAAGATTAATTTGAAACCTTACCTTATTAATCTCTAAGCCGGTCACCTCCTCGAGCCATCCCTGTGGCGAGGTGCTATCATGAATGATTCTCAAAGTGCTCAAGGATTGGTAGTATTTTTATTAAAAGGAAGAATTTTCCCTGAGATGCGATCTGATATACTATAGAGGCGGACAGAAATGATTAAGGGGATTAGGGTTATGAAACGTGACTTTTGTGATATGTGATAATTTTTAGAGCAAATAAGAGTATAATGCGTTCTTATATCCTAAGAGATTAGGGCATTTGTTTAATGGATCAGCAATGGGCCGTGTATTAAGAGAGAGATATCCACTTGATATATGGGCTTCACTAATTTGGTCATGGGATTTTGATGTGTGAATACATGGACAGACATTGGTTTTAGGCTATATGAACGTGGGAATATAAACATGTTATGTGAACGAGGGAATATTAAGGGTGATGTGAACATTGGTTTTGAGCTATCATTGGTTTTGAAAGTATATTTATGGATCGGGTATTAAGTCTTAATTGGGTCGTCTAATAGACCTTGAGCTGTATAGATCTTAAGGGTGCGTTTGGTTCGCAGAATGTTTTCGAATGAATTGTAATCTTTGGAAAGAATTGTAATTTGAATGAATTGTAATTCAAAGAGTTGGAATGCGTTGGAATTGTAATGTGTTGGAATTGTAATTGATAAAATATGTCATTATGTTTGGTTGACTTGCAAAGTAATGTAATTCAAAATAATAATAATAATAATAATAATAATAATAATCAACAATAACAAACTAAAAATAATAATATAATATTAAATAATAAATATAACAATAATAATTAATATTATAATAATAATATTATTATAATCATAATATAATAATAAAAAAATAATAATAATAATAATAAAATAAAAATAAAATTAAACAATAAATAATAATAATAATAATAATAATAATAATAATAATTATTATTATTAATATTATTATTATTATATAATAATAAGAATAATAAATAAATATTAATAAAATGAAAATAATAATATAATATTAAATAATAAGTATAATAATAAATATTATTATATAATTATAATATTATAATAATAATAAAATTAATAATATAATTATAATAATAATAATAATAATAATAATAATAATAATAATAATAATAATAATAATAATATTAATAAATAAATAAATATTAATAAAATGTTAATAAAATATAATACTTAATAATAAATATAATAATTAATATATAATAATATAATAATAATAATAATAATATAACTATAATAATAAAAATAATAATATAATATTAAACAATAAATATAATAATAATAATAATAATAATTATTATTATTATTATTATATAATTATAATATTATAATAATAATAAAAATAATAATAATAAAAATAATAATAGTACAAGAATAATAATAATAAATAATAAACACATAATATAATAATAATAATAATAATAATAATTATTATTATTATATAATTTAATATTATAATAATAATAAAATTAATAATAATAATAATAATAATATTTTTAAATATAATAATAATTAAAAATCATAAATTTAATATAAAATAATTATTAAAATTAATTGTATATTTAGATATTTATATACAATATAAAAGTAATAATATAAAACTAATTATTATAATTATTATTATTTTCTTAGAATTAAATAATATATTAATAATAATTAATAATAACGATAAAAGATAAATACTGATATATTACTTGTAAAAATCTGAATTACAACGTAATTCAACACATTCCATCAAGTTTGCTATGTAATCTGAATTACATCACTGGACGTAATTGGTTGTAATCCAATTACATTACCATGCAAACCAAACACCCAATGTAATGTAATCTGAATTACAATTACATCCATTCTGCCAACCAAACAGGATTGTAATGTAATTCAGATTACAATTACAACAGATTACAACGGATTCCAGCGAACCAAACGGGCCCTAAGTGTTGCACCAATTACCATACACCCCTGATAATCCATCAATATTACCAAACACCCTTTAATCATCATTATATTAACTTTCTTGTGTTTTTTAAACTGCATAGACACTGATGAAAGCAATGCAAGATTAAGTCGCCGCCAAACCTGTCCATTTATGACGGATCAAGAAATCCTCTATCAACTCTCTCAAAGTAAAAAAATCGTGGGCATATAGCTGCTACGGGTAGGAGGTTACCGGGTATGGGCTCGAGATTTGGCAGAAGCTTACAACCTAGCCCAGGATGATACACCTATGAAAAAGTTGTTGATAAATGAGGCAACATCAAGAGGAAAAAAAAAGGGCGAGATTAGAAGATGAGCAGGCTAGACAAATATCTGAAAGTACCCAAAAAGCCTTTAACGACTTTTTAGCTTTTTTAACAGTCAACAAGAGCAAACAAGTTCTTCTTCACAATATATCCCTCCCCCAATGTAATTCCCTCCTCCCCTAGTGTACACTCCTTTCCTCCCAGCCCTAATTATTGCACTTCGGCCTTTGAAGATGGTAATGGTGGTTGTGATTATGATTATGCTTTTGATGATGAGTAGAATCGATGATAAGTAAGGATTGATTTTGTGATTTGTATTTGTATGGACATCGTTTTGTTATTTGTATGCATATATTAGTATTAGCTTGTATTGTTATTTTCAAAAACTATGACTTTGCTTGGTTGTTTTGGAATGAATAAATGTACAAATGAATTTGAATAATTTGTATCATTGCTTCGGGTAATTTTTAGGCTGTGATTTGATAGATTTTATCCTAAAAAATTTCAAAAAAAAAAGTGAAAATGCTGTAGTTTTCTATTGTATTTTTTTGCATGCAACCCACTTTTAGCTACGACACGTATCGTCGCTAAAAGTTTTTTTTTTACGGTTTAAACCTTGAGCGACGACACGTGTCATTGCTGAAAGCGTGGACCCCAGACAATAAAATTTATTATTTTAATAATTAAAAATATATTTTTATATATTAATTAATAATTTAAACAATTGACTTTTTTTTTATTTAAATAAAAAATTACGTTTATCCACATAAAGGTGTGAATCCTTAACGATGACATTTTGGACTTTAGCGACGAATCCTTATGTCGCTAAAAGTTCAAAACTCTGCAGTGCGTGCATGCTCATTAAGGAGATTTCTCTAATGTGACATTAAAAAAAAAAAGAAAAAAAAAACCTTGGCCGAACATTTGTTTTGGTTTTTTAAATGCTTTAACAAAAACTAGTTGTTACATACTCTCATTTACTCTGTAAATTCGATTCTCGTGAATTTATTTACATCCTAACTACAATACAACAGTTTTATTTATTGATATTTTGTTTAAAAGATAGAAAATAAAACCTACTGTGTGAAATCAAAATCTTTTCTTTTATAATCTTTTCGTTTTGGTTTCCCTTTCATTTCATACTATTGAATTTTTCGTTGATCACTTGAACCTTTGATGATGATTGACCATCATTTCATACTCTTGAGACTGTTTGTTGAATACTTCAACCTTTTGTGTAGCGTGTAGGACCTTATCATCTAAACGGTTTTTCAAAAATTAATATATCATTTTATTTGCACACACTCTAATCCATTTTTCTTAAATTATCTGGAATATAAAAATCAGCACATAATGTGAAAGAACTACAATAAAATTTGTAAACCACCTAAAAACTTTCATTAAATAGAGTTTTTACATATTTGTCACATTAGTATCCACGAAAATACATACACTAGCTCTTTTTCTTGATAATACAAAAGAAAAAAGACATTTGACTTTTCTTTAAAAAGTGGCCATGTGTCACAAAAGCTCATCCAAGTTGTTTCAAAGCCAGCTGGAAATCCACATTGTGTTGTTTTCGAGAACCACCGTTTTTACCTTTTTGCCGTCCATTAAACGACCTTGTACTACCACCACCACCACCACCACCTTTCTTCAATTGTGATGAACATTTTTTATCAAGTGCAACACTAGCTTTAATAGCTAGCAAACATAACTCCTGTAACGTAAGTATTCTATATAGCTTTGATATTGGCATGATAAAATAAATATGACCTAGTTGTAACTCTTCATCTTCTGGCACATGTGGCACGTAACAGTTTACAAACATATGTTCGGAACTGCATAGGAACATGTTGTTGTTGCTAAGATTGTTGTCGGATAAGATTTGGCTAGCTTTTATAGGTTGTTGGTATTCTTGTAGGTTACCATTTATAGAGTTGATCACTTGAACCTTTGGTGATGATTGACCATTATTTGTGATTGATAATGTTGGTTTGTTTTTTGAGTGTTGGATACCCATGTGGAAAATGGTGTTTGTTTAGGGTTTAGGAGTTTTCGGGTGTTCCGGTGCTTGGATCGGATTCGGAGGTGATCAGTGATTAATATTATAAGAAGAAAAGTGTGAATGTATTTATATAGGGGAGGTAAGATAAGTGTGTATGGTGGGACTTTAGATGTAGAATTAAATGAGTGGTTTCTATTTTGGATTATTTGTTTGTTTCTAGACAAAAAAATATTCAATGAGAATGTAAATGGTAAGAACTAGCTAGTTGCGTTGCATTCTAAAGTTTGAATCTATTATATATAATAAAATAAGCTTTTATGCAAGCCTCTTAAAGCTACAAAGATTAAAAATTCGTTTAATGACTTCCTTATTTAACTATCATGTACAACACCTAGAATGCATTCTTTTTTCTGCACCCCATTTATTAAAACATTCAATACATTCAATACAGATCATTCTCCCTCTCTCTCACACGCTCCATATACACACCTCCATATATCAAAACACGGTTCCTCCTTATCAAAACCATTCTACGCTCCCAAACTAAAACCTACAATCAATCATAAACCCTAATTTGGTGCGGGTGTATTTCTTTTGCTGTCAACATTGTAATATGGAAATGGTTTGTTGATTTCATTATCGTAAAATTGTAAGTTTGTTTTTGAATTTCCTTCTTCTAATTTTCTTCTGATCGATAATATTGTGTCGATTCAAATATATGACATATTTAGATTGATTATGTTATATTTATTTTTGTAGGTAGATTGTGATTGAGAAAGATTAACCAGGTTTACATGTTTTATCTCTTTTAATTCTTAAATTTAATTGTTAGTTGATGATATGGATTGATGAAAATGATTAACCTGCTTTGGAAATGATTTGTTTGACGTAGCAATTGTTTATGTATTCGATGACCTCTTAAAACTCATATTATTGCTATTATTTTGAGATGCACGCCAACTATTTGATTAATTTCCTCAATGAAACTTTTGTTCGACAAATCCTGTTTTAGAGGTTTAATTACGTGTTTTGTATTGATAAAGGTCTTTGCTTTGTGATTGACTCTAACAAAACATTGACGACTTATAATGTGCAAATTTTTAAGGTCTTTGTTATTGACTCTAACAGGATAAAAAAGTCGAATAGAACACATCTTCAAGTACATTTTGTTCATAGAAAGTTGAAATAGGTAGGTTTCGTTAATGAAATGAGACTAAAGTGTGTATGCTTGAAATTGAATTGGGGCTAAAATGGATAAATCGATGATTATATGTTGATGATTATATGTTGATGCACGATCGTTTTGATTGTGTAGGTTGTCTTAGTTTTTACATTTAAAAAGGAGCCTTTAAGTGATATTAATCTTTATGTTTGATGTTAAGTCCCATAAGTTTTACTTCTATTGAGTTTTAATTACAAATAGTTATGTCCTAAAAGATCGAAACTTTCTTATTTGCGGTTTTTTTTTTTTTTTGCGGTGTGAATTTTTTTAGGTTCGAGCCACCGAGGTCAAGAAGCGCTAATTTGATCTTGCTAATTCTAGATATAAAAATAAAAACAATAATATGTCGTTTATTTGTAGTTAAGATTGCCATGACCATTAGAGATGCTAACAAATATGAAATACCCAACACCAATTCTCGCCTTCAATCCATGTTGTGCTTAAAATCCAATTACTTTCTTTCGATGCATTTTATTAGTTCTGCTTTTATGTTTCATTGCTTTTAATGATTTTGGGTGCAGAAGGGGCTTTTTATCAGCAACAAAAGGGTATCATCTACATGTGAGAAGAAAGGTATAAGTTACTTTAATTTCGTTTGCGATTATTGTTTCTGGACCGGATATACTATTGTCGATTGTTTAGCTTTAATGATTTGTATATTATTTTTTTTAGTAATGAGGGTTTACCTTGAGCTGCAGCATGGCTGTTTTTGGTATCCCGGTAGTCATGTGCGAGCAAGACAATGTTTCAGAACATATGTTAGAAGGAACAAAAAAAAGTGCTCGAGAGTGAAAATGGGTGTTGTTGCAACCATATAGAAAAAGACGGCGCATCAAAAATCAAATGAATTAATTTTTTGGTTTTCGTACTATTAATTTGCCATTTTGGTCTTGCATCGAAAGATGCCCATGTTATTAATCATTTAAATAATATCTGAGGCCATAATATATCGAAGTAAGTAGCTTATACTAATATACCGACGACTGCTGTTATTATAGGTATAAATGAAGGACCACAAGGAGTTGCAGCAGATCGACCAATAATGATAGACTGAAACGTTCCATGCCTCGAGGTTATTAGTTTCGCTACTTTTATGTATTGTAGGGTCCGTTATTTATGTCCTATTTACCTTTGAGACTGTAGAATTTACAAATGTATAAATGAACCATTTCAAAACTTCATGACAGTTTGAATGCGAATTATGGACACGTATAATCACTGTAAATTATGAGTTCTAATAATTAAAAGCTATTACATTTAGCAATCCAATTGGCTATTATATAGAACATAAATTGTGTTAAAGAGCCTGTTGTCGATAATGACAGGTACAGCTGCTCTGCAAGTATTCACGGCCAACAGCTTACGAGCAGTTCTTCAAGGAAAAGGTATTCACATGATAGTCTGAAACGGCCCATGTTATTAAGTCATTCACATGATCTTGATGTATATCTTTTAATGTAGTGCAGATTATCATGATGCAGGTAAGCATTTAGTCATTTTTTGGTTGCCATGTGCATTATAGTTTATCTATTAGTATGAGACAAAAGTGTCCTATATAATTGTGTTGACCATTATAGTTTATCCATTAGTTACAGTTAAACTCTTTAATCAGTTTTATATTCTTGCATTTGAAAGTGCATTTTGGAATCAGTGGAATCTTATCAGATGGCGTGAAGGTCAAAAATTGATTTCTGATATGAACAACCAACGAGTCACATGGTTTTTTTACACATAAAAAATCGATGTGCTCTATGTACTGCATGTTAATATGGTTAGGGGTTTAACTTGAATCTTTGGTTTTTTTATATTTGTATCTCTTGACACGGCTTAAACAAATCACATCTATGAGATAGTGAACTTCCTTATCAGCTAGAACGGGGTAAGGAAACACTCCTATCAGATTGCTTTGACAAAGTATTTGAGAAATATGTTCTTTGGCTAGGTCATTCAGTCAAAGCTTTTGAATATGAACACACAATATTGATTGTATATCACTGTGCTTGCAGCCTATGAAGGGTGCATGCCGGCGGCCGAAAAAGATGGAGAGAAGAATCAAGGTACTTAACCAGTGTGGAAGAAGGGAACTACCACTCAGAGGTAATCTGATGTCGCTATTTAGCATGATATTCTCATGCTTTCATACGTGTAAGCACAGGATATGTAAATGGGTTCTGTCTGCAGTTTCTTATTCGTTTGTGGCTGCAGATACAACATCTGGGGCGTGCTTCCAATCCCGCCTATCAATATATGCACTTCTTCCACTTCAATCTCAGGTAGTTAACATTTATTTTGTGGCTGCAGATACTGCATTGGCTGTTGTAGTAGCTGTTGGAGGAACCCGCTTACCAAGGCGTCTCCGCTGCTCGCAAAGGAGAATTGACCATTCGTCCACAGGTGATCGATAATCTTAACACGCGTATCTTTGAACAACTGTAATATGTTCTTTGTGCCAGCCTTATTAAACATCGCATCTGTTGTCATTTTAGGTACACCTGATTTTACCGCGCTGCCTCCAGTAGCAGATAGTGAAGCGACAGCAACATGAACGGCTGGCCACCAAGGTCGGCCATACACAGTTACTTAACCCGGTGTGTCCATCTCATTTGGCTATTCGTGTTGTAATATGACTATTCCTTATTTCGTTTAAAATCGAAATAGGAAAGGTCGTGCCACTAACGTTGGCGACTTCTTGATGGTATGGCTGTGCATACACCAACAACAGCTACACAGCTAACTGGAGGGCCACAAATTTTGACTCGACAACCACGCCCATACCAAGGGCAACATCAACGCAGGCGTAGCGCAGGTATGACTTTTGTTATGACACCTTCCCTAAAGCTTTTTGCTTTTCTATTGCTTAAGTTTCTACAAATTCTTTATGTGCGGATGTATAGTTACCTGATCAGCAATTTTGATAAGATTTTCAGTGTCATTATTAACTTTAGGTACCGTTTATGTTTCAGCAACTTATCAAGGAGCGAAGACGCAAGCTTCCAACGTACAAGGAAACGTATTATCACAAAGCTCGGGAACAAGCAGGAAAGTAGCCAACTATGTGTTGCTGAACAAACTGGAACTGCTAGGACGATGGGTGAAGAATTTTTAGTTGCAAACTTCTTTGTAGCTTTTAACGGCCATTTGTTTTAAAAGAAAAAAAAGGGATAAAACCTTTTTAGTGTTGTTATGCATACTGTTTGCTTAATAAAGCAAAGTTCACAAACAACAAACAGTATGTGTTAAGAATATGAACTTTATGTGCTTTTAATCCCCGAACACAATCGCCGACCGGGTTTGTACAGCATGTCTCACGGACAGGTACATGACCTATGGTAACCTGAAACACCAACTATGTAACTATTTCGAATTAAGCTCGAGGGCATGTCTCAAATGTTCAAGGTATCGGAAAATCCCGCCACGGAGTGGCGGGTATCGAACACTTGTTATCCTAAATTTTGAAGTATCAATTTATTTTATGATTAAGTCACTTCTATCGATTGGGTATAGTTCAGTATTGGGTTCAATTGATTTGTGGTCTATCCACTCCATTATGTCAGTTTGAAGTATCAATTCAATTGATTTTGTGGTTCAATTGACTTTGTGGTGCAGGTGAGGTTTATTGTGTTTTGATCTCCACTTAAAGTGATTCCAACTTTTGTTTAGTTTCCAACAAGTATAAGGTTTTCGCAAGTGAGCCAACATTATTTTACGCATAACATGAACACAATTTCATTGTCATAATGCCCTTCATATATTTTAAGAAATCGTGTCCATCGAGATCCATTGTTTGAAATTGAGTTAGGGACTCATTATTTCGATTGTTTCCACAATTCCAGTTACAATATATATCAACATTAATATTCTTTGTCGATTAATATATTCTGTAGTCACATATTCTCATCAATCGATCATGGATTAGTTAAATGTCAGTCTCTAATACGATCATAAACCATATACTTACATTTTTTTATAAAACCATTAGGTGTTTATGGAGCGGGCATTGGCTATTAACCTGATGACCGCTCATTGAATACATTTGCTCTTCATTACCATCAAATTTGGAGACGCCAATGCATGGATGTTTATTATTTTAATTATTAAAAACTCAATTGTTTATCGAATAAGTCACTTGAAGGTCTTTGAACAAGGTTCATGTTGTATCATGTATTTATCATTGGTGTAATCACGTTATATTATACTATGGTTCATTATTTTTAATGTTACAAGGTTTGTTAGCAACTCAATTGATCATTAAAATCACACATCATTTTATGTTCGAGTCAATCTATTTTAGATTGGCAACGCGATGGTTGTAAATCGATTGTGACTCACACATATTTTAAATTTAACAAATTTACGTTATTACTTTTATTATCATCTCATTTATCTATTTTTTTTAAAAATAACCCGGTGTCAACGGGTCTCTAAGCTAGTAGAAAGATATGATGTAGATGTTTATTTGCGGCATTGTGGGTTTCGACCCCACTAATTTAGGAGAGCCACCCCACTATAGACCAATCATTATAAATAATCATTATCATTTATAACATAACTCAATTATTAAACAATCATTACTATGATGGATTTCGTATGGGCGGATGAGTATGACGCGATGAATGGGCCGAATAGGAAGAGTAGAAGGATAATGGAGGAGGAGAATAAGAAGATTAGGAAAAAGGCGAGGCGTGAGTATAGCGAGACTGTTAGGGGTTTGGCTGAGTTTGTTAAGAAGAGGGATAAGAGGGTGATTGATATGCAGGTTAAAAGGAATGAGGAGATTGAGCGGAAGAAGGAGGAGGAGAGGTTGAGGAAGAAGGAGATTGAGCAGTTGAAGAAGGATGGTGTGGGTGGGAAAAGACAAATATACCCTCCACTTAAATAGGTTTAACGCCCGTTACTCACACCAGTTAGGGTGAGGGACCAACGCTGAGTAACGTTTCGCAGTTAAGGACCAACGATGCAATTTTTTTGGTCAAAGGACGATACTTGATGGTAAACGTATACCACAAAGACGAATGGTGTAGTTTACTCTTAATTATTTCTAGTAATACATACTTTGTTAATTATTTTTCTAAAACACCGGTCACCTAAAAAACTCTCCATTATTCCACTGTCATTAATAAGTTGGTTAAAACAACCTTGATATTTGTACAAGAATAGATCAATAATAAGTCAAAAAAATTTAATGGGGTATAAACCATAGAACCTTTATTTGCTTTATGCATTTGCAGTTCTATGGTCCAAACTCCAAAGTGAAATGGACTATCGAGTTTCATCAAACAAGAATAGAATATGTAATTTTCAAATTGTAATAAATAAAAAAGTATAATTTTTGATACTATAAAATTTATTAATTTGGTTAGACGTGGTTTTATATCATAACTTGACTATTAACTTAACGGTTTATTGAAGGTTTGTTCAAATTATAATTTTAATCTTTGATATTAAACTATTAAAATTTATTTCATTGCATCATGAAATTTATGTATTTGTGTGTGTTTCACTGCATTAGGCTAGTCGCAGTCGAGAGGTTAACATCGGTCGGGCAACCTCAAATCTCCACCACAACCGATGTTAGATCGGTTGAAACCCAATGTGGTGCTTCGGTTGCTAGTTCGGTCGAGAAACAAAAACAAGTAAATCGGTTGAAATTTCACCCGATTTAAAAACCAACTTACCCTTCAATTAAAAAAAAAAAAAAAAAAAAAAAACTTTTTTTTTAAACTTTATCACTTTTCACATCCTATAAATACCAATCTCAAACACTCTTCTTTTAAATAATCCCGCTCCTATTTGAAATTTAAATTTAATGTTAAATGTGTTTGAATTAAAAAAAAAAAAAAAAAAAAAAAAAAACAAAACTTGAGTCGTTGATTGTGGCATCCGGTCATTGGAGAGAGAAATCGATGTGGTATTTGGATGACCCAGTCGTCCAGTGTAACACCCCAATTTCGTGATACGCAATGAATTCAAACCGGGTGTTACTTCATGCACAACAAATATAATAATAGAAAACGAACTCTAATGGAGTCGTTTTAAAAGATTTATCATTCGATTTATATAAATATCGAGTTTACAAAAATGAGGTCCCAAATGGTTCCAAGTTTACAAAATACATTAAATGGGTTTCGAATGATAATAAAATTTATAGCCTTCGAGTATCTCGTGCTCCTCCGTGCACCTCGTACAATATGGACTGAAAATACATGCTTAAAACTCACAACACAAAGGTTTAGTGAAATTCATAGAGTTTAGGAAATCGAGTTGAACACATAATGTTTGTGTGGGTTACGTTGTTATACACCCATAATGTTGAAAACAAAAAATTATTATTCACTAAGCATCATGCAATCAAGGCGTTAACGTGTTCCAAATTTAATTGGAGAAACTGCTGATACGTGCCTTAATGAGTAAAATTGTCATTTTACCTAATGTACTCAAATATAGTGCGTTTGTTTACCGGACCTGGTCAAACAAACGGGATTCGTCAATCCCGATAGATCTATCCACAATATTCGTGCTCACTTCACTCGTGATTAATGATTCATGATTCGGGACTTAAGTTTGGCAAATGCGGTAACTTAGTGCAAGTAAAATAATCAGATAAGTATACAGTTTGAAAGCAATGTGTTCGGTTTAAAATAAATCATGTATTTCCCCCAAGGGTTTGTAAAACAATTAAGTAATAGAAAGTGGGGCTATGAACTCACCTCAGAGTAAATGATATCAAATGTATAATGAGAATGATGGATATGCCGTGAGAACTTCTACGAGCAACCTAGAATAGGATGTTGCGACTTAGGTTTGAAATAATGATGCTAAAGAAATAACAAACCTATATACGTTTCTATGTTGATCATGATGTAGTACATGGTTTTTGTGTATGTCGTTTATAGAAATGGTCTAGTTCTGAAAACGAGTTTAGTTTATATATATCGTACTACCATTCGGGCCATCACAATTTAGAGGTCATGTAGTAAACGTTCGAGGAGCTAGGACACTTTAAATCGTAAATCCAGCAACTCGTCGATACGTTTTACTCAAATGAAACCCCTCACATGAAGCTCCCTAGTTTTGTAGTACTTAGTAGATAAAACATATGTTTTGTTTATATATCATAAGTGTCATATGGTTTGTAAGCATAAGTTACAAGGTTGTTTGGTTATGATTAGGAATCATAATGGTTATTACAAATATCGTCATAATTTATATCACAAGTGTTTAAAGAAAAGTTTACAAGTTTCTAAATTGTAAAGTTGGTTATTACAAGTATAGTTTCATAGTTTATCAAGGAAGTAGAACCAAATTGTATTGTATACATTTAGGTTTGTCAAGGCTAAGGCCTTTGGTTTACGGTCTCTGCTTAAGAAGCCTTGAGGCTTTAGCCATGGCCTTGCCGTGGCTTTGTTCTAGACTACCATGGTCTTGAGACTCAGCCTTGGCCTTAGCCGTGGCTGTGGTCTCGGCTTAAGGCCATTAGGCCTCTTGGTTTGCCTTTTAGTTGTGACAAAAGTATAGTTGTGAAACTATATATAGAACAGTTTCAGTTTTTGAAAGATAATGGCCTGTTTAAGCTTTTTCAAGGTCCAAGCTTCTTTGCTATTAAAGGAAAACGTCGTTCCGAAAAACTTTCGTGATTTAACTTTTTGATGATTCGGACCAGAAGTACCACTTTTAAAACGACCACCGCTAATGACTTATGTTAGGCGATTTGCGCTTTGGTTTCGCTAACTTCTTTTGGCCATAACTTTTGACTCGTTTGTCCGTTTCGGGTGATTCAAATTGCTATGTTTACCTTTTTATCTTGTCCTATAATATGTAAGTTAAAAGTCCATATGTGATAGGTTTTAATGGTTTCAAACGTGTAGAATATGACTAGTTTACTAGTTTGTTACTTTTACGACAATATATGAATTAAAACATGTGATTGAGTATATGTACAACATGAATCAACATAGTAACTATATATATAGCATGAAATTGTTAAGATTATGAATAATATAGATGAGATGATGGTGGTGATTAGTTGCTTACAACTTTTGGCTTTCAATCAAGAAAGGAGTAACTAGTAAGGATCGGACATTGATTGAACACCTAGGACCTCGGATTGAGCTAGCTTTCTACACCTTAGCACCCTTGCAATCTTGAAGAGTTGGTGATGAAGTACTAAGTGACTTGAGTGGATCTAAACTCAAGAAGATCACTTAAACTTGCTAGAGATTTGATGTAGTAACTTACTACTTGAAACTTCTTTGCATAAACTTGGAGTTTAAAGATCAAATTATGGAAGATATGAACGACCCAAATCAGTTAATGAGGGTGTTTAGGATGTATTTCACTTGCTATTTATAGGAGGGTAAGTTTGGTTAACCATATATTGGGTTAAATATTAACCATGGTTAAGTTAGGACACATGTAATGATCTAAATGAACCATGGTTAGGATGATGCCACTAAAATGATGACTCCCCCCCTAAGTCGGTCACATAGAGATAAGATGACTTAGGTGGATAGTTTTGGTATTATCTTGAGTTTAGAGCATGATTTGGTTCCGTTAAATGCCAACCGTAAGTTGTTAAGCCATAAAACGTAAAACCGGGTATCGTAAAAATACGAAACTTGTAGAAATGATGAGACTCATCATTATACTCCATCTAAAAATATAAAATGGGTGATAAGTCTCATTGGGTGAAAAAACGCTTAAAGCTAAAAATACGGGTCAAAACGCGTAATTGCAGTTTATCGAAAAGAACGAAATTTCGTGAAACGACCGTGAATTTATTTAGAGTAGACTAAAATTAGTCTATAAGTGATATGAGATGTCAAAATGTAGTTTTAGTCATACGCTGGATAACTTTACGATTATCGTGAAGTCTAAAAGTTCTGCGATTTAAGCAAAAATGTAGAACGTACAAGGTTAATTTCTTTATGGTCAAAGGAGGAGGGAAATATGTTTGACTTTTTAAAAAATTTAAAAGTGTCAAAAACATATTAGAAACACAGTGCAGGAATCGTTAAGTCTGGATGTAAGTAGAATTGTTTAAAACGTAAGTTTAGTTTCGTACAACGCAGGGTTTATTTGGTAACATAAAAATAAATCTTAAAAATTCTCAAATTAATCATGAGTGATCTAAAAATTAATCTGATGTGAGGAAAATTGTCAAAGTTGATTTTCGTTATGTGTGGGATGTTGAAATGGTGTTCCGATGCCTGGTTCTTAAATTGTCAAAGTTGATTTTCGTTATTAAATATGTAAAAGATAATTTAAGTAAAATCATTTTGACAATGGTTCTTTAAGTTTATCAGAACTCATAAATGCCTGGTTAATAAAAAATATCTAACATGTTTTAATGTAAGTGTGTTAGCTACTAAGAGGTTATGTGCTAAAAAATGATCATAAACATTAGTGAGACATTATGAGATAAGTGGCTAGTACGAGTGGGACGGAAATTGCTACATCTAATCCTTTTGATGCACTTAACATGATTGATTCAGATGAAGGTGGTATTCCTAATGATGTAGTGGATTCTGGAAGTACATTGGAAGCTAAGGAGGTTGGGTCTGTTAAGACCGGTAATGTATCACAAGAATCGCTTGTGAGTGATTCAATGGAAGCTAAAGAGGGTGGTCCTACCCCTATTGTTGAAAAAATTAGGGAGTTTAAAAAGATTTTTATTGATGGGAAAGCTACTCTTATTGATGATGATGGTAATCCTATTAAAAAGGTTGATTATCCAGGTAATAAAAAGGATTTTCCGTCTACTTCTTCTACTAAGAGGGTTAACCCATTCTCAAAGGTGGGAGAGATTGTTGATTCTGATAGTGATGAAGAGGAGGTTGTGAACACTTTTGATGATTCAATGAACCTTTTTGGTGGCGGTCATGATCGTGAAGATGATTATGATGATTATGCTTATGATGACTATGCGGATCAAGTCTACGATCTTCCAGGGAATTTGGATGCTTATTATAACATGTATGGTATCAAGCTTCAAGGCCTTGGTAGAAAGTAATTTTGTTCTCACAGGAGTCTAATGTTATCTTTTGAGTAGTGGTTTATTTTCTTGTTTAGAGAATAGGAAGTTTCTTGTTATGTAAGATGTCCGCCTATATAACGGGCTGAGATATGGGATTCACCCATATCCTTTGTACTTAAATATTTTTTGGAGTAATATATTTACCGGGTCTTTGACCTTTTACCCAAAAAGACATTATGAGATAAGTGGTCTGGTGATATTTATTCTTCCATGCACTATTCTGTGTTTAGGATTGAAATGTGATGATTACAACACACTTTGCGTCTAAAACCCTAACTTTATGTTAGGGTTTTCTTTATGTACTTGCTACTGCTGGTTGCTTCGTGATTGGTACTAGTCGTCTGGTTTGCTGTGGTTTGTGGGTTGAGAGATGGAAAAAGGGTTCTTTAACAAAAATAGTGCTTCGAAAGGATCGAGTGCTGGTAAAACTTTGGGTGGAAGTGAAGTTACGAGTAGAGGGTCATCTTCTAGCTTGGCCGATCAAGCTAGGATTAATCAGGATCTTATGAGTAGTATTAAGGATAGGTCGTCTAACATGCAAACTGAATCTATCCCAACTATTCCGGATCATAATGCTCATGTGTCTGAATCGCAAATGCAAATGGCAGTTCCTGATTTGGTGAATAGTGGCATGCTTTCAAGTGGAGCTGCTCATTCGGAGGCGTCAAGTCCTGGTACGTTAGACATGTCTACACCTCATGTTACATGTGTTGGTTCCGTCATTACTGACGTAACACGGGATGGTACGAATATCACTACTAGTGATGCTATTGGTGGAGATGGTGGTGTTACATTGGAACAGTCTGATGGTGTGTCGCCTGATCATGATACGGTTGCTAAGGATCCTACATCTAGTGAAGCTATTAAGGTTAATGATGTGACTAGTCAATCGGATGGTATTGATCAGGTGGTATTTGATGCTTGTAAGAATTTTGAGGAAGTAATACGTGAAGTTAAATTAAAGAATGCGGAGAATGCTATGTCAAGTTGTAGGGGTCTACAAACGGCTCCTAAAGCTTCTCTAACTAGCCCTAGTGTGCACATGGTTGCTCCTTCCTTTGCTAATGTTTTAAGTCCGGAACGTGTCACTAGGAAGGTTAACTTTTGACCTTTGGTTAATGAGAATCGTATTGAAAATCATGACACTTTGTTACCAAAGGCTGCTATGGAGAGTGTTTTAAACCAGTATGATAATACTGTCGTTGGTTTCTTTGCTGGCAAGAATATTGCATTCCCGGTTGTTCAAAACTATGTCACAAATACGTGGTGTAAGTTTGGTTTGAAGAAGCTTATGAAAAATGATGCGGGTGTTTTCCTCTTTAAGTTCGATTCTAAAGAGGGTGTGGATAATGTGCTTCAGCGGGGCCCTTGGTTAATCCGTAACTCGCCTCTCATTCTTAACAAATGGACTCCTGATGTGTCGCTAACCAAAAGTGAGGTAACTAACGTTTCAGTGTGGATTAAATTACATAATGCGCCTTTACTTGCATATTCTGAAGATGGCTTGAGCTTGATAGCTACACAAGTTGGGAAACCGATTATGTTAGATGCTTTCAGAAGCTCAATGTGTGTTGATTCATGGGGACGTATTAGCTTTGCTCGTGCTTTAGTGGAATTATCATCGGCTTCAGAATTAAAACATGAAGTTACTATGGCTATACCTAAAAAAGATGATAGTGGTTTTATTACAGCATGCATCAAGGTTGAGTATGAATGGAAGCCTCCTCATTGTGAGGAGTGTAAAGTGTTTGGCCATGACCATACCAGTTGTCCTAAATGTGATAAGGAGGTGGTTTGTAGTGACATTAATGTGGCTGCGAAAGCTTCTAATACTTTGGAGAAGACGGATGATGGTTTCAATGAGGTACATAATCGTAAGGCTAAAGGGAAAAAGGTTGGGGTTCAAATGCCTCAGAAACAGCCGTCTCGTGGTATTGATGTGGGTAAAGGGGCTAAGTTTAAGCCTTCTAAGCCTAAGCATGTGTATGTAGCTGTGTCGAAGAAGCCAGATGCTAATAAGGAGAAAATTAATAATGAGGCAAGTACGAGTGGGACGACAGTTGCTACATCAAACCCATTTGATGCTATTGTTATGGATGATACTGATGAGAATGGTATTTCTTGTCCTACTCCTATTGTTGAGAAAATTGGAAAGCTTGAAAAGCTAATTATTGATGGAAAAGCTACTCTTATAGATGATAATGGTCATCCTCTAAAAAAGGTTGATTTTCCGGGTAATACAAAGGAAGCTAAGGTGGATTGGTCTCAAAATACTGGTAAGGATTCACAAAAGCAACTTGTGAGTGACTTGAAAGAGAAGGAGCAGGTTGCGGCTTCTAAGCCTAGTTCCTCTTCTTCTCCGTATGCTAAGGTGGGTAACTCGTTTTCTAAGGTAGGGGAAGTGGTTGTTTCGGACTGTGATGATGAGAGGTGCTTCCACCGGATAATCCTATGGCTAATTTTCTCGCTTCGACAGGCGGTGGGCACGAGCTTGAAGATTACTTTGATGACTATACGGATCAGGTCTACGATTTACCATGGCATTATGATATGTATGATATCAAGCTTCAAGGTCGTCGTAGGTAGTGATTTTGTTTTGGTAGGTGTCTTATGTAACCTAATGAGGAGTGGTTTGTTTTCTTGTTTAAATGATAGGAAGTGTCTTGTTATGTAAGCTTTTTTTTGCCTATGTAACGGGTTGAGATATGAGACTTCACCCATATCCTTTATACTTAAACGTTTTTTGAAATAATACATTTACCGAGAAACCCTTTACCCAAAAGAGATACATGATATAGAGTGCATTAAAATTATCTTAAAAAGGAATAAAGATTATCATAACTAAAACATCTTAATAATCCAAATTTGATATGAAACAATGCATACATGTGAATGATTCTTTGTTTTTTTATAAAGGAAAAGAAGAAGAAAATTTGTGTATGCTTTTTAAGCAAGTAGAGTGACAACCTAACTTTTGTAATTAAATGAATATATAATCGTGTGAATATTTATAAACAAATAAAAAAATGTGGAAAGAACGGGTCAAAGTAAAATAATAAGATTAGTTTGTTATTTGATTATCCAATGATACTTGAACAAGTGCTGCATTAGCGTGGAAATTATTCCGATCCCTTTGATTAATATAGAAATCTTAAGACTGCTTAATTGGTGTAATTTTTTCAACCTATCTTCACTTTAATAAAATAACTAATTTTAAACATGCTCGTTATATAACTAAATATACATTTCAGTTCTACTAGGGTCGTATAATTATATTTTGAAAATTGAGTGAATTTAATAATTTTTGTTAATTAAAAAGTTTTGTCACTATGCATATATGGCACAAAGATGTCCATCTTTGCATGTATTTTATTTGTGCCAAGTGATTTGTATACTTAATTAAGTAATTAAATATCATGTCACATCCATTCTTTTCATAATGCTTTTATTTTAGATTTCACTTATTATATGTTTGTTACAATATACATAGTATTGAAGAAGATGATTCTGATAGTCTGATCCTTTGATATATAGGCAAAGTACTTTATAAAAGCAGTCATGTTTTTAATCGAACTAGGTTTAAGATTCATAGAATTTGGATATTCATTTAGAGTATCCTTCTATTTCTGTTTTCAAAGTACAACTTTGACTTCTTACCTTATAACTTTTGTAAACGAAAAACTTGATGTTAGTTTCTCACATGCATGTAACAGAACCAATTATTGAGATCCAAGAAGTGTTATAAAAATATTAAAATATAATACTATTTAGGTTGCATGCATGCGTGTGAAAATAAAGAAAAAAAGGCTCAAAAATGAAATTGCAAAACCGCGTTAGCATGTTAGTTATGTATCACAACATAGGATATCCATTTATCAAACAAAGTTAAAAGTTAACGTACACTGCATCTAATAGTATATCGAGTTATGATTCCATTTCCTAATTGATAGTTCATGGCTGGCTGCGACGACAATGACTGTTAATTACTAAGATATAGTGTCGTGCGATTCTTCAACAACATGATGCAGGCCGGCATGACTAACAACAAAAGTGTAATACATGATTTTTAATGTGGGAAAACAATACATTCGAGTCGGCTAAGGTTTGAACCTCAAAACTATACATAACATTATGAGTGAATTAGAAGTTGGACAAAAAGTTTGTTATTGTTTTTAGGGTGAAGGCTGAATATACGTAACAAACTTTCTCGAATTTACTAATATACGTAATATACTTATTTTATTACGTAATATATTTTAAAATACTTACCAATATACGCAACATTGACTGATTACCATTTAAAAAGTTACAGTTTTGGTCCCTGTCATTTGCGTTGACTTTCACCGTTTGTCCATTGATATTTTTTTACTTACAAAATTTACAATACTGGTCCCCTGACATTTGCGTTGACTTCCACTGTTAGTCCCTTGACATTTTAATACGCTTTCGTCCGTTTTTCTTTACGTTTTCATATGTTTTTATCCGCCATAATCCGTTTTTATACGCTTTCGTTCGTTTTTATCCGTTTTTATATTCTTCTTTATCCGCTTTCATCAATTTTTATACCTTTTCATCCATTTTTATAAGCTTACGTTCGTTTTTCTTACGTTTTTTCCGTATTTATCTGTTTTCATCTGTTTTCATCCGTTTTTATTCGCTCTCATTCGTTTTTCTTACGCTTTTATCCATTTTTAAATGTTTTCATCCGTTTTATACGCTTTCATCTGTTTTTCTTATGTTTTTTCTGTATTTATCTGTTTTGATCCATTTTTAAACGTTTTTGTCCATTTCTATAAGTTTTTATCCGTTTTCATCCATTTTTATGCGTTTTTGTCCGTTTTTATACGTTTTTGTCCGTTTTTATACGTTTGTGTCCGTTTTTATTTGCTTTCATCCATTTTTCATTTTTTTTATCCGTTTTGTCCATTTTTAAACGTTTTCATCCGTTTTTATATGCTTTCGCCCATTTTTCTTATGCTTTCATACATTTTTATTCGTTTTTATCTGTCTTTATCCGTTTTTAATACAAATATTGTCAAAAACGTCATTTGCATTATTCAACCTCTTTATGTTTTGATAATCACAAAATGTAAAAACATGTTACGTAAATTATATTTGATACGTTTTTAAGCGGGACAGTTTGTTTCAACTACAACATCACTTAAGGTATCAACAAACAACATATCAACTTAGTTAAGTGATCAAAGAAGTTATTTTTTCTTAAAACTCACATTTTCATAAATGTGACAAAATCTTTTTACATAAATAACTTATACAAATGGACAAAATGGACAAAAATATATGGAAACGTATAAAAATAGACAACAACGTATTAAAATAGATGAAAACGGATAAAAACGGATAAAACATATAAAAATGTAAGAAAGCGTATAAAAACGGACAAAAACGTATAAAAATGTAAGAAAGTGTATAAAATCGGACAAAAATGTATAAAAACAGACAAAAACGCATAAAACAGATAAAAATATATAAAACTGGATAAAAACGTATAAAAACGGATAAAGACGTATAAAACGTAAAAAACGGACGAAAGCGTATAAAAACGGATGAAATGGATAAAGACAGATAAAAACGGATAAAAACGTATGAAACGGATAAAGACTGATAAAAACGGACAAAAAAGTTTGAAAATGTAAGAAAAACGGATGAAAGCGTATAAAAACGGATAAAGACTGATACCAACGTAAAGAAAAACGGACGAACGCGTATTAAAATGGCAAGGGACTAATAGTGGAAGTGAACGCAAATGTCAAGGGACCATTATTGTTAATTTTTTTTGTAAAAAAATGTCAATGGACTAACAGGTGAAAGTCATCGCAAACGACAGGACCAAAACTGTAACTTTTTTAAATGGTAATCAGTCAATGTTACGTACATTGGTAAATATTTAAAATTATAGTACGTATGTTGTGAATAAAATAAGTATATTACGTATATTGGTAAATTTGAGAAAGTTTATTACGTATATTCAGCCTTCACCTTTTTTTTTTAACACAAGTCATGAGAAGTTTGTAACTGTTGGGTGTTATGAGCTCAGAGCAGGGTGAAGATAATTAATAGCATAACTAATTACCAATGAATGGTTACCGGATATCACTTGAAATCGTGTTATCACTTTCCAAAGTAAACTATTCGACCCTAATGTCTGAGTATCACGAATATCTATTTGGGATACGACCAAATGTATGTTAATGATTTAGGCACAAATCAATAACCTTTTTTCATCTAAGTGTTTATGTTTTCTGTATATCATTCATGCATATGTGATTTCCTATTTATATAGAAATACTCATAGCTAGTCAAATGAAATTATAAGGTTTAATCGGCCCATTAATCGCCTCATAATTATCCCTATTATGGCTAATAGTGGTTACCCGACCAATTAAACGTGGTCATTCAGCAGTTATAACTGCCACTTGAATAGCTCAAAGCCGTTACAAGTTAATTCCAGCAGCACTAGCAGTAGTAACTCTGCCAACAGTAGTAATGTTAGTACTAGCAGTATTAACTCTGCCTAACAGTAGTAACATTAGTACTAGCAGTATTAACTCTGCCAACAATAGTAATGTTAGTACTAGCAGTATTAACTTTGCCTAATAGTAGTAACATTAGTACTAGCAGTAGTAACTCGCTGAACCTTACCACTATAGAGTCAGGGTGTTCAGAGACCTTATGGGTGTATACTCCGTACCTCCTGACCCATTACCAGATGTAAACTAATCCCACAAGTGCATTAAATTTTTCAACAATCCTCCCCTAATTTAGTTAACTTCCTTTGCATGAAAATTAGATATTAAATAAAACATGTGCATAAACAAAAATATCATGAGGATTGAATTTCCATCTTAGTACAATACACGTTCAAATATTTGAGAATCAGGGTATTCTAAGAATTGAACCCTTCAACCCATTTGAATACCTGAAGATAAACTACACACAAGTTTTCAAACATTTAAACGCTCCTGACTCTATACAAGCCATGTATCCATATCTAATTCATAAATGTTGTAAAAGCCAAAAGTCCAAAAGTCCAAAAGTCCCTGAAGCGGCAAAACTTAAACATTCACATAGGTGGTTCCTCTTTATTCATGCTCCTGCCAATAACTTTTTTCAAAGAAATTAACCACTAAAAAGTAAAGACTTCATCCTCCTATTCAACAGGTTCTGAGCACAACCTTGGGTGTGTTAGCATTCAACCACTAAAAAGTAAAGACTTCAACCACTGAATGTTCAGCTTTCCATATTGAACTCAGCTCCTAATTTTCCTCAGAAGGGAGTTGGGTGTGTTAGCATTCAGTGACTAAGTTGTACTTAGACCCATCCCTTTAGCAGATTTTATAACTAAGTCTCTAGCCAAACCCCTTGTCAAGTGATCAACTAAACTTTGTTGAGATCTAACAAACTCTATAGATACCATCCCATTCATGATAAGCTCACGAATCATGCTATGTTTGACACCTAAGTGTCTAGACTTCCCATTGTACATCTGGCTATAAGCCTTTGCCACTGTAGCTGCACTATCACAACAGATAGAAATAGGTGCTAAAGGTTTAGGCCACAATGGAATCTCAAGAAGCAAGTTTTTCAACCATTCAGCTTCTTTACTAGCAGATGCTAAGGCCACAATTTCATATTCCATTGTTAAACTGGTGATGCAAGTTTTCTTTTTGGATGCCCAAGAAATTGCACCTCCACCAAGTAAGAATACACAGTCACTGGTAGACGAATTGTCTTCAGTGTTACTGATCCAACTTGCATCACTATATCCTTTTAACACTGAAGGATAACCAGTATTTGAGAGACTATAATCCATAGTTCTCTTCAGTACCCTCTAAACAGCTTGCCAGTGATGAGCACCAGGATTGCTAGTATCCCTGCTCAGTTTATCCACTGCAAATGCAATATCAGTTCTTGTACAAGTCATGACATACATCACGAAACCAATTACCCTAGAATACTCAAGTTGAGATACAGCATTGTCATAATTAGGCATCAACTTCTCACAAGTATCCATAGGTGTACTCACTGAAGTACAATCAAAGTAATTAAATTTCCTCAACACATTCTCAATATAATGAGACTGAGAGATAGAAATTCTTTTACTTTCATGTTTAATCCTTATACCAAGGATAACATCAGCGTTCCCCATGTCCTTCATGGAGAACCTTAATGACAAAAACTCATATGTTAGGTTAACCTGATTTTGGTCAGTGCCAAAGATCAGCATGGCATCAACATATAGACAAATGATGACTCCTTTACCAGATTCATCAAATTTGCTCTACACACATTTTTCAGCTTGGTTAAGAAGATAACCATTTGACAAAACCACTTCATTAAATTTTTGATGTCATTGTTTAGGTGCATGCTTTAGTCCATACAGAGACTTAATTAGTTTACACACCTTATTTTTATTGCCAAGCAAGATGAAGCCCTGAGGTTGGTTCATATAAACATCCTCATCTAATTCACCATTCAAGAAAGCTGTTTTCACATCCATCTGATGAATTATCAGATTATAAATTGATGCCAAAGCAATCAGCAGTCTTATGGCACTGATACGAGCCACAAGGGCTTAAGTATCAAAATAGTCTATCCCTGACTTTTGTTTAAAGCTCTGAATGACTAGTCTAGCCTTGAACTTTATAATACTTTCATATACCTTCATTTTCCTTTTGAAAATCCATTTGCAACCCAGAGGTTTGCAACCAGGTGGTAGATCAACATACACCCAAGTGTTGTTGCCCATGATGGAATCCATCATATCATTGATTGCTTCTTTCCAGAAAGAAACATCCTGGGACTTCATTGCTTCTTCAAATGTCTTGGGATCATCCTCAACAATGAAGAAATAGGAGTATTGGTCAGAGACCTCATCCCTTGTACCTTCAATTAAATATAATTGAAACTAATGTCCAAATGACTTTGGAGTCCTGACCCTTTTGCTCTTTCTAAGCTCAGGTTCAAGTTGTTGAATCACAACCTCATCCGAGACCTCTAATGGCACTTCATCAAGGACATTTGATACACCAATGTCATGAGTTCCATTAGAAATCTTCTGACTTGGTCTAGGGACTAATGAGAATCTATTCCCATCAAAGATTGCATCCCTTGATTCAATCATAGAGTTAATTGAAACACTTTCATTAGGTTCTATAACATAGAATCTAAAAGCCTTGGAATGCTCAGTATATCCAACAAAGATGCATTCAATGCCTCTTTCACCTAAAGTTTTTACTTTTGGATCAGGGAGTCTTACAATAGCCCTAAAACTCCAAACCCTGAGAAAGTTCAGGTTGGTTTCCTTTTAGTCCAGAGTTCAAAAGGGGTAATCTTGTTCATTTTATTGGGAACCCTATTTAATAAATAGCAAGCTCTTAACATAGCTTCACCCCAGAACCCTTGACTCAGTCCTAAATAGGACAACATGGAATTAACCATCTCTTTCAGTATCCTGTTTTCCCTTTTAGAAATATCATTTTGTTGAGGAGTATAAGGAGTAGTCATTTTATGGATAATACCAACAGACTGAAAATACAGAGTATCCATGTACTCACCTCCCTTATCAGTCCTTAATCTTTTGATCATGGACCCAAGTTGCAATTCAACTTCAGTTTTAAAAACTTTAAATTTATTTAATGCTTCATCCTTAATATGTAACATATAGACATAACAGAACCTAGAGCATCATCAATAAATGTCACAAAGTACTTCTTATTCCCCAAAGAGGGAATGTCATGCAAATCACACAGGTCACTGTGTATCAGCTCCAAGAGCTTAGTTTCACGATTAATACCATGAAAAGGTTTTTTAGTTATTTTGGTCAACATGCAAGTTTTACACTTTTCATTGTCCATGTCAAATGTTGGGATTAACCCATTCTTATACATATATTGCATCCTTTTATAGTGTACATGGCCAAGTCTAGCATGCCAGAGGGTAGATTCAGCCAGGTCAGAGATGGTCATAAAGGCTGAATTATCACATTCATTAATAATGTTCAACCTGAACATTTGATTACACAAATATCCAAAAACAATAAATACACCACTTTTAGACAAAACAAATTTATCAGATTCAATAACTTGTTTAAAATCATGATTATTCAAAACACTACTTGAAACCAAGTTTTTCCTTATATCAGGAATATGAATAACATTAAACAGAGTTACAATCTTTACAGAACTAAACCTAAGATCTACACAACCATGTCTATACGCCAAGGTTGTTGACTCATTTCTCATGTGAAGAATAGAACCATCATTCAGTGAGTCATAAGTCTTGAACCAGCTTCTATCTTTGCACACATGAATAGTTGCTCCAGATTCAACCCACCACGCAACATCATCATCCTGCACATAGTTAGATTCAGATACATATGTAACATAATAAACCTAAAGAGATTTATTTTACATATGCTGACCTTTCAGAGGAACTAAACCATTCCCTGGTCCACTAGTGCCTGATCCATTGGTCTTACCACCAAACTTAACACCTTTGCAATCCCTTTTAATGTGACCAGATTTGCCACATTTCTAACAAGTAGGCGTTGCCTTCTTGTTAGGGTTAGCCCTTGTGTTATCATGATGTTTACGCTTGCCCTTGTTGTCATTATACCTGGTGGAGTTGTTATGCTCCACCATATTAACAACAGATGCACCAACAACATTGTTGCTTTTTGGCTTGTCACTATCCTGCGCCTTGAGATTCCTCAATGCGCAGATGATTGCCCAACTCAACAAGAGTTAACTCCTCCTTCTTATGTTTCAAGGTATACTTGAAATCTTTCCAAGAAGGAGGGAGTTTGTCAATGATACAAGAGATTGAAATAGCCTCATTCATGTTCATTTTGAGTTGTGTAAACCTTTCAAGTATACCAAGAAGTTCATTGTATTGTTCCATAACTTGTCTTGAATCAGTCATTTTATAATTTGTGAAATTACTTACAAGGAACTTCTTACATGATGCATCCTCAGCTATATATTTGGCATCCAAGGAATCCCATAGTTCTTTGGAAGATTCAACATTCTGATAAATACCAAAGAGATAATCAGACATACCATTGAGGATTAAACCTTTGCAAATGTAATCATCATTCACCCATATGTTCCTCTTCCTGATCTGTTCAACAGTAGCATCATCCTCATCATTTGTAATTGGTGTGCTCAGAACATACACCACACTCATGCTTGACAACAGGAAATGCATCTTCTTTTGCCATCTTCTAAAATCCACCCCTTGAAACTTATCCAATTTGGAGAAGTTAGCAGCTATATGCTTCATAGAAGCAGCCATTGATTATCTCAAAATAGTTTACTTTGATTGTTGGGGGTTATGAGCCCAGAGCAGGGTGAAGATAATCAATAGCCTAACTAATTACCAATGAATGGTTACCGGATATTACTTGAAATCGTATTATCACTTTCCAATGTAAACTATTCGACCCTAATGCCTGGGTATCACGAATATCTACTTGGTATAAGACTAAATGTATGTTAATGATTTAGGCACAAATCAATAACCCTTTTGCATCTAAGTGTTTATGTTTTCTGTATATCATTCATGAATATGTGATTTCCTATTTATATGGAAATACTCATAGCTAGTCAAATAAAATTATAAGAATTAATCGGCCCATTAATCGCCTCATAATTATCCTCATTATGGCTAATAGTGATTACACGACCAATTATATGTGGTCATTAAGCAGCTATAACTGCCACTTGAATAGGTCAATGCCGTTACAAGTTAATTTCAGCAGCGCTAGCAGTAGTAACTCTGCCAACATTAGTAATGTTAGTACTAGCAGTATTAACTCTGCCTAACAGTAGTAATATTAGTACGAGCAGTATTAACTCTACCAACAGTAGTAATGTTAGTACTAGCAGTATTAACTATGCCTAACAGTAGTAACATTAGTACTAGCAATATTAACTCTGCCAACAGCAGTAATGTTAGTACTAGCAGTATTAACTTTGCCTAACAGTAGTAACATTAGTACTAGCAATAGTAACTCGCTGAACCTTACCACCATGGTTGTCAGGATCCTGATCCTGATCTTAGGATCTTACGATTTTACGATACTGTAAAGCAAAAACGATCCGGATCCTACATAGGATCTTTGCAAGCTTAAGATCTTATAGGATCCCGATCTTGATCATACGATCTTACGATCTAATCCGATCCGATCTTACTCTTCTCGGATTACAAACTAAAAAACTACTAATTTATGGCTTGTTTGTTTGTAGAATTCAAAAAACAACATGTTAATCTTTTTAAACATTTTATAATCATAATTTATGACAACATTTATATGAAACATTCATAGTATTTTGTGGTTATAATGTATTAAAATTTGTAGATTTGTATAAAATTACATAAACTATTATGAAATAATATTAGAGCAGGATCTTAAGATCCCGATCCGATCTTACGATCACGATCTTGCAAAGACAAAAACGATCCTAGGTAAGATCCCGATCTTGACAATCTTGCTTACCACTATAGAGTCAGGGTGTTTAGTGACCTTATGGGTGTACACTCCGTACTTCCTGACCCATTATCAGATGTGAACTAATCCCACAAGTGGACTAAATTTTCCAACAATAACTATGATATGATGGTTTACAAACGTGTCTGGCAAAATAAGAACTCTACATTGGTTGTCTTTAGATTTTTTTGGGATCAAAATCTATATTTGTTCAAACTTCAACCATTTTTTAACCCATTTTATGTCCTGGTAAATAGGGTTTATTTAGGTAAAAATATAGATTTTGCTCCCAAGAAAAAATCTAAAAAACAGCCCATGTTTCAGAATCCTTTTTCTCATGTACCTAATTTCGTAAACGTGTTCGCCAAGTCTTCTGTTTTATATCAGTTCAACGGTGGTCCATTAAGATTGAGTAAGCAAGGTTTTCAATTTTGGCTCTAATCTCTGTCTTTATCAATATTGATGACGTATTGGGATAAGATTTCCGTTTTTATGGTTATAGTTAGTCTGTTTATTTTTCTTTGTGGATAATTGATTTGACAAATTAAATGGAGGGGGTTCACCTTAGCTTAGGTCGTTACGTTAAGATATTATGTGGTCCTAGAGTTACGAATATGAGCAAGTAGATCTTTCGAAGTCTATTTTATATGTCCTTTAGAAGTTAGATTCAAAGACGCGTTAGTGTTAAAGTCCAACGACATAAAATACTCGATTTCAAAGACAAGTCTTTATGAGTATGTATACCATCTTTTTTACACACGCCGATTGTGGATCGATGATCCAATCTAATCATTTACGATTAGCCTTTTTATACCTATGTAGGATCCATGAATGCGATAGGATTCTGATTTCCTCCACAAAGGTATCTTTCCTAGCTAGGAGGTTGTTGAGATAATGTAACAGAAAATTTCGAAGCAAAATTTTATATGTATTTATGTCAACACGAAAAAATGGAGATATGAAGTATCACATTGTACCGGCTAGGTCCCAAAAGTCTAAAACCAAAACTTGATCAATCTAGCTAGCTTGAACTTAACTAGTGATTCACTACATACATACTGAAACCATGCATGTCATTGCATTGATATATATGGAGTAAATAAGAAATCCAAGTCTGGCCTAGCTTGATCGGCTGCCCCAACTTTTTTGTTGATGTAATTTTACTAAGCACCAGTGTTGAAGCATTTTTCCGTCAGGTCAGTCCCGACGGCTCTCACGTGCCGTCCTTGGATGTCCCGAGCTTTGTAGTATGCTGTCATACATGAAAGAACCCGTTAGAAGGGTCCCGGCGCGGCTTGGGAACCACCCTCCAACGGTCAAGTCAAATCCCCCATCATAAAGGATTTAATATATGTATGCATTATGTTTATTTGTAGAGAGATGAAGTAAGATGTAGAGAGAGAGTGTAAAAACCTGTTTATGTGGGAGATGGGGTTGGCTATTTATAGCCAAGCTTTGCTATGGTGTCAGGCCACGTGGCATAGTCCAGTCCTTCGGCAATGACCTCCGGCAATGACCTCCGGCATAGTCCAGTTCTTCGGTCCGGCACGTGTCGTCCGGACACATACGTCAACATGTCCCCCCAGTATTGTATTATTAGTAAAAGGCTAATAATGTAATACTTAAATAAAACCTGCTTGGCCTTTCGGCTTGTGCCTTTCAACACAAATATATCGTCTTTCCTCCACCGCGTATCCTTCGGACACATACATCAACATGTCCCCCCAGTATTGCATTATTAGTAAAAGACTAATGATGTAATACTTAAAGAATACCTGCTTGGCCTTTCGGCTTGTGCCTTTCAACACAAATATATCGTCTTTCCTCCACCGCGTATCCTTCGGACACATACATCAACAACCAGATTGTATATACAAGCTAGCCGGTTTCATTTGATATGATCCAGTTTTTGACTTATCGACTATCTTACCAAGCCCTACACATCCATATAATATAAGACAACTGAGAGCAATCGTTGTTATTCAATTTATTTATCAACTAACTATTGTATAATCCTAAGAAGAATATTACAAAAACAATTTTAACATGATTTATTCGAATAATAAGATCATAATTTGGATAAACTTATGTAATCAAACGGATTAGGACTTGTATTTTTACTTGCATTATTATAAACTGTACGTAAATCTGAAAACATAAAGTAATCAAATGAATTCAAGACAATGAAAACATAAACTTAAACCCCATTTATGGGCTTATTGGATTATTGTAGAGACGATAAGCTCAATTCGGGCTTGCGTCTATTTTAAGTCAATAAGCTCAAGATGATAGTTTACAAACTCAAAAAAACGAATTTATTAACTTCTTCAAACTTATAAATAAGCTGCTAATCCAAACACCCCAATCTTGTAAGTTCTCTTCACTCCTCAACTATCCTTTCAAGCCTTCTAAACACACGCCCTTTACCACGATTTCCGGCATCACCACCAGCACCGCTGCCACCGTCCCCACTCCAAGACGACGACATCATCTCATCCTCATCACAAAATACCAAAGGATCAACTTTGCTAACACAACATCCACACATCACTTTATTACCACTACTACACATAAGTGCCTTACCCGCTTTAACCGCCAAGGACGCCATATCCTCAGCCGCTAACAGCCTATTTAACCAACTTAACGGCAGCTCAAAGTAAATCTGACCAGGATAAAGCTCTTCTTCATCACGCATGCACTTAACAACCTTGTCAAAGTCCATATCATTCGCGTTGCAAATGAACGAGTTTAGTGGTTGTGCCACCATGAACACCTTGATGGGTGTCGCGAATTCGCTTAGTTGGCCATCTAGAAGGATTAGTTTCACTGTGGTAGTGGTTTTGGAGGCGATGGTACCGGTGTAGCATGAGGAGCAATTGCCCATTATGTTATTTTGGTCATAGTCAAGATTTAGGAAATTATATGGATCTTGTTATGCATTATGATATTTTTTTAAGTTTGTAATGTATTAGTTTTTGTCAACGTCGTTATCAAAGTTGATTAGGTTCGTATGTATGTTTCTTGTTATATGGGGCGACTAAGGAATCTTGGGTTTATTTTTTCTTAGGTCTAATGTTCATCATACATGGTCATACACATGTTATCTTTTTATAATCATATCAATAATTCATTATGTATGTCCCAGGTAGTCCTAGGAAAAATATTAGAAAAAACAGCATACAAAAAATAATATTGCAACGGTACGTGTTTAACATTGCGTTATTATATTGAATGTTTTTGGGTCACATGCAGTAAAATATAACTCTATAACGTGTGAATGCATGGTGAAACCATTTTTAGAAACTTGCATTTTCAAAGAGCATTATTGATTAGTCGTCAATGATCCTAGGAAGAATGACCATGCAAACTAGTTACAATGGCTAAATTACTACAATAACAAGGAGAACAAGCGACAAGGAGAACAAGCGACGAGATTTTGGCAAGGACACCATCTCCTCGTCAAAAATTGCTAAACGACAAAAAGGCTCGGTTCCAAAATTTGAATTTGTCAAAAGATGGAAAATTTTGACTAAAAGCAATGGCGAGGGCATCTACTCGCCAGAACTTGATTTATTCTCCGCTCGTTTTTCTTGCAAAACTTTCGGTGAAGATATGTCCTCGCCAAAACCTTTACTACTAATAGTTGGTATAGCCTTTGCGTAAATAAATAAAGCTAATTGCATAATTAATTGTGTGGTATGACATTTGTCGAGGACATGTCGTTTTCAAAGTTTAAAATAATTAAATCACTCTTTAACTTATTTAACAAATCTAAAAAGTTATGTTTATTTTTTTTAAAATTAAATTAAAAATTATTTAAGTTATAGATTTAAATTAAACATTATAAATTTAAATTAAATTAGTTGTTTAAAATGTCGACAAAATTAAAGAAACTCGGTGTTATGGTAGAATAAAATTATCGAACTTCATTAAATTGTATCAAGAGCGTATATATGCGACAACATCATTTAAGTTACGTAAGTCAAATAAGAAAGTATCTTCAATCCTAAGCATGTCATATGTATCACTTCCGAGAGTATTCAAGTGATGATGGAGCGAGGTATATCAACCAAATGTCTTCTTATTCAATATATATGATTTATCCCATTTTATGAAATTGTATTTAGAGCGTATATATGCGACAACATCTTTTGAGATATATGATTCAAATACAAAAATATCATTGTTCCTAAGCAAGTTTATATATCACTTCCGAGAGTATTCAAAAGATGATTGAGTGAATGGTATGAACTACGTGTCTTCATATTCAATAATAAGAATTATCGTATTATTAAATTATGATGATAGCGCAATTAAGCGACAACATCTTTAGTTGCTCAAGTGAAATACGAATGTTTCATTGTCCCAAAGCAAGTCACTTTAGGGTATATTAAAGTGAACGATGTATGAACCAAGTATCTTCTTATTCAAGCGAGAGTAATCATCTCATTTCATTAAATTATATTGATAGCGTATATACACGACAATATCTTTTGAGTTACATAAGTCAAATACGAAAGTATTGCTGTTTCTAAGCAAGTTTTATATACCACTTACGAGAGTATTCAAGGGATGATGGAGCGAGTGGTATGAACCAAGTGTCTTCCTATTCAATAAATAAAGTTTATTGCATTCCTTTAAATTGTATTGCTAGCGCAAATAAGCGACAACAACTTTTGAGTTACGCAAGTCAGATACGAATGTATCGTTATCCCTAAGCAAGTCATGTCACTTATGAGTTATTTAAAGTGATCGAGCAGTATGATCCAATTCTTCTTATTCAATCGAGAGTAATCTTCCCATTTTATTAAATTATATGATAGCGCATATGCAGGACAACATCTTTTGAGTTACTTAAGTCAAATACGAAAGTATCGTTGTTCCTAAATAAGCCTCATATATCACTTTTGATAGTACTCAAGTGATATGAACAAAGTGTCCTCCTATTCATTTGATAAGGATCATCGTGTTTCATTAAATTGTATTGATAGCCCTAATACACGACAACATCTTTTGAGTTATGCAGGTCAAATACGAGTATTGTTAAACCGGTTCGGTAAAAGTGAAGGACGGAATACTAAAGTCTAATACGATGAAATATGTAAAATTTTATAATAAACTTATATTTAAAGTTAACATTTTAATTTATAATTTTAATTAAATCCATTTAGTTTAATTAATTTTTAACAAAATATCTAATTTAATTTATGAAAACAGCAATTGGTGATGACATGTGTTCGTCAAAACCCCTTTGTTCTCTCCGTTTCTTTTCCACGAAATTTTTATATATTGCCTCTCAGTTTTTACTATATCCCACGAAAGGCACTTTAAAAAAAGGTATTGCCGAGGACATGTCCTCGCCAAAAGTGTCCACGCATCCTCGCTGGTTGGGTGGTTTAATGTTGGAATCGCTCCTAACTCGTAAATGGAACGACATTGACGGGATTACAGTATCTATCTTTATTACCTTAAACACATGGGCTTGTTATGTCAATTACCCATTGTTGTATGTGTTTGGGTATATATACCCCTCCATACTTCCATGGAGGGGTGAGACTCATTTGTGTAATCCTTTCATTTTCCTCTTAATAAAACACACACTAGTTTTCCTTCTCTCTAGTTTCTCTCTCTAATTTGAAGATGGTGTTCTTCCATCTTCCAAGACCTCCCGAATCGCCATATCAACCACATATACGATCCTAACATTGGTATCAAAAGCAAGGTCTGATTTTTATCATTGGTTGATTTTTGGTGATTTTTCTTGTCAAAATCTTGTTTTAAAATCTGCTTTTTAAACAAAGTCTTAACCTTTCAATACATTTTGTTGTTATCGATTTTTACAAGTTTATGTATCTTTGTTGGTCAAAAGTCATGTGTTTGTTAATGAGTTGCAATATCTGTGGTGTTAATTTTTTAGCCAACAGTTATTTGTTTACTTTTATACTTTATGTCTTTTTTTCCAATCCGTGATTATATTGGTCTTCTGGTCAATATCTCTTGGTCAAAAATGGGTAAATAATAGTCTTTGAATATCATTTTTCTGGGTTTCTCGCGTTTGAATGGAAAAATGGTCAGAAAAGTACGCCGGAAAAATGGTCAAAGGGTCAAAACCCTATTTTTACGCATAAGGAGCATCTTCAAAGATATTTACGCATAACTGTGAAGTTATGCGTAAGAAACTGTTACGCGTATGCTTTTACGCATAAGCCTAGGCTTACGCTTAAGAATCTAGGTTTACGCCTAACCAAAGTTACACATAAGCAAAAGGATTACGCGTATGTCTATTCTACGCATAAGATTTTGTTTCTTGTTTACGCATAAGATTTTTTTGAACAAAATTACGACTAAGACAGATGTACTGAGATGAAGATGAAGAAGTCCTTTGACTATTTGACCATGACCAAACTTAATACCAAAACAACCTCAGTTAATTACAAACATCATTGGTCCAAACGAGTAAAACTGAAACAAGCAACATATCCAACATCACTTTTCTAATCTTATCTCTTCACCACTTTCATCACCAATCAACAACTATCAAAGACTCGTATCATAAATTCTATTAAGATCTCAGTCTTTATTCTTCTTCGTGTGTGACCGTAACCTATCAAAAGTCACTAGACCATAACCACGAAAGAAGATTGTACATCATCGATCATTTTTTGTAATTAATGTCCGAAAAAATTAAAAGAAAGACTAATAACAATCATGTTATTGTCTTTCTTAATTTCGTTGAATGATTTACAAAAACAATCAATCACATACAAACCTACCTTAGACCACTTAATGATCTTGAAGCTTTAAACACTCTTTCTTGATTCGGATTGAGAAGAAATTGTTGACTGTGGTTCAATTGTAAGGGATTATTATTCGGATGGATGGGGATTTGGATGGATGATGTGTTTTGATTGATGACTTTCATTGAGATGAGTTTTGATTATGATGGGGATGTATTTATATTTGTTCAGATCCGTTTTCTTTCTTTTGATGAGATGAAAGCAGATTTTGATCAAATCTATTTTGGTGAGACAGAGACTTGAAAAGTGGTAGGCGGATGTTTAACTAGATATATTGTAGGGTTAGGGTTAAGTCACATGAGTGTGTCCAAGTTTATATACCGGTTTAGTAATAAAAGGTGTGGATCGGATTATTATACCGGGTATTTATCACTCTTTATTGGGCTTTCACCCAACTCCTTTTGGGCTGTCACTTTGGTCTTGGGCAAAAAGGGACTACAATGTTTATCATCTAGTTGGGCTGTTGTTATTGGATCCGGGTACTGTTGCCATGTATCATATTATCTAAGTTTCTTTTGTATATAAACTTGGATAATATTCGGTCAAAAGGTTGGCATCTTGGTATGATATATTTTCACGGGGATACAGTTTTTGACAAGATCGGGAAAAACCATTATCAAAGTTCATCTTAACCGTTAATGAAGGCTAGTTTTGGGGATATAACCGCAAGATGTGATTACGGCGAGAATTCATTATTATTTATTTGAGGTTGAAGTGGGATATCACGGGTGCGTGTACTTAGTATCTGAAGATATCGGGGTTGGTTGGATGCATGATTCTTCGAGATCCTTGTTCGAGCTTTAACCGTTTCGAATGACAAAGACTTGCGTTATCTAGTTGAACCTGATGTAAGGAGTTAGGTTGTTGTGCTCACAGCTTATAACTATCACTTTTAAGGAGTTACGTTGTTGTGCTCAAGTGTCACACTAAGGTGTGGATAATTTGAGAAACTTTAAGCTTGCTTCTTTTTTTTTTCAATGGAGTTAAGAAAAAGGGTTCTTCGTATGACAATAGTGCAAGTTTAAGTCACAAGTTCGGGTTATACTACTTTAGTCTCAAGTTCGTCATATTGGGTTTTCTCCATCAGTAGTCACTACAAATAGCCGTCAGAATGATAATGGGGTCGGTAAAGAGTTAGATGAGAAGAGTATACACGAGTAGAGAAGTCTTATCAGCATTTGATTCTCACATGATATTTATGGTACTTCACAATTGTTCGACTACTTAGACATACATGGTTTCGATGTCTTCAATTCATCATCAACATACGTGGTGTATGATTCTGATTCAATGAAAACATCGGGAGGAAGAGAGTATAGGTGGTGTCTGCTTCCTTTGATGTTTTTGTATTTTTTTGCGAAAACCCTCTCCTTTCATGAATTTCTTCAATTAGGGGCAAGAAATGAGATGATCTGTGGTTTAAACGTCTCACTTTGGTGTTATCGTCTCACTTTCACAGAGTTATCGTGTGTGAAGTTACCTAAATAGGATGTTATGATGCCTCACACAAGGTCATTTTATCGAGTAATTGCATATTCACAGGTAACTATTATTCCGATAGACCGCAACATTCAAGGGGAAGTCATTTCATTTCGTCTTTCGTGGTTTGTTTGGTGTGAAGCATCTACATACGTGAGAAGATCTTGTTGATTTCTTACATGTTACCCCGAGCAATTTTCCGCAATAAGTCGGTTACCTTGTGTGGTTTCTCGCTCATCTACAAATTCATTGCGTCTTGAAAATTTCAAAAGTTAGAGGAAATGTTCACTACATCAAAGTTTGAATCTGTGAAGATGGTTGTCGGTTGGGGAAGTCGATTGAAACTTCGCCAAAAAGGAGTGTACGGAGAAGTCGCTAAAGACATGCGGCATGAATTGGGGAAGTTAATCCAATTTATGCATATTACATCATTTTCCTACAAGTGAAGAAAAGCGGTTCTCAAGTCAAGGTACAAGAAGAAGACAAAAGCGTAAACTTTCATCATCCTCAAGACTTGAAGAGCTTATGAAGACCTTTCTTTATTTGTTTTCTGTATTTGTAGTAAATGTTGTAAGTAATCCCTCATGTCGTCCCATTGGGGGAAGATTGTTGGAATCGCTCCTAACTCGTAAATGGAACGACATTGACGGGATTACAGTATCTATCTTTATTACCTTAAACACATGGGCTTGTTATGTCAATTACCCATTGTTGTATGTGTTTGGGTATATATACCCCTCCATACTTCCATGGAGGGGCGAGACTCATTTGTGTAATCCTTTCATTTTCCTCTTAATAAAACACACACTAGTTTCCCTTCTCTCTAGTTTCTCTCTCTAACTTGAAGATGGTGTTCTTCCATCTTCCAAGACCTCCCGAATCGCCATATCAACCACATATACGATCCTAACATTTAATAATACAGATTTGCTTTATTTCACCTCCCAAAAACACGAACACATAATCACTTATGAGGCCTAAAATGCACCAATTTTTGGGGCATTTTATAACTGTTATTATGAGGCTTTTTACTTATTTTCCTAATTTACTTGCTCAAATGTTGATAAATGCAAGTTGCTAAAAAAGTGAAGTTATGCTCAAAATCAATCTAAAGACGGAAGAAATGAAGATCTCAAGTAATGGACGCGAAACCAAATGAAGTCTAGGGTTAACTAGACGGTCTTCTATAAAGAGACGCCATCCAAACTAGGTCTAGCATAGCGGGACGACCATTCCAGAGAAATTATTTTCTGCAATAGACCAGACGCAGTCACAAGAAGTTTAGACACCATCACACCTAGAAATTATGAGTATGATGCCATCCAAAGAAGATCAAGACACCGTCACACTCGAGTGTGACACCGTCTGAGAAGACCCCTAACACCGTCTAGCAGTCGATTTGTCTGACGCTTCCTGGATACCACTTGAAGCCATCTGGCCCCCCAAAAATATATATACGAGCTTAAGGTTTCACAAATTTCATGAAATATCCAGGAGTTAGAGTTTAGAAACGAATTTTCCAGCCAGTGGAAAAGGGTTTTTCATACTTTTTATTGCATTGTAACCAAGTGAAACATCAGGTGATCATCCTATTACACTTTTTAATCGATACCTTTGTTTGTTTGATCAACTATGCCTTCTATTATCATGTCTACCTTGTTTAACTGTGTGATCATCACTAATATGCTCGGCTAAACTTGTTAGTAATGGCTTAGGATGCATGAAATTTAGATTAGGAAGAATTAACAACTTGTGAAACCTTGATTATTGTAAGTAACTGTGTTTTGTTGTTTGTCGTATCCATGTTGAATATTTGATTTGTTTGCTTCAAGCATTATAGTCTTAATTTTTGCAATCAATTCAATTAAATGATTGATGCGTCGGGTCGCAATATAATAAGTTTTACAACTCTCCTAAGCAGTGATAGATAAGTTCTGGGGCTTGATCGTTATCTATGAGAATAGTGAGGTTGGCTCGAAATATATGTCAAATTAACTTTTAATGGTTGAGGGAAGATTAGTTTTGGTCTTTTATGTTTTAATCGAAAGCAAGTAAAAATTCAGGTTTTGAGAGGGGTTTGTATTTTAAACTACTAATTAACCTAAATGCATAAAATTAAATAACAAGAAAAGTAAATTAGTGGAATCTTCTTATATGGGAAAAGCGTATTTCCATGGGGTGCATTACTTCATAGTCGTACTCTACTTAATCTATTGCATTCTCACGTCCTTGTTAATATAAAAATTGTGGGGTGGTCAATCCCACGGCTATGTGCTAGCCTAAGTGAGTGACGTCTATCAGAATGTCAATAACTCACCTAATAACTAACTCACGCAATAAATACCCATGCTAACTATTAAACTAAGACATAAGCATTAATTTGACGAATTTTAGTTGACATTCAAGCTAAGTTATGGTATATTGCCAGTTTTTAACTCCTAACATACACACCACTAGCAAGAGACAATATATCAAGTATTATAAACTAAGTTTCATGCATTCGTAAATAAATAGTAATTAAATTTATCCTAGCATAACAATGGATAAACAAGCAATAAACATAATCAAACAATTAAGGATAAACATAACTAAATGATTAATGATTAAACTTATCTCAACAATACATAAGGTCTTCAATAGCAAAAAAAATGCCTAAAAAGCCTGATAAAATTGACTAGGGTTCTGGTACAAAAGCTCCTCCAAAGTTTTACACATAATAATGAAAATTATGTGTTTGTATATATAGAAATCAGGTTATGATGGCGTCACATTAAGGTTGTGACGACGACAACTCGCCATCGATCTTAGAGTTTAAACTCCACTGCCATAGTGTGACGACGTCACCTTATGGGTCATGACACTGTCGCTTGGTTCATTTGACTCCGTCAGCTAGGGCGTCTCCACACCCTAACCCGTCACGAATAATCTCAATTTTGTACTTTTTGGACATATTTGGTGACCACGTAACAGATGTTGGTCACGAAGCTGAATTTATCGTTTTTCTTCACTTTTTGTCCAATCAAGCCCAAAACTTGTACGTTTCGAGTGTTTTCTCTCCCAAGTATCTAAAACTCAAAATAAGTAATTTAGAGCAATAATCGATTCAAAGTATACGAGTTTAGAGGCTAAATGACGCCTAAAAAGCGTATGAAATTACACCTCATCTCTAACACCTAGATCTAGTCCATATCTAGGAAATTAAGTCGGTAGAACACTTATAAATTTAATTAACCAGGTGTATCCAGTTAGTCTAGATCCGCTTTACTATCAATTGGTCATCTAGTAAACCTAAGCTAGTGTGACACTTGAGCTAGTAATTGCGTATCTAGGTTAGTTCTTGCACTATGATGTCCTCTCTTGAATTCCAGAGATTGGGTTTATTTAAATTGGGAACTATATGTAATGCATGAGTAGATTATGCTAGGTTAATTTATCTAGCCTTTTCCTTAAATTGCTCATAGGAGGTGTCCTTTGATTAACCGTTACCTAAACTTAAGATTATTTCCTCGTACTATAACGATTATTAAACCCTAGTTTTCTAACTAGGTTTTTACATGGTTTTTTTGAAGCTCTGGACGTTATTTTAATTCTTGCTGGTTCTGGTTCGATTGTGGATTTATTAGGGTTTTGATTGATGGAAAGTGTGGGAGAGTAGGTTTTTACATGGTTTTTTTGAAGCTCTGGACGTTATTTTAATTCTTGATGGTTCTGGTTCGATTGTGGATTTATTAGGGTTTTGATTGATGGAAAGTGTGGGAGAGAAGAACGTTGATGGGGATGGGGCGGTTAATACCAATAAGGCGAATCATCTAAGTGTTGCAGGTAATCCTAATCAACCTACTCATATGCCTTTTGGTTCATCATATACGCTTGTTGTTGCCTCTAATGTTGAGGGTACTCAATTGACTTATGTTGGTGTTACCCCTTTACCTACAGTCGAGCTACCTCATCCGGTTGAGGTATCTTCTAAGGAACCACCTGTGTCTAATGCTACGAAGCTGGTTTCGTATGCCAATAAATTGAATCCATCGCTTGGGACTAAGATCAATTTTCGGAAAGTTGATGATAATGTGCCACTAGATCTGATTATGATGTCGGGTTACCTATAGCTTCGGTTCTTGAGATTCATAAGAGGTTGAAAAATTTCATATACAGGTATTTCATTGGTAAAAGGCTTGCCTTCCCTGTTGTCGAATGGTTTGTACGTAATAACTGGAAAACTTATGGTGTTGAGAAAGCAACAATGAACGCGGAAGAGTTTTTCTTTTTCAAGTTCTCAACTACTCAGGGTGTTGAATTTGTTTTTCATGATGGTCCATGGATGATTCGAGGAATTAAAAGTATTCTCAATAAGTGGTCTCCTGATAATAGCCTCCTCAAGAAGTATATGTCTTGTGTTCCAACCTGGGTTAAGTTTCATGTTGTTCTATTTGTTGCTTATTCTTCAGATGGTTTGAGCTCTATTGCCTCTAAAATTGGTAATCATATGCTTCTTGATTCGTATACTAATGAGATGTGCTTAGAATCATGGGGTAGAAGTAGTTATGCTAGATCTTTGATTGATATAAATGCGACTAATGTTGTGATACTTTGGTTGTCATTGTTCCTAATATTAATGGAACTGGTTATACGAAACACACCATTCGTGTTAAATATGAATTGGATCCTCCTCGATGTAGTAAATGTTTTGTATATGTTCATTTCTTTAGGAATGTCCCAAAGCTTCTCCTAAATGTGTTCCGAACTCTTCGGGAGCTAATAATGGGGTGTCGAATGAAAGGTTCACTAATGTCAAGCGTAAGGGCTTCCAGTACAAGCGGGTGTTTTGAGTTGCAAAGAATATAAAATTTCGGTCGGTTGCTTATAAGAATACAAAGAATTCGCCTTCTACTACTAAGGAGGCATCTAAACAACCAAGTAAGGTTGCTGAAGTGATTACCACGGCTAATGCTTTTAACGCCCTTTATGATTTGGATGAGGATCATGTTGTAAGTAAACATGCAAGTGTTACCATTGATGCATTTGACAGTCCAAGTAATACACCTATTGTTGAAAAGATTAATAAGCTTGAAAGTCAAATTGTTGAGGGGAAGATTGTGCTTCTAGGTGATGATGGGAAGCCGCTTCATATGCAAAAGGAGGCTAATCGTAAATCTGTTATGGTTAATGAGGGAAAAAAGTAGGTAATCAGTTTTCTAAGGTTGGAAATGTGGTTCTTTCGGATAGTGATAGTGACGACGAAGTTGAAGATTCTTATGATGAGATTTCTCCTTTTATGACGAGTGGAGGTTCATATAATTCTAGTTACATGAGGATGAAGATTTTGATATATATAACACTTATGACCTTCAAAGTTTAAATCCGGAACAACTTGCGTTTTGTGACTCAATGGATATAAATATTCGTGGTCAGAGTAAATGTTAGTTTTATTCTTATGTCTTTATAGTGTTTGATCATAAGATTGGTTTGTCTTTCTTATGCTAGTTGAGGTCTTAAGCACTACAGATGTGTTTGGTTTGCCTTTTTGGCTGAGGTGTTGGATTCACCCACACCCGCTGTTCTGTAATTGTTTTTTGAAGTAATAATATTTTACCTGGGTTAACCCTTTTACTCATACAAAAAAGTTCCTCGTGTTTGCATTAATTAAGTTGTTATTAGTTTTTCTGAACAAGGCTATCAAGATCGCATGTAAACTCATAGGATCGTACGAGTTTACGTCTCACTAGCTAAAATCGTGTAGGATCATCGTAGGATCGCATCTGAGGTACGATCGTAAGTAAGATCGTGAAATCGAACGTAAGATCGTGTGTCAATCCGATTTAACCTAGGCCCAAATCCATTTATTGTTTTTCTAATCTTTAACGCTTTTAACCCATCTTTTTGCTTAAATCTATAGAAAATAGACAAGTAGCAATAGGTCAATAACTGGTGGCGTCTCATTTATCCCAAATCAAGATTGCAAGAGATAACTATTGAAGTCTTCTTTTCATCTCATCACTTGAAGATCTTATATTTTAACAGCCAATAGGTAATTTCGTAATTATTTGTTCTTGATTTTATGTATACCTTTTTATTAGTTAGAGTTTACACTTGCCATTTAATAGTTAATTTAAATTAAATGTAAGCAATATTTTTTTATTGATTCTGATATATGTAATATGGGGTGCACGGCATTTCATATTGGATGTCTAATGCTCATTTACATCATTTCAACTTATTGTTTGTTGTATCGTAACACATAATGGAAAGTTGGAAACACAATAGAGTGTTTACAATCACAATTACTAGAGCAAAGAAATCATGACATGTTCATTTCATTATGTGTCATTGAAAGCTAGTTTTAGCAAAAAGAACTTACAGAACAATGAGCTACTTTTAACCTATGTAATTTTAAAGTTGGCATTTTCAATAGCATATTATATGAGTTTATCTTTGAAATTGAGTAGAAATATAAATAGTTTGACTCATTTATCATTTGTTTACAAAATCTGAAAAATTGATAAGATCGTAAGATTTCTATCCGATTTTACGATCTCGATCTTGCAAAGACAAAAACGATCTCAGATGAGATCGCGATCTTGACAACCTTGTTTATGAACCCTATGTGAATTGTCTCTAAGTAATTACCTCTATTCCCCTACTTGTTATCTCCTTTTATTTAATAACATTTTATCTATTTCTTCAATTCGTTAGTAATTCAATCCAAAACCTCGAGACTTTTATTGCTTTCATAAAAAATAAAAAAATTAAAAAATAGCCCCATCCCGCAGAGCATTAGCAATCCACATTCACGTCTTTCTAGCTATTCTCATGGAGAATGTACTTCCTTCGGGTATTTGCCTCTATTTTTCTATATCGATTAGGTACACTGGCTAAAGGTTGAAATTTTGACCTTGCATCAAACACAAACCCAAATCATTTTCTGCTCTATTTCACCTCCTAAATTCACCATTTTTTTTACCGCAAATTAACATAATTTAGCACCACAAATTGACACCATTTCACCACCACCTTCACCAGTGTGCACTACCACCTTCACCATTGTGCACCACCACAGCCATCCCTACCACCACTGTGCACCAACACCACAATCGTCCCCATCACCACAGTCGACACTCATACCCACTACTACCTTCTGGATTATTTTAATAAACTTAAACTTGATTATTTGAATTTGATTACTTGTTATTTTAAACCGTCACACTTGAATTTTTAAGGTCTGCACGTAAGAATACTTGTGGTAAAACCACGAACATCGAGCTCAAAAAGGTTGTAGAACGGATCAATGGTCTGTTGGAGATCGAGCTCGAGGTAAAAGACCAGTTTACATATCGATATGTAGGGCAAAATGCCGCATGTTTTGACAACCTACTCTGGGAAATTATGAGGGAGTTTAGTTTCTATTACCCATCGAGGAAACAAATTCCCCAAGAAGACAAGGTTCATGTTTATGAGAAGATAAAGGTTGAATTTCTTTTATTTTATTTTTATTGTGTATATTATTTAAAGGAGATAATTTGCACACATGGATTAATAATTGATACACTCTAATGTACAAACTGTTAAACATGTCATATATACAATACAACTGTTTAATGCATAAAAAATTGAATTTGCCAATCATTTCTTATTATTTAAATGTGTTTATTTTAATATGTTTTTTTTTTGAACATTCAAAGAAGACTTTTATAAAAATGAAACTAGCAAGGAGCTAGAGAAAGAGTACAAACAAAGGAAAAGATACACTTAAAAGCGGAAAGACAACCTGCTATCCCAAGTAATATGGGGGTTCTTGGATCTATTAGATACCCAAAGGAAACTCGAAGACTTGAGTTCCTTGAAGGCGAATCTACTAGATGGGGGTTTATCGGAGAAAACACAATCATTGCGTATCTTCCATATGGTCCATGCATATGCGAGAATGATGAGGTTAAAAAACTTGGATTTTTCCTTGTTGAAAGATGGGTCCTCGTGCATGGTCAGTAATTCTTGCAAAGTGGAGGGAGTGGACGTTGGAAGCTTGCACCACACGGTCAGTCGAGACCATAATTCTCTTGCAAAGTCACAAAACAGAAAAAGATGATTGGCGGTTTCGTCATGGTTGTTACAAAGCGGACACTTAGCATCAGCGATCTGAATATTTCTTTTGAGTAGTGCGTCTCGTGTGGGAAGGCGATTCTGCTCAAGTCTCCAAGCTAGGATGTTCGTCTTCAAAGGTGCTATTCGGTTCCATGGGAAGATCCGATTGTGAGGGCCATTGAAAGCTTGTATAATGCATTCCCTCATTGATTTAACACTAAAAATTCCGCTTGGGTCTTTGTTCCAATTCCAAGTATCCATAACAGGCTTGAGGTGGGTGTTTTGAATTCGTGATAGGAGGTCTTGGAGTTGAAACAGCTCGATCGGGGTTGATGGTGGTGAGGACCACTCCCATGTCCATTGTGAATATAGACCAGCTCCCGTACATCGGTCCTTGATGAGACATCCTTTCCACTTCTCAAGCTTAAAGAGATCGGGGTAGATATGGCAAAAAGGTCTAGCTTCAGTCCATGCGTCTATCCAGAATCTAATGGTGTTGCCATCACCGACCTGTCCAATGATTAAATTCTGCAAAGAAACATTAAAATCGGCAAGGTGGTTGCTTAGTTTTGCAACCGCTCGCCAAGCACCCACCATGCCTACCTTGCAGGGGATTGGGAAACATAACCTATGTGAATAATGAATGGATTTGATGGTGCGCACCCAAAGACCAGCAGGTTCATTTCGGAACCGCCACCACCATTTAGAAAGTAAGGCAATGTTTTTTGTTTCCAAACAACCCAACCTAAGCCCTCCCTTGATAATAGGAGCAGTAATTTGCTCCCAACCTATCCATGGGATTTTTCTAGAAGACGTCGAGCCTCCCCAAAAGAAAGCCCTACGAATTGATTCAAGTTTGGAAAGGACACATACCGGGGCCTTGTATAGCGAGAAGAAATAAGACGGGAGACTATCAAGCACATAACGGATTAAGGTGATTCGACCACCTATTGAGAGGGTGGATGCCTTCCATTTTGATAATCGGCTCTCGAAGATTTGGATGATGGGTTGCCAATTTTTCTTGAAATTCATATTCGCTCCAACTGGTAGGCCGAGATAGATCATTGGGAGTTGACCAATCTTGCAGTTTAGGATCTGGGCTGAAAGGTTGATGATGGGTTGATTGAGGCCCAGCCCAAAAAAAACTTGATTTATTGAAGTTTACTTAATATGTTTTACCTTTAACCTTTTTGCAAAAATTAAACCCGAATTAATTTGGAGTATTGGATTGATCAAGAAGATCCATTGCATCAAATCCAACAACCACTAAAGGCCTATGCATTCTAACACAAAAATAGCCCAATGCCAACAGCGTACAAAAGCAACTATTATCCATACAAAAGGAATTTGTACAAAACGAAACAAAAACAAAACACGCACACACTTTATGTTTTTTTGTTATGTTAATACTTACATAATAGATTGATTATTACGGGTGACAGACAACCAAAGTAGAAAAAAAAATTCCAAGTCTAAATAAAGATCTGGAAAAGAAAATGCATTGCAATTGTGTACGTTAAGACTTGAACATGATACATTATGAGATTATCCAACAATTAGAAGTCACACTTAACAATAAGGTTTTTATTTCGTCATTGTTAACGACATGTGGCTGATCAAGAACATTTACACTAGATCTTGATCATATACCTTCTTGGATGTTTAAAGGACTCATTAATATTTCACTTTCATACAAGTATTTACAAAGGACATGATTTACTTGCTTTAATAGGTTCTATTTAGACATTAAGGTACCAACAACACCAGCGATTAGAGTGGTTGGATCACCAAGAACTGCAGATATCACAAATTGCATTGCCAAACCAGCCATCTCACAACACTTCTTCACTTTCCCTTTGCTTTTATGGTTATGGTGATAGCTTTCCAATGTTCCCTTCAAGCTTGGGATTGTTGTCTCAATTCTTCTATTTTGTCCATAAAAATCACCACTTAAATTACCACTCACCCCACCCCTACCAAAATATATGTCATGCCAACTCTCCACCAACATCTCTTTCACACAGGCCACGTGCAAGTTGTACTTCTTGCACGTTGACCTGTAACTCCAGCTTCGTCCTTTCCTGCCACATCTGTGGCAGGAAGAACCTACTTTTCTATACAAATACAACTCCACTTCACCATCGTCCAACATAGTTGGAAGCTTAGCACAACATGGATGGAGGTCGAATCCACATAACTTGCAATGGTAAACAAATCCTGACACTGCTTTTTCACATGCATTGCAGTAACGGGCTATGGACCCTGGCGGATGGGCCATGAATTGGAAGGAACATTTGGTGTAGAAAGGGTGGATGATGGAAGGGGATGGAAGGGCGCAATGGACATGTAAGTCGTAGTTGCATGTTGTACATTTGTAGTTGGACCCTATGCCAACTTCTTTGCAACCATCACACTTGAATGGGATCTCGGTGTAGCCCGGTTTGAGCCGGTGTTTAGGGTGGCTGAAATGGGAAATTTCAGTGTATTTCATGGTTGATTTTGTGTGTAGGTTTATGTGGGAGATCCATATATAAGAGAAAAAATGGGCCTTGTTATAAAATAAGAATAACGTATGGGTTAGGTTTTTTGGTTAATTGGTGTTGTTATGAGGTTAATTTTGAAGGGTAGCTTGGGAATGAAGCAAAGCTAGATAAACAGAATCGAATTCTAAGACTTTTTCCCTCCCTTTTTTTTATATGGATGATGATATATGGATATGATACCAAATTTTGTAATGAATATTGCAAACACGTAACTACAATAAAATTAGTGCATGTTGTAATAAATTTGATTGATTTTCTGTGATCCTATAGCTAGTTCCTTAATTTGATGTACATACTTATAATTTGAAGCATAAATTAAGTTTTGCTCTCGTCATTTTGTATAAAAAATTTAACATGGTATAGAGCTCAAAAGTTTTTGTTTCATTTTATTCTATCATGATTTTCATATCTTTATATTTGTTGTTGGCTTGTTGCATATCACATATCTATAGTGTCTTGCATCACGTAAATAAAATTTATGATATGAAAATACTAAATGGTCAATTAGTTCTAGTCAGGGGCGGAACTACATACGACTTAGGGGGCGGTGTCCTCCATGGTTCGTCAAAAATTATCAATTTTTAGTGTAAAAAAAAAATTATGACCATTTTATTAAAGTGCACCCCATTATAAAATTAAATTTTCCCCCACCTTAAGATCAAACAATGTAAAAAACCATAGATCTCTATCTTAATCGAAAAAAATATCAGTTTTTAGTGTAAAAAAAAAATTATGACCTTCTTATTAAAGTGCATCACGAATTTTATCAAAAAAAAAAAAAAAAATTTGCCCCCCGTCTTCTAAAATCCTGGGTCCGCCATTGGTTCTAGTAGGAAATTATAAACTTTTGCTTCTTGCTTGGGATGATGGTTGAATTATTCTTGTATATTATTGTTGGAATATATTCTTTAAATTGACACTTGAAAAGAGTCTATGATATGATAATGAATATCTATTTTGTTATAGCTAATAGAAAATCAAAAGAAGTTCTCACATGTATAACTCAAAGAGGGGCTCAACGGGTGTGCAAGTGGTGCCGTCGCACGGGTCTACACTTATAAGGGACTACATTTTTCTTAATCTTGTATATAAAGACATTAGATATTGAACATATATGAGTCATATAATTTAAGTTTACATGCAATTTATTTAAAACTTATAAGTGTAGCGGGTTCTCCTTATTATTGTCTATGGCCATCAAAAACCACATAATGACCCTGTATAACCCACAATGAGATATACACATTAAGCAGTAAATAGAACATCTAAAATCGCAAGTTATTTTTTATGTTTGATCTTCTATTCATGGATACTATAATGTCTTGTATACTTGAATTAGATTTATGCATCAATTATAGGACTCGTTTTTTATATAGTAGAAATTTCGAATCAAAGACTTTAAAGTGTGGGTGAGAATAATATTGAGACCTTTTACACAGGGCCGGATTTTAGCATGTGCAGGGTGATCAACCGCACAGGGCCTCCGATTTTATGAGGGCACCACGATTTTAGACGGGTTATTATAGTTACAGACCCTGATGCTTGTTTAATTTGATTTCTAGCATAAAATTAATAATAGTGTATTAAAACCTAATATAAAATGGATGAAAATCTACTCGTTATAAGTTATTTAAAGAAATGGCGTATGAAGAGGAGTATGGCGCTGTTTCAGGTGAAGAATAAGTCATCTACACCATACACCTTATAGTTTAAAACATTTACACTTTTGTCTTAAGTTTTCAATTATTATTTTCAAAATAGTATATAGAGTTGAGATCCATATAGAACTCATATTAGTCATAGAACAAATGAACCAATCATAACCCTCCATTTTTTATCTAAATTAATAGAAAATCATTTTTCACATTTTTTTTAAAACAACATATCTTACAAACGGTAAATCTTCAAAATATAAAAAATACACCATCGTGACGAGAATTAAATTATCTTTCTATAGATATGCACTTTTATATATTTTCGACAAACATTTTTTTCAAAATTCCGTCCGAAAAAATCATATGTGATTTTACGAATCATGTATGATTTTAAAAATCATGTATGATTCGATTTTACGAATCATGTATGATTTTACAATCATATATGATTCTCAAAAATCATATATGATTCGTAAAAATCGAATCATATATGATTTTCACAAATCATATATGATTATTGTTGACCGAAATTTTGAAAAAAATTTGTTAAAATATATGGTAGTGCGTATCATATAACGATAATTTAATTTCGTCATGATAAGATAATTTTTATCGCGAAGCAGTTAACGGTTTGCGAGATATTTAATTTTAAAAAGGATGAAAGTTTATCATAATAAAAAAATGAATGGCTATTATTGGTTCATTGGATCTATGGTAAATTTTGGATCTATATTGAACTTTTGCCATAGTATATAAAGTATTACAAAATTGACAATTTTAGCCCAAGATCGAAAAAATATTTACAAAAGGTTTACTATGTTCTAAATTTTAAGAATATCCTATATATTGTTAAAAAAGTTGATCCACTAATATTATTGTGACGAATTTGAACATTTGAATCTGATATTCTAATGATGTTGAAGACTAAATCAAAACAGGTTTTTGCACTTTGTACTTATTTTTTATTCATACAAGATATTTGTGTTAGTAAAATTTACATTGTAATAATGGCACAGGGCCTCCAAAAACCACGGGACGGCCCTGCTTTTACATCTTGCTTGGGGCTATTGGTTGAATTATTCTGGTATATTTTGATTTGATGGAATACTTCCCTATACCTTTCAGAGTATACTTCAAAATGGCAGGGCCGTTCCTGACTTTTCTGCTACCTTGGGCGAGCTGGCTAAAAGATGCCCTGTATAAGTAAATAGTACACTTTCATTTATAGGTTTGAAACCTAATCTAGCTAAATGGCTTATTCTCAAAACCTTTTTTTATTTAGAAAAACACACCTATTTTTATTTAATAAACAAAATGTTAGTGCATCTACAATGAGGTTAGTTTATACATGACTTTTTACTATTTAAAAAAAGCTATTTGCACCATTTGAACCATTGAGACAATGATTTGTTAAAGACTTTTTGAAGAATAACTTGTATAACACCAAGTCTTTGACAAAAACACCAACATGCTATTAACATTAAATGACTTATGCGTTAATTGTGAAAAAAAAATTGCATCAAGTCTTTAAAGACTTGATGCATTGTAGATGCTCTTACCATACGAGAAGATCAACTACAATTACATGTTTGGCTGAATACTACGTAATATACATTAGTTTGCGATATATCATAGTTTGCAAATGTTAAATTCCTTGAACTTGTAGAAAAGCAAAGAATTGTTGTTTGTAAAAGACGAATCGTTAACGGTACTAGGAAATATTAACATTGAAACAAAATATTCCTTATTTCTAAGAAGGGTTCACAAACAAAATATGAACAAATTATGATATGTGTAATTAATGTAAATTTTAATTGATAAAAAGTTATTAATAATAAATATAATTTAATGAGAGGTGTATTTTTTTTGTAAGTGCATTTAAAATATTCGATTGTGATTATTTTTTATCATTCAATTTTTATTTTTATTTTTTATTTGACCCTTAATCTATTTTAATGTTAAAAACTAAAGCAAGTTTTATTTAAAGAGCAAATTTATAAACGGTACTCATATTTACTATGTATATATAAAAACTGGACTTGTTTTAGACGGAAACAAAAACTAAAGTTGACACTATCGTGTAAGTGACAAACCAATTAACCCAATATTTCAAAACACTTTTGTTAAGAGGAAAAGAAAATTCAAAACGAAATATCATACTACTAATAATTTTTGTAATCCATTTTATTCTCCTTTCAATCACGTGCCTATAACTTTTTTTTTAGTTTTATAATCTCTTTCTCTCTCCATCAAACTTCATCTTCTTCCATTTAACTCCATGTCTCCCTGTTGCATTTTTAGATCTATTTCTTCAAAAAATTTCAGTCTAACATAGCATAACATAAAAAGAATCTAAAATTTGATGCCCCAAAAATTTTGATGCCTTGGGCCGTCGCCCACCTCGCCCGGTACCAGGGCCGGCGCTGCAAAATGGTGAAATATAAGGATTGAAACCCGTTAATAACTATTCACAACTGCAAATGACTCACCAAACTGTAGACGTCGAAGTGGTATAGGGTATATAGTTCTATTACTTTAATAATGGCGTCGTTTTGCTATATACTTGACTAAAATCACTAACTCAAAGTTTTTTTTTTTGTGCAAAAGGGGATTTATATTAATAAACATAAAGTGACTTACATCAATGAGAAAAGAGAATAGACATACCCATTCTCTAAAACTAACTATACAAAAAACATACTGCTACTAAACAGACATACTAACCCATACTTCAGAAATTCAGAACCTATACAAAACCTCTTACACTTTTACTTTCCATTTATAGTGAAAATGGACATCCCATAACTCTACCACTTTTGAAGTGTTAAGGGACTGTTTGACACTCAAACTCATCAGCTGGAGTCTAATATTCTCACAGATAGTCTGCAAGACAGTTAGACTAGACTTTTTCACTTGAGTAAATATTCTTTCATTCCTCTCCTTCCAAATATAATATACACCAGAAGCAATACCAATTCTTCTAAGGACATTCCATATAGAGTTGGAACAGTTAATGTTTCCCATTTCCTGCACAACCTGCTCCCAGTCATTGGGAAAATTATCGGCATTGATCTTGACTTTTAAGGCTTCCCATTATAACGAAAACTCATGATTGAAAAGAGGTGATTATGAGAATCATTAGTCTTCTTCGCACAAAGGACATAAAAGCTTCTCTTTACTCCATTTCATAATTCTATCTTGAGTTAGTAATCTCCCTTCACATTAACCATAGAATAAAAGCATTCCTTGGGTTACATTGGGAAAACCATACAGATTTCCACCAATTAACTTTAGGCAGCTCATCATTCCAATCTTTCCAAGCATCTTTGATAGAAAAAACTATATACATACCTTTCTTGCTTCTCCATTTAACAGTATCTTGTTGGTTATCATTAATATCAGGCACTACAATTTGATGAAGAATAGGGAACTTTGAATACCATTCATTAGGCCAAGACCACCTATTATCACTGATCATATCCCTCACTGAACAATCATTATTCAGTCTAGCATCATAGAGATTTCTATTATTGATAAACTTAGATAGAGGACCAATTGGATGCCAAAGATCATGCCACATAGAAGTTGAAGCCCCATTACCAATAACATGATGAATAAACGGCTTAATCTTCACTCTCAGCTCAAAGTTGAGTAACGACATTCATGGTATAGCTTAAGACCATGCCATCTTCATCTCAAACCTGTACTATTCAAAAAGGGTCGTCCCTGAGGTTTTGGAGGCCTCGGGCGAAAATCCAGAATAAAGTCTTCATAAACTAATTTTATATAAGAGGTGTCACCGTTTTATAAGATATAATGCAAAGTAGCTATATAAACGTTCATAATATGACCCATTAAAGATATTTTCTCACATAATTTTTTTTTCTTAAAAAAAAAATATGTATGCACATGTATTTAATTGTTCACGGGATAAATTTTGGAGGCCTTAGGTGGTCGCCCACCCTCAAAGACGGCTATGTATTCAATTACAATCCATCTTTCGATATATCTAGTCTAGCAGTCTAGCATAAACATTTATCAAAAGCCTTTGAAACAACAGGTTAAACATGATATACTGATTTTTGCCACACTCACACCACAAATAATGAATAATCATTTTCTTAATGGGCTCAACCTGTTATATCAGACAATTAATTCTGGCCCATGTTCAATATCCACATCAGCCCAATAATTTAAACACACCCACTTCCCAACAGGTTTGACCCAATAACGGTTAAAAGGTTGCTGTGAATGTCTCCAAAAAGTGAAGATCGGTGGGATCACTTGGTCCCATGGATCCTATGGAAGGTTGTTGTGAATGTGCATACGTACAATGTGCTTATGCAAGCTTTTCATAAAGATGGGTTAGTGAATATGGTGGAAAGAGTGTGGGGCGATATGGTAAAGAAGGAATGTGTGTCTATTGAGTTTAGTTATAGCATTTTAATGGCGAGTTATTGTGATAAGGGACGAATGGGTGGTGGTATGAGAGTGTGAAGGGTGAGAGTTATGAAGTTTTGATCAAGGGGCTGTGCGATAAAGGGAGGATGGGAGAAGGTATGAAGCTTCAGTCGGAAATAGTGGGAAGACGTTTTGAACCAAGTTGGGGCATTTATTATGCTTTTATGATGGTTATGACGGGTAAGATGAGGACGGAATTTCTTGAAATGAAGTATCTAACTAGCTACAAAAGAAATCTGTTGCGACGCAGATCCAAGGGTTATTCTCGCAAGTACAACATGCAAGTGTAACAATTGAAATGTATTCTTTTTGTTCCATTTTAACGATTTTTCAAAGTATAGTTTATGTTTATATCTATATAGACTTTTATATACGTAAATAAAACATTTTCCTATAAGATTATAATTTATTTATGAAAATCGGTTCTTATAGCTTTCAATATTAAAATTAGCTTCTTAGTTACAAAATAACCAAATGGGGCACAAAGTTGTCATTTGATGACTAAATGTACACAAAAAAAGAGTATGTTATATATGCAAATCTATCTGAAATCTTGTAGCGCAGACTCAGATTGTTCTGTAAAAACATTTTATGAATTTATAAATTATGCGTTCTAATTTACTAAGCATTTGTTTATTTGTTCTGCTTGTGTATACACCAAGAGTAACTGTACTTGAAATGACTACTTCACTACACAAATCACAAAGATGGAAGAACCCATAGGTTAAATAGAGAGGAAGCCATGGACAGGAACCACGACAAGAAAGCAAATATAGTAGAAAGCAGATATCGGCTGCACATTTTTGGAGGGCAAACGGACCCATCTGCTGTAAACAAGATATCAACCACACTGGCAGCAGAAGAGGCCGCACCTAAGGTAAGAATCGTCAACACCTAATTCACCCGATAAATGCAACCTTTAGTAGCAATAAAATTAACAGTATGTGGTTACGAAGTACTTAAAGTTTAAGACCTTACCCAATCCCCTATAACAATAATCAGCATTAATCCTTTTTGCCTAATCGGGCATGTTACATGAACCGAGTATCCATCAAGTAGCGCCAGTGTGAAACTCCATGGAATAACCAATCCCATAATCGTCACCAAGAAACTGTTGCAAGTTGCAATCCCAAAATTAGAATTAGGGGGTGTTTTAAGCATCTCCCCTTGTGCTTGTCTAAAAGTGTTGGTATTTAATATGCAAACCCGAAACGCCCTCTATATATGTCATGTGGTCAGTTTTGTGAATTGATATATTATTGAAAAGTTACAGGGGAAGTATGGCATACCAGAATGATGTATAGCTGTAAAATTGAACGCCAAACGACATGAAAATAAGAGAAGCCGAGGAAAAAATGGTTTGTCCGAGCCTCAGAGCAAATCCAGCACTCGTCCCCATTGATCCCGGTACTTCATCCATAGCCCTTTTATCTATGTAATACTATGCATAGTAGTCTTTGCAGGCTGGTCTCAACCTTTGCATATCAAATCTCGTCCGAACACCATTCAAGCATGTCCTATAAATGGTCTGTTTTAATGATCTCGGATCGGTCTAGTACTTCTTTTGGTGGGAATCTTGTGTTTGAAAAGTACAACAAGTGTTTGTTCCTTGAGGGAAGTTGCAAAAAAGATGTTCAAAGGGGGAGGTGAGTCTTTTTGAATGATGCTTTATTTTATTTTGTTGGCATGTTACTTATTTTAATTTTAATGATAATGGTATAGAAAAAAGGTATCAATTCTGTCGGTGGTATACCTTTGATGAACATCATGAAAACATGTGTGGTTGGATTCATTTCTTTAATTCATGAACTTTTGTATAAAATGTCATACATGATACATGTAATTTGTCATGACTATGATGTTTGTGGTGGTGGGTTAGGGAGTGCACCTATTCTTTTTCTAATAAAATTTTGCCTTTATGAATTTTTATCTGTTGAAAGTTGGACTAGCCCAATATGTGTCCATTTATGGGTTTTAAATCGACAATTTTGAGTAAGGTGTTCATCGGTTCGGTTATTGGGTTATTCGGTTTGGTTAGTTCGGTTATTTTTTTTTTCTGGGTATAACCGAAAACCGAACCGAACCGAACCGAAATTAAATTTGATTCAACCGAACCGAAAACAGAACCGAATAACCGAAAATCGAACCCCGATAACCGAAAACCGAACCGAATAACCCGAATTACATAATTTTAATTATTTTTTTATTTAATTATATATATTTTAGCATAAAATATTTTTTCAAACTTAAATCATGTTATATTTATACTAAAAGAATTTTAGTGATTTTTTTCATATATATACATAGAAAAATATATATTTTATATGAATTCGGTTTCGGTTCGGTTTCGGTTTTCATTGCCAAAACCATATCCAACTCGATAACCAAATATTTAGTTCGGTTCGGTTCGGTTTCGACCAATTCGGTTCGGTCACAAATTCGGTTCAGTTATTTTCAGTTCGGTTCGATTTCGGTTTTCGGTTATTGTGGATATTACCCAATCCGTGAACACCCCTAATTTTGAGTCAGAAACTCTGATAAATAAATAAAAATATACACTACCTTTGAAATAACATGTTTTTAATAAGCAACTTGAATCTGATAATTTAATTAACAAATTGCATGTTAGATAAGCAATTGCAAATACGCATAGGACTCCTTGTTTACTGTATCAAAGTACAATGAGCAGATACACAATTTTTGTAAGAAAAATAAAATACGGTTTTAAAAGTATTAAGTAAGATTGCAAAAATCGCGAATAGGTAGTCGGGTTGTCGACCTTTTAGGCGAGATTAATCGGATTGACATTTTTGTTTTAGGTAATTTCGACGACTTTTAGGTATTCCAGACAAGACTTCATTAAAAAAACATCTTGTAATATATATAAACAGCGTGTATAAGTAATTAAAACTAGTTTACAGCGACTTTTTGTTATTTCTAGCAAGATTTTTAAGTTTCAAAAAGTTTGCCAACCATTGAAAATGGCTGACCGCCATCGTGTGGTTATGATTTGTTCAACCGATTCTACAAATCGAAAAGGTTGAGTAGCAAGAACGCTTGCGCGACGATTAATCGGCCTTGTACTATAAAGATCACGCCAGTCTATATATACCAATATTATAAAATCACATTTTTTTAATTGATCTGGTCCAATCGTCAATTTAACTGGTTCAACCGTCAGGGCGAACTAATTTATACATATATATATACTTTTCATAACATCTTTTATAAGTATTTGTACAATTTTGATCTTACATTCAATGGAGATAGAAAAAAGATAACTCTATTGCCTTTTAGTCTTTCATTACATATTTATAATAATAAGAAAATGCGAAAAAAAAAAAAAAATTATAAGTCTAGTTTACAATAGATTTATACTTCTAATTTATAAAATGAGATAACTTTAGTGTTTTTAGAATTCGATCTTTATTAATGAACTTTTTAAATCAATCAAATATAATAACAAAATTAGTTTATAATTCTAAGGGGGTGTTTGGCAACCCTTTGAAAACGTGATTATTTGATTATCATGTTTTCAAAACGTGAATAATCAAGTTTTGGTGTTTGGTTGCAAACGTGATTATCACTGAATTTACCTTCAAAACGTGGTTTTGAAATTGGAGGTAGAGACTTACTTTTTGAAAACGTGGTTTTGCAAACGTCATTTATGCAAACGTGATTTTTACCTAAACACCCCCTAAGTTTTTTTCATCCAAACTTAACCACATAAGTCAAAACCACTTTAACTTTTCAATTTAACTATAAAATTTTCAAATCATAATATGTTTGTCCATATAAACATAACTTAATTTAACACAAATTTTAAGTTTAGTGAAAATGAAATGACAAAAGGGTTTGTTAGTTTTAGAGGAAGAAAAAAAGGTATAGTTGTATTAAAAAAAAAAGAACTAAAGTCATGACCCGGACGGGTTTATCAAACAAGGTCGACCGGGTCAATAAAAAACCGTCAGTTCGATCTGATTCTCAAATAAGCTAGAGTTAAGATCATTTACATACAAAAAATTTTCCTGCATACCAAGTGAACAATAATATACACTCATTTATATTAGATAACAAACCCACTTTCATTTTTTTTTTCAAAAATTAATATCTTTTAAACTGTTTATGGATAAGCAAAAAAAATATATCACGACAATCATTTAATTATCTTTCTATAAACGGCCACTTTGAAATATACTTTTGAGTTTTGACAAACTTTTATTTTGTCTTTTTCACTTTTTTGTCTTTTTTCTTCTTTTTTTTCGTTGTTAAAATTTGCATGAAAAATCACATGTAATTAAACACTAATTTAAATATTTGAATATGTAAACATGTAATAAAATGAACATAACTTTTTATATAATATTTTAAAATTTTCACCGTTTAATTTCTTGAAAACTAAACATTCATAACTTTCCAACTACTATAACACATTATATTTTAAATTGTAGATTAGTGTAGCTAATCGTCAAAGTTGGATAAAACGCATAAAATCACATGTGATGTTTACCACAAGTGATTTCGATCACATGTGATTTTTACCACATATGATGTTTTCACGTGTGATAATAGAAGTTTCATAAATTAAATATTATAACCTATAAGTCGAATACAGCGCGTGATATATGGTTGACAAATCATGAATGTATATTTTCCATTGCAAAAACAGAAAAAGTCTTCGATTTGTAGATAAATATTTATGTCAATTTTATTAAGAGTGTTTAGTGCTCGAAATTTGATATTAGTATTAAATCAGATGTGATATGCCATGCGAATATCAATCATGAAAAGAAAACGTGAAAAAATGACAAAAAAAAGTCGATCATATATCAAAGTGTCCGTCTATAGAAAGATAATTAAATGCTCTTCATGTCAAAATAATATGTTTTGTCTATCGATTAACGGTTCATGAGATATTTATATTATAGAAAAGTGGGTGTAATTGAAATTTTAATTAAATCCTCTTTTTTCAAAAGAAAAATAAGTGACTAAGATTTGTATGTTAAAAGATTTTGTTATGTAAATGATCTCTCCTCAATAAGCAAAAATCTGACCACATCCGGTTCGGTTTGATATATACTCTTTGGATTTAGTTTGCATTTAGAATTATTAGAGCTTTCAGAAATACACTAATGGAGTTCGGATTATTGGTTAAAAAACATGCAAAAAGGGCGATTACTAATGGAGTTCGGATTACTTGGTGGTTAGCTTGGAAGTTTCGGAATCAAATCATCTTCGGTCCTTATAACATGCAAAAAGGGCGATTATTTGACGATATTATTGCGTTTTCGTTTTCATGGTGTAGATCTAGAAGTAAGTCATGTTTTAGTTGGATAAATTGGTTAAAAAACCCTTCGCTTATTTCCTTGTAATTTCTTTTTCCTAGCGCCTTGCTAGTTTTTTTAATGAAATGGCTGTTCAAAAAAAAAATGGAGTTCGGATTATTATGAGATCCTATTTTAACAGGTTTGATGATCAATACCGTAATTTCATAGTCGTAAATGTAACTTATAGGATCTAAAACTCGATTTTGATTCCTTTTGTGATAATCTTCATGTTTAAAGACCTTTAATCTTTATTAGTACAAGAGGTTTGATAAAACAAATTCATTTTTGTGTATTTAGAACCAAATACCATGTTCATATGTTTGAAGGGATATAAAATTAAAGAGGAAAAAGACATGCACCAAATTATCCATCATCACCTAGAACTTGAAAAGGATTATCAACCTAACTTATTTTAACCCGTTAAGAAAATAAAACATTAATGGTCAAAGACTAATTGCTTGTTGGCACTTGGCAGCCGGTTGAATATGCTTTTATGTTGAATAAACTCTATGTAATAGCAACCTTGATAATGACCTCTTAAACACACACAATGTATTATTATATATACTAAAGAGCAGGACATGAGGTGCTGCGTACGTGTGTCCATGATTAATCGCTAACTTTCATGAGTTGGCGAAAATAAATTTCGGGTTTAGGTGTCGTCATAGTAAGTTCGAGTTGGCAAAATAGTCCTTAAGGTTTAAGTGTCATTTAAAATAAGTCTTTATAAAGATTTAGCGAAAATAATCTCTATCCAAATTCACGTATACAAAAGCAATCCCGCTGCATCGCTCGGGTTTCATCACTCGTTTGAACTATACATGTGTTGAATAAAGTGTTAACATGTCAACAAAAATATCTCAAAATTTAGGTATAACTTACGTTGTTATAGATTTTGACGGGTTATATCAATGAAAATCGAGAAAATAATAACCATTACGACTTATTTATATAAGTATAATAACTAACGTGAATAAAAAATAATTTTATTTTTAAAATGAATAATCACGAAAAGCACGTTGCTATTTTATAACATTAACCTTTAATTAAAAAAAAAAAAGTCATTTTTGCTAAAATTAAACCTTTCATAAATATTGCTAAAAATAGACTTCCAATAATCATTGATTCAATCGAATACCGATTATAGAGATAATTCTTAGCAAACTGCTAAAAATAGACTTTTCGTATTTTTTAAAATTGATTATTTAGGACTACAGAGGAGCTATCAAATAGACATACAAAATCGAAATAGGCCCTAAAAGACAAACGGGCAGAAAACTATCACCTAAACAAAAGTCCAATAAATCGAGAAAAAATATAAAAGTGCAAATAACTCATAAAATAAATAAAGTGATTTAGGTTTCAAAAGTTCCGTAAACCGACGAAGTGGTTTACCACAACGTTCTCCTCGTTCCAAACTTAGAATCGACTGGTCATGGGCCAGAAACGGAGCCCCATAGCCCAGGTTACGCTACTTTTTGTGAAGCTCATTTTCTCACACGATCTTGGAGTTTCTTAAACAAAATGGCCCGTTCCGTAACGCTTAAGCCTGCATCACAAGACTGTCGTCTTTGCTTCACCAACTTGTTCTTGGTGCATGAAATTTATATTCGTGACACATGTGTCAAGACACTTCAAAGCTTAAACAAATTACAGGTACATACACACACAAGCTAGCTTATGGATAAAGCAAAAAACATAAGAGGTCTATGATGTGAAACTTTTTCTTGAACGATATTCTTTTATATAAACAGCCAGCAAGTAGCTAGACGATACAAATTAACACCGGCCAAGAAGAAAACATGCCTTGAAACCAGTCTAAAAAGGAATTACCCAAACTCAACCACTTGAGACAACTGAACTTCAAACGAAAAATATAAATACTCTTAACTTAAACATAACATTGGACTAACCAAATAACACCTAAAGTTAATTTGTTGCTTAAGTCGAGATGAACAAGCAAAAAACATCAGAAGACATGTGTTAGAATACCATTTCCGACTGCGATGTAGTCATGCTGAGCTCCGCACCAAGCCCATAGCACCTGGCCAGCTGCTCTAAGAACCAACCGTTGTCTGCTCATCTCAATACCATTTTCGACAACGAAGGAATCTAGACTATGGAATTGCAGTATCACATTCATATTAATTTGCATCCATCTTGCCTATGATTAGATGACTAATTAATAATACAAATAAATCCTTGTTTTAATGATAATTTGACACAATATCACTTATTTTTAAATAGTTTATTCAAAGTGAACATAAACCAAACTCTCACTTTTGGACCACTTTTAAACTTACTTTTCAATACAATTAATATAGCAATTACATATATTTCAGGAAGGACGTTTGAAGTGAAGACAAGTCTCCATCATCTTTACAATTTCTGTGTCATTGATCAATAATATATCACCACCAAATTGTCAGTGAAATTCTTTAACATGTTAATGGCTTCTTTGTAAAAATCAGTCAAAAATAGAGTAAATGTAAGCAGAAAAGCCAAACCATAGTTTTTAACTTTTTACTTTTTATTTTTGACAAAAGGGTATGTGTGTACAAACATTTTCTTTAGAGTAACTAAGTTGGCAATACAAACAAATTTGAGTAAATTACATAGATGGTCCATGGTTTACAAAGTTTTACCATGATCACAAAAACTTAAAAGTTGCATGGGCCTCCTGTCTGAAACAAATAACAATGCAGGTCCACATGTCTTTGACGGCCGTTTATACCTCTGTTAACTTGCCCTGCTGCTTTGCGCGAGTATTTTGTACTTTCTCTTCGTGATAGCATTTAAAGCACGTCCTTCTACCTTTAGCAGTATGAGGAAAAATGGTATTGGTAAGATATGTCAAAGTAGAAGGACGTGCTTTAAATGCTATCACGAAGAGAAAGTACAAAATACCCTGGCGTGCAAAGCACGTGGGGCAAGTTAACAGATGTATAAACAGCCGTCAAAGACAGGGACTGGCATTGTTATTTGTTTCAGAGATAGGGAGGTTCCATGCAACTTTTAAGTTTTAGGGACTGTGGGTGAAACTTTGGATAAATCACAGGGACCATCTATGTAATTTACTCAACAAATTTTGACTCGACCAAGATTTTGGAAGCATGAAAACTTGAAAAGTAGATTTTAAGATTTTATTGGGCCTGAAAAAGATTAAAGTTATTAGCCCGGAACTATTGGATGTTATATGTTTAATCATTTGTACTTTTGTAGTTTTACTTTTGTACACAAATCAGTTCATTTGTTTAATCATAGTTTTCGATCTTTTAGCTGACTTATTTACGGGACTTGAGTCAACGGTCACAAATAATCAAACTGCTTAAGCCTCCACTTAGAGAAGTTGAGACCTCTAACATCTTGATGACGACAGTCGCAACCTCTTAACAAAACGATATTCTCTTGGTTTTTTTTCTTCTTTTCTTTGTGTGTTCTCCTTAACACTTGCTATGTTGAATTGAGGTGATTTGATGAATTACTCTGAGTTACGTTCTATCATTGACATTTCACATTTGACATGTCAATTCTATAAAAATAAGACTAAAGTTTTTAAGGGTCCAAAGTAGAACTTTGACGGATTGGCTACAACTTCCATTGTCTCTTTTATAAGGGACAGATTTTTTTATTATTTTATCTTTTAGCGATAAATTTTTTCGCACCTTATATCACCTATCTCACAAATGACTCCGGCGAGGTTTGAACTTACAGCCTTTAGGTTGATAGGCAACTCACATACCACTAGACTAAAAGGCCTTGAGTCTTTCCTTAACGGACATTGTTTTGTATCAGTTAAATGAATTGATAGGCCCGCCATGGTCTTTTTAGACGATCAACCTTCGTCACACGAGCTAGTCTTTGGGATTTATATAGTATCAGTTTGGTATATATATAAACAGATTCTACAACCAAATGATTGTGAGTTCAAGTCGTGTTTAAAACATGTGAGATACATTTGAAATTTTGTATATGGTAAGATAGTTAGTTGATATAAGAAAAGAAAAAAAATGCCAAATGTGTTAACTAGTGCACATTTGCAATTTTGTAAAAGAAAGACTAAAATACACCGTTGGTCCCTAAACTTGTAGTGGAGGATCGCGATGGGACGAAACCGGGCATAATCATCGCCACCGGTCCAAACAGTAGCGATTAAATGCCAGAATGGTCCCTTGACCACTAACACCTATGTCAACGACTCTTTTCTGTTAGTTTCACGAGGGTAATATAGTCCAATCACATTTATAACTCAACCTAGTTAATTATAACCCAAGAACTATTCCACCAAAACAAAAAAGTGGTATTCTTTGAACAAATAATATCGGTGTTCGAGTCCTCACCACTTAAGTATGACTTCATAAAAGTCAACTTGTAAAGAAAGTAATAGCTCGCGAAATTTACCGGGATTAACAAACAAATTTATACATTATCAACTACTTAGCTAGTTGACTTATAACGATCAACTATATACGATGTTTGATTAAAGCGGAACATAAGCGATACTATGGAGTCATTATCGATACATGTTAATTTCTCGATTCGTTACAAAATATAGAATATGGATTTGGGCCCAACTTCAAAGCGTTCATTCTTTGAATCTTCAAATGATCTACATGATGAGATTGATATCCGAAGCTGTTGAACCGACAAAACCGTTAGGCCTAAGTTGATGATCTTCTTTGCCACCTTGTCTCGCTAAAACAAGTATACAAATTACAAACATATAAGTTATGAGCTGTAGTGTTACTGTGTTAATGGAATTTAACACATGACATGGTATTCATCATTGAAACATCACCTAGGGTCGCCTTTGGGCGAAGAGTGCTAGGACGCAGCTTGTAATCTTTTCTTTGCTCGAAAGGGTGTCTTAACACCGCTTGAAACATCTGCAGCAGCACCACCAACCCTTTCACCTTCCCTCCAAGTCAAACCAGCAAGTTCTCAACATCAAACCCCGCAAACTCAACCATTTTGGCCTTCCCTTCCCGTCTAAACCTCGCTTAAATTCTTGAACAACTTGTCTCCTTTTTTTCGGGCAAAACCTCCTCTTCATCAACCATCTTTCCTTTTCCATTTCCTTTAATTTTGTCCCTTTTTAGCTACAACCCTTCTTCGTCCTTGATTACTACCCTCCTTTCACTCTTGGTGTCCTAGTTCCACTCCCGCATTTTTTCTTATCGATCCCCGCCATTGACTTGTAGTCCTAAAGGTGTTTTACTAAGCATCCTAAAGTTAGCATCTGCTCTACCCAACCCACAACTTCAAACCGATGTTTTTAAGTAAAATTGTGCTAACTTTTGGGGCTTGTGGGCTATGAAGATATCAAGCGAGTCATTTGTTTCAAACCATTCCAAACAAGGTATGAACATCAACATCGGTATGAATCAAATGCAAACCATTTTCTAGGGATTGTTTAGGATCACGTAAAAACAACGCCCATTTTGTTCATTAATTTACGATAACACATTATCAAGGCTTGAACTAAATATATCTCTATCATTTGGTAAAGGCACACAGTTAATTAATGAACCTCGTTCATACCTGAGTGGGCTATAATCAAAAACCCCATTATAGTGGATTCTGAACAGGACCTCACCTTCTTCTTCTTCCTTCACATCCTTAAAAGTGGAGACGAATATGCTTCTATCCTTCATTCTTACTTTTTAGTTTTTTTAAGAATGGGTTTGACTAGATGTGTGTTTCAGTACGTGCGTGTGGATGTATGTTAGGTTTCGTTTTGATTGGGTTTTGTTAATTGGGTCGGGTTATTATGATAGTGTTTATGGTTTCGGATCTTGTTAGTTGGGTTCTTTTGGTGATTCCCAAAACATTAATTGTGTATAAGCTTATCAAGGAAGGCAAAAGGCCAAGTTGCAGGGTATTAGGTTTAAAATGTCACACTTGGTCCCTCAATTTGGCCACTTAGCCGTTTTTTGCACTTAAAATTCCCGCGTCTTTTTTCTCACACAAACTTGACTATTTCTCTGTTTACTAACTTCACAAATAGTCCCTGAATTTGGAACGTCCAGTTGTTTTTGGTATTTATTGGTTAATACACTATACCAATTGCATACCAACAATCACAAGAAACATATCCTAAGAAAATCTCATCAACCTCCCAATGGCTAACTTCCCACTACTTGAAGGACTCGCTAAAGCTTCGAACTCTGACTACATGTTTGACTCGATTTCTCTCTTTATCGAGAGAAAGCGATAAGGACATCAAAATTGCTAAAGGACTCCAAAACACTTTGGTGACTTGATTCGGGTATGAAGGAAACCCAAGAATACATCTACGAGATCGAAGGCTTTGAACTACGGTGATGAACTACAAGGTTATAGAGGATCTTCACAACAGCAAAAGGCTAATGTCTTGAAGGCGTTGGAGATAAGGAGGATGATCATCAAACACACTCACGGTGTGTGTGACAGAACAAATTCCTTGATGATCTTAGGAAGTGTTGAGAAGGAAAAGCTATGGTTATGTTTTCTTTTTTTTTTTGGAAAAATATGTCTTGAATATTTAATGTTTAATATGAAGTTAATGAATCTATATGTTATGTTCTAGTGTTTTAATTTGTTAATTATGTTGTTAATTGTTGTATTTGTTCAAGAGAGTTGTTATATCGGTTTTGATTGTATTGGGTGTTGGTAGAACTATGGTCCTTGATCAAACAGTTTAGAGTGTAGGGACACATGTTTTAGTCCCTATCACATCTTGCATTAACTTATAGCAAGCACTTTATTCTCACATTTTACCACAAATTTGAATTCAAATACATAAACCCAACCCTTTCGGAGAAATTGAGTCAAAATGGGTAAATCTAGAGCTCGTAAGCAGATTAAATGCTCCAATTGTCAAACTGTTGGACATAATAAGTCTAGTCATCACAAGGATCGGTACCAAAACCAACAAAGAAAAGTATGGTTCGAGGTAGAAAAAGGCATTGTGATGGCGAAGGCAACAGTATTCATTTAATTGTCATTTGTATAACGATTGTTCTAGTGTGTTTACATTCTAGTTGATGTACAAATGTATTACTTTTGAAGTGGATGGATGAGCAGGATATAAGAAAGACTATGGAACAAGAGTTTTATGATGCTCTTTACGAGCAAGAAGAAGAACACGAAATTTGGAGGAAAATGAAGAAGCGATCGAGGTTGGATGAAGAAGCATTCCAATGGTTTTGGAAGAGGAGAGAATGTACAAAAGAATTGAAGAGGAATGGGAGAGGAAAATTTGGCTTCAAGATGCGAGTATGAGGCGACTTACTATGGAGTGTCGTGGAAGAGTTATATCCAAGACATCCATATGTCTTGGATAAAATTCACGCCGAAAGTAACAAATTCCAATAGTTTTCTAAGGTCAGAGGCTTCTACTCTTCTAGCCATTTTGTAATATCGACAATATTATGTTTCAACATGTTTTTGTTTTTTGTTGACTTTATAAGTTGACTAGCTTGTAAGAATTTATGTTGTCTTTACTCCTTATCTACTTGTTCAACAACCACAACTCCCATCTACTTATATAGCACATCTTAAGTCGACAATTTTTATCATGCCACCATATTATCACCATGGATGTAGAAAATGGTTGTCAAATGGTATGCATCGATTGTTGGCTTCAAAGGGAAAGCAAGTTGGATTGACCTTTTTGCAAGGCGTCCACCTTATAGAGCTTTCATGTGGTATGTTTGTCGGTGTGCCTTGAGATAAGGGAAACACATCTTATCTTGGTAGAGATGGTGTTACAAGGGAAAACACAACCACAAGAGATAGTGGTGGATATGTGATGGGTCTACATGTTTCTGTAGCTACTAGTGTTGGTGCATCCTTGGGCTGTGATGAAGAACAAAGTGAACCACCTACAACTGAAATAGCAAGTGGAGTTCGGCCAAGCCAAACACCACGTGAAGCACCTGCAACTGAAAGAGCAAATGGATCACCTACTAGTCATTTATCGCAGTGAATTCCTAGCAAGAAATGTTATGTTGTCTTCGGTGTAAATGTAGCTTTAAGCGATATGTGTGCTTCTTTTGTTATAATAATTGAATTTTGTTACAATTTGAATCATTGACTTTATAAGTCAAACAAGCGAGATTTTAAAACTAACAATTCGGTTTCGTATCCTCTAATAATTTGGTTTATGTTGACCTTATAAGTCAAAATGGGTTTTCCCAAGCACCCACCTAAACTGGATATGCAAGCGCAAACTACAAAAAGAAAACAACATTTCCAAAATATACCTACACCACCACCTAATTACACCATATGAACCAAAACATACATGTTAACAAGTATCGTTTTCAATTAACCATCATCGAGCAAAACCTATACATCTTCATTACATCAACAACTAAAAATAACGGTGAACTTGATGGGAGGCTTGTTATTCATGGGGAGACTTGAGGTCCTTGGGGAGGCACATACCACTCATTCCTATTTGTGCCGGAGCATCCCATACCGCTATAAGACCAAGTACAACTTTGGGAGGCGGAAGCCTTGGGCCTTGGAAGCTTGGGAAGTGGAACCTTTAGAATTAGTGGTCTTAGAAGACATGTTCCCACACTCATCATCGGATGTGTGCGAAATAATGATGACATCAACTTCATTTCCTTCACGTTAGTATCCGGAAAGATAGACAAAACAGATATAATCGAGTTGACCCATTACAACTTTCTTAGCTTGTAAACATTCACTCTAAAGTCGACCTTTACGAGACTCCTTATTCCCATATTTTTCCCACAAGTCTTCAAGTATCACATCAAGAATGTCATCTCCTATATCCCACTTATTCCATAAGTAGTCATGGCATAGTCAACCATATCGGCAGATACCTTTAGCTTGCTATAATCCTCTTTTGATGATTCAAACCGCTCGGTTTACATCAAATAAATAGGAGTAATTTATGCTCCTCCTTAAAATGGGAATAACACAAATACAAAAACCCGACTAACCTTTCATCACTTGAGCTTCTTTTCGCAAATCTGCATAAATCATCAAACATTTCATCGACATTTCATCTTCTTTTAACCAAGTATTCCGTATTTTGCCTTCACATAATTTACCATCTCATCGATTACATCCGTACAAGTAAGCTCCTTATGCGCCATTGTTAAAGTGTGTGCGAGGGTTGTGTGAAGAAGGCGGAAACAATCAAGATGGTATATGGTAAACCGTTTCTCATAATTAACTAGGTTGAGTTATAAATGTGATTGGACTATATTACCCTCGTGAAACTAACAGAAAAGAGTCGTTGACATAGGTGTTAGTGGTCAAGGGACCATTCTGGCATTTAATCGCTACTGTTTGGACCGGTGGCGATGATTATGCCCGGTTTCGTCCCATCGCGATCCTCCACTACAAGTTTAGGGACAAACGGTGTATTTTAGTCTAAAAGAAATTAAGAAAAGGAGAAAACAACCAAAATGTAAAATTTTCAAACAACAAAACTAATCATTTAGAGCAAATTCCAAATCTAGATAATCAAATACGTAGGCATAGTATAGGGTCAAAGTTATGACTTGCCTAATAATTGTGTTTAAATCAAGTAACTAGATTGACAAACATGTGTTTTTCTCCTTTCCAAATCCATGTTATATACTAGCATTATATGAACTGCATACTTATTAATAATGATAATGATTTTTCAGCTACAGAATTTCTGATGAGAATCTATCTAAAATGTGTATGAACACTTTCATAAACACGTTGGTTCATGGAATGCATCATAACTGTTACTCTGTTAAGGGTCAAAGACCTGTTTTAGACCATCTATTATTTCTAGTCTTTTAGCATGTATATGTACCATGGAAACATCTTTTTACATTATACAATGGACCATCAATAATGTAAAGTAGATAACTAATTTATTGTACTTTCTTACACCCCATACATACGATAACTCATACATTGCTCAACATTATCTATTACGTATATGGCCATTGCAAAGAGCTGTAAACATATGATATATACTAGTCGAGTACTTATGCTTAGCAACATAAATTTTTAGCAACAAACAATTAACGATATGCGATATTGTGGTAAGTGTTTCGTGTAGCATTCAAAATATAACGTGAAAAGACAAAAAATTACATGCACTTGAATAAACTTTATACAGTAACAAATTTATACAAACTTTATAACAAAATTTACAAACAAACTTTATAAGAAACTTGATACGCCCGTGGTTGATGAGGGACGACTTTCCCAGCATGGCATGTTGGATAACTATTGTAGTTTATTTATTATGTTTTATTAGGTTAAGTGTTGGAGTAATTGTTTATGATATGTTTTGAGTCATGTTAGGATAAGTCTTATGTTTGTGAGAGTTATCTCAAAAATTAGTATTTAAGGTGTCATAATATTATGAATGAATCAATCAAAGTTTATGATAAACAAATCTCTAGTTCTTTTCTTCTATTTTCTGACGGAGCCAGCGCACGCTTGAAGTGGTGCCCTATCCTTTCCCGATACAACCCCTAACAGGGTCGTATCAATTGGTGCTTTCATTGAGAGTCTCGTTGAGAGTGCTACCAATTAGGGTTCCAAAAAAAAATTGTTCATCACGGGTACTATTCATCGATTTTTTGAGTTATTAATCGCTTGAGTATTATTCATGGCATCAGGCGGCAGCGATCAGGGCGCGGGATACGCACTCTCTAAGCTCTTGCAAGTGGTTACGGTGGCCGAATATGAGAGTGAGTTTATGGTACTTGAAAATCGAGTAACAGGGATCTCTGAATCTTTACCTACATCGTGTTATATCTCTGGAATTAAACTGGATCTACAATGTTTACTCTTACGGTCAAATCCCAAAACTCTAGACGAAGCTTTTTCATTGACCCGTGCGGCGGAAACACGCTTCGCTAACCAAGATATTTGGGAAGTTTTGAGGTCCAATCCTTTAACTTTTGGAGAATATTTCTTCAAATCTCGTATCACCGCAGTTCGTTTTGAGGTAATTGCAAAGGAAGAGAAAGATCCGATCGTTGAAAAGAATATGTATGTCATTCGACCATTAAAAAGTGAATTTGCTTCACCTATGATTAAAGGGTCCTTAGATGTTGACGAAGATATTGGTGTTGATGAGGTTAGAAGCGCGATAGACGGTGTTTTTGATATTGGTGAGAGTTTTGTTGTTATTCTAAAGTGGGTACAGACCAGCACATCAAGGAAATTGCTATTATGGGAATGTAGGCTAAAATTCAAAGAAGAACATGGAATCCTGGAAGTAAGATTTATTTTAGACAACACCTTGAGGGAAAGGTGATTTTAAAGGAGTGGGGAGTGATACGCCCGTGGTTGATGAGGTACGGCTATCCCAGCATGGCATGTTGGATAACTATCATAGTTTATTTATTATGTTTTATTAGGGTAAGTGTTGGAGTCATTGTTTAGGATATGTTTTGAGTCATGTTAGGATAAGTCTTATGTTTGTGAGAGTTGGCTCAGATTTTGTCAACTGCAAACAAAGGTTTGCATTTAATAATACCATCCGTTTATTGTCCTGCCGACTCATCGGATCATCATAGACTTTTTTCTAAACATAAAACTGTAAGAAATTCCGACCAAACAAACTATCAAATTTACAAAACAAAAATATCCCTTAATAACATAGGCCAAAAAGCAACCCCAACGGATCCTAACGCATTCAACCATTCAACCATCACTGCCAATCATTAAAACAACAAACTCATTCATCTAAATGATTAGGCCTCACGTAAGACCATTGATGCAGGTTTTACTGACCAGGTTTTAATATTTATAAAGTCTCGTTATACCTATGGTCTACCCTAATGCACTAACGAGCAGTGTACCCGGTTGTGCGTAGTGTAGTATTTGGTAAAACCGATGTCGTCCCAAGAGTTATGTGTGTTGGATTAATACTAAGTCTAGGTGTCACAGATTTTAATATGATTATGATAAGGAATTAATTAACTATTAAAGCAGATTAAAGGCAAAGGTTGTGATCAATAAAGGAGAGTGGTGCTAACCTAGTTATTCATCCTAGCTAGTAATGTCTATGTCTAATTATTTCCAATTACTTCAGGTGGGGTTAAAGTCGAGAGGACAGCATTTGGCCAATTCGCCCTAACCTATCAGCAAAGATGCCACCACTGGAGAAATCAGGTGTCCCCTCATAAGTCCAGTTGTTCATGGTCTCCTAAGCCGAGTCATTAAGTACCACTACATGCTACACTTATAATAGTGAGTGTTGGGGCGTTAGCAACTTAAACTCTAACCCCCTAATTCTTAAGTTCACCCAAACGGTAGGTGATCAGTTGGTCAAATCGCACAAGTAGAAAGGGTCGTCAGTTGGTCATATCTTACCCTTCCCATCTCAGTCTATTCATTAGAGTGAGTTGGTCATATCTCCTAAGCAACTAGCCTCTACCGCCATTCAAAACTACCGAAACAAGGGTAGCTACCAATAAACTATGCATGCATACACTTAGAAATAATTATACGGAAGTAATATAAATGCAAACAAAACAATTAAGGAATCATAACTAGGCCATCACCAAGAGGTGCTTAGCCGCTCATATTAACCATACAAATCAATTCAATAATTAATGTTACGAAATACATGAATCGAAAGTAAAGAAAAGATAAAATGCTAATGCTTACGGCGTAATCTTTGATAATTCTCCAATTTCGCTTCTCTTGAGCTCCAATGCTCGTAATTTACCTAAAAGTGGAAAACAATAGAAAACAAGCGTAAATCCATATAAATGATATAAATTACAAGCATTATCGGGGGAAATTGACACTTAATATTCAGGATTATTTGATGTTATCAAATATCCCCCCACTTGAACTCTACTTGCCCTCAAGTAGACCTTATTAGATAGATTACTAAAAAGATGTCTCCTATACCTGGAAAATATAAGTTTACAAATCCCTTATGCTAGAATAAAACAAAGTCGAACACCTCACGAAATGAGAACGAAACACTCAAATCTCTCAACTATTCTAAGTGTCAATTTCGGGTGATCACCAATCGCATCTGATCATAGCATGTATTCTATCATAAGCTTGGCGGTTACACAAATCTCCATCACTAGATTTAAGGGCAAAACAATTTTAGAAGGCAAGATGGGTAGACACGACAAAGGTTGATGGGTGACTCGTCATTACTAACATGTCACAGCGAAGTGGACAAAATCAATGATACATGACCAAATCCATGGCCAAGACACCAAAGATTGCTCGCTGCATCACCTAGACATGCTTCATGACTAAAGGGTAAGATAAGACATGGGATATATAAATGGTGAAAATAAAAATCAAGTAGGTAGTCTAAATCTATAACCAAGTCATCACCACTTCACCGTCCGCCCAAAGTTCAAGCTTTGAAGTCAAGAAACCGGATCATGAAATACTAGGTAGATGTGTCATTAGGGGCGTCATGATGGGCACATCGCCTCTTCTCCAATAGTTGGCTCGCTAACCAACTCCAATCTTGAATGTGACCGAGGTGGCCTCCTCGATACTAAATCTATATAAAGCTCATAACATAGTGCTTATAACATTGCACTCTACAATAACTAAATAACATAACAATTTTTTTTGAATCATTTTTTAAGGTAACAATAACAACTAAACATAATATCCCCACTTGAGATGAACAACGGAATTGGGGGTCTTCAATGATCTTTAAGAATATGTCGTCGATGAAAGCGTGATTTCGAACCTTTCCACTGAACCTTGAACTTAGGCAAATGATGACTTCCCAATCACAAATAAAGACTACAGGGTAGGCTAAGGTGTATAGGTGTATCGAAACAATATATTGGGTTAACAAAATGAAAGGAATGGCTCAGATGGGTGTATCTAGGGGTATCTTGCACTAAAAGTGAGTGCAACAAAAGGGTTTCACATGGGGGTCGAGAAGTCGAGGTGACTAATCGATAGAAACACAATGGTAGGCTATTTGGGTGATTCTATAATATTTCCTTCTTAAACTGAAAAGTCCAAATACATCGAGCTAACTCAACATACCTCGTATATGGTCTCGAAATGATGCAAAGGTCAAGTTCTAAAGTTTACAACCTACCGGCACACTCATAATTTGGTGGATTTGGGGTAAAATATTGGAAAAGGATAAGGCTAATCTCACCATATAATATCAAGGGTTGTATGTGCTCGGCTAAGGTCTAATCTAGTTAGGTTAAGAAAAACATGTCAAAATTTTAAAAATGGCATAATTTTTCAAAATAAACTAGAAAACCGAGGGCAAAATAAAGTTCAGGAGATAATTCTACTCCCGTCCCCCCACTTGAATTGTACAAAGTCCCTTTTGTACTAAGCGTTAAATAAAGGTGAAGAGAAAAGTAGAATTAGAGCGAAAACTTCCCTGAAATTCGCTCCAAAAAGAAAGAAGGCCCACGAAAAGAGACGTGCCTTCGTATAATCATCCATGAGCAAACTTCAATCCCTGAAATCACACTACCGACAAGCATAATTCTAAAAAAGAAAAAAATAAAAAATAAAAAACAAACCTAACTCACTTTCGTAAGAATCACGGTTGCATTTAGCCTATGCAACAAGCCTTTTAAACCACTTGGTGTCCCAAGTGGACGAGTGAAGTATCGTGAGGGTTTACAGGGAACACACCCACAAAGTTCATTTAAAATACTAATACAAGGTAATTGTGTTTTAAAATGAAAGAAGTAAAACAGAGGGTAGTGACGTCGTAACTCTTAAGAGGAGTTACGCCGTAACTAGGCAAAACCTGGCATACGCTATAAGAGTGTAGCTACGGCGTAACCACTGAGATGGTGTTACGCCGTAATTGGTAATGCATCCGAAATTCTGTTGCAAGGGGTTGGTTACGGCGTAACCACTAAGATGAGTTACGCCGTAACTATGGTCGATCAAGAAGTCTGCAAAGAAGAATCACCCAAGTTTTACGCAAAATGGCTAAAAACACAAAACCCTACAAAAATGGAAATAAAACAAAAAGAAATGGATAATTCGGGTTGTCTCCGAAAGAGCACTTTTCTTTATTTACGAGTCTTTAAGTTAGACTCAGAGCCTCGGGGCTTTATGGTGGCCTTTGGACTTGGCCAACCTCCTCTATGTCTTTCATTAAGTTATTCCCGATCCAGCGACATTAGAAGTCTGTGTGGAGGTATTCTTTGATTCCACTTTTCGAACTTTGCGTAATTTTTCGTCCGCCCCAAATGATACCTAATGAATTCAAATCTTTCGTGAAAATCGGTGGTGGTTTTTATATTGGATCCCAAGGAGCTTGTACCTACTTTGCTCATACTCCTCATCTTCTAGGTCGGTCATCCTTGCTTTATATCGTGGCTCACGGTGATCTATGATTCCCTTTATGTTGTAGTTATTGGTTTCAATGAATTATCCAAATGCTTATACTTGCAATCTTTTCTTGTGTCCGTCTGTCATCAATTGATGAGTCACCCGTATCTTGAGGAGACTCTTCATCAGGATTATCTTCATTCAGGCATTCCTTCCAAATTTTATTTTTAGTGGACGTATCCACTTTTCCATATTTGATCTTTACCCAATCGTTAAATCTTAATCCACCTGACCATTGTAACTCGGTTCGCTTATTGTCAGTTGTTGACTTCCACAAAAATTCGTCAACTCCTACTCTATTGGCATTACTTCCTCCATTACATTTGTCATCGTAAGGATCACACGAGGCCCAAGAATCCCCATCAATGGTCTTTATTATTTCGCAACAATGCTTTCGACCCACGAGCCCCTGATCCGTGGTTGTTGTTTCATGATTATTTTCAGAGGGTTAACTGAGACAAAGATCAGTCCATATTTTTCTTTTATCATTATTGCTAACTTCTCCATACCTAATTCGTACCCAAGCTTCGAATGTTATCTCTTTGTCATTGGTTGAGGACCATAAGTACTTGTTGTTTTTACTCTTTCCTTGTCATGTCCCCGTCACGCACGCCCAAGTAAGGGTTGCATGAAGCCCATAGATCATATCCTTTATCGTGGTCAATAGGGATAGCCGTACACCAATGATATTTTAATTTGGGAAAGTACTTGTAATCCACTTTCGAACTTCGTGCCATATTTCGTCAGACTCGTTTTCCATTGTTCTTGAGGTGCCATCGCGTTGTATTCCTCCTTTCTTGTGTTCCTTGACTTTCCTTCCCTGCATGTTACGATCATTAGTAGCGTAGTGCTTGTGTGCGACGGTGGGAGGAATAGTTTTGTTTTTTCCTTTCTTGATAACACAAACAGTTTCAACCGGGTGACATTTTCCAACGTCATCCATATTCAGTGTGAGCTTTCTATCGTTAATTTTCAAAGTGATGATTTTTCGAAAACATTAATCTTAGCACGAGCAAGAGCTGTAAGGGTCTTCCCAAAATTAATGGAATGTCGAGGTCTTCTTCCTTGTCTAAAATAACAAAGTCGACGGGAAGAGTAAAATTATTGATTTTGATGAGCACGTTCTCAACTATCCTCTAGGTATGCTAACCGCTCTATCACCATTTCTATAGTCATGCAAAGGGGTTTGATGGGGCCAAGGTTCAATCTTTACACATTGAAAATGGCATGATACTAATACTAGCCCCTAGGTCACCTAAGGCATTGGTATTATGTAAATTATTAATAGAGAAAGGAGAATGAAACTTCACGGGTCTTTTTCCTTGAGAGGATCGATTCAGATGATTGCGAGCATCCGGCGTTTAATTTTACTTCATTCTCCGTAGTGACTTCAATTTCCGTCGTAATTCATCCATTGGGAAGCTCGCCTTGTTATACATGATTTTAGCTTGTTTTGCAATCCGAGAGCTCCTCTTCATCGATGTCCGAAAGGGGTATAGAGGGTTTTCCGTTCTTTGGAGAATATGGCATTCTGAAACTATCGTCAAATGAATTGTCTTGATTAATTTCATTTTCCTTCATCTTTGGTTCTTTTCCGTTATCCTCCAGATCCTCATGCTGACCAAGGAGAGTGGTTCTAGCTTCCTGGAATTTTTTGAACAATGCGTTCCTGTTGGCTTGCCGCTTATCATCTTCTTCCAGATACGTATTTATTGATTCCTCGAGCGAAGAATTTCTTGTTTTCAAAGAATCCTGATTATAACTTTAATGGAAGGGTTTTCCTTCTCCATACATTACCTTCTCGATTCGGGGGCTTATATTTTTCATAGGAAAATCTCCGCTTGGGCCCCATTCTTCACTTTTATCGTATCCAATCCGAATAGCATGTATGTTTTCCTGGAGCTTCTTCATATCTCTTCCAAGGTTTTCCAATTTTCTTGTAATGGTGTCAATGCTTATTGAACCTCTTTCCGTGCTTTGGTTGTTTCCATCGTGCCATTTTTAGAGTGATCGACAAGTTTCGAATGGGCTTCAAGGGCTAGAGTTGAGTCATGTTCGGATTGGTCCTGATAGTCCAAAGATCCATCTTGTAGTTATGTTGATTCCTTTGTAGAAGATGTTGACCTTTTCTTTGGTTGTTCGGATCATGTGTAGGACATTTGTAGAGAGATCGTTGTATCTATCCTGTGCTTGATACAACGTTTCACCGTCTTCTTGCTTGAAATTATGGATTTCAAGAGTGCTTAGAAATCTTTGATGGAGGACAATACCTCGAATGAAGTGCTTCTTTAGTAGAGCCCAGTATTAACCGCCCGTGGCAATCTTTCAATCCATCTTCCGCATCCCAAGAAGAGTCATGGGAATACCCTTAGCATAACGTCATGAGACACGCCCGGAATGTTGAAAAGGCTTGCGATGTATAGGACATTTTCAACGTGCTCATATGCATCTTCGTTCCTGTTTCCTGAAAAAGGGTTAGCACGAAGCTCCCTCATAAATTGGTCTTTAATTTCGAAATGGACATCAGCTCCATTTGCCGGTCTTACGAGACCTGGTCCTTGTTCTGCTCTTGTCAACACCAAATATTCCTCAAGAGTGAGGTCATCAATGTTAACAACTTCCATGGTACTTGAAAACTTGAATAGTGATCGTGAGAATTTTAGAAATTTTAAAACAAAACAAAAATGAAAGACTTAATAGCAATCCTAATATAACTCCCCGGCAACAGCGCCAAAAACTTGATGTAGGTTTTACTTACTGTGTTTTAATATTTATAATGTCTCGTTATACCTATGGTCTACCCTAATGCACTAACAGGCGGTGTCCGATCGTGTGTAGTGTAGTTTTCGGAAACCGAGGTCGTCCCAAGAGCTATGTGTGTTGGATTATTACTAAGTCTAGGTGTCACATATTTTAATATGATTTCGATAAGGAATTAATTAATGCAAAGGTTCAATCAATAGAGGAGAGTGGTGCTAACCTAGTTAATCATCCTATCTAGTAATGTCTAGGTCTAATTACTTTTAATTACTTCAGAGGGTCAAAGTCGAGAGGACAACATTTGGTCAATTCGCCTAACCTATCAAACAAAGATGCCACCACTAGAGAAGTCGGTGTCCCTCATAAGTCCAGCTTGTTCCCGGTCCCTAAGCCGAGTCATTAAGTACCGCTACATGCTAGACTTATAATAGTGAGTGCACAGGCGTTAGCAACTTAAACACTCACCCCTAATTCTTAAGTTCATCCAAACGGTGGGTGATCGGTTGGTCAAATCGCACAAGTAGAAAGGGTCGTCGGTTGGTCAAATCTTACCCTTCCGTCTCGGTCTACTCACTTAGGGTCGGTTGGTCATATCTCCTAAGCAACTAGCCTCTACCGCCATTCAAAACTACCGAAACACGGGTAGCTACCAATAAACTATGCATGCATACACTTAGAAATAATTATACGGAAGTAATGTAAACGCAAACAAAACAATTAAGGAATCATAACTAGGCCAGCACCAAGAGGTGCTTAGCCGTTCATATTAACCATACAAATCAATTCAATATTCAATGTTACGAAATACATGAATCAAAAGTAAAGAAAAGAAAAAAATGCTAATGCTTATCGTAGGGGAGTGATTTCTACCTTGGAGACAGCTCCGTATGCTCCTCTAGGCCTGCCTTTGGCTTCTTCCCATGTTCTTTGGTTGTGGTGTGTGAAATGGGATGCTTTGAAATCTTGGAAATCGTGGGGTATTTATAGGCGGTTGGGTTCTGGCGTAACTAATAGAATAGTTACGCCGTAATCTTCTATTTCTTCATAATTTGCACTTGATCTGCTGGTTACGGCGTAACCTTAGAAGTAGTTACGCCGTATCTTCTATATTTCTTGGTTACGTCAGAGTTTATTCAATAGTTACGGCATAGTTATTAGCGGCGTGGAACCTCATTTGACCTAATATAGTTACGTCGTAATCTTTTGGGAGAGTTACGCCGTAATCTTCTGATGAGTTGCCTTTCTGAGTCACGCTTTAGTTACGGCGTAATAAGAGAGATGAGTTACGCCGTAACTTCTTCAAAGTGAGCATACTCTGATAAATCTTTGATAATTCTCCAATTCCGCGTCTCTTTAGCTCCAATGCTCGTAATTTACCTGAAAGTGGAAAACAATGGAAAACAAGCGTAAATCCATATAAATGATACAAATTACAAGCATTATCGGGGGAAATTGACACTTAATATTTGGGATTATTTGATGTTATCAAGCATCATGAGACACACCCGGAATATTGAAGAGACTTGCGATGTATAAGACATTTTCAACGTGCCCATGCGCATCTTCGTCCATGTTTCCAGAAAAAGGGTTAGCACGAAGCTCCCTCATAAATTGGTCTTTAATTTTGAAACGGACATCAGCTCCAATTGCCTGTCTTACGAGACCCGGCCCTTGTTCTGCTCTTGTCAACGCCAAATATTCCTCAAGAGTGAGGTCATCAATGTTAACAACTTCCATTGTACCTGAAAACTTGGAAAGTGATTGTGAGAAATTGAGAAAATTTTAAAACCAAATGAAAATAAAAGATTTAAAAGTAATACTAATATAACTCCCCGGAAACGGCGCCAAAAAGTTGTTGCAGGTTTTACTGACCAAGTTTTAATATTTATAAAGTCTCGTTTTACCTATGGTCTACCCTAATGCACTAACGGGCAGTGTACTCGGTCGTGTGTAATGTAGTATTTGGTAAAACTGAGGTCGTCCCAAGAGTTATGTGTGTTGGATTAATACTAAGTCTAGGTGTCACAGATTTTAATATGATTTTGATAAGGAATTAATTAACTACTAAAGCAGATTAAAGGCTGATAAGGTTTTAAAAGGTACCATTTTGAGGGGTCGTTTAAGTCCTTATTTGATCACTTTTGTATCCGTTATTGCTTAATATCGTTCCTTTTCACTTTTAGGTCTCGTGAAGGCAAAATTTGGAATGGCACTTATTTGGACGAAAAGGCGCGAATATATGAAGAAAATGGCTAAAGTCAAAATCGAGACACTCACGATTCTTTGAAACTAGAAGCGCGGCGTCGGGTGCTATTGGCGACGCCGTCCCAAGATTTTTGTGACGGTCCGTAACCCAAACTCGTATTTTCAAGCGACGACGCCCGGTTGTAAAAAGAGTAGGCCGTCGCTACTCGGACGGCCTAGATGCAATCCGACGACGCCGGTCAAGAGACGGGCGTCACGGACATAAGGTGACGCCGTCGCAAGGTTAACGTGGCCAAGACGAAACCCTAATAGCGGCGACACGACGGCGCCACTAAACATAAGGTGGCCGTCGCAATTGTAATCTTATATATAGAATCCGAATTTTTGGTCTTTAGTGGAGAGTCTTTGGAGTAAAACCTAAAACCGAACCTAAGGTGTCTTGTACAGTATTTTAGGGTTTTAAACCCTATCTTACATCAAGATAAGTCTTTACTTCATTAATTCAATTATGTCTTTGATTATTTGTGTGTATGCTTGCATGTTCTCCATGTCCCGCTAATTTATTTGTGTGTTTGCTTAGAAAGTATGAAACTTAATTATTGAATATTGATTGGTTGTTTCTTATCTTAGTTGATTAATGATCTAGTAATGCGATAAATCATTCGTTGTGTACTTAATGCTTGATTCATCTTTGTGAACCTTAGAATATAATTACCCGAGTAGTTGTAGGCTAAACCATCCAAGAGCGCCTTAGAGTAGGAGTTTATCATCCTAGTGGGTTTGTAGACGAGACCCTTTGGTAAGTTCAAAGAGTTGGGAGAAACGATACCCTACAACTTTAGACACACAACGCAACTAGGAATAAGGACGTGACAACTCAACCATCAATAGGAGATAATTAAGGAGTAGTACAACCTAAGTAAACACATCTTTAAACTATCATACGAGCACACATTAATTAGACATAGACTCCCACAACCTTAGTTTAGATAATTAGATAATAGTAGAGTAATCGGTAGAAATACCAACCCCCCAAATCCAATACCCGAGATTCGTACCTTTCCATTTCATAAAATATAAAAAGATACAAAAATAATCTTCCTCAACCTTAACCTTAGCGTAGTAACTCCTTACTAGCATTCCTATTCCCCTAGATAACGATATCAATACCCGTGGCTTACCCTAATTACTACACTACAACGATTAGGTTCACTGCCTAGGGTGTTATAAAACTTGCTCGAAGAAAAGGAAGTTTCCTTGACCCCGAACGACGCGTGTAGCGTTATCAAAGGCATAGGTTGTGATCAATAAAGGAGAGTGGTGCTAACTATTTATTCATCCTAGCTAGTAATGTCTATGTCTAATTACTTCCAATTACTTCAGGTGGGGTCAAAGTCAAGTGGACAGCATTTGGTCAATTCGCCTAACCTATCAAAGAAAGATGCCACCACTAGAGAAGTCGGTGTCCCTCATAAGTCCAGTTGTTCCGGTCCCCTGCCGAGTCATTAAGTACCGCTACATGCTAGACTTATAATAGTGAGTGCCCGGGAGTTAGTAACTTAAACACTCACCCCCTAATTCTTAAGTTCATCCAAACGGTAGGTTATCACACAAGTAGAAAGGGTCGTCAGTTGGTCATATCTTACATTTCCCGTCTCAGTCTACTCACTTAGGGTCATTTGGTCATATCTCCTAAGCAACTAGCCTCTGCCGCCATTCAAAACTACCGAAACAAGGGTAGCTACCAATAAAATATGCATGCATACACTTAGAAATAATTATACGAAAGTAATATAAATGCAAACAAAACAATTAAGGAATCATAACTAGGCCAGCACCAAGAGGTGCTTAGCCGCTCATATTAACCATACAAATCAATTAAATAATTAATGTTACGAAATAAATGAATCGAAAGTAAAGAAAAGATAAAATGCTAATGCTTATCGTAGGGGAGTGATTTCTCCCTTGGAGATAGCTCCGTATGCTCCTCTAGACCTGCCTTTGGCTTCTTCCCACGTTCTTTGGTTGTGGTGTGTGAAATGGGATGCTTTGAAATGCTGGAAATCGTGGGGTATTTATAGGCCAGATCTGGGTTAGGGCGTAACTAATAAAATAGTTAGGCCGTAATCGTCTATTTCTTCATAAATTGCACTAGATCTGCTGGTTACGGCGTAACTTGGAAGCAGTTACGCCGTATCTTCAATAATTCTTGGTTACGCCGTAGTTTATGCAAGAGTTACGGCGTAGTAATCAGCGGCGCGGAACCTCATTTGACCTAATATAGTTACGGCGTAATCTTTTGGGAGAGTTACGTCGTAATCTTCTGATGAGTTGGCTTTCTGAGTCACGCTTTAGTTACGGCGTAATGTGAGAGATGAGTTACGCCGTAACTTCTTCAAAGTGAGCATGCTATGATAAATCTTTGATAATTCTCTAATTCCGCGTCTCTTTAGCTCCAATGCTCGTAATTTACCTGAAATTGTAATATAATGGAAAACAAGCGTAAATCCATATAAATGATATAAATTACAAGTGTCATTGGGGGAAATTGACACTAAATATTCAGGATAATTTGATGTTATCAACCATCAACAAAGCACCTTTCGTTTTTAACAGTTAAAATCACATGGTAGCCACGAATCTTCTACCACAAACACCATCAAACACAAATCCTGTTAAATACCATATCATCTTAGATCCATATCATTCGTAGCTTCAAAAAACATTTTCGAATTTACAACATCAACTTAAAAAAAAGTATATATCATTAACCTCAAAAACATAAATATCATCGGCATAAAAAACATCAAAAACCCAAACCATGAAACCACAAACCCCATCTAATTAGATACAACAAAGACAAAACAATGGTAGATCCATAAGACCCACACCAAACTTAAAGCCACCAACAATATTCATACATAAGCGAAAACTAACCACAAACATCTGGTAGTATCTCATCAGATCCTCCTGGATCTATCCAACAAAAAAGCGGCCAAAACCACCTTAATCAAAACTGGTCAAAGAAACTGGTGGTGGTGGCAACAGTGCTAACATTAATTTGTGGTAGCAGAGACATTTCATTAGATCCTAGATAAGGAATTAAAACATACGTTTTTAGGGGGTCGTTTAAACCCTAAATCGTTACATTTGATATCCGTTACTTCTTAAAATCTATTCTTTTCACATTTTAGGTCTTTCAGAAGCAAAATGCTGGAATGAAGCATATTTGAACGAAAAGGAGCAAAAACATGAAGAAAACAACAAAGTCATGAAAAGAAGGCATTTTCAGAAGCCTGGCGGCGTCCCAACTTAAAGGGCGACGCTGTCGCTCACATGGTATTCCAAATACTCTCAAGCGACGGCTTAGAACTTATTTTGGTCTTAACAAGTGACGGCGTCACGCCTTATTTCATAAGGCCGTCACTTTATCTTTCTACACCAGACGACCAAAGTTGTCTCAGTACGGCGTCACGTGCAACCCATATGGCATCACAACTACAAAGCGACGCCGTCACAAGCTGATCAAGACTATCACAACATGCGCGCGAAGTAGCTGATACTGTTTTGGCCATATATTTCGCATACGAACTCGGATTTAGGCGATTCAAAAAAGGAAATGATCGGGACGAAAAAATCTATGATTTGCTGAAAAAGGCATCTCGACGCCGTCACTCTTTGCCGACAAAAAATCTGCCTATAAATATAACCTCATTACTTTACTTTTTGTAAGCCCTAAACCCTAAGTCCGATTATAGGGTTTAAGTAGGTGTTTTTTCAGCAAATTAGAAGGTTTTAATCACTCCATAAACATCTTGTAATGGTTTGTTGATTCTACCTTAATTCATGTATTCAATTAGAATTGTTGTTGCTTATTATTCATTGATTATGCTTGGCTAATTCACCTAATATTTGTTTATGGTTGTATGAAACTTGTATATAATTAATTAGATCTTATTGTTTTCTTATTGATGCTTGTATGTATCTTCATCATTAAGGTGTGACAAATTCAATGAGTCTAATTGATTTAGTTTATAATTTTTGTATCCTACTGTCTCTTGTTTAATTGGTAGACGCTAGATTAGGGAAAAATTGATTATTCTTTAATTGTTGCGAGCTTGAACGTCCTAAATAGTATAAATCCTTAGAGTGCACTATATCCTCTCGTTGTGTTTATTGCATGAGTTGTAGCTTAAGGATAATAGGATATTCGGGGGAGATACCTCGGTACTTGGCGATCCCAGATGTTCTAAAGGAGAGTTACGATTCATAAAATTAGGGAATTATGCACCACCCTATGACTAACATGGAATACAACGCATCAATTAGGCAAGGATGTGACAATTCAGTTGGTAGAATTGGATAGCTAGCAATGAGTAATACATCATAAGTAGATACGCTTCACTTACCTTGTAGAATCTTAATTTACTTTCGTTGCATTTAGTTTAGTAGTAGTTTAATCAGTTAAAACCCCCACTCCTTCAACCCGAGATTTTTATTGCTTTCTATTAAATATAAAAGACTAAAAAGAATCACCCTCACCCTTGTCTTTTCGTCATACATCTCAACTAGCATCTCTAATCCCTTAGAGAACGATCAACCCCTGAGCTTACCCATACTACACTGCAACGATTAGGTACACTTCCTAGTTGGTTGTAAAGCTTGCTCGCGAAAAAGGAAGTCTTTCGACCCCGAACCACGCATCAATCCCGATAAATCTTAACAAATCTAACAAAAACTTATTCAAAGTAGCAACAAAACCATAACCAACCAAAAACACCAAGCCTTCTGAAACCACAAAGCCTCTCGAAACCACCTACACGACAAAAATATTGTGATGGCCTCAGTAGACGGCAAAAACGGCGGTGGCGGCAGTGTTGTAAGTCATATACTACCAAAACAACTTAAATCTATGAAAACAAGCTGAAATCACCATCATTTTTTTTTCTCAAAACTAGAAATAATATACCAAAACCGCCATAACCAAACAAAACCACAAAACCTTAAGAAACCACCAAACCTTCCAAAACTACTTACACAACAAAGATATTATGGTGACCTCAGTAGACGACAGAAACAACGGCAACAGCAGTGGTGTAAGGCTTCAATTTATATTATTAGGTGGCGGCGGTAGTGTCTCTGTGTTTGTATATGTGTGTGTGTGTGAGAGAGAGAGAGAGAAAGGGAGAGAGAGAGAGAGAGAGTCGGGTGAGATATACTGATAAAATGAGGGATAATTGTGTGTGTTTCATAATGATTGAATACATTCCGTTAATAGATTAGGAATTTAGACCTTGCATTATCAATACTTTCTGTAAATATGTAACATTCCAGCCGTGTAGTAGAGAAGTCAGCCATTCCTAGATAGATTTAGTTTTCACTTTTTTGAAATTTCAAAATAAAGTTGCTACATACATTATGTATAGTTAAGATTGTCACACATAAGTAAACATTTAAAACAAAAGCTAGCTAAGAAAGAAGATGTTGAAATTAATCTATGAGTAGTCGTGCATAAACAACATAAATTGATCATTATGGATTCATCCAAACACCTTGTATTATCTTCAAGAGTAGACATTGTATTATCATCAGATAATTCGTTCTTAACTAGTGCTTAAAATTCAAAATCACAAAATAGAAGCTCTTCTCAAAATTGAGGTTTGTTTGTGTCTTTGACGTTACTTCATCAAATGACCATATAATATGATCACTTTGGTGAGTTTGTTGAATGATAAACCATGTATATGTTACCCTAGTTTAGGTGTTTGCTAGTTCTTCGATCTTGTTTTGGTGTACCTTTTTGCACCTAGGAGTGGACCCAAAGGAGTTCTCGGGAGTTCACGAGAACCCCACATATTTTTGTTCCATAGTATTAGAATATTAGTGTGTAATAGTTAGGATATAAGTTAAGGCGGCTAGTTGTAGTTTAGCTCAAACTTAAGGAGGTTAGTCATGTATTAGGAAGTTCCTAACCTCCTCAATTGTAGATTCCTTGTTCAACAAGGATTAGGTTTATCCCCCTCATTCTCTATAAATAGGGATGGGGGGTGAGGTTTTATTTGTACCTTCTTTTCTTGCTATCGTTTAATAAACGTTTGAGTGTAAAATATCTCGTGTGTGTGTTGGTGCCACTCGGCATTAAGGGATCATAACCCTTTGCCGATGTCTTGTTGGAGTAGTTCTTGATTCGTGGTTCCGCTCTAGAAACCGGTTTGTTGGATTTCTTCCAACAATTGGTATCAAAGCCAGGTTAGAGAAGAACGAATCACGCAACATGGATAGAGCCAAAACAAGATAAATGAGTGAACCGGGTTTGGTTCGTTGGTTATTGCCCAGTCGTGGGAGAATTGGCACTGCGGATTCGTTAACCGTTGGATTTCTACGAAATTCGAACCGTAGGTTGAAGACACATAGATCTAGGATCTCACCGGACGGATCTTGCATCAGAGCTTCCAGGAAGGAGATATAGCTCGTCGAATTTACTGATCTGGTTGGTGTCTTGTTTGTCGTTTTCGGTTATTGTTTGGCTATCGTTGTGTAGATTTCAAGGTTCAAGGTTTCTAGGTTTTCGAGTCAAGATTACTTGGGCAACAAGGTTCTTGAAGTTGTCTTGCAAGGAGGTGGATCGATTCTCCTAGGGTTATAGGAAATCGTTTTCTTTTGTCACAAGGTTCTTAGAGTTTCGGTTTTGAGCTTCAAAGGTGGCAAGGTTTTGCAAGAAGTTTCAATTTCAAGTTTTCGGTTTCTTGGAATTCAAGTCTTGGTGGTTCTTGGAAGACAAGTAAGGTTTAGCTTTGTCTTGGGATTCAAGAAAAGTGATTACTTGGAGTACAAGGTATATCAAGGTTGTTGACTTGAGGTGGAAAGATCGAAGCTTTAGGGTTTCTCTAAAGGTTAGTAGATCAATATTTACAAGAAAGCAGATTACCACACGGCTTGTGAGACTTGTTAGTAAAGTTGGTTAAAAAGAAACTTGACAATGTTTGTAGCAAGGTTAAAGAAGAATGGTTAGTATGAATACTAGGTTAAACATCGAAAAGCTCGATGGGAATATTGTACAAAGACATGGAGGTTCAAAACAAGTTGGGTTCAAACAACTTGGTCTTGGTGTTAAAACATGGGTCCATGGAGTACATGTTCAAAAGCGTGTTTGGTTTGAGGTGGAACTGCAGGGAGCTCAGGAAAATCGTAAAGCTGAGGTAATTCAGGAGAGTAACGATTATGTTGCAGTGGCTCAAAAAAAAGTTAGAGGTTAAACAACTTGAAGGAAAGACAAACACGGATTGCTTGGTAAATAAGCAGGTGCACCTTGGTGCAAAGGTCAGGGCAGACATTATGAAAACCGAAGTGCCTGGTCAAGAGGGATAAAGGTGATAGTAATATGGCTGCTTTAGGAGTTGCTAGAGTAATAAAAGAAGATGCACATGAGTCATTGACTGTCAGGGATGCAGTTGCTTGTGAGGTAATTTCCAAGTGGATGGCTGTAATGAAAGAAGATATGGATACTCGGTCTGGTATGTGTATGCTCAGCAACAGTTTCAGATGAAGCAGTGACGACAGCTTCATATATTACTGGAAGTATGCACCAAGTTTGTTCATATATCTATTCCTCTATATAGATTATATGGGGTTTACTTACGAAAGTAAGGCTGAGATATGGGTTACCAAGGGTTTGTTGGATGAAGCAAAGGAAAATATACTTGATATGGAGATCTTCAGGACTCAGAGTGGTAATACTCTGAGGGTGTCACAATTCAGGTTTTCCAACGGAATGTCGGTTCAGATATTGTTGGGGGGGACACTCTACGCTGTCGTTAGAGGGTAGTCTGTCAGGGAATCGTGATGAAGAAAAGAAGAGTAAGGGGTCATGTATATATGCAGTTGGAAGTCATAAGTATCAAGTGGTCTGCACGAGACCTGGCATAGCATCTGCATATGTGGGAATGTTGGATAGGTTTGATCGTGGATTACAGACGAGCGTACAGGCTTTTGTGGATTATGACTACGCCATGGGTATATCAATCACTGTCATGGGTAGATCAATCACAATGTATGGGTTTATGATACAGGAATGTGCGGTGAGCTTGGTAGCTATGTTGCGGCATATGATGGCTTTGTTAACAACTGAAGCGGAGTATATGACACTTACTGGAGAATTGAAGGAGGATACATGGCTAAAGGAACTCTCTACAAAGTCAGGATTTGAGCTAAGATTAGTAGCGGGTATTGCTACTGGTTCCAGCACTGGTTCCAGCACTGGTTGAAGCTGCTGCGTATCGGAGAAGGCTAACTATTACCACTAAGGTGGAAATTGTTAGAATATTAGTGTGTAATAGTTAGGATATAAGTTAAGGGGGCTAGTTGTAGTTTAGCTCAAACTTAAGGAGGTTAGTCATGTATTAAGAAAGTTCCTAACCTCCTCAATTGTAGATTTCTTGTTCAACAAGGATTAGGTTTCTCCCCCCTCATTCTCTATAAATACGGATGAGGGGTGAGGTTTTATTTTTACCTTCTTTTCTTGCTCTCGTTTAATAAACGTTTGAGTGTAAAATATCTCGCGTGTGTGTTGGTACTACTCGGCATTAAGGGATCATAACCCTTTGCCGAGGTCTTGTTAGAGTAAATCTGAATCCGTCAGCACATCTAACTCATTTGTAGTCGTCTCAAGTTCATTCGAATTAGTATCTAGATTCAAATCTTGAGGTTATATATGCAGTTTTCTTACAAGTTACAACTCGTCACTTTGAACTTCAACTCAGCCAAATGTAAACACTAAGGGCCCGTTTGGTTTATAAATGGGTTTAGGATTTGGTATAGGGTTGAAAGAAAATATTTGAGTTGAGAGAAAAGGTGGAGAAAGAAATAATATAATAAGTTATTTTAATATTTATGTTAAAAATTGGTATAAATATTATAAAGTTTATTTTTGTATTAAAAAATAACAATAAAAAGGAAAAAAGTGAAAGATTGTGGCTGTGAAATAAGATGGGCCCACAAATATAGGACTTATAGCTCTAAACCCATCAATTCTGTCAGCTTCGTATAAACCTTCTTATTTGGCTTGAACCCAATTTTTAAGGCATGGATTTCTCTACCAAACATATTTTTATACTTTAAAACCTAATACTAAAGTTGACTACCTCATACCAAACGCACCCTAAAACAGAAGTCAAATGTCCAATGCAAGGCACGTGAGCTGCGTAAATAAACAAAAACAAAATATGCACTACGTATATCACCATCACACCCTTCCAAAATTTCCATTATGGAGCATTAATTTCATCAACATTGACGTGTCATACTACTACTTAAATTTTCCACCTTCCATCCATTCATTCAGTCAACCCTAAACACACACACACACTAAAACACACTCAAAAACACACCATGATCACCACCACCCCATCACCATCACCATCACCATCACCACAACCACCATCACAACCACCTTCAAAGCCACCAGTTCGCTTCACTCCACCCCTCATCGCGATGGTCATCATCATCGCAGCCGCCTTCATCACCATCACATACTCACGCGCCATCTCCCGCCGCTTCCGCCAGTGGCGCCGCCGCCGCCGCCTCCTCCGTTCCTACGTCCCCTCATCAGTCGGAACTCACGATATAGAAGATGACCACCTTTATACTAATGATCAGAACAGTTCTTATGGGTATGGTTTGGATGATGACGTCATCAAGACAATACCTTTGTCTATACATACGAGGAAAAGCAGTAGTGTGCATGAATGTGCTGTGTGTTTGTTGGAATTTGAAGACGAGGATTATGTCCGTACATTGCCTGTTTGTTTTCATGCTTTTCATGTGGAGTGTATTGATGTATGGCTTAGATGTCATGCTAATTGTCCCTTGTGTAGGGCTACTGTTTTCAGGACTAATTCGCGGGGTTTTATGACTACTGTCATGTCTCCGCGAATTAGACCTAGTTTCGATGATGTCATCATCGAAAGTACACCTGCAGATATGACAGATGATAATAATAATATTGATTTATCTGTCATATCTGTAGGTGTAGGAGAGATAGTGCAAGTAAATGAATATAATAATTCTGTTTCTCCGGTTGATCCTGGAGCTGAAGACAGGATCAACCGGAGAAACTTTTTGTTAAAACGATCGTATTCGTTCGGATTTGAACGAAATATCGGTTCTGAGAGGTTGGTTATTGAGCCGGCAACGGCGTCACCGTGGAGGTACCGCCGTCACGGCGGTGGTAACGGTGGCGGTAGCTTCTGGAGCAAGCGACCGTCACCGTTTAGCTCGTTAACGAAAACTAGGGTGTTTTCGTTTCGTTATTACCGCGGATTGAAGTCGCCTTTTTTTCGGCGTCAAGGCGGGGACGGTAGCTCGTCTCGAAGGAGAAAGTCGTTTGCGAGTCCGATATTTTTGAGACATTCGGCTCATGTGAATATGAATTCTTCGGGCATGTTCTCGTCGAGTCGGTTACGAAGCGGTGATCCCGAAGCGTTGTTGTCACCAGAACGATATAATAGACGATAGTTAAATTAGCGTGGACTAGACGTGTAGACTGATCAACATTGCCAATTATTAAAACGCGCATTCGTTTTTAAGACTTGAAATGGCTAAGAAACGAGCAGTTGAGTCAGTCTGAACATTGATAAAGCGGCCGAGATAATCGACGGCTAAGATGAATGCCACGTAAGATACAATAGATGAACGGTGAGGATGAAGGGAGACATGAGATGGTGGGGGAATTAAATGAAATGCGCGCCAATTGGTGGTCATTAAATGTTGGTGGTGGTGTGTAGTAGTGGGGGACTGTGGCTATGTTTATCAAGCATTTATGATCAGCTTCATAAACCAACCTTGTTGTCTGTCTATCAAGCATTAAACAAGATGAGTATGAATTTGTCATCTTTACTCTCTTTTTTGTACATTTTCTATACATATATTTATTATTTTTTATTTTGTAAGTGGAATTTTGTAGAGTTATGTAGAATTGGGTTACTTTTTTTTAGTATGAATCACATTATTTTTAGTCTTTTAAACATTTTTGGTGTTTAAGGTTATGTTTTGAAGTTGATAAGATAATTGAATTAGTACATTTTTAGGGAAAAAAAGGGATTAGAAGATACTCCTATTGTTTTTGTATATTCTTTTATAGTAAACTAGTTTAGACCATTGTTGTTTGAAGTTGGGACAAATGGTCAATGTGATAATTGCTTACTTGAGTGTGGAATAATTTATTACTACTAGTATCTAAGGATGACATTAGATAATCAGTATTGGTTTTGTTGCAACTAATACTAAAATTTTAATAGTTAGTTAAAGTTTGTTTTGGTCTATCTGAACACTAAAACAGTAAAACTTAAAGAAATGTGACATGGAAATGCAATAGTGGTTTAAATTAGTCAATTATTTTCATCTTACTATCCTAAAGTTAACATGGAAATGCAATAGTGGTTTAAATTAGTCAATTATTTTCATCTTACTATCCTAAAGTTTTGGCTTATATCAAAAGGTGGGTTCGGATTTATCAAAAAAAAAAAAAGGTGGGTTCGGATTTTATTTTATTTTATGTTTTCTTCTTTTTATTGTTACAGGATGAGGTACTTCATATGTCTAGTGTGGGTTGATTGGTTTTTTTCCAATTAATGGACCATCAAGTGTCTGTTTGTTTTTTTCACTTTTACAATATTTTTGTCATGTCATTATGTGAATGGCAACTTCACATGTGTTTCTGCCAATTTGTGGAACTCTAATTTAATGGGTTGAAAAAGTGTGATTTAGGTAAATGATGAAGGAAACAAAGATAGTGATTGGTCAATAAAACACATTATGGGCCCTTCTTAGATTATTATTTGCAAATTGTAATTGGACCCATTGATTGGGTTTAGTTATCATAAAAAATATTAAAGATAAATATGGATAACTCAGCAGAAGAGTTCAAATTTCGTACATTCATTTTTCTGATGATGAAAAAAAGAGATTAAATAATATTTTTAATCAAAAATATAATTACACTTATTTTCTAAAATTTAAATATTTCATTAATCATTAAGCAAAACAAATTACATCATTGTGATTTTTTCGTAAGACAATTTCACATACTTTCGACGAAATATTTTTTTCTTCATATTCTTTAGTAGTGAAATTCACATAATATATCATGTGATTTAACACTAATTTGAAATTTGGTACACTAAACAACTGTATCAAAATTGACATAATTATTTGTGTATAAATTAAAAAAAATTCCCGCTTTTTGCAATGCAAAGCACATATTCATGGTTTTCCAATCATATATCACACATTGTATATCAACATCTTAATTAGAGCAGTTTATTTATGAAAACTCTATAATCACATGTGATAAAGATCACATGTCGTAACAATCACATGTGATATATATTACATGTGTTTAAATCACATGTGATTTTATGTGCTTTGTTTAACTTTGACAAATTAACAATTCTAATCTGTAATTTGAAATATAATGTGTTGCATATGGTTAGAAATTAATAGGTGTCTAGTTTTCTGTTAAAAGATGATGAAACTTTTAGAAATTGGTAGAAAAACTTATGTTCAACTACATGTTTTAATTCTTGAACATAAAAAGTATTATTGAATCATATGTGATTTATTAAGTAAGTTTCAACAATGAAGGAAGTAAGAAAAATAAAACGTGGAAAAAACAACGAAAAAAAATAAAAAAATTGTCGAGAGTATATATCAACGTGCTCGTCTATGTATCGATAAATAAATGCTCGTCGCGATAGAATAATTTCGTTTGATTAACGATTAACGGTTTAAAAGATATTAAATTTTTTAAAAGAGGAGGTGAAAATGTGTTTTTTATTTGGAAAAAAAAACCCTGCTATAATCGATTTTTTGGTACATGAGTAACTTTTTTGGTGTTTAAATTAACTCTCCTCATAAGTTAATTATCCTTAAAGCATTTTTAATGCAAAAAGTGGCTAAAATTTTCAACCTATTCATCAAACTATTACTCCAAATGTGTAACTTTTTTTACTGAATATCAGCTGATAATTATCTCTCACGTACCAAATTATCCATAACAAGTAAACCAGAAGTGTTGCGAAAGACTGGGTTGGAAAACGAAACAGAATGTATCGAATTTTTAGCACATACAACAATCTTAACCTCATGCCTAAAAAAATCATCTTCACATTTTTTTCTCCAATGCATTGACTCACTTCAACATTTTCTTCATTACACCATTCGAAATGCTCTTACAAGTAAACCAGAAGTGTTGCGAAAGACTGGGTTGGAAAACGAAACGGAATGTATCGAATTTTTAGCACATACAACAATCTTAACCTCATGCCTAAAAAAATCATCTTCACATTTTTTTCTCCAATGCATCAACTCATTTCAACATTTTCTTCATTACACCATTCGAGATGCTCTTACAATCTTAACTCGCATAAAACAATTTCAATAAGTTAATTACATTGAAAACAAATTATCTGGTGCGCTGTTTGGTCCCTCGCCCTTATCTCCTTCGTCGGAGACTACAAATGATGGAAATCCTATCGATAAAGAAGAGGTAGGTAGTGATAAGTTTTTTTAATTTGTTGTTATTGGATATTTTGGTCAATTACTTCCTCTGTTTCAAAATTATTGGTAGAAGACAAAAATCACATAATTTAATAAAAGTGGAGTTCATTTTAATTTTCATCAACTCAAATAAAACATTTTCTTATTAAATTCTTTAGTTTTTACTTAAAAAAAAAGTGAACAATTAATTTTGAGACGAAGGAAATATTTTAGGATCAACTAAAATTGTCGATTTATAGAATAATGCCAAAAATAAATAATTATGGTTAGCAATTATGACCATGGTTTTTGAGTTATTAATATAAAATTAAGGTAATGACAAATTTTGGTTGTGATATCTTAGAAGTATGCTATTCAACGTTGAAAAGTGTTTATTTATTTTTATTTTGAAAAAAAAAAAAAAATGTGTTTCTTTATTCAAGGTGAAATAGATAGAAAAAATAAAAAAAGACACTGACTGGTTTACAAGGAACAAAGAGAAGTACACATTTGGGGTCGGTTTTGTTGAAATTGTCTTTTGTATTGGTTTGTCTTGTATGATCTTCCTTTTTGTTTTCATTAACATATGAGTTTGTTTGTAGGAAAATATTTCAACATTTCAAAAATGCTAAAACAATGCAATAGTACTATTTTTTAGGACATGTTATATTGTTTTTCGATCATTTTGAACAAAGAAAAATGAATATTCGAAATTAGAAGTTGGTTTACTTTTTTGCTTCCATTCTGATAAGAAATCAGAAAAACTATTTTTTTCCAAACGTGCCCGGTTTCCATCTAAAGTAATTCCCAGTGAGGCACCTAAAGAAGTAAGGCGCCGATGTAGCATTTTGTCATTTTCGGTTTCTACATCTTATGACGGATCGTTGGGAGATAAGTAGCTAGCCGAACCACGGTCACTGTCATCATTGCAAGTGCGTTTAAATGGTTTACAACTCGGTTTCCTTTTTAACCGAGATGTGATCTTTGTCTTTCTTATTTAGTTTTATTTTTCTATCTTGTACTCCTAGTATTTTAGCAAATCTTTGTGATTTGCTACAAATTGGATGGCAATCTAGAGTATTGTTTGTTTGTGGTGCTTGTATAGGTTTGTGGATAATAGCAGGGTGAGAAGTCTCTTTCACAGTTTTGCTTTTTTCCTTCCATTTATCCCAACAAGTCACTTCTATTGGGATGGAGTTTGAAAACATTTTTTAGGCTGGCACAGTAAGACCCTCAACCGATTGGGTTGTGCGGGTTAGGGTTGTATTGGGTTGTCTTTGTTGTAGGGATATAGGTTGCAGTCGGTCGTGAAGCATGTGGGTCGATGAGTCAACCGATTGGGGCAATCGGTTAAATTGAGAAACAAACAAATATGTGTGTGTTTAATTAGTTATAGTGTATTTTTGTGTGGTATGTTTTTTTAATATAAGTCGTTTTATTGTGCCTAAAAGGTCGTATGTAGGTCGCAGGAGAGATAAAGCTGATGTGGCAGGAAAATGTAGGTTGTTTAGGACGGTGGCACCTCTCGCAAGAGGTATAATCTCAAGGCTAGGCACAATAACAACCATCATCTTTTCTGTCACATCAATTTTCTCTCTCCTGTGACTTACAAACGACCTTTTTCGACCTACGCTATAAAAGACATACCCCGCAAAAATACATCTTAATTATTAAAACACACTCACAAACATCCACACGACATAGGTCGTCTGGACAACCCTAATGCCCAAAATCATGACCGACGACCTTGAAGCTCCAACAAGGACGACCGGTTGTAACCTTCACGACTGAGTCGGTCGAAGGCCTTATTGTGCCTAGCCTAAGACTTTCGAAAATGACTACAGACTCTTCATGAGACTCTCACGACTTCAAAATTACGTGGTTGTTTCACAATGTTGAGACATGCTCCAAACATTATGAGCTTGCTAATAAACATATTTGTATCACATGGTAATCTATAATGTGGAAAACGTAGAGGGGGAAGGGGGTGAATACGTTTCCGTTATAAAAACTTAAAAAATTTTGTATCAAACACCCGATCAAGTGTGACACAATATGAAAAGTGTCAATTATAGATCTACAACGAATAGATATAATATTAAGTAGATCACCACACAAACATAACATAAGTATCATAACACAACACAAACATAGTTAACACAACATAAGCAACAAGCCACCCAAACATAAACATAGTGCAAAGATAAATGTAAAGCGATAAATGCAAAAATAAACGTAAAGAGATAAGTGAAAGAAAGCGCAAACTAGACATGATGATTTGTAGTGGTTCGGCACGAAGATCCTCTTCGCCTACTCCACTCCTTGAGTATCCAACTCGAAAGTTACTTCACTAATCAACAAGCTCCCTTCTTGGCGGAGAAAACCATACAACATCGCTTAAAATATTTTTCGACACTAAGCTAGATGTCGAGTTCTTCTTCGGGTACAACCAAACCCGTCATATTTTATGGCCCAACATAACAAACCTTGTGTTTTGAGGCCTAAACACATAAACCACGTCACTTACATTATTTTCCGACATTAAGCTAAATGTCGAGTACTAACCTAGCTAGTATCAATCTCACTCACGATCTTCTTGATCCTTACTAATCACACGATCCACACGATCTACCCTCGATCTACTTGATCCACACACTACCAACACAAGCTACAAGAGATCTCCAAGATCTCTACAAGATCACAATGATTCACTCACACAAGCTAAACAAAAGATGGACAACTTGATGTACGCCTAGATACAACAAGTACGTAACAAGTGTTACGAGTGCACTACACTAAAACTACAACACCTTGTATCTTTGTGATACGATGTGTCTTCTCTTGCACTAATAGAGGAATGAAGGTGATCACTTGAATGGATGATTGAATAACTCTTAAACAAAGATAAACTAATTAAATGATCAAAGAAAGTGGATTGGAGTGGGTGGATAAAGAACAGAAATTTCTGTGTGAAAAACCTTACCAAAATGTGTAAAATGGTCTACTATTTATAGGCAAAGGAAAAACTAGTCGTTACAGACCGACGGTACCACTAAAGTTCATACGACACCACTAAATTTAACGGTTTTGTCGAACAATTAGTGGTACCGTCCGTACCAAAAACGATCCTCTTTTTGTTTTTAGTGGTGAAGGTTTATTTGGGAAAGTTTGGAGCTGTTTTGTGGGGGGAAATAGCTGTTGAGATTTTTAAACTAATTTTTCAAAATAAAACACTTCTTTTTAATTCAAAAATAATTTGTAAAATGTATTTTTGAAAAAATGTTTTGTCACATTAAAAATGTGAAGTTTAGAACAAAAAAATTATTTCTTTGATTATCCGTCAAGTTTAATTTTTTTTGTTCATACCTTGAGTGATTTACGTCAGAATGGAAATCTACGACTGAGTTGAAGCATACTTGAGACTTCAAGAGATGTCGATGTAAGTATGCATTGATAATTTGTGTTTATAAGTAACTTGCGCATTTTATGTTATGCATTTCAAGTTACATGTTGTCATTATCAAAACAAAAAAAAACCGTTTAATTTAAATATCGTAATATTTGCACTAACATATAATTTTAGCTAAACTTCTAATTTTAAGTGACAATGAAACCTAATTGACCTCACAGTAACAAAATCAAGACTAACAAACCATGAGATTAAAATAATGCAACTAATCATCATTATCGGAGGCTTGTTTACAAATCTTCTATATAGCCATGGCCCTTATGGTATTGCTCGTATGCTTTATAGAAAGACTAATAAGCTTGAGTCTCACCACTTCACAAATATATCAACCAATCTTGATCATTCTTTAATGATACGTACGTTGCGTTCTAGCCATATGTGGTACTCCGCGGCATTAAGAGCGAGGCGCCCGATAATACTTCAAACTAGTTTACCTTTAGAACGCTGCTCTAAGTGGTTTATAATGTCTTGTCCATTTTCCGGAACCAAGTCCATATTAGCCAACTTCATCTTATTTCACACACGGATGAAATTTAGATGAGTTTGACAAAATTGTTTTAATTTAGGTTTTTTATTGACTAATGGGATGATTACATATATCCTACGTAACAAAATTGAGCACTCTCATTGGTCTTATTTCAATTGGTCTAACATTGCTTTTCAACATTTTAAAAATATTGTATTATGTAACAGATCATGGGCACGCAATTATATGCTTAAAATATGAGCTTTGCTACGTCCACAAAATATCCAAAAGAAAAAAAAAATCCACAAAAATGTATTGTCATGTTTCGATTGGTTTAGTTTGTTACACTTTATCTCTATTCTTTGATTAACACTGTGTTCTCAAACAAGGTTTTAGAAAGAAAAGGAAAGGAAGAAAAGAAAGGGGCAGAAAAGTGTAGTAAAGGAAAGGTGTCCATCTTTTTCTTTTGTGTTCTCAAGTCATAAAATAAACAAAACGAAAGTACCCAAATCCAACAATCTTGCTATGATTATATTAACACAAAAAAACAACCATGAACATAGTAACCAACCTTATCTTTTCTACCCAGATCCACAAACAAAAGAAAAAGAAAAGAAAAAACACATCTTCCCTGCAATTCAAAATTTTATATACTAACAAGATCTAGCAATTAATTGTGGCATGGAACAATGCAATCTTGCATAAAAGATCTACCCATTATCTTGAACAAATTGGAGATGATTGCAACGGTAGAATTTTGTAAGCTTCTATGTGCTGTAAATGACAGTTTGGAAGTGGATTGTGATTACTGGAATTTTTTTGGATTTAATGCTTGCTGAAAGATATTTTTGTCATAGATTTTAGTTTATTATAAGCTTTGTTTCTCTTCCATCAGCTTTCATCCCAAATATGGGAGGAAAGATACCCTTCCTCTAGCAACCCTTTCCTTTCCTTTGTAAAAAAAACACTAGAACACATAAACTTTATGTTTCACTCCAGTCCTTTCACTTTCTCTCCAAATATAAAACTAGAGAACACAATGTAAGCCAACCACACATAGGCAACACATATTTGTGAATATTTTATTTTTATAAATGTTTTGTTGATGTAGCAAAGCTCTTAAAATAATTATCGATCGTACATTTGTAGTTATGATTGTCTAGTATTATGAATGGCTAATCATTTGCACACTCTTAAAATTTATTTGCACACACAAGGTACAAGCAGTTGAAGCAGAATATTTAATATTGTACAAGTATTTAATGCAAAGACACGAGTGTCCCAATCAATTTACAAAGTGTGCAAATCATTTCCTATTATGAATTGTTATCTCATTTTGTTGGGACGTGGGATGTATTGCACACAATAAGAATCATTAGACTAATGGTGAGCACACGTGATCATGGTCATTAATGTCACATCATTGCCGACTTAGTTTTCTCTCTCTACAATCAATTTCATGAACAACTTAGGGTGCGTTTGTTATGCTGTCATGAATGACAATGGGTATGTGTTTGATAGTAGTGGTGGGTCCCTCATCAATGAAAGATCCATTTTTACCTCTTTAGATGTATATGGAATATAGATTATATCTATCATTCATTATCATAGTGGTGGGCCCTCTTATCTTAAACAAACACATTTAATCACTTTTATAGTAATAGTGTCATTCCCATAGTGGGATACCAAACGCACCCTTAGCATAATGATGACCGTCATCTCTTTTTTTTTTTTTTTTCTTTTTTTCATATTTTTTTAACACTAAAATTAAAATTTCATTAATAATTAAAAAGCATTACATAAATAATTCAATAATAATAATAATAATAATAATAATAATAATAATAATAATAATAAAATTACAGTAAATCTAATGTTGATTTGTTCAATGTCAAATGTGTCCCACTAATTTGGCTTTAAGGCTTAGATGAGTTTTCTCGTTTACTAAATCTCTAACAACTTGTAACGTTTCTTCAGGCGTTCGTACAAGATCATAATCACGATGTAGCCCATCTGGATAAAAGTCGGGAAAGATTGCCCTCTATTTGTATTTTATAATCATATTATGTAATATGATGCATGTGTAAATCATATCCGTTATTTTCTATAGCAACATCAGTCGTGCAGGAGTTTTTATTATAGCCCACTTTTTCTTAGCATGCCAAACGCTTATTCCACATCTTTTCTTGCTGCTTCATGTGCTTGCTTATATGATATTCACTTCGTATCATTTGAGTCTGGCTGTGAAATAGACTTAACAAGAACAAACTATTCCGGATATATCCTGTCACTAACCATTTATAAGTCACATCATTAGCCATAAAACGGAACCTCTAGTGCTTTCCCGTCTTTGAGATCTTTGAAAATAGGCGAATGACGCATAACGTTGCCGTCGTTGTTCACCCAGGGAAGTTCAAAGAACGCATGTCAAATCCACAAGTCTTGTAAGGCAACTGCTTCCAATAAAATGAATGGATGTGGCTCGTGATCACACCTACAATATTGAGCACGATATGCATTTGAGCAATTAGCCCATGGCCAACCCGTACAATCAATGCTTCCTAAATACCCAGGAAACCCATGTTTCTGCTCGTGAAAAGTATAGAGTTTTTTTTACAACAATATTGTAACACCCCCAATTTCGTGATACGCAGCGGAATTCAAACTGGTTGTTACTTCATGGCACAACAGTCATAACAATAGAAAACTGTTGTTCCCTATTCACTATCGTTTAAAAACAATTAAGTTCTTAAAACAATTTAACAGTGAACAATGACTGAAATTAACGCAAGTAAAACACACAAAGTAATTTTCAACATCATATTCTTTATTAGAAATTAATCAAAAAGAATACGTTACCCAAGTACTTGCGGAATAGTACTTGGGATTGAAATGACAAAGTTTGGTGACTCTCTCTAAGCTCAAAGCTAAGTCCGAGCACAACTCTTAGAGCCCACCGAGCTATCTCGGAAACTAAGTTGTATTTGGAGGAGTGAAAAGATGGCTCATGCGTGTATGTTTGTTTTACAATTCACAAGCTTAATCTTTTCACTCCATCTCTTATGCTATTTATACATGTATGATTTTGACTCTTTCCTAAGTGATAAGCGATATCATATGTAAGACAAAATCGATGTATTTTGTCCCATTCATAAAGACTATTCTAGGTAAGAGACAAGACTACTTTCCTAAGTTCGGTGATGACACCGAGCCCGATCTTTACTATTCAGGGAAAGTTGACTTTGGTTGATAAGTACTTGCCTTATCCGATTCAAACTAATCCCGCCATCTCCCGCTCATTCTTGATCTTTACATCCTTCGCCTTCTACTTGGTTTGTCTTGATGTAAGTAGTTGGAGAGAGTCTTAGGGATTGGTGAGTTATTGTCATCACCACCGAATCCATCATCTTCTTCTTGACTCACCTTCACCCTTTAAGTTCCGCCTCATCGAGTGGAGAGACTTCTTCGCCTCACACCGAGTATCCGAAGATGACTCACGAGAGACTATGCACTCGGTGACTGTTAGTGTTTAATGAACTAAACACTTGGGCTATTTTCTATTCAAATCCTAGATTAAGGGGTTTGGGTATTTACTGAACCCAACAAAAACGAACTCTAATGGAGTCGTTTTAAAAGATTTATCATTCGATTTATATAAATATCAGAGTTTACAAAAATGAGGTCCCAGTTGGTTCCATTGTTTACAAAATACATTAAATGGGTTTTCGAATGATAATAAAATTTATAGCCTTCTTGAGTATTCGTGCTCCTCCGTGCCAACCTCGTACAATATGGACCTGAAATACATGCTTAAAACTGTCAACACAAAGGTTGAGTGAAATTCATAGAGTTTAGAAAATCAGTTGAACACATAAGGTTTGTGTGGGTTACGTTGTTATACACCCATAATGTTGAAAACAAAATGATATTATTGCACTAAGCTCATGATACCGAAAGCGTTAATGACTTGTCAATAGAAATTGATATAATAGTGATTGCCCTAGTAGGTAATTTGCCAATAAACCTATAGATCTTCAATATAGTGCGTTTGTTTGCCTACCCGGTCAACACAAACGGATTCGTCAATCCTAATAGGCCTATCCACAATATTCGCTCACCGCAAGTGATTAATGGTTCATGATAGTAGGGACTTAAGATTGGCAATAGTGGTACTTAGTGAAAATAATACATTCGAGATAAGCATCGGTTTGAAAGCAATGTGTTCGATTTAAAATAAAGCATGTATCTCCCCCAAGGGTTTGTAAAACAATTAAGTAATAGAAAGTGGGGCTATGAACTCACCTCAGAGTAAATGATATCAAATGTATAATGAGAATGATGGATATGCCGTGAGAACTTCTACGAGCAACCTAAAATGGAATGTTGCGACTTAGGTTTGGAATAATGTTTAGGAAAATATAAACCATCCTATACATGTCTCTATGTTGATCATGATGTAGTACATGGTGTTTGTGTATGTCGTTTATAGAAATGGTCTAGTTGTGAAACGTATTTAGTTTATAGATATCGTACTACTGTTCGGGCCATCATAATTCGTGAGGTCATGCAAGAACGCTCGAGGAGCTAGGACACTTTAAATCGTAAATCCAAAGAACTCGTCGATCGCTTTACTCAAATGAAACCCTCACATGAAGCTCCCTACTATTGTAGCACTTAGTAGATACAACATATGTTTTGAGTGAAGATTGTTATATAAATAAGTTTATCATGTTTTACAAGTTCTCGCCGTTTCATAACACGATTACCTTAGTTAACGATCTTGGGTAAATAAGCCTTGAGGCTTTAGCCATGGCCTTGCCGTGACTTTGGTCTTGACTACCATGGTCTTGAGACTCAGCTTTGATCTTAGCCGTAGCCGTGGTCTTGGCTTATGGCCATTAGGCCTCTTGGTTTGCTTTTAGTTGTGACAAAAGTATAGTTGTGAGACCATAAAAAGGGCAGTTTCTGTTTTTGAAAGATAATGGCCTATTTAGGCGTTTTCAAGGTCCGAGCTTCTTTTAAAGTGAAGGAAAACGTCGTTCCGGACAACTTTCGTGTTTTAACTTTTTGATGATTCGGACCAGAAGTACCACTTTTTACACGACCAGACCCAAAACAGTTTCAATATGGCAGTTTTGGCGTTTTAGTTTCGCTAACTTCTTTTGACTATAACTTTTGACTCGTTTGTCCATTTCGGGTGATTCAAGTTGCTATGTATATCTTTTTATCTTGTATACCATAGTATGTAAGTTAGAAAGTCCATATGTTACTGATTTTAATGGTCTCAAATGTGTAGAATATGACTAGTTTACTAGTTTGTTACTTTTATGACAATATGTAAATTAAAACATGTGATTGAGTATATGTAAATCATGAATCAACATAGTAACTATATATATATATAGCATGAAATAGTTAAGATTATGAATAATAAAGATGAGATGATGATAGTGATTAGTTGCTTACAACTTTTGGCTTTCACTTAAGAAAGGAGTAACTTAGTAAGGATAGGACTTTTATTGATCACTTAAGACTTTGGATTGAGCTAGCTTTCTACACCTTGGCACCCTTTCAATCTTGAAGAGTTGGTGATGAAGTACTAAGTGGCTTGAGTGGATTTAAACTCAAGAAGATCACTTAAACTTGCTAGAGATTTGATGTAGTAACTTGATCTTTGGAACTTCTAAGCATAAACTTGGAGTTTATAGATCAAATGATGGAAGATATGATGGATTTATGCTATGAACGACCCAATTCAGTATTTTAGGGTTCTTAGGATGTATTTCACTTCCTATTTATAGGAGGGTAAGTTTGGTTAACCATATATTGGGTTAAATATTAACCATGGTTAAGTTAGGACACATGTAATGATCTAAATGACCCATGGTTAGGATGATGCCACCAAAATGATCCCCCCCATAAGGTCGGCCATGAAGAGATAAGATGACTTAGGTGGATAGTTTTGGTATTATCTTGGTTACGGAGTGAGTTTTGGTTTCGTTAATCGCTAACTGTAAGCCGTTAAGCCATAAAACGTAAAACCGGGTATCGTAAGAATATGAAACTTATATGAATGATTAAACTCATCATTATACTCCATCTAAAAATATAAAATGGGTAATAAGTCTCATTGGGTGCGATCATACCAAGCAACTCATATCTAGTCATCCTAGATAGGCATTGAACGAAATTTAAGCCACATGGGGCGTTTTTAGGGATGAGCATTTCGAACCGAACCGGAACCGTACCGAAACGATACCGATTTTTGAAATACGGTACGGTACCGGGACTACGAAATAAGGTGAAAAAATCGGGACCGCTAATTGCACGGGACCGGTACCAAATCGGAAATTCCGAAAAAAGCGGGAAAACCCGATTTCCGATGCCGTATCCGAATCCCGTTCGATGCGGTACCGGTACCACTAATTTATGCTAGGGAAAAAATCGGTACCACTAATTCGGTACGGGACCGGTACCGTGCTCATCCCTAGGCGCTTTATATGTGATGACCAAGTAAAGATGTGAAGCTTACATAGGAAGCTTTAGCATGTGCAAGTTTACTTAGCCTTTAAGACTTATACTTGTGAAATATCCTAAGGAAAGTAACCTCCTCATCCTTGCTATATAAACAACTCATCCATCATCCTTCTTCTCTCATAATGAACGACTCAACCACACCCTTTTCACACCATGATCCTTTGATCTTCAAGTTACGAATTACAAACCAAAGTTCAAGGCATAGTTATTCCCTACATGATTCAAAAGTTTGTTTGGTGATTCCATGGTTGGATTAGGAGCTATACAAGGTGAAAAGGGCTGAGTTAGAAGTGTTCTTACAATGTTAGATCAAGCCTACCAAGGGTTAGCATGATGTGTTCAGGATTTGGAAGCTCGGGTTCATATTGAAAGGGTTTAGGTTTTAGTGTCCTAGTTCTTGGTTCTTGATTTGTTTCATCACAAGGCTAGTAAGCAAACTACTATACTTACCTTTAATTTCAGTAAATACTAGTATTTCATATATCTAATATGTTCTATATGCTTATTATTCTTGATTGTGCTTGGATAAATGGATTAAAACACTAGAAACCGTCGAAAGGACTAGATTTGCAACACAGTTTCTGGACAGGGGGTATAAATGGAATTAATGTGAAACATCCGGGGTCTGATAAACTTAGGTGAAAACATAGGGAGTTAGATCTATGTCTTGTGGTCGTTTATCCGGGTGGCTCATGCCGTAACTCATCACGATGTGTAAATTAGAGCCAAAACGGCAAAACATGTCCAAATCTGAGTAACAGATTTCAAACGGGTAAAACTCATAAAACTTGCATATAACCAACTGTTGATCAAAGAGTAAAGGTTGTAGCTAACACCCTAACTTGAACGTGGCCACTGGCCATGCGTTAAACGGAGTTTTAGAACTCGACTTATGACCAAAAGCGTGAGACAGTTTGCTGCTGATTGAAATAACTAGTACATCCAAGGGTAAATTGGTAATTTCACATTCGTTAAATAATTTCTGGGGCAGTAGGGCCCACTAATCTGTTTAGTACATTCAATTACCTTTCCGAGGACATAAAAACCAAGTCGTGATCATTTACGGTTTAGAAGTAACGGGTAGATTTAGACGGGGAAAACTTAAATAAACGAAACGTAAACACTTATACGACTTCACAAATGTTAAGTATCCAAGCATAATTGATATAATAACTATATAAGACATTTTTATACATTTAAATCGTTATTTTAGAACCTAAGATACAACATCATATTCTAGGTTGCGCGTAGAGGTTTCTCGGCTTATCCATCGATTCCGTTATACATTGTGATATCATTTATTAAAGTGAGTCATAGCCCCTACTCTTTTAATGCTTGTTTTACAAACTCTTTGGGGGAGATACATGCTCAACTACCTGCTTTTACTATTACAAATATTCAAAGCATTTATACTTGATTGCATTATACTTGATTATGTTATACTTGAAAACATTATACTTGATTGCGTTTACATGATTGTGTTATACTAAACACTAAAGTCTCCCAACATAAACGGAGCAGTCCAATTCTAAAGTCTCCCAACATAAACGGAGTAGTCCAATTCTAAAGACTCCCAACATAAACGGAGCAGTCCAATTCGAAAGTCTCCCAACATAAACGGAGCAGTCCAATTTGAAAGTCTCCCAATATAAACGAAGCAGTCCAATTTGAAAGTTTCCCTTATCGACGGAGCAACACTAAGTGCAATAATGTGAACTATTATGACTGTATGTGTGCTTGACTATAAAATGTACTATATTTTAGCAGTGGGTTGTAAACATACAGGTTGCAAGTTTTGTATGGGCGGGATTTGCAACTGAGTAGATTTACAATGTCTTTGCTGTGTGAATATTCTTTAAAGGCTTTTCAACTTATTCAAAACAAACTCTATGAACTCACCAACCTTTGTGTTGACACTTTAAGCATGTTTATCTCAGGTCAATAAGACGATAGCTGTTGCATGGAGCATAGAGTCGCACAACGTATTTTGAAGACGTACGCTTTTATCATTTACCATTCAAAACATTTTGTAAACACTTATGTATCATACTTTGGAATCTCATTGTTTGTAACTCTGATTTTATTAATCGAATGGTAACTTTTCAAAACGTCTCATTTAGAGGTCGTTTTCTATAACTTGTACTTTGTATTATGAAGTAGCACCCCAATGACACAATCTTCCGCTGCGGTATTTTGGGGGTGTTACAAATATAAGTATGCCTTCGCGAAAACTCGTATCCCTATAAGTCCATAGTACCCTTACAGAAAGCTTGGAGAGAATCACAAGAACTTTTCTCACACATTTGCAGATATTCGTCTAGAGCATCAGCAACGATGTCGTATGCCAAATTGACGAATTGCAGAGGTACACTTTATCAATGGAGAAATGCAAAATTTTCCCGTACAATCACGACATTGTTGAAAATACGTCGCATTATTAGTTAATTCACGAACAATGCGTGTGAATAGTCTTCGGCTCATTCGAAACCGCTTACGAAATGATTTTTGTCATAAAGTAAGCGGCCACTAGACTATCATGAGCACTATAAAGATCTTTATCTATCGTGTTTCGTGAGATTTTTGGGATTTTAGAAGTGGAAGCGTGAATAAGTATGACAAAATATTTTAATAAACTCTAGATTGATAATTCAGGGGTGACAATTCGGGTCGAGTTCGGGCTGTTAGGTTCGGGTTGACAAGTTGGCGGGGTTAGAAAACCTCAACCCGAACCTGACCAATTTAAAAACATCAGATCAACTGTGTCAACCCTAAACTGTTTACACGTAATCCGAATCTGACCCATTTAACCCGTATATATACATGGGTTGACGGTTTAAATAGGTTAAACGATTTACGGGTTGACCCATTTAATCCGTTTAATAAATAAAAGTGGGCACATTACACGAGCTAAACTAGTTAAATGGGTTTGCAGGTCAACCCATTTAACCTATTTAACCCGCATAATAAAATATAAATAATTTTTTAATGTAAGAAAAAAAAATCTTAAACGGGTTGTCGGGTCGACCCGCTTAATTTATTTTTAACCCGAACCTGACATGTTTAATAAACGGGTTAGATGGTTCGAACCAAACTCGACCCGAAATCTATTTAGACTCAACTCGAACCTGTTAATTTTCATATCGGTTTCAGGTCGGGTCAGAAAATGTCACCCCTAATTGATACTACTAACTTTGTCTTCCTCATCCGAAGATGTAAAAAAAAATTGATCGAAATCCATTTGTTTGAGTTGAGAAGTATGTATATAAAAATTGAGTTTGAAAATGTGTATAAAAATACAGAAGTATCCAAGTATTTATAAGGTACATTTATTTAAAGTTTTAAAGAAATTTTTTTTTAGGTCAACCGACACTTTCGACCGAGCCATTACGGTCTGTCTTAGTTTGTAATAAACTATAGAACAATTTAATGAAATTATATTTTAGCAAAGAACATGTCAGCATCTCAAAGATATTTTTTGATTGTCTGATATATGACTAAAGATAATCAAAGGTAACAAAGATATGTAATTAATAGATATATCATTTTTTAGAAAGGGAAAAAGAAAGGCTTAAAGCCCAAGAGCCTGGCAAATAATTTTAGCTAATTATTAAATAAAAAAAATGGCCCATGCAGGTATCGAACCTGCGACCTTCGCGTTATTAGCACGACGCTCTAACCAACTGAGCTAATAGGCCTTTTGTTATTTATGAGATATCTTAAAGCATATTCTACTTTGTATTTTGATTTAGTGTGAAATGAGTTATTTTTTGTTTTAAAAAATAAGGGTGCGTTTGGAATCCTCCAATCGGAATGGATCTATGGATTTTATTCCGATTTAAGGTGTTTGTTTAGTGGCCCCGGGAATGAAATAGGTATATCATAGCCATAGATTCATTACACACCAATTTGGTGTCTATGAAATCCATTCCCGTAGGCCCCCTCTTTTTCACTACAAAACTCAAATATCTATACACTTTTTCATACCCATATTTGTCATCCAAACATAAACAATCGTAATGATACACTTTTTCATATCCATTGTCATTCTACCTCATACCAAATCCGATACCCATTGTCATTCCTAGCAACAAACCAAACGGGCCCTAAATGAGCTAAATTGGTTTTGTAAGTTGTAACTCATAGGATTCAGTGTGTTGCTTTCATATCATTGAACACCTCATGTAGGATTTAATAGGTTCGAGGGGATAGGGTGGGCACGTGTCCTCTTAGAGAAAAAAATTATAGTGAAATTTTTTAAAAATATCTGTTTATTTTTGTAAAATTTTCCCGCTCATGAACTGATTTTAGTGTAGTTTCTTAAACTTACCAAAGTTTGCCTCTTCGACTATAATTTTCTGACTCCGTCCCTGCCTAGTAATAACCCTGTCGGGTAACTGAATATTCTCATGTTCCGATTGTAGACAAGAAACCATCAAAATGCGCCTCTTTTTAATAATAATAAGGTATGACAATAAGTTTTTCAAATCCCTAAGGCTTGTCGCATTGGTTTAGTTTAGATCGGTTGCCAAGCAAAAAAACACTTCACAACCGATGTTAAGATCGGTTGGGCATGAATGGGCCACATCGGTTTGGAGATCGGGCGTGACAAAAATTTGTGGACATCGGGTGAGAAAACGCTCGATATTGGAGCGAGTGTTTAGCCTTCCCAAGGCATTTAATAATACAAAATTTAAATTTAGACCGTTTGGTCATTTAATTAAAAAAAAAAAAAAAAAAAAAAATAATAATTCAAACCCATTTTACCACTCTATAAATACCCACATTACCTCAAACACAATTCACAACTTACCATTTTCATCTATATTCAACTCAATCTAATTCTTATCCAACTTGAAAATGTCAAAGAAAAATACACCACAATCAAAACCCGACGATCACGACTACCCCAAAATGCCGGATCTAAATTTCTCACGAAAAACAGTAAAACTTGAGCTCATGAGGACATCAAACGGAGTCGACATCATCTTCTACAACACCCTAATCGATCCAAATTTGACCCGCCAACTGAAGAGTTGGAGAAAGTTAAGCGAGAATCGAAAACGTTACAATTTAGATTATTAGTTTAAGTATTCTAGTCTTATTTGAATTTCAGTATTGTTTTTTTTTTTTTTTTTAATTTAAGCGATGTAATGTTTTTTTATTTGAATGAAATTTAAATTTAATGTTAAAATGTTTGAATTAAAAAAAAAAAAAAAAAAAAAAAATCCTTGGGTCGTCACCGGGCATCCGGGTTGTCTCTGCGTTCTTTGGAGAGAAATGACGGCACAGGAGGTTATCCGGGTTGTGGGTCATGTTGGGACTAAGCCTAACATGCAGCTTTAATATCTTGTTATCAACTTATCATAATAGAGTCCATTATTTGGTTTTTCACATAACTGAAGGTTGGCCAATATATATAATATAAAGTTTTTGGCATATTTCAATCTACTGTTTTTTTCTTCTTATAAGTTATGACTTATGATAATGATGTAATATTAATTTAATATCCTCAAATTAAGACTGAAACTAATCTTATATAATTAGACTTATACTTTCTTTTCATTTTTGTTTCTTGTTTTATCTGGAAGACTAGTAGATAAACCATACAATTATAAACGTTCAAATAAACTCATAAAATGAGTGGATTAGTTGAACTTTCGTTTACTTACAAGCTAAAAACCATCAACAGAGGTACATAAACGAAAGATATTCAAATCGTGGTACAAAAGTTACACAAATGAGATAAGAAATAAGACAAACTAACACATCTACAACGATATTAAACGATGCTTAAAGATATATTAGTCCTTTAATTCTAGTCGAAGTTAAGGTGTTGATTGGAACCCTTTGTGTCTCCAAGAGTGGTCATATGTTGCATAGTTCGACTACACAGGATGAATGAGTGAATCCATATGGCTTGAACCCAAAACCACCTCTAATGAAATAGTAATGTGAAATCATGTTCTTCTTCAATTATATTTCATTGTTTGATAAATAAAAAAAATAATAAAATAATTAAAAAAAAAAAAAAAATCTGAAGGTTGGTCCAAATTGTTTTAGAAATTTCTATAACCCACTGCAAAACTAGTGATAATTTCTGGCTACCTACGATAATCCCACATTTTCATTGCAGCTTGTGAAAATCAGTTTTCATTCGAGAGTGGTTCAGTTCAGTCATTTGAAGCTAACTCATATATAGCTTACGCTTTTGGCTTTAAGCATTTCCATATCGGTTTGTTTATTGATTATACTAACAGACGGATCGGATGTGGTGTTGAGGTTACCCGGGAAGGGAGAGTCTTTGACTATGATGTACCATGGTTGCCCCAAGATATGTACATAGTGAAGTTTGAATCTGAGACCTTTTGTGAGGTTAAACATCGGGGTCACATAAAGGAGTTTAAAACACATTCTAATAGCTTAATTTAAGTGCAAGCAAAACTGCAGCACTACTCTTCTTCCTTCCTTTTTGCGGTTTTTATTTTGTTTTTGTTTCTCATACAAAAAGTTTCATTTTCTACAAAAAAAACATAATCATCACAACCATAGGGTTCATCTGTTGGTTTCATATCATAGAAAACCTTAGCTGATTAATAAAGTACCAGTAAAAAGATTTTACAAATTTTTGTATCGGTTCTCAGTGTTATTTTGTATCCTAAAGTAAACAGCTTAAATATTGTCTTTTTAGCATAATAGAGTCCATGATTTGGTTTTTAATATAATTGAAGGTTGGCCCATTTCTACTGTTTTTATCCTTTCTTATAACTTATGATTAATGAGAATTGAGAAAGGTTGCAACATACGTTGATAAGGATGTATTAAATGTCATCAATAAGACCGACACTAATCTTAGATTAATTAGAACTATATTTTCTTTTTCTTTTTTTATTTTTTTTGTTTCTTGCTTTATCTAGAAGACAATAAGGGATAAAAAGAATTCATTATGATTAAAGAGTGGCCAAGAGATATCGATTCGTCACCAAAACATTTTTTATTCGGTTCAAAGGATGTCTCTCCTATGGACTTCTCATCGGGCTTCTAAGAACCGATTTTCGTTGGATAAATGGATCCAAAATCCGGATGACTTGTTTGTTGTATAATCTTTTCTGTATGGATGTTTTTGCTGTTTTTTAGTACTACGCCTTAAAGCACGCCCACGTATGTTGTATTTTTTCTTATTTCTTGATGACTTAAAATATTTATCTTTTAAAAAAAGTTTTTACTTATGATACAACTAAAACTTTGTTTAACTAACAAAAGTAGAAGTGTCATTTTCTACTGTAACATTATTTACAAGCTAAAAACCATCAACAAGAGTACTATCATGAAATGTTTGGAAGCAATTCTTCCAAGATGAGGTGCCTTGGGCACCCCCATTTAGAAAGAAAGGTCGAAGTTTTTGGGCCCGGACACAATAACATTTTCTTGGCGAAAGAAATATATACTGAAATCGAAGTTCAAAAGTTACAAACAAACAAATCACAAATGAACATGGTCATCTGGAATAACAAATAGGACAAACTAAGACATATACTGATATACAGTGATGAACGATACTAAAATATGCATTACGTCTATTGATTCTAGCCTAAATCTGTTATTAGAAACGGTAGTAAATAAGCTCAAGTGTAGTCTATATTTGGAACTCTTTTTGTCTCCATGATTGGTCAAATGTGCTCAAGTGTAGTCGACTGCACAAGTGTTCATAAATGAATGAACGAACTACACACTGTCAATCGGACACTCCATATATATGGCTAATAGCTTGGACACAAAACTGATGTAATCATTTTCTGGTGAGACATAAGGCATGTCAGCTTGAACAAAGTAGCTGTTGCTGGCTTTAGCCGTAAATTTGCTGTGCATATTAACATATAGTGCTCTCTGCTTTGTCAAACAGTGTTCCTATAAGGATGACAGAGCCCATTAACTAGTTTTCTAAACAATTGAAGGTTGGCCTAAACTGTAAGTAGTTGGCCTAAATAGTTTAGGAATTTCTATACCGGGTCAGAACTTTTAAACCACAACAAAACTAAAAACGAGTTTCTTTCAAGTTATGGCTACATATAATAATTCCACATTTGCATCTTATGAAAATCAATTTTCATTCGAGATTGGTCCAGTTCAGCTGGTCATGTGTAGCTAGTTCATGGATTACGCTTTTAGCTTCAAGCATTTTCATATCGGCTTGATTTTATAGATTGGGCTAAATCCTTGAGACATTTCATTATCTTTGATCTTGTCTAGTTGGTTCAATGTATGTTTGGTTTGGATTTCAGACATTATACTTAACAAACGGATGAGGTTTTGTTTGTTCATGTTACCCAGGGAGGGAGAGGTAAGTTTTTGACTGGCCAAATCGGGGTATCCCATGACTGTTTCCAAACCATTTCCTTGGCCACCAAAAGATGTGTACGTAGTGAGGTTTGAACATCAGACCTCTTGTGAGGATATCGGGTAGCCTAACCATTAGGCTACTTTGGCGGTGGTTAGTCATTATACTTAACAAATCTCAGTTATATATGCGTGAAGACTGAAAATAACTTCTAAAAAAAGTAGTTTTTTTATATAGCAGATCCTAATAACTTAATTTAAGCGCAAGCAAAACTGCAGAGCATTGCTCTTCTTCCTTCCTTTTTGCGGTTTTTATTGTGCTTTTCTGCTAAAAGTAGTTTTATTTTGCGGTTTTTATTTACTATCAAAGACTAGTAGATAAACCTTACAGTTATGCTTTCTGGTTAACTCACTAAATGAGCTGCACATTCTTTGTTGATACAGCAGTAAATTTGTTTATCATACAAAAAGTTTCATTTTTTTACAAAAACATAACCATCATCATAATTCATAACCCAAGGCTGAAAGGCATCAACAGAAGTACTTTGATAAAAAGTTTGAGACCAAGTACGTAGTATTTGAATCCCCCTTTAAAAAAAGGAGTTACATGTGTGTTCTTTTCTAATCGACCCGACTTGCAAATGGATTTGAGTATAATCCAATGGGATCGATACATCATATATTTTGGGCAAAAGATTTATAGACTAAAGATCTCCAATCAGGTTGGAAAAGTTTAAAAAAAAAACAGAAGATAAACGTCTAGTAACTAATCAACATTGTCGTTTGGCAGAACAAATGGCCATTATTACTACAATTCACACATTTACAATGATAAACCGACGGTTGGGTTGGTACAAATTGAGAATCCGATGAATGACAACGCTTAGCTTCAGCCCCTAACTGGAAGGATTTTAACTTGATTTTGGCAAAGTCTTAAAACATCAATACTAAACAAGGTTTAATTCACACATCAACAGGTTTGGACTTCAGTCATTATACATTACAAACGGAGGCGGTTTCTCTGTTCAGGTTACCCGGGGAGGGCAAGTTTTTAACTCAAATGTACGTGGCCAAACCGGGGTATTCCATGACCGTTTCCGAACACTTTCCCTAGCCACCCCAAGATGTGTTCATAGGCCACTTTGGTGGCGGTTAGACCTTAGTCAATCGTCATTATACTTCACAAAGCTTAGTTATATAGGTGACTGAAACTAACTACTAGTACTAAAAAACGTAGTTTAATTATATAGCAGATCCTAATAACTATAATCTAAGTGCAAGCAAAAAAAAAAAACAGAAGATAAACGTCTAGTAACAAATCAACATCGTCGTTTGGCAGAACAAAAGGCCATTATTACTACAACTCACACATTTACAATGATAAAACCATGGCTAGGTAAACCACAAGTGCGAATCCGATGAATGACAAAGCTAGCTTCAACCCCTAACCAGCTCGATTTTAACTTTATTTTGGCAAAGTCTTAAATTACACAAATACTAAACGAGGTTTAATTCACACATCAACAATAGGTTCATGAATTACAACAGATACACAAAGCACAAAACATCTCACAATAATAACAATCGGTATTCAATCAAAATAGCAAGCCGATCAAAGCCCACACGGGGAAGACAAACAAGAGAAGGATACCAATAGAGTTGGAAATGCCTTTTTCCTTGGTGAATGCATTCTTGAACCCTCCAGAAGCTCTGATATGTTCCTGAAGCAGATAGCATCCAATAGCCAAGCAGATAATCACACCAATCCACCCTGCTCTTACATAGCCAGCAACAAAGCTTGGAGCTATCACAACCAGCATAAGGATTGATCCCGGCAAGTACAAAGAGTCTGCATCAATACAAAAACACTTGAACATAGATCCAATTTTCAACTACAAAAGGTAAATTTGAAAGTAGATCTTATCAAATGAGTTTTCTTATATATCTTCAAGCTTTTTCGATCCGATCTACTAACATATCAAAATAAACAACATCTAAACAAATTGGGCATAATTGAAATAACATCAAATTAGTCTTAAACTCACCTCTAAAATGATCAGGAAAGAACAACCTCACTATGACTCCAACCAAAAGAATCCACCTTCCAATATCACTCCTAAACAAAACCAAAAAAAACAAAACATATAATCAAAAAACACTAACAAAAAAACATGTACAAAATTTATCATATCTTGCTAAAACACTCACCTCAAAATCCCAAACAACCAATTAGGAAATGTCAAGAAAATATAAGGAACCAAGAGTGACGTAAGCATGTTGGTCCTCCAGTTTGTTCGATCCAATATCAACAAGTAACTACATAAAAAAACAAAACAACAAAACATATTAGATCCAATCTTGAAAACATTAAAAATAAGACAAAGATTCATAGTTTGTTAGAAACTGTCCAGTTAGGCCGCGTACATCTGAGTCAAAAACTACTGAAAAAAAAACCTTAGCAAGAAAACCTCATCCGTTTAGCCTTTTATTAATATTTTGTTTGACTTACACAGCTGCGATACAAGCGAACCATTGAAGGCAGGTGGTAATAAAACCACCACTAACACCTAGCTTGATAACGTGATCAGCAAGGTTTCTTGTTGCATCACTGATTTGTTGTAAATCAGAGTTGATTAGTGCTGTTGCTGCTGCTGAGGCTGTTGGATCAGTTGACATCTTTAGGTAGTTACTTAGTCCTTTCACCATTTTGTTTGTTATGAGTTGTGATGATCAGAAATGAGTTTTTTCCAAGAGGAAGAGATGAATCATGTGCATAAATATATACTCTAGTACCTGCCAACAAGTTTTAAAGGCTGTTATGTGGATGTAATGATATATTAAAATAGATAATATTACTGTATATTTTATTTATCTATATTTCTATTAATAATTAATTTTATGGGTATCATCTAGAATATATTCTTAGTTTCAATAAAAAAAATAAAAATAAATAAAAAAATAATTAAAAAAAAAAATCTAGAATATAATAAAGAAATGGTTAAAAAGATGTCTTTTTAACAAGAGTAAAATACACCATTTTTCCTTTTATTTGTACTCAGTATACACACGGAGTCTTAAAAGAAAATAAAATACGCTCAAAGTTCCTGTTGTAAGCGTTAAAAGAAAAATAATTCGATCAACTTAGCAGGTGTTAACCTGGTTAACTGCTCCTCCCGTAAGACATCTTCCGGTCTTGAGGATTCTAAAGCAGCTGCGATTTTACTTATAATCTACAAACTCATGCTCTTTCGAGTTTGATTTATAGATCCAAGATACTACCAAGTAGTATATGAGCTTTACTCAATTTCTAGATTTCTGAAAATACTACTCAAGTATTTCTCTTTTATAAGAAATCTTTCTTTCCAAATATCCGTGATATTTGAATGTATCGCATGTGATGTCCACGCCTTGGTGTCTTTCAACAGACAGCCTTTAAGACTTTTCTCGTACATTAATTATCTGGTAGAAATGTTTCTTTGATTCCACTATCCCAGATAGTCTTTCAATCAAAGTTTTTTGTTACTTTGAACTTCCATCCTAGATGAATTGCGCCAAAGTTCATCAAGCCTAAAGGCTTTTCAAGCATTTCATTCACTTCACTTCACAAGTTCCTCTTCTGAGAACCCATAAAGTATGATCATCCCTTTGATTAAACCAGATAAATTGTTGTCATGGTTTACAGATTATATTTGGGATTACTCTGAGTTTTTCCAAAATTTTCATATTCAAGATTTTAAAATATGAAAGATGCTAAATATGATAAATATCAGAAATAAAATGTTTCAAACCTAAAATATTAAATTAAATTTAAAACAAACCCTGAAACGGGTAATGATCACTTTAAAAGTAAAGACAGAAATTTAAATTTATTTTAAAATCCTAAATCCCAAACAGATTCATGAGCCCGACCGTCAGGATTTTAGTATAGTCCAATGGGTCAATACATCATATTTTTTGGGCAAAGACATATAGACTAAAGATCTCCAATCATGTTGGAAAAATTAAAAAAATAAAAACAAAAGATAAATGTCTAGTAACAAATCAACATTGTCGTTTGGCAAAACAAATGGCCATTATTACTACAGCTAATACATATACATTGATAAACCGACGGTTGGGTAGGTACACGATTGATAATCCGATGAATGACAAGGCTTAGCTTCAACCCTAACCAAAAGGATTTTATCTTGATTTTGGCAAAGTCTTAAAATTCATCATCAAACACCAAACAAGGTTTTATTTCACACATGAACAACACGTTCATGAATTACAACAGATACACGAAGCACAACACATCTCACAAACATTCGGTATTAAATCAAAATATCAAGGCGATCAAAGCCCACACAGGGAAGACAAACAAGAGAACGATACCAATTGTGTTGGAAATGCCGTTGCTCTTGGTGAATGCATTCTTGAACCCACCAGAAGCTCTGATATGTTCCTGAAGCAGATAGCATCCGATAACTAAGCAGATAATCACACCAATCCACCCTGCTCTTACGTAGCCAGCAACAAGATTTGGAGCTATCACAACCAGCATAAGGATTGATCCCGGCAAGAACAAATAGTCTGCATCATTTCACCGTCACAATTAAATAATAATCTCATTTAAGTTTTATTGAGTTCAAGCATGATGATAATATTATTGCAGGATTTTATTAAAAAGAATAAGTAAAAGCTATAAAAAGAATAAGTAAACTGTAGATTTTCATTAAAATAAAATCACCGAACTTCTATCCAAATCAACCTCAAAAAATTTGTGAATCACTTAAAAAAGGGTAAAAGCTATAAATCTTTTATATATTTATACATTAGATAGATTTAAATCAATTTGTAGTTTATAATGAATCTAATGTATAAATACACGAAGCATTTATACCTTTTGAGAAAGGTTTAATATAAATCAAATATTTTCTAAAGATCTAAGGAATCAATCATGGTTATCCATTTTTTATCAAAACAAAAAAATAAACTCACTTTAAAAAAAAAAAAAAAAAAATATATATCAGTAAACCGTTAATCGTTACGCAAAACGAATCATACCATTTCGACGGTAATTAAATCATCTTTCTATCGACGGACACTTCGATATACTTTCGACAATTTTTTTTTTTTTTTTTTAGACGATTTTTTTTTTTTTTTTTTGATTTTTTTCAATTACGTCTGGAAAAATCACATGTGATTCATAAAATCACACATGTAATTTATGAATTTACATGTGATTTGTGATACAAATTACATGTGATTTTTTCAGACGTAACTGAAAAAAAACGAAAAATTCGTTAAAAGTCTATCGAAGCGCCCGTCTACTAAAAGATAAAAAATATACTCGTCCCGATGATGTATTTTTTTCACTTTACGATTTACTGCTTGCAAGATATTTTATTTTTAAAAAAGAGGTTGAAAATGGATTTTCTTTTTTTTTTTTTTTTTTTTTTAAGAAAAAAGTGAGCGGCTATAATCTCTGTTGTAAAAATCGGTTTAGGCGGCCGATTAATCCCTGCATAATAGCTGATCACTCACTAAACGCCTTGATTTATCATAATCGGCCTATTTAATCGGCTTGGTCAAAGATCGCTTAAAAATAAATCAACAAATCTATTAATCGGACAAAATCGCTTAAAAATTGGTCAATGAAATTGCTTAAAAATCGGACAAGATCGCTTAAAAATCGATCAAAAAACCGATTAATCTGAAAAAATGGTCAAATATCACCTAAAAATGGTCAACAAACCGAGTAATATTTATGTTTGACTTTGAACTTTGAAGAATTATGTATTAGGTTTATATTTAAACACTTGAAATATTTTAACTTTGATGCAATATGCTTATCTCATACATATAATATAATATAATTTCTAAAATTACTATTTTTTGCATAAAAATTCTAATCCGATTAATCCCCGATTAATCCCCACCTAACCGATTACTTACTAGGCCTACCCGACCGCCTCACTATCGCCTAGCGATTTTTACAACCTTAGCTATAATTATTTTATTTGATTTTAGATAATTTTGATTCTAGATTGATCTCAACTCTATACCTTTTACCTCATAAAAATAGGTTGATCATTTTTATTTATTTTTTTTTATTATTTTTTTTTTACCAAAGCACATAAATGTATTCGTTAAACTTCAACAAAGTTTAAGCAATCAATACAAAACACTTGAACATAGATCCAATTTTGAGCTACAAAAGCTAAATGTGAAAGTACATTTTATCTTCTTATATATAATCAAGCTTTTTCGATCCGATCTATTAACATATAAAAAAAATCAAAATCTAAACAAATTGGAGATGATTAAAATTTAAAATAAAATCAAATTAGTCCTAAACTCACCTTGAAAATGATGAGGAAAGAACAACCTCACTATTACTCCAACCAAAAGAATCCACCTTCCAATATCACTCCTAAACAAAACCAAAAAGCAATACATTAAAAAAAAAAAAAAAAAAAATGTACACAAATGATCATATCTTGCTAAAACACTCACCTCAAAATCCCAAACAACCAATTAGGAAATGTCAAGAAAACATAAGGAACCAAGAGTGATGTAAGCATGTTAGTCCTCCAGTTTGTTCGATCCAATACCAACAAATAACTGCAAAAAAAAATAATAAATAAATAAATAAAAAATCTTAGAATGGTTAATTGTACGAAAATGTAACTAACTTGTTACTCTTTTCTAGATCTACATAGCATACTTATTTAATTTCAATTTTTTTTTTGTATCGTATTACTAGTTTCGTGTAATTATTTAACCGGTTGTTCTCTTCTAGTTAAATTGCGTATAAATTAAAAGTAAAATCATCAAATAATGCAGAACTGATCACATGATACATCAGAAAGACCGAATTCAAAAAGTATGCTACATACATTACAAAAAATTAGCTACGTAAAACTATAAAAAATGACAAGTTATATACATTTACGTGCAACTAGCCGTTTATTAATAGTTTGTTTGACTTACACAGCTGCGATACAAGCTAACCATTGAAGGCAGGTGGTAATCAAACCACCACTAACACCAAGCTTGATAACGTGATCAGCAAGGTTACTAGCAGCTAGACTGATTTGTTGTAAATCAGAGTTGATTAGTGAAGTTGCTGCTGCTGAGGCTGTTGGATCAGTCGACATCTTTAGGTAGTCACTTACTCCTTTCATCATTTTTTGTTATATGAGTTGTGATGATCAGAAATGAGATATTTTCAAGAGGAAGAGATGAGTTGTGATCATAAATATATAGTGTACTATAGTACCTGCAATCTGCCTAACAAATTTTACTGTCGTTATGTCGATATGATGATACAATAAAGTAGAAATATTACTGTATATTTTGTCTATTTCTTTTAAACACAACCAGAAGTCACTGGTTAAATGCGCCACATCGCCTTTCTATCTCCGACGATCTGACGACGACCAAGTTACCACAGTGGTGACTTGACAATTTTTTTTTTTAATTCAAATATTTTTAAAAACAAAATTAAAATTCATTAATAAAAATACTTAACATTACAACAATAATTAAAAACTTAAACTAATAAAACGTAGACGTTACAATACTTATTAAAAATTGAAACTAATAATCTAAGTTGTGGCGTTCTTTGATTCACGCTTAAGTTGTTCAAGTTTTTTTAGTTGTCGTGCGGGCATATTTGTGTCGAGGGTGTGTTGTAGAAAATTAAATCTTGCGTCCGGTTTGATTGTGCCGCCATGCAAAGTCGGACGTTGGAGCTCAAGTTTCTCCTCTTTCAACTCCTACTCGCCTCGCCTTGCCTCCGCAAGCTCCATCTCTTTCTCGCTTCAACTTTATGTATTCTCTTCCATATTCTTGGTTTTTCCTTACTTGAACTTTTGATCTTGAAAAGTTCTTGGCCATATTAGTAACAAATGAAGCGGGTGGCTCGTGTGCTTTCTTCTTGGTTGCGTCACGACCTTTGGTCGTGATTCTAGTCTCTTCTTCCTCATAATCATCCACGCCTTGGGGATGAAAAGGACCTTTGTTGACCCAGGGTGGTTTCAAGTCCTGGATTTCTTCCGACTAGTCTTGGTGAAAGCAGCATCTCAGCAGTTTTCAAGCGAATGCCCTCTCAAAACTTTCCAACACTCCTTCAATGTAAACTCATGCTTGTGAAGCACACGGTATTCGTTACAAGCCTTTTCATAGTCGTCTTCGTCATTCTCACCGCTTCCGTGATTATCCTTTATATTATCCATAATTGCACAAAAGAAACCAACCATAGAACGAATCATACCCTTCCATTTGGTCGTTATGGAGTCGTAGGTTCTTGTTGAACCAGTTTCACTTTCAAAGTACCCTATCACCTCATCCCAAAACCCACTCCGGTTGATAGAGTTCCCTCTTTCTGAATTTTCTGACACATGTACCCAAGCTCTACAAAGTGCGACCTCTTCTGCTTTTGTCCATGGTTTGACGGGTGCGGTTGCAACATTCTTGCCCTTCCCTTTGTAGCCCGCTTTGTAGCCTTCTTTGATTCGTTGGTGACGCCTCTTCGACATCGCCTTCAACACGAATAGAGCCGTGGTATGAACCGTGCTCGAACCTTGTCCCATCAAGCATCTTGAGTCGGGTATTGTTTAGACGTGTTGCATTGAGCGGAGGAATTTCATAAAATGCTCATAATCCATATCAAGATTAACAGCATGAAGCGGTGAAAACGATTGATTAGGTTGGGAAGATTGTGAGAAATCCATGTTAGGATGATATGACGACCCGCTTGGTGCTTGGTTTTGATTGATACTCGGACGACCCGGTGGGAAATATGGACGATTGACGTAAAATGGGTTTTGATTGTGGTTGGGTTTTGGTAGTCGTGTTTCATAATCAAAATCGGGTGCTTGAAAACGAAGATCCCGATTTTGTGGTGGTGTTAAACCGGTTAATTGAAACGATGGATACGGTGAGAAATTCAAGTTCGGGGAATTTTGGGGAAGTCGGGATCGTCGGGTTTTTGAGTTGGGAGTTTTTCTTTGTGACATGATGAATATTGAAGAGAAGTTGTTTGAATTGTGTTTGAAATTGTGTCTTTAAAAATGTGTTTGAGATTGGTATTTATAATGTTGTAAAAAGTGGTAAAGTTTAATTTTTTTTTAATTACAAACGGGACCTTTTTTTGGAATTTTGTGGCTTTGCCAATCGGTTGAGGAGGCAACCGAGTTCCTCACTTCTCTTCCCCCAACCGATGCCAACCGAAGCCTCCACAACGGCTCAACCTTGCTCGACCGAAGCATGCAACCGACGAAGACCCCTCCCATTGTGCATAGCATTATAGTTATATGTTCAAAAAAGTTCGTAAAGGTACCGCAAATGTCTCGTAAAAGCGTGAGGTTTGGTCATGCTGTCACGTTATGCCACCACACCGTCTTATTTCACGTCTTTTTATAAACTCGATATATATGAAATACCCTATGATATAAATATATAAATATTTTTATATTTTGTGTCGCCTTATGTCACGCCTTATAACCGCAAAAGCTTCACGTTAATCGGAAAAATGTGAGTGTTGGTGATGCCTTCACGTCACGCCTCTTGCTATTTTTAACCTTGAAAGAATATAATCTTAGTGTCCAAAAGAAAGAGAAAAATCTATAATATATTCAAGAAATCGTTTAAATGATTTATTTTTAACAAACTTGTGAAATATATAATTGTGCGTCTAGACTCGACTCGAGTTATTATCAAGCTTTTAAGTAATATATATGATTTTTATATGTATTATTTATATTGGATTTTCTGCATAAGTTTAAAAATGCGTATATACTCAACTTAATTTTATAATTGTATATATATTATTTTAAAAGCTTAAAAATTACATATGTATCTAACTTAACTTAATAATCATATATATATATCCTTTCTAAACCTTCGTAATTACATATATATCCTTCTAAACATCTAATATCATATATATCAAAATAATTATTTAATATAACTTTAAACTCTAAATTATGGTAATTATACTTTTAAAATCACAACAACCACATTTGTTTAGGGGTACGATGTCCTGATGTTCAAATGAACTATATGAACAAAAACAATATATCAAGACAATGTTTAACCTCACGAAAAAGTTCACCTTATCTCATATATAATACAAATACATGAAATAAACTCATCGAATATATCATGATTGTTATATTATATATCACAGATAAAATGTTTACAATGAAAGCGTATATACTAATGCCAACAACTTTATAAATAAAAATAAATATATATTTATTTTTTAATTGTCATGTATTTTAGAGTTGTAAATTTATATTAAATAGTTATTTGGATATATATATGACGTATTTAAGGTTTAGGAATGATATATGTGTAATTAAAAGTTTAGGTTGGATATATGCAATTTTTAATCTTTTAAAATGATATATATGCAAATATGCAATTAAAAGTTTATGTCGGATATATACGCAATTTTAAGCTTTTGCAAGATATATATGCAATTCCTCCTATATTATAAGGGTTTATATGTAAATTTATGGATGTATTGAGCTTTTGAGCCGAGCTCGAACCGAATTCAAATCTTATCTCATATTTCAAATTAGTTGTTTAAAAAAAACACGTTATTAGAAATAATTCAAGCTTTTGAGCTGAGCTCGAGCCTAATTTTAACTTTCTCGAGGCGTGCTTGAGCTTCACTCATTAAAGCTCGCCAAGCTCAAGCCGAACAAAATACTATCGAATCGAGTTTTTGTAAGTTTGTGTATATTGAATAATAATAATGAGAGGTACATCAAGATTATATAAGCTACATAATGGGCCTAACATACAATGGGCCATAAACTAATCCTAATAATAATAGTCTAACACTCCCCCGCAGTTTGAGCGGGAGGAGACCGAACACTCAAGCTGTCACGAAAATCAGTAAACAAGGCGGATGGTAACCCCTTGGTAAAAATATCAGCATACTGAAACCTTGAAGGAACATGTAGAACACGAATTTGACCAGTAGCAACCAAATCACGAACAAAATGAATATCAATCTCAATATGCTTGGTACGCTGATGCTGAACAGGGTTAGAAGACAAGTACACTGCACTCACATTATCACAATAAACAATAGTAGCAGATGACAATGGTGTATGAAGCTCACGTAGTAAATTTCGAAGCCAACATGTCTCGAACAAAGATTGGCAACACCCGATACTCACCTCAAGATCGAACGAGAAATCGTTACCGACGTTTAGAGGACCAGAAAGTAAGTTGTTGCCAAGAAAACACAATACCGATGTAGACCGGCGGTGGTAGGGCAACCACCCAATCAAGATCCGAATAAGCAACCAAGGACTCGATGAGTAGAAGAAAATAATCAGAAACCATAAGCCAAAGTCCCCGAACATACCGTAATATTCGCTGAGAGCGGTGAAATGAGGCTCACGAGGATCATGCATATAAACAAACTCTTTGACAAAGATAAGTAATATCGGGTCTAGTGAAAGTAAGATATCAAGAGAACCCGCAAGACTCGATATAACGAGGATCGAAACGGATCACCGTCAAGACTCAACTTAGACTCGGCGTCAGCTGGAGTCCGGAAGGATTACAACCAACCATATGTGCACGCTCCAAAATCTCCATAGCATACTTACGTTGTGACAAAACATCCCAGACGAGTCACGTGTAATCGACACACCCAAAAATAATCGAGAGAACCCAAATCATTATAGAGAACTCCTTATGCAAAAAGCAATAATCCGTTGTAATAAACTATCGAGGAAGCAAGAAGCACAATATCATCCACATATAGTAGCGTAAAAGCAATATCATCACCACCGCCGGTAAATAAATAAAGAAGAATCACAACGACTCAAGTAAACCCAACGGTAAGAATATAAGCAAGAAACCGTCAAACCATGCCCGAGGCGCCGCTTAAGACCATAAAGAGAACGTCAGAACAAACAAACATAACGGATGCTCGGGATCCCGAAAACCAGTGGTCGATGCATATAAGCAGTTTCACCAAATCACCATGCAAAATGTTGTGAACCGTGATGCGAATCAACACGTTGAACTCCCAAACCGAACCCTCGGGCGATCGTGACCCGTTGTTGTGAACCAAGACACCATTGAATCCTCGTGGTACGCGAGCCCCGTGGAGATGAACCGCAAACCGAACCTTGTGGACACGTTGAACCCCATGGTAGAGTATGGGTGGTGACAGCCATACGGTGAAAACTTTGAACCGTTGGATTTGTTGGTAGGGTAGGAGTAATAAGGGAAATTGGTCGTGGCATGATATGCAACCGGTGTAGTGGTAGAGGTTTGTTTTACAAGTGGTAAATCCCAATTTAGCCAATAATTGTTTCAAAGTATCCATATCCACGTAATCGAACTACGAGGAAGTATTGTAGACTTACCATGTACACCATTGTGAAGATATCACACGCCTCACCAAAACGACAATGACCTTTAGCAAACAAAAACAAGGTTTGTTAACTTTTCCAATGGATTGAGCGGACGCCTAGGAGTATTATTTGCCAACAAGACCATAGGAGAAGCGGAGGTAGCATCCACAAGCGAGTCTTGAACTTTAGACTTCATGCGCATCTCTTGCGTGGTTAACAAAGAACGAACCGTCTTGAGATCGGGAAAGGGTTCCCGACTAGCAATAACGGTTGAAATCACATCATACGTGTTAGGTAAACCTTCAAGTGCAAACGTAACAATATCATCGTTACTAAGTGGAGAACCAAGACCATTCAAAACCAAGGCAATAGACTCAACTTTCTGAAAGTATGCATCAATTGTTAAGTCCCCAAGCTTTAGATTACGTAACTCCGCCTTCAAAGCCATAGCTCGAGGGCGTTTATTGTCTTGAAAAATCCCCTCAAGACACACCCACGCCTCTTTGGCAGATTTGGGATTAAGAGCAACCAACCGATTTTGAAGATTCGAGGCAAGTGTAGAGAAGATCCAAGCCCTAATGATGAAGTCAACCTTGAGCCATTCCGCATCCTTAGTCGGGGGTGGAGGAGGTGTAGTAGGTGAGGACGCCTCTGGATCGACGAGATGATCCAAGATGCCATATCCATGACAAAGGTGAGAAAAATAATATACCCATGATGAGTAATTCATCTCATCAACATCAAGCTTAATCGGAACAAAAGTAGTCAAGTGATTCATGGCCATAAGTTTATCTGATAACGTGAGGACAGGTGGGGGAGGAGTTGTATCCGTAGTCATTGTAGTGAGCGTTTAGGGTTGAGTGGATCGAATAATTATTATTCTGATAACAAACTTGTCGAAAAAAAAAATTGGTCGACAAACAGGTCGAATAAGAACACAAAATAGAAAGTGTTTAGTGGTCGAATAAAACAAAAAAAAAAATTCAACGTTGTGTAGAGTTTAGGAGAATGGAGAACCAATCAGGTGATGGTTTATTGGCCGAATGAATTTTTTTTTTTTTTTTTTTTTTTTTTTTTGGGTATAGTGATCGTTTATGGTTGTGGAATCGACAAATAATTAAAATACTTGGTCGACAACACACTTGGTCGACAAACACACCTCGACAACACACTATGGTCGAGAAACACGAAAGCTAAAAAGCGAAAAAACGCATGGGAGCAATAAAGTGGATCGGTTAGGGTTTGATACCACGTATAAGTTTGTGTATATTGAATAATAATAATGAGAGTGACATCAAGATTATATGTTTACATAACGCCTAACATCTGACGCCATAAACTAATCCTAATAATAATAGTCTAACAGTTTTGTCAAAGTTCAACTCGATTCGACTCATTTACATCCCTATTTGAAAAATCTTATATGTGTCATTTCACATTCAACCTATTAACAAGGAATAGACCTCGCGAGTTCAATTTAAAAGGGTACTAGATGAGCTACATATCATTTCACAAGTTTGATATGAGTCATTACATTTTCAAATTATTAAATTTCAAAAGTGAGTTTAAAAAGCAGTAAAACAAAAACCATTTAAAAAAAAATGGTTATTGCTAGATCAATAAACCGTGTGATTTCATTACTATTTTTTTAACACGTGTAAAAAAAAAGAATATTTAGTTGGCGGATTTCTTTTATTAGACTGTGTTTTTTTTCTTGTATGGGTTAGTTGTGTTTTCGACTCGACATTGCGAGCTGATTAATTTTAAAAAGATTGTTCTTTTTGGATAGCCTGGAGTCGGCGCAGGTGAACCTTCGTGACCACAAAAAGATTAATTTTCTCCCCATTATATTTGAACCCTTAACCTCCTTTTCGAAAAGTTGGTATTATGTACTGTACTATTTGTGTGCTATTTTTTTTCGCAAATATATATTGATTAGACCATAATTTCTTTGCGATACTTTTTGTCTTTTTAAAAGAAAAAAAGGTTTCAAACTTATTTTGTTTTTCTTATAAAACACGAACCATTTTATTGTTATTTTTTTTAGCGTAAATTGCAAAAATCGTCTTTAAAGTTTGGTAAATTACTGAGTTTCGTCCCAAACGTTTAGAAAGTCAAGAATCATCATTTGTGGCAAACTTTTGCAAGAAAATCGTCCCCGACCAACAACGAACGACTAAAATCTTTCTAAACGTTTGCATTTAAACTGCAATTTACCTAAACTTTACGACGATTTTGAAATTTACTCTTTTCTATATTATTTTCGGTTTCTTACATAAACGATCACTTGTGTTGCATAAAGTTTACAATGTTAGTCCGATTTTTTTCCCTTTAACTATCGCCACCCACCGCGACCCACTACCACCGCCACCCGCCACCACCATCATCTCCACCCCACCACCGTCACCCACTACCACCACCCCCATCCACCACCACCGTCACCCACCACCACAACCCCATCCACCACCACTCACAACCACCACCACCACTCACAACCACTACCGCCACCACCATCGCCACTCACCGCGACCTACTATCACCGTCACCCGCCACCACAACCATCTCCACCCCACCACCGTCACCCACTACCACCACCCCCATCCACCACCACTCATAGCCACCACCGTCACCTACTATCACAACCTCATCCACCATCACTCACAACCACCAACGCCACCCACCGCCACTGACCACCACCACCATCGCCACCACACCATCTCCACCCCACCACCTCCACCCACCGCCACTCACCCTTGCGTTAGTAGGTGGTGGTTGTTGTGGGTGGTGGTGGTGGCAGTGAGTGGTGGTAGATGGGATTGTGGTATTGAGTAGCGATGGTGGGGTGGCGATGGTGGTGTGGTCAGTGGCGGTGGTGGATGTGAGTAGTGGTGGTAGTGGGTGGCGGTGGTGGGGTGGCGATGGTGGTGGATGGGGTGGTGGTAGTGGGTGGCGATAGTGGTGGTGGTCAGTGGCGGTGGTGGTTGTGAGTGGTGGTGGATGGGTGTGTGGTGAGTGACGGTTGTGGTGGATGGGTGGTGGTAGTGGATGACGGTGGTGGGGTGAGATGATGGTGGTGGCGGTGGCGGTGGTAGTGGGTCGCGATGGGTGGCGATGGTTAAAAAAAAATAAAAATCGAGACTAACATTATAAAACTTCAGACAACACAAGTGATCATTTATATAAAAGCGAAAATAATATGAAAAAATAAATTGCAAAATCGTCTTAAAGTTTGGTAAATGCGAGTTTCGTCCCAAACGTTTAGAAAGGATTTTAGTCATTTGTTGTTGGTCGTGGACGATTTTCGCCTAAAAGTTTCCCAGGGCGACGCTGCAGACTTTCTAAACGTTTGTATTTAAACTCGTAATTTAATAAACTTTACGACGATTTTGCAATTTACTCTTTTTTATGTTATTATTATTTTTTTTTTTAGTATGTATAAAGTAGCGGAGTTTATTGGTCGACAATTTTAGAAAGTGGTTTTTTTTATCAAAAACTAAATTTAGAATTTACTCTTTTCAAAGATAATATTATCACGCATCTAATATTTTGTACAATCTATTCTATGACCTAGCGTGACCCACATGATTTCGTGTCGACATATTTTTTAAAATAAAATAATTAATTAATTAATTAGGAAAATGTTGCAAAAGCAATGATGTGGCTGATAACTAGCAAATCTAAATGCCACGTATTAATTTGGATATAGATAAGTGTGGGGGTCTTTTTCAGCCATGACCATTCGATTTTTGCCAGCTGACATGTCGACGTGCTGTCCCATAATTCAACTCGAATTTGTTTTTTAAAGTAAAAAATACACGTTTAATAAACAATAATTATAAGATTGAGATACTCTCATGTTCAATTGAATATGATAGATAATGTTGTGTTTGTTGTGATTGTACATTGTCATTATTGCAAAGCATTTATTTTATTTTAATTCAAATATACAATTACAACAAGCACAACATTACTTGTTCAAGCAAACATGAATGAGAGGATCTCAATCCATAATTATACTTATAAATTACCTCATTAATGAGCATGAAATTTCGTTATTTTGTTATCCAAACAAAGTATAACCAAATGGTCAATACTCGAGAATCGAGATTATCTTGTGAAGTTTTTACTTTCAAGCCTTACAAACAGCAACTATAGAACTAGCCTTATGCGCAAAGTTTGACGAAGAGGACTTTACAAGAAAATAGTCAGTTCTTTTAAAGCACTGAACCAACTTAAGCATTGTATTCACATATTGTCTTTGAGGGTAGGATATAATATGGGTCATGTTAATGAGGCACCTCATACAGGGGGTGTTGGAGTGTTGTACTTTCCTAATTATTGGGTGAGGTGATTTGGGAATGTTTTTTCTCGATTTTCGTGACAAAGTCTTAAAAGAGTTGTTATTTTGGATGTTTGGTTAGCTGTGGTGACAGTTGTTTTTTACAAGTTTTTTTGGGTGCTTGGTTAGTGTTATAAGGTTTATTTTTTTTGTAACTTTTATAACGTTTAGTTTTATAAAATGGTTTTACAACTTTTTTTTTTTTTTTTTTTTTTTTACAACTTTTTACAAGTTTTTTACGGTTTATAACTTTAAAAAAAAAACGTAGTCGGAAAATTTTTGAGGCTCAGATTCGAAGGATGCAAAGTGAGATTTTATCTCAATTTACCGTCCATTCGGTTTCGGTTATCATCATCGCCTCGGAAAATTTTAAGGCTAAAAAATCATCATCGCCTCGGAAAATTTTAAAGCTCAAATTCGAAGGTTGCAAAATGAGATAAAAATCTCACTTTACCGTCCATTCGGTTTCAGTTATCATCATCGCCTCACAAGTCTCACAAGTTCAAAACTGCACAAGTCACAAGCTTATCAAACTGCACAAGTCACAAGTTCACAGATTATCAAAATGTGCTCAAGCCTCACAAGTTCAAAACTGCACAAGTCTCACAAGCTCAAAACTGCACAAGTCACAACATGTTCTCAAAGGGTCAGTCTAACCAAGCACCAACACGTTTTCAATGTGCAAGTGGTAAGTAGGATTCCCAACTGCAAAAGTAAACAAGATTCTCAAACTGCAGGCATTTCAGGCTTATAATGCCATAAGAAAGCAACAACACCAACCAGCTGTTAGGTCACTAGTTTTACAACACAAGCACAATAGAAAGAGATAGAGAAGAGATAGGATGAACAAACCACACAACCAATACGCGTAGGAATAATGAAGAGTTATGCGTGAGTATTAAAAGAGTGAATTGAACAACCAACCCTCAAGTGAGGGTTATTACATAGTATTTATAGGAGGGAAGCTAGGGCAACACTCCTAGTCCCTTCCTTTCTCCCATGGGCTGGGCCAAGCTCGTGGGCCTTCTACATAAGCTTAAGGCTAATAACAAACATAAAGGCCATAACTAAGCTAACTATTACATATGAATCACTAACACTGATTAAGGTTTAGGAGTGATTTCAACAATCTCCCCAAGTGCTAGTGATGAATGAGTGTAAACAGTGAAGGTAATCGATGTAATAGTAGCTTTGACGTCTTCGACATTCTTCTTCTTATGAGAAGAATTGCCTTGATTCGAACAATCTCCCAGTGTAGAAATTGTTTTCTTTAAGCAGCTTTTTCTTTGACGTCATCTTTAACTTTGTTCTTTGATCGGTGTTCTTTGTGATGGTAGTGATAGTATGTTGTTGTTATGCGCATCAAGTCTCGCCTCAGTGCCTTCACGCCCACGTCATTCTTCAACATGCTCACACGCCTTTAACGCTTGATAACAAAGGTCTTGTGAAGTTCTTTAAGTCTTTAACTTTGTAGATTCTTTGGATCGACGAAGAATCATTCGACTTTGTGTTGTTTTTGGATAGAACTTCCATTAGTGATGATGTTGGCATGAGCATGTGAAGAATCTGCACGATCATTCCGCCCGTAGCTTCCATAAGAAAACATGAAAACGGTTAGTAATAAGCGGATTAAGACTTACAAGTTTGAACTCGAGAGTGTTAACGAGATAGTGTGAAAACACAACTCTAATTCTCACAAAGGCCGTTTCGAACCGGAGTCCCACAAGTGAGATAACGCGATGTACCGAAGCACACCTCTGATTCGGATGAGTCGCCGAGGTACACCGAGCCATCGCCTCACGATCGTAGACCATTTGAGACACACTAAGCGTAATCCGCGGGAGTTACCGGGTGACCGTCGGGGTTGTTTGATGTTGACCCGGCGGAGTTTCCATTCAATCATCGAGGATCGCGATGTGAACCTCTCATAAATGTTCTCGACATTGCTAAGATCGTGAAGGACTCGATAACGCACCATCGATGTTCTTATTGTTGAACATCAGTGATGAAATGTCAAGTGTACCTAAGAGATCTTTTGATGAATCTCGTGGCTCTAGACTCAATAGTGCATTTTGGTTTTCCGAGCGGAGACTAGGGAGAGGTCTCCTTCTTCAATACCAAAGAATCTCTAAGAGAAAGCCGATAGATTATGTAGGGTTCCACGTGAGAATGAAACAAGCTTCTTTCGGGAGAAACTTGAGTGGCTAAGAAGGTTTAGTGCATGCGCCATCGGGTCCATGACGACTTTTAATCTTCAATACGGCGCCACTAAGTCGACAACCACTAGTATATGAATTGAACCGATTATGCGCCTAAGTTGAATAATTTGGAGGGCTATTTCTTTTCATCATTTTCTTTGCATTTTGATAACGCTACACGCGTCGTTTGGGGTCAAGGAAACTTCCTTTTCTTCGAGCAAGTTTTATAACACCCTAGGCAGTGAACCTAATCGTTGTAGTGTAGTAATTAGGGTAAGCCACGGGTATTGATATCGTTCTCTAGGGGAATAGGAATGCTAGTAATGAGTTACTACGCTAAGGTTAAGGTTGAGGAAGATTATTTTTGTATCTTTTTATATTTTATGAAATGGAAAGGTACGAATCTCGGGTATTGGATTTGGGGGGGTTTGGTATTTCTACCGATTACTCTACTATTATCTAATTATCTAAACTAAGGTTGTGGGAGTCTATGTCTAATTAATGTGTGCTCGTATGATAAGTTAAAGATGTGTTTACTTAGGTTGTACTACTCCTTAATTATCTCCTATTGATGGTTGAATGTCACGTCTTATTCTTAGTTGCGTTGTGTGTCTAAAGTTGTAGGGTGTCGTTTCTCCCAACTCTTTGAACTTACCAAAGGGTCTCGTCTACAAACCCACTGGGATGATAAACTCCTACTCTAAGGCGCTCTTTGGATGGTTTAGCCTACAACTACTCGGTAATTATATTCTAAGGTTCACAAAGATGAATCAAGCATTAAGTACACAACGAATGACCTATCGCATTACTAGATCATTAATCAACTAAGATAAGAAACAACCAATCAATATTCAATAATTAAGTTTCATACTTTCTAAGCAAACACACAAATAAATTAGCGGGACATGGAGAACATGCAAGCATACACACAAATAATCAAAGACATAATTGAATTAATGAAGTAAAGACTTATCTTGATGTAAGATAGGGTCTAAAACCCTAAAATCTTGTACAAGACACCTTAGGTTCGGTTTTAGGTTTTACCCAAAGACTCTCCACACAAGACCGAAAAATTCGGATTCTATATATAAGATTACAATTGCGACGCCACCTTATGTTTAGTGACGCCGTCGTGTCGCCATCATTAGGGTTTCGTCTTGGCCACGTTAACCTTGCGACGGCGTCACCTTATGTCCGCGACGCCGTCCTCTTCGCTTTTCCGACGTCGTTCGGATTGCATCTAGGCCGTCCCGAGTAGCGACGGCCTACTCTTTCACAACTAGACGTCGTCACTTGAAAATACGAGTTTTGAGTCTGTATCGTCACAAAAATCTTGGGACGGCGCCGCCATTAGCACCGACGCCGTCGCCTTCTAATTTCAAAGAATCTGTGAGTGTCTTGATTTTGACTTTGGCCATTTTCTTCATATATTCGCGCCTTTTCGTCCAAATAAGTGCCATTCCAAAGATTTTGCCTTCACGAGACCTAAAAAGTGAAAAGGAACGATATTAAGCAATAACGGATACAAAAGTGATCAAATAAGGACTTAAACGACCCTCAAAATGGTACCTTTAAAACCTTATCAAATATCCCTACACTTGTTATTTGCTTGTCCTCAAGCAAATGTGCTTTTAGCCAATTAATTTATAAGTTAGGGGTCATGAAGCATTAATTCAAAACGGTCCACAACACATATAAGCCCCAGAAAGTCATAACAAGCACGGAATTACATACTAGCACCTCACATGGGGTGTTTGGATACTCACATCTCTCTCGGTGTATATATGAAATATAACAAATAGGAAATGGAAGATAAACACTCATTAACCGGTCCTAGTACATAGATTACCATAGGCTTGAGAATAGATCAAACCTCCATCGATTTGGCGTAAGCACCTAGGAAAGACTACTAAAGAGGTCTTTTAAAGGGTTGTAATGTTAGGCTTACGGTAGGGAAATAAAGGGTTTGGTGGGATAGGCTATTTAGTGGTGGCAAGTCAAAAATCTCTATGTTAAATGCATATGAAGAATGGCGTTGCTAAGCCAAGACTCGACACTCTAAACTCTAGATAACTGAAATAAACAAACATAAATTTAAATGATAGATGTAGGATGGTAGCCCGTATTTTTTTTTCACTCTATTTTTTTTTCCGATTTTTTTTTTTTTTTTTTTTTTTTTTCATACACTTTCACTCTACCATCATCTAAGATAACATCAAAATACTAGGGATTTATAAGCATATCCCTACACTTGAGTTTTTATTACTCTAACACTAATTTGACCCGAATTGAAAAGATCAAAACACTTGGGGTACATTATTATGCAAACAAAGGGAATTTGAATTTAATGTTCCCTTCCCGTCATTTCATAAACTTTAACTTTTCCCATGAATCCCAATCGTCCCAAAACTATATACAAAGGATATGACTTGACTTAGCAACTTATGCAAGCAACTAGATAATTGAACTAAGGGTTTAGGGTGATAACAAACATTTGCACTAAAAGTGAGTGCATAAGGGGTAGGCTAAGGCGATTTGGGTGTATATTTGGGGGTGGGGTGTAAACAATGCTCTTCATTGATATTCCTAAAACCGAAACATCACGAGAACCGCGAAAAGGATAGGCTCGAGGGTTAACTAGGGGTATCGTGTACTAAAGATGAGTACAACGCAGGGTGTGGGGATTACTCAACCGATGTGGAAGAAGTAATTATATTACTGGTATCAAACAAGGGTTATCCTAATGCCTCTTATCATTTAGTTATTCCTAACTACACAAGTGTAGTCTCACTTGCGATCTCGGAATGCATCACAAAACAAGTTCTAGAATCTAATATACTACCGGTTCACACTCTAAGCATTAAAGATGAATGCTTTAATTCCTACTAATCTAAGGGCGATCCTCACATTTTGGGTGGAATTTGGGTGGTAAAGGGTTTTTGTGCTAGTCATATAACTTCCTATCCATGAGACGCTTTTGTTAAGACTAATGGCCCACTCCTATATGTCATAAAAAAAAAATTTAATTTGGTGCCAAAATTACCCTAACCGACATTTTCTCATGGTTTATTACACAATCACAATTGGACAAAGCAAATAATCAAGGATAAGCATAGTTTCAAAGTTTCCGTTTTATTTTCCCTCCCTACACTTAAACTGAACATTGTCCCCAATGTTCCCCGAAAGTATCAAAGTTATGATAAAAGAAGGTAATTAAAAACGAAAGAAACTAATACTCCCCGATTAGCTCGGTAGGATCCGTGTAAAGTGGTGGTTAAACTTTTCAAGAAGAATTATTGCGTGAAAAGCTCCTCCAATCTTATGTAACTTCTTCTTGACAAACTAAACTCGCACACTTGAAGAAAACAAACGAAACCTTCGCAGTAAAATCGGCGGTAATAATATATAAGACTCGATTTAAACTAGGATATAATGCTTGTGGAATGGATGTTTCTGAATTTCTAAGAAAATTAAGACCGAAAATTCCAAAATTTATAAGTAGCTCGTAAAACGAGAAAAAGTAATCTAATGTTTTACTCCTTCTCGACGCCGTCAGTTGCAATCTCGACGCCGTCAGTTATCCCGACAAAACCGGTCTGCGATTTTGGAAAAATTCGGAAAATTTACATCTTTAGAATCTGGAAAAATATCGCAAAACATCCATTATGACTCGATACAAGCATTTGACTCGAACAAACAAACATAAATATCTTTTAGTTAATTTTTATTCTCATGTTTACGTTTCTTTTGGCGTGTGTAATCCTCCCTACACTTATCCCTTACGTAAAATACCTTTATATGCAATTAAGACGAGGTTAAAAACAAAATAAAGCATTTTACAAATTTAAACATGAGGATAAACAATTAATAAAAGAAATATGACACTAACAAGCAAACAATTAAGCATGGGTTGCCTCCCACGTAAGCGCTTTTCTTTATTTAAGAGTCTTGTAGCTAGACTCGTAGTCGTGCTCCCACGCTTTCTCATTACCGCCTCTTGATGGTCTCTAATGGGGATTCCATGTTGTAGAAGTGCCAAAATGCGCTTCTAAGAGTTCATCCTCTCCCCAATCGGTCCTATATTCCGTCCTAGGCTCAAGCAATCCTTATAGAATCCGAAAATCTTAGCCATAACATAATCAACACCTTTCTCCCTATCCTCATCATTCCTATAATAGACCGACAGTTTAAGTTCCTTTTCATCATTATAGAGTGATGAAAACTTCTCAATCTTAAACGGCATTTGGTAAGCAATGTCATCGATCTCATTCTTGAATCGCACTACTCCTAACGAGGGTCATAGGTCATCCGGTGCTTTCTATGAAAGGTTTTCCTAGAATAACATGGGACAAGCTAGGGTCTATGGCGTGCTAATATCATCCACAATTATGAAGTCCGTAGGAACGTGAAACTACCTACATAAACGGGCAATCCCTTAACTCTACCAAGAAAATTGCAACCAACATTAGGATCATTGGGGTCTTGCCTAGTTGGAATAGGCTTCTTCAATATCCAATTGTAATAGGTGCTAGTCATTATGTTGATTGGGATTTGCGATCAATGTAGGCTTTGCCACAAAAAGGTGTCCTATGACACATGGTATGTTAAGATTCCAAGGGTTCCCAAACTTGATTCGAGGACTTTTCCTAACATACATGTGACGGAGGTCACGCACTAAGTGAGGGTAGCGAGATAGTTCTTCTTCCGTAGAAAATTTGTTGAAATAGTCAATGTCTTCTTCATCTACTTCCTCGGGTGTTTCATCATCCACAAGTGTATAGTCCTCTTCGTCATTTGTTTCATTAGGTTCAACTAAGGCGATGGTATTGACGAATGGACGTGCCGCTAGCTTGCTTGGATCCTTAATCTCTATACCTAAAGGCTCGGGAGTTGAGATAGCACTAACCTTCTTATCACTATTAGCTATGGCTTTCAAAAGGTTGTCTATTTTCCTATCCATCTCGGCTTGTTGATGGTTAAAGCGGTCCGAGAGCTTAGCCATTTGGGTTTCTTGGGATGCAACTAGGTTTTGCAACATCCCTTCGACATTTTGTTGGTCGGGACCGTTAGGTGGGGCCATGAGAAATCATTAGAGGTGAATTCTTTGGTTTGTCCCAGAGAAATCGGGCTTGCCTTTCCATGCCTCTCGGGTTTCATTAAAATTCCTACGTCCGGGTATTGTAGGAATCTTCCTCCCGCTCCATTAATCGTGAGGATGCGAGTCAACGGAAGCATGTTCTGGGAGGCGAGTGCTATGCGGCGTGTTATGAGGATCACAACACGGCTCACACGAGGAAGAAGCTTTGTTCACATGGTGTGAAGATTTAGGAGTTTCAGATGAGCTCACGAGGAATCTAACTTGATCTTCAAGTTCGATCATCCCACGATCGGAAGGAGGCAAAGAGATTGCCTTAACGGTCTTGGGCGACTCACGGGGTCATCCTAACTTTCGTTGTCATAGAGGCGAGGTCCTCTATTATACCCCATGATTCTTCTGCGGTGAGATCACTAAGTTTTCCACCGCCGCTTGGTCAATGGATCGCTTAGTGGGGAAGTTGACATGATCATAACAGATTTGGACTTGGAGCCAAAGATCAATGCCGTGATGAGGACTTTATGAAGTAAGTCCTTGAATCGGGTCCATGCTTCGTAAAGAGATTCACCTTTACGTTGTTGGAACATCAAGATGTCATTCCTAAGCTTAGTGGTTCTCCCGGTGGGAAAAATTGAGCAAGAAGCGAGAGGTAAGATCATCCCAACTTGAGATGGAGCCATGGAAGTCGCTCGAGCCAATTACTAGCTTGGTCCCGTAGAGAATGGAAGAGACGCAGCGTGGTCTCCCGAGTAGTAGCATCAAGGTCGATGGAATCGACAATTTTGAGGAAATCCTCGATGTCGATTTGGATCTTGAACGAAGTCCATGGAATGCACATCCGTTTTGCACCAACCGGATGGTGTCGGATCGCAGGGCCGTAGTTTGGGCTTGGTCGGGAAGCTCAATGGTGTTCCTATAGCCTAGGTGGCTTGGTCTCGAGTATTCACCAAGAGTACGGGCTCTTGGCGGGTCATTTGGTGGTGGGTTGATGAATGGTAGTGGGTTATCACCTTCCATGATGAAAAGTGATAAGATTACGAACAAAAGTCACGAAGAAGGGGGATAGACTAAGAGAAAGCTAAAAATAAGAAAAATTTACTTGATAGGAATCAAGCAAAGAAACCTAAGCGAAGGTGGACTACTAACTAGCTATTCTATTCCCAAGAACGGCGCCAAAAACTTGATAACGCTACACGCGTCGTTCGGGTCAAGGAAACTTTCTTTTCTTGAGCAAGTTTTATAACACCCAGCGATGAACCTAATCGTTGTAGTGTAGTAATTAGGGTAAGCCACGGGTATTGATATCGTTCTCTGGGGAATAGGAATGCTATTAAGGAGTTACTACGCTAAGGTTAAGGTTGAGGAAGATTATTTTGTATCTTTTATATTTTATGAAATGGAAAGGTACGAATCTCGGGTATTGGATTTGGGGGTTTGGTATTTCACCGATTACTCTACTATTATCTAATTATCTAAACTAAGGTTGTGGGAGTCTATGTCTAATTAATGTGTGCTCGTATGATAAGTTAAAGATGTGTTTACTTAGGTTGTACTACTCCTTAATTATCTCCTATTGATGGTTGAATGTCACGTCTTATTCTTAGTTGCGTTGTGTGTCTAAAGTTGTAGGGTATGCGTTTCTCCCTAACTCTTTGAACTTACCAAAGGGTCTCGTCTACAAACCCACTAGGGATGATAAACTCCTACTCTAAGGCGCTCTTTGGATGGTTTAGCCTACAACTACTCAGGTAATTATATTCTAAGGTTCACAAAGATGAATCAAGCATTAAGTACACAACGAATGACCTATCGCATTACTAGATCATTAATCAACTAAGATAAGAAACAACCAATCAATATTCAATAATTAAGTTTCATACTTTCTAAGCAAACACACAAATAAATTAATCGGACATGAAGAACATGCAAGCATACACACAAATAATCAAAGACATAATTGAATTAATGAAGTAAAGACTTATCTTGATGTAAGATAGGGTTTAAAACCCTAAAATACTGTACAAGACACCTTAGGTTCGGTTTTAGGTTTTACCCAAAGACTCTCCACACAAGACCGAAAAATTCGGATTCTATATATAAGATTACAATTGCGACGGCGCCACCTTATGTTTAGTGACGCCGCCGTGTCGCCGTCATTAGGGTTTCGTCTCGCCACGTTAACCTTGCGACGGCGTCACCTTATGTCCGCGACGCCGTCCTCTTGACCGGCGTCGTCTGGATTGCATCTAGGCCGTCCGAGTAGCGACGGCCTACTCTTTCACAACTAGACGTCGTCACTTGAAAATACGAGTTTTGAGTCCCGATCGTCACAAAAATCTTGGGACAGGCGTCGCCATTAGCTTTTGACGCCGCCGCCTTCTAATTTCAAAGCTGTCGGTGTCTCGATTTTGACTTTGGCCATTTTCTTCATATATTCGCGCCTTTTCGTCCAAATAAGTGCCATTTCAAAGATTTTGCCTTCACGAGACCTAAAAGTGAAAAGGAACGATATTAAGCAATAACGGATACAAAGTGATCAAATAAGGACTTAAACGACCCTCAAAATGGTACCTTTTAAAACCTTATCACATTTCTTTTTAATTCTTCAACTCCTTCTTTCTCCGATTCTCATTTTCTCATTTGTTTTTATAATCATACCTAAGGACTTCTAAGTACTAACTATTTGTGATGTCCTTGGGTAGATCCCTCCGGCTCTGGCGGATCATAGGACGGTTATTCCTAACCTTAGTCACCTTATAACTCCATGACTAACCTATGTTGCCATAAAACCAATTATTCAAGAAAATCTCTCACAACGGTTATGATTGTAAAACATTTTGTACCACTGTAAGAGTTTGATCTTTTGCAGAAATACTCCCTCCACATGTGCTTAAGAGTTTTACGAAATCGCACAAGTGAGGAAAGAGCAAGACTTTATGAATTGATCAACTCAAGATAGACAATTCCCTGAGGAACACGGTTACGTTGCATAGTTAAAGAGATACATTGTCAGCTTTTAGGTGACAACTAGCTCTAATAACTACCTTGAAGGTGTGGACAAACCTCGAAAGGTTGTCAAAGCCGTCAAAGTTCATGTCTATCAAGAGCTTCTCGAATAGGTACAATTTACTTGGATAAGTCTTTGGAAGACAAATCTTTTCAATGTAAGACTGTTCAAATCTCGTCAATTCATGGGTTAAGTCTTTTCACACGATGATTCAATAGCAATATCACAACATATTTCTTATCACATAATTCTCTCCCCCTCAAAAATGGCATATAAAATGTTATTTTTGAAAAGTTGATAATAAATATGACCATTTCGAGTGTTGCGGGAAGAGTGACACAAAGAACATTTTGGTGAACAAAGTTTTAACTCAAAATACTCCCCCTCAACTAGTGATATAAACGGTTGAGGTTTTGAAAATCATACGAGGAATTACTTGTTCTTATGAGTAAAACCTTTGAAAAGTGAAAGGTTTGATAAGGTTTACTCAAAAGTAAACTTTCGCTCCTTGTATAAGGATTGTGGTGAAGCGTACCACGTGGTCCTTTCTTGACAATTACGGGTTGTACATCGTTATGTGCACAAGCCATAGTCATAATAAATCATACATCCAAAATATTATGAAATAGAAGCGATTCAAGGGTACCAGAAGTCCATCAAGCTTGCCGGGGAATGCGAGCAGGCGTTGATGGCGGCGAGAGCAATCACGGGACGACCTCCTACAAAGCTCTCTAATGTTACAGGCGATCCTTCGATACAACCTTTCATCAATCATAGTGATGATCCTCTTCACATCCCTTCGATCCCGAGAATTCCATCGCCGGAGACCCAATGCCTTCATGTATCGCCTTCAACCGATAAGCCAAGCCATCCCTAACCTTCTTCAATGTGTGATCCCCAATTTGTGAAGATCACTACACGCCATCAAGCAATTTTGTTGAAGTTCACTGCGATAAACGGCGCGAATGGTTTCTTGATGAGGGTGTATTGTGAAAGCCGGTTGATGTCGGGAAGATCTAGGCGTGGTGGAGTGAAGTTGACACGAGTCCGATATGATTCAACCGCAGTCGGAGATCTTCTACACGTTCTTTGATGACTATGCTTCGATGAAGATAAGCAAGGACTTGATGAATTCACGTTGTACTTGATTGAAAATTATCTCATGCGACCACATACTTTGGCAAGGTACATGTCTTCAATGTCGTTGATAGACAAATTCTCAAAGTCCGCTTCAGAGAATGCATAATCCCTTTCGTCTTGTCTTTTGACCACGATATTCTTGAGAAAGTGTAGTCCCATTTAGGCGAAAGATCAACATGTTTAATGGCCACGATTGCTTTGGTATTGAACACTTCATGTTGAGACTTACGAACACGGCGACACGTAGTAGATTAGTCGGCGTTCCCACCCAATGGTGAATCCCATACAATGCATCACGGTCATATACTTCCACATTGTTGGAGAACATGTGGTTAGCCACTCCTCGATGGCTATCGGTTAGAGTATATGGTCTTGGGAATGGAAGTGTCGAGATGTCGCGTATTTCCTTGAACCATCGCCACCGTGTAGAAGAAATTCCAAGTCTTTGTTGAAGAAATATCGGAATGGAATCCTAGGTCGATCTGGTTGGCCAATTGTTGGTAGAGGTTTAGACCGATCGGTGTAATATGGAGGGTTGTCCGTTTGGTGAAGTCGATGTTTGCTTGGGTTGAGCCAATCCATGTTGTTAGACATAGCTTGTGCTATATTATCAAGATGATACTCAACTTCAATAGCACTTTCCGAGTCGTCCTTGAGCGGTTGAAATGCTTCATTCTTGATTCGCTTCAACTCGGATTTCATCATCTTTTCACACGGAATTTCTCTTGCAAGAACTTAGCATGCTCCAATGTACTACCGTCTTCGGATCTTGACCTTGGTGGATAGGGAGTAGAATTAACAAGTGTAGAAAACCGATCAATTCATCGGTTTCATCTTCATCTAGCCATGATCGACGTCGACCTTTAGCGCCTTCTTCTTTTTCTTAGGCACGGATGAGGATTACGGTTTCTTAACTTTGTCGGGAGAGGTGGGTTGTTGTTGGGGCTCATGGAATTCCTCATCGTCACCACCGTATACTCAAAGTGATCACCGGTTTTACGAGTCTCGGGTGGTAACTCGAAAGAATCACGAGGTTTTTCAAGAGTAGAGCGAGGAGGAGACCTTTGTTGAAATGGAGTCCGTTGGGGTGGAGGTTGCATAGAAGATGATTCACCGACTTCTTGAGCGTTTATGCTCGTCATTCTTATCGATCCTTATCTTTATCGTCGCGTGGACGCTTAGGCCTTCGACTTCTTCTCCGCATGCCGATTTTAGTTGGTATTCGAGAATGCTTCAAACAATTTACCTTCGTAGGAGGCAAATGTTGCATATCGTTCGACATTTGAGCTACCGGTAGGTTAACCAATTCGACATCCGAGAAGATTATGGGATCAACTGGATTGATGCTCACATGCATTGGAGTTGATTTCATAGTCATTTGGCGGTGTAAGAGATTCGGATAGAGTTGTTTGGTGAACAACTCACTTGTAATTCGTGGCGATGTCGAGAAGGTACTTGTGAGTGTATCCTTTGATCATCTCGTCCATTTTCCTTGAAGATCATCTTTCATGAGCTTCGAACATACTCCTTTCAACTTTCATCTCGTCATTCTCGTCATGAAGATCTTGTATTTGATCGTGAAAATTCATTTTCTTGTAGAGCGCGTCTTTCTTTCGACTGTTTGATGATTTAACGATTCGTGTCTTAGCTTGAGAAATCCAAGATGTAGTTGGCTTCTTCACTGATTTGGATGTTGATTTGGTTGATCTTTTTGATGGTGGTTGTGAGGAGTGAGAAGATGAATCCGATGATGATGAGATGTGAGGAGATTCCGGGTCCTTTAGTGGTTCAGAAGTTTCCTTCTTTGAGCGTAGAGGTGGCAAAATGGTTGGGTCGGGTTGGGTCTTGGGTCTTAGATAGGTATGGGTCTATATGGGTATGGGTCTAGATGGGTCACTTGGAATGATGGGTCTAGATGGGTATGGGTATAAATGGGTAAGAGTCGGGTCGGGTCGGGTTTTTTTGGGTTTTTGCTAGTTTTTTTTTCTTTTCATCATGGAACATTAATTAATTATTGTAAACAAAGACAAAAAGTATTCAATACCAATTTTTTTACGTTTTCGTCAGTTTTTAAACGTTTTCGTCCGTTTTTTTAAATTTACCCCCGTTTTTTCACGTTTTCGTTCGCGTGTTTACGTTTTTGTCCGTTTTTACACATTTTCGTCTGTTTTTTTTGTTTTCGTCCATTTTTTAATGTTCTTGTTTGTTTTCGCACGATTTCTTCAGGTTTTTTTTATTTTTTACTTTTTGACCGTTTTTGCACGTTTTCGTCAGGTTTTTTTTCGTTTTTGTCCGCTTTACACGTTTTCGTCCGGTTTTACGTTACGCGTCGGTTTTACGTTTTCGTCCGTTTTACGTTTTGTCTGCTTTTTTACGTTTCGTCCGGTTTTACGTTTTCGTCCGTTTTACGTTTTTCGTTTTACGTTTCGTCCATTTTTTAATTTTCGCCCGCGTTTTACGTTTTCGTCCGTTTTTACGTTTTGTCCGTTTTACACATTTAAATCTGTTTTGTTACGTTTTGCCCGTTTCACACGTTTCGTCGGTTTTTCGTTTTGCCATTTTTAATGTTTTCGTCCGCTTTTTACGTTTTACGTTTTCGTGCTTTTTTTACTTTTTCGTCCGTTTTAACGTTCTTTAACGTTTTGTCCGTTTTGCACATTTCGTCCCGTTTTATGTTTTATCCGTTTTACTCGTTTTCGTTAGTTATTTTACTTTTTGTCCGTTTTACGTTTAGCCCATTTTACGTTTCGTCGGTTTTACGTTTTCGTCCGTTTTTCGTTTTGTCCGTTTTACGTTTCGTCTGCTTTGTTACGTTTTGCCCGTTTCACACGTTTTCCTCTTTTTACGCCGCCCGTTTTTTAACGTTTTCGTCCGCTTTTTTACGATTTTGTCCGTTTTTACACGTTTCGTCTTTTTTTTTACGTTTTCGTCCGTATTTGCACGTTCTTTAACGCTTTTGTCCGTTTTGCGTTTTCGTCCGTTTTTGTTTTATCCGTTTTACGTTTCGTTAGTTATTTTACGTTTTGTCCGTTTTACGTTCCGCCAATTTTATTACGTTTTCGTTCGTTTTTACGTTTTCGTCGGTTTTATACGCCGTCCGTTTTACGTTTTCGCCCGTTTTTGGCGTTTTGTCCGCTTTTACGTTATTGTCCGTTTTACGTTTCGTCTTTTTACGTTTTCATCCGTTTTTACATTATTTTACGATTTTTTGTTTGCACGTTTTAAATACGTTTTTTACGTTTTATTCGTTTTACGTTTTCGTCCGATTTTTTATCTTTTATCCGTTTTACGTTTATGTCCGTTTTGTTCGTTTATACGTTTCCGTCCATTTTATTACGTTTTCGTATGCTTTTACGTTTTCATCAGTTTTATCGTTTTAGTTCGCTTTTATGTTTTGTCCGGTTTACGTTTTCATCTGTTTTTACGTTTTCGTCCGCTTTTAATGTTCTTGTCTGCCGCACGATTTCTTGAGGTTTTTTTTCTCTTTACTTTTTGACCGTTTTACACATTTTTTGTTTTATCCGTTTTACGTTTTAAATACATTTTTTCAAAACGTCTTGACGAAAACGTAAAACAGAAAACGCAAAACCGACAAAACGATTAAAGCGGACGGCGTAAAAATGAATGAAACAATGTAAAGCGGACAACAACGTAAAAATGGACTAAACGTAAACGGACAAAATGTAAAAAGAGTTAAAATACGGGCGGCGTAAAACCGACGAAAACGGTAAAAACGCTAAAACGCAAAAGGGGACGGCGTGTTAAACAGTAATAACGTAACAAAGCAGATTTAAAACGTAAAACGGACAAAAACGTAAAATGTACGAAACGTAAAACGGACAAAACGTAAAAAATGTATTTAAACAACGAAAACGGGCGATAACGTAAAGCGGACAAAACGTAAAACGTAAGCGTGCTGTCTTAAACAGACGCGGCGTAAAAGCGAGCAAAACGCGTAAAAAGGACAAAATCGTAAAAACAAGCGGGCGTGAAAAAGCGGCGAAAGAGTAAAAGCGACAAAACGTAAAAAGCGGTTGGCGTAAAACCGACAAGCGGACGGCGAAAACGTAAAACGGACAAAACGTAAAGCGTGCGATGAACGCGCAAAACGCAAAAAGTGTCAAAAAGGGATAAAAGCGTAAAAAAAGACGAAACATGTAAAAAGGACAAAATCGTAAAAAGCGATTTAAGCGTGGCGGAAAACGTAAAAAGACGAAACGGCGGACAAAACGGGCGGAAACCGACAAAAACGTAAAAACGGACGAAAACGTAAAACCGAATAAAACGTAAAAACGAGCGTGGCGTGCAAAATGGACAAAAGCGTAAAAACCCGACGAAACGTGCAAAACGTAACAAAACGATCAAAAGGGCGATCCTTTACGTGGAGGATTCCTCTTGGGAACTTCCTCGACTCTCGATCAGAAGCCTCCTCTTACAGTTCTCCTCAGAGGTGTCCCGAAGATTTTCATCGAGAAAACCAACTTTGTTCTCTTTCGCGGCTACCAAATAACTTTTATAAGAATAGATTTGTTTGAGTTCATCGAGAGAAGGAGATCGGCAACACAAACACCTTGTTTCTTGGTAGTTGACTTAAATCGACTATTAGAGTGGGTTGGACAACACGTCAAGATTGTCGGGGTCATTGATTCTCTTGGGATATCGAATTGAGTCAAGAGCTCTTTGGATCAACAGTTTTGTGTATCGATATAAGGAATCTTTGAACCAAGCTTTTGAGGAATTTCATCATGTCATCCCATATCGAGCTTCAATTTCGATGTATTTCATGTTGATCGAGCCCAAAAGATTTGCAGTTCCACGAGCTTGGGATGCTCATAGCCTTTGTCACGACCGTAAATGATTTTGTGATGATGATATAAAGGGTTCTCAAGGTGAGGAATGTTTTAAGATCCATGAGAATGCTTATTAATAACCCTGAAGCTTCGTCATACCCAATATCAATCAAAATTGCGATCTGATCTCTTGATGGCGCAGCAGAGAATTGATTGGTATGATGTCGGGAATGAGGAGAACAACCCTTAAGTCCGCATGTGTGATGGTAACTTGTTTGTGATTGAGTGTCATCATATTCGACTGACCTTTGATCCTCTCGCATTGTATTCCGTAATTGCTGTATGTAGATCTCGGAACGTGGCGAGTTGGTGAGCATGTTACGATAGGGATGATTCTTGAATATCCACGCAATAAGACAAGAAGATTCCGAGCGGTGAGAGTTTCAAAGTCAACTCGAGATTGTTCTTTCCAACCTTCATTGGATAGCCATGCGGAAAATATCGACAATGGTGAGAACGTTTGGTGCATCCACATTCATTTGAGCTTCCATGTCGTGATCTGAAACACATTTAGCCAAAAGAACCAACATATCGAAAGACATAATGTTAGTCAACAGATGGTTTTATTGTCTAATTATTGAATGTGATGTGTCAATGATTGTTACGAGTCCAAAATCATTTGTTTTTCACAACATATTAAACGTATAACCTTATTAGTGACATTATTCGTTTCGTGACGTTATGATTCATTTATTTACAAGTTTGCACGCGTAACAATTCATAACGAAGGTTTGATCAAGGCTTAGGCATATAAATTGTAGCTTATGCGTAAACAGGATGAGTATACGCGTAGACGCAAGCTTATGCATAGGATCCTTACTTACGCGTAAGAAATATTACGCGTAGGCGTATATAAAACCTTACGCGTAAGGCTTACTCGTAAGAGTAGACCTTATGCGTAGAGGTCACTGTTTACGCATATCCTTCACGGGATACGCGTAGTCCGCTGTAGAACCTTACGGCAGAAGCGCCACGGCGTGAAGATTACTCTTACGCATAACAAGCTACGCGTAAGGTGATCCTTATGCGTAGATGATTAATAACCTTTATTCTGATTTTTACGAGTAGCAAACCTGAAATAAATTCATCACAGCATCAATATTAACACATACACTCATTCTATAACAGATAATGGCATGAAAACCTATCTAACAGTTTACGCGTAAGATAACTTATGCGTAGACTTAAACCCTAGAGCTCAAAGATTACGCATATGAAATCTAACCATAGGAATTGAACCAAAGTATTTCTGATAGTTCTAAGATGTCATGTGAGTGTAATGACCAAGTTTTAACATTTAATTCGCAGTGAATCAAAAATACCCAAATGTGAAGAACATTAAACCCTAAAGTTCAATTCTTAATCATTTAGTGTTTACGGTAATTTACGGGTTAAAATATGATCAATTCATGTTGAAAACAACTTCATACAACAATCTTTATCACCAAAACGTTCACATATGAAAACACCCAAACCCATGCATAAACCCTAATTTCCAAAATCCATCAATTCGTGTATCGGGGTGCATTTTGAGGATAAAATGATATCATTTATGTTATAGAAACGTTTTGACACTATCTTTTAACCATAAACACACATCTTGATCATGTGTTCATACACATATGCGTAGAACACAATATCAATCATATACAAAAATTTGACCGTTGGATTCGTATAAAAATCAAAACCAATGTTTGTAAACACGTTAAGATTATGAAATAACTTACATATTGATGATCCAAAACACGGATTTGTTGAACGAATTTTAAGCGTAGGATATGTTTGGTGAGTATTAAATGTGATGAAATAAATGAGGTAGGAAGGATGTTTTTATTAAAAATACTTTAAGCTTTTGACACTTTCAGCCCCTCCACCTTTTTCATTTTCATCCAAAGCCTTTTAACTTCCATTTTGGTTACCAAACGAAAGATTTTAAGAAAGAAACATGACGACACTCCCCCTCGACTTAAGAAATAATGAAAGGTTATAATTTTATTTTAAGTCCGAGGAGTGTCAGTAAACCAGAAATGTGACCACCATTATTAAAGAAACAACCGGGATAGTATAACATGCAAGTACACAGTTATTATGAAACATTTATGTATTTATTGTCTCCCCCTCAACACTTGATCGGAAAAATACTGAATTTTGAAAGATTAGAGTGTTGACGGAAGAAATGTACTTGCCATGTTGAAATAAAAATAGATAGAAGAATATTTTTGTTGTTTTATCAGGTTTTATATTTTTATATTTTGTATTTGAAAAATATTTACAAAGAGTTTTGGTGTTTGGTGGTTTTAAGACCGTTTTAGGAGTTCATCCAATTCCTCTTGAGTCGAACACCGCATACCAATCCGGTGGACCAACTCATTAAACCTAGCGGAGGCAAGGCTTTGGTGAGTAGATCCGCCAATTGGTATTCTGCACTCCATGAGTATAATTCAACTGCACTGCTTCACGTGGTCCTTGATGAAATGATAGCGAAGATCGATGTGCTTAGATTTCGAGTCTTGAATCGGGTTGCGAGATCGCAATGGCACTCCGATTGTCGCATGATACATCGGATTACATCAAACACGTAACCATAGTCTTTGAGTTGTGTTCTCATCCGGATGACTTGAGCACAACACGGCGACATGGCTACATATTACGCTCGGTTGATGACGGCGATGTACAATCCACGCTTCTTCGATTGCCAAGACACCGGTTTATCACCAAGAAATTGTAGTGCTCACAAGTACTTTTCCGTGAATCTAAACATCTGCGTGATCGAGATCCTAAAAAGCGATTAGTTCAAAACAAGAATCCTTCGGATACGGATCCCAGTTAATGGTTCCGCGATGTATCGGAGGATTCTTTTAGCCTCGAGAGGTGGGTTCGATTGGTCTTGACCGATAACGGGAGCGGCGATAAGCGGCAAAGACAATGTCGGTCGGCTGGTTTGTTAGATACATAAGAGACCCAATAATACTTGGTATTTGGTAGGGTCCACTAATTTCCTATGTAAATCGTCTAGCTTCTTGGTATGAGTCATTGGTGTGGCATAAGTGTCACGGGTTTTCATTCAAATTTGTTTAACAATTCAAGGGCATATTTGGATGACTCAAGAAAATACCACGGGGTGATTGATGAACTTGCGATCCTAGAAAGAGCGTAAGTTCACCCATCATAGACATTTCAAAATTTTTCTTCATTAGTTTTGCAAAAGCGATTGAGTATTTTTATGTGTAGACCCAAAATGATGTCATCCACGTAAATTTGAACAATTAAGATATGTGCCCGTGATATTGTATGAAAAGAGTAGGGTCGACCGAACCTTTGTTGAAATTATTGGCAATGAGGAAAGATGATAGCTTATCGTACCATGCCCGAGGAGCTTGTTTGAGACCATCTGAGCTTTGTTCGGTTTGTAGACATGGTTCGGGAACTGGGATCAACGAATCCTTACGGTTGGTGACATAAACCATTTCTTTAAGTTGTCCGTTGAGAAACGCGGTTTTGACATCCATCCGAAAGACCGTCATATTCATATGAGCCGCGAACGCGAGAAATATCCGAACGACCTCAAGGCGAGCAACCGGAGCAAATGATTCTTCAAAGTGAATACCCTCCTCACCGTCGATAACCCTTAGCCACCGACGTGATTTGTTTACGATTACGTTTCCTTGGGATCAATTTGTTTTCCAAATCCATTTTAGACCAATAGCGTAGACCCGTTGGTCTTTCAACCGATTCCATACTTCAAGGCGTTTGAATTGGTTGAGTTCTTCTTGCATGGATTCAATCCGGTTGTCTTTTGTCATTGCGTCTTTAATGTTTTTAGGCTCAGTTGGCGGGCGGTGAGTGCATAAATGCAATGTTCACCATCGGTGTGAAGGCGTTGTCTCGTAACGACTCGTTGATTCGGGTTGCCAATAATATTTTCGGAGGATGGTCTTTTGTCCATCGATGTGTAGAGGATTGATGTTGGTATACATTGTGCGGTTCGAGGATTCAAATGGTTTTGATGATTCGCGACATCGGTGCGGCAGTTTCATTAGCAAGCGGGTTAAAGAAGCATTTGGATCAAAATCTGCGGTGGGGTACTTCATTAAGAACATCATCACCGGTTCATCATTATTGGAAGCGGTTTGTTCAACTGTTGTGGTGGAGTCAATGGTGGTGCTTCTTGTGAGAGTTGTTGTAGTAGGTGTATCGGTATAAGAGTAGTATCGGGTTGAGCGGTGAAGCAATGGATACACTTGGAGCACGTTCATCAATATAAATCACCGAGCAGGAGCAAATAACCTTTCCATTTGTTGACGAGTGGTGGGGGCTTTGTTCGGTGATGATGGGGTTTGAGGAAGTTTAATTGGTTGTGACCGGGTTCTAAGTTGTTATACTCGAAGCCATTTAGTAAGTTCATCAAAATGAGCATGAATCGTTTCCATAACTTTGTTTTGTCTGACGATTCGGATCCGGTAACCTTTAGAATTCTCGCAATATCGATAAAGACCTAATGTCGACTTTGGCTTTGAGCTTTCCAAAATCATCACGATCATTATTCGAATAGCAAAGGGATCCAAATACATGAAAGTGTTTGAGATTCGGTTTATGGTTGTGGAAAAGCTCAAAAGGTGTTTTGTTGTGGCGTTTAGTAATCATAGAGCGGTTTTGAGTATAGCATGCGATGAATCGACACGCCCATAAGTAATCTGGAAGTTTAGCATTGATTAACATTGTTCTTGCAGCTTCCACTAACGTTCGGTTTCGTCTTTCAACAACCGTGTTTTGTTACGGTGTACGTGCAATAGATGTCGATGCTCAATTCCCACTTTCTCATAAAATTCTCGAAGAGTTTGGTTAACAAATTCGGTTCCTTTGTCATTCTTATTTGGCGGACGGTGTTAGGAGCTTAACTTGAATTTTCGTGAGAAGGTGATGATCATTTGTGGAGCTTGGTCTTTGCTTGAAGAAAGTAGACCCAAGTCCATCGTGAATAATCATCAACAATTACTAAGATGTAGCGTTTGCCATTGATCGTTTGCACGCCGCATTGGGCCGCACAATCCATGTGAAGAAGATGAAGCACATCTTTGAGAGCTGTGTTCCACCTTTGAAGGAAAATGAGCACGAATGCTTTTCCCTTGTTCAAAGGTGAGCAAAGGTGATCTTTAGAATACCGAATCGTGGGAGACCTTCAACTAGTTTGTTTCGAGCAAGATTGGTTATAGTTTGAAAGTTTAAATGTGAGAGGCAGCGGTGCCATAGCCGAGGATTTTGTTGATGTTGCCTTTGAAAGTAAGCAAATGGGAGATGAAGCAACCATGTCTTGCATAGAGATAGTGTAAAGACTTGAGTTACGCGAGCGGACATAAGGTCGTTTCCTTGTAGATCACGAATGAAACAAGATTTTTCCCTGAAAGCAACCTCAAATCTCCATCACGTAGGCGACCTCTCGAAAGCAGTTGTGACCGAGGCCTTCCACATAATAAACCCTTCTAATTTCGATGTTCCCATTGATATAGTCTCCGTAGCCCATGATATCTGCGAAGTGATCATTCCCGAACTCGTGGTGCCAATGAACTTTGCAATAAAGTTTGATAACAGTTTAAGATCGCTCGTGTGTCGGGAACATCCGCTATCAACAATCGAGAGAATGATTTGTATCACCGCATTACACACGGGCGACACGGATGGAATAGAAGTAGATGTGGAACCCGAAATGTTAGAGGTTAGGAGCGATTATAGTGAACATACACACATCAATAACTTTAGGCATCCATTTAAATCCAAGTGTGTTATATATCCATTTCGCCATCTCCAACTAGTATTTGCTTTAGTCTTAGTGAATGCACTGGGTGGTACTACATTCTTAGGAGGTGGCTGGAGCTACTGAGGGGACAACAATCGCTTCCTAGAATCTAAAGAGGCGGTTCACCAAGCTACGGACTTAGAAAGATTAGTGGGCTAGAGGTATTCCGATTCTTAGGATTTAAGTAAGCGAGAGATGATAGCTTTAGCAACACATTTGTCATGACAATCGAATTCATACTTTTACGACAAATAACACAAGGTGCATCGATGAATATCAAAAGTACTTAAAGGTTTAGCATTCGTTACATCACTATTTCTATTACATTTGCGGACGCAATATCTATAGTAGAAACAACGTGAGTCTTATTCATAGTCCTAGGGTGTTCTTCTACTTTAGCATTCCTTATTGATATTTTCTTAGGTCGCAACTTCCTATTCTTCGATGTAGTGCTCTAGGGCTGTGAAGTGCGGACGTTTGGAAAAGAGGCAACTATTCTGTTTCGGTAGAAGGAAGCACGTTAGCAACTTGTGTTTTGGCAAGAGGCATTCTAGGTTCACGATTACTAAGTGTTCTTGGTGCTATCCTCTTAATCAAGGTAGGCGGAAGTTGTTCATACTTTCCTAACATTTCTCTTAACTTAAAGATAGTGTGCACCAATTCTTGATTTTCGAGCGAAGATTTCCGAAAAATTCATGACTTCCTTAGTGTGTGCAAGAAAATGATCAAGCTCGTTTGATGCTTCATCACGAGTCTTTTAAGTAAATCAAATATGACACCATATTCTGTTTAACTTTTACAAGTTCTTGTTCATATTTTGAGATTTGACATTTCAAAGACACGTTTTGATCATCCGGTTGCTCGAATTTTGGATTAAACGTTTTGGATTACAAGCGGTTGATTTTGTTTTGCAAAGCAAGTTCACGATTGTGACAATCTTTTTGACACCATTGAGGACGGCGTTTTCATAAAGCTCTTTTGTCAATCGTTCATTTCGACTTTTAAAAACTCGATCGATGCACATTATCGGTATTCTCAACATTACCACGAGTCAACGATGTCGCAGAGATATAATCGATGCATATGACAAAGAATTCAATAACACAACATTATGGGATGAAGATAGATAACATCTTCCAAGAGTCGATCAACATCTTTTCTCAACATTTTCTTTTTACGTTTAGTATTAGAAATAGATGTTTCATTTTCTCGAAACGACCTTCATCAATCCAAGTTCTTTATGAAAGTTTCGTTCCCAAGACAATGCACAATTTTTCAAATTTTTAACATTTGGTAAAAGATTTTCCGAAAAATGTCTCTTTGTTCTCGCGCGAGGCGATTGAAAATGTTGAACTTTGATTTCGTAATGATATTCTATCTCATGTTGTAAAGTTTTGAGGTCGCCATGAAAATGTCAAAATATCTAAGAATTTTGCGATTTTCGGGTTTTGAGTTTACTTCACCGATGGAAGGTAAAGAACCATAAATGTGTGCATAATCGGTTGGGGATTAACATTAGAAGACTCGACGCTTTTATGATAATCCTTGGTGTGTTAGAAGAATCCGTTGGTGTGACGAAAGTGACCGGTTTTGAATAGTTAAAGGTTTGTTGTAAACAACGGTTTCTAATTTTGATCGACTCGTCTTGTGCATCTAATTCCTCTTGACGATGATATTCAACAACACTCATAACCGAATTATCAATTTTATATTTTGCAATGAAAACTTGAGATTTGGTTTGAATGCTTTGGTTGAAAGCTTAGGTTTGTGTCGGCAAGATTCGGTCCATATCCATTTGGATTGGGTTTTAAAGTAAACTTTTCAATAGCGATTCTTGACTCACCATGTTTGTAAACTACAGCTTTAAACTCTTTAAGTTTGTTTTGCAAGCCGATAATTTCTTCAAGATGATCATCTATTCGCTTCGTTGAATGCTTTTGTATCAGAGAACTGCTTTTGACAAGTTAACAACTCATCCTTAGCTTTTTGATTTTCCAAGGTGAGGCGTTAATTTGCTTTTTATGTTCATGTTTCAGATTGTTCTATTTCGCATAACAAAGCATTCTTGAGCGGCTAGATCACGATCATCTCTCTAAATATTTTTCGTTTTGATGAGATTTAGCAAAGGCGGCTTCAAAACCTTTTCACGTTTTCTTGAGTTTTGAAAGCGTTGAGTTGCTTTGTAAACATTCAAAATCCTTGGTTAACGATTGCATTTTACTTTTCAAGCCACGATTTCTTGCACGACATTCTTCCACTATGGATTGTTGGTTTTAAGCCACATATCAACATCCGGACGAGGCACAAGTTCGGCGTGTTCAACGTGAGTCACCACATGATCATTATTTAGATCCTCAAGTATGACCACAAAGTAAATTTGATTATCAATGGAAACCATAAGGTCATCTTGATCGTCAAATGTAACTACGGGTCTAATTGAAAATCGCTTGAATGAGATGTGGATGACTCATTTTGAACATTCCGAGCCTCACGGATTCGAGATGTTGGCGGAGATATTAGATCGAGATAAATATGGTTTGTTCGGTGCACGAGACAAGCCATCGGTGTCATACATGGGCTGTGTCACTCATGTGTAACTCGTGCATATTAGACATCAACATAAACAGTGCATTGGCCTGCAAGTCCTCCATATCATCATCAGTGTCGCATACGCCATAAAAGCGTGTTCTTTGTGCGTGAGAGTTCCACCGACTTCATCATAAGAGCCAAAAGTAAAGCCTCCTTGTGATAAGCATCGCCCTAGTCCTCGGCTTTGGGCATGCATTAGCCAGTGTCCTTCTCATTGCGGTTGTAGCATCAAGACCATTCAACCCATTTTAAGCATTTCCTGTTCCACCACTTGAGCTCGTTGTTGTTCCTACCCATAGCATTAAACCCTTGACCACCGCCCATCGACGACCATAACCACGATTACGAACTTCAACTCGTCCATTGTTCACAACAACCGATTCCTTATGTTTGATGAGGAACGAATGCGATTGTTGGATTTGTTTAACGGCCAAAAGCATTAGCAATCATAACAAATCCTTGTTGCAATGCTTCGAACGGATCGGATTCCTCATTAGTTTGACTATGAAGTGCTTGATCATTGTTGTTGTTGTAAGGAACAAATTGATTTTGTTGAGGTTGCTGTGATTGATCATGTGGTGTGATTGAGGCAGTTGGTTGAGTTGCTTGTTGAGGAGGATAATTGTGTTGAGCATACAAGGCAAGTTGTTGATTTTCCGGATGTGAAGTTGAAGCAATTTGAGCACGGAGAATCCTTTCCTTGTCAACTTCCTTTTGATGAGACTTCAAGTAATCGTACAACAATCCGTATGTAGAATGATGCATGTTCTTCGCTGACGGAGAAAATGACATATACGCCATTCGGGACCAAGACTACTCGGGAACTTAGTATTAAGCGCAATTCTTGGCATGATGATGTTGTGTTTATCCAAATCATTTATGATGTCCGAGAATCGATGATGATAAAACTCTAGTGTCTCTCGGGTTCAATTATAAAGTGTTCATAAGCCAAGTAAATTTTGGATTCCATATCCTCTGATTGAGTGCGAGATCCTTCCATAAGAAGATGAATATGTTCCCACATTGCCTTTGTAGTCTTTTGAGCATCAACACTTGAAGAATTGGGTTTGGTAATCCTAAAAGGATATATTGCATTGCAAGCTCATCGACTTCATAGTGTAGAAGTTCTGCTTTGGATTCAGTCTCGCAATGAGAATGTTTGATTGTTCATCTCTTGGTGGATTAGCATTTGGATCTCCGGCACAATGACGGTGAGGCATCGAAATGGACCTTCAAGATAACCTTCTTTAAGAACTTTCCATGTGGCTTCTTCGGATCACAAAACCTAAAGAACCTAATCACCCATTGATCGTAGTTCCCGGAGTGAGCATTGGAGGTCTATCAGTGATCCGACCTCATGAATTGATTGTTGGTCGCTTAAAGCTTCACACATCTTTGCAAACCAAGTGGGTTCCTTCATAGTGTTCCTTGATGGATGTTGATTGAAATCGTTTGTGTAGGGTTGAACTTGAAGACTTGGTGGTGGTTGAACCATTTGTGGTGGTGGAATTGCTCCAAGTTGTGGAGTATGTTGTTGATTAAATTGTTGTTGATAAATTGCTTGTTGTTGATTCCATTGTTGATGTTGTGGACTTAACTGTTGTTGTCGTTGAGTATAAGTGTGAGGGAAATAGTTAGAGTATGGTGGTTGTGACATGTTGAAAAATTTGTGTTATAAAATGGATCTTTGTAGTCGAATGAACCTTTGTTGATGAAGTATCCTTAGGCGTGGAAATCACAAGAAAGCCAAGTAGCACTTATGCGTAAAAACACTAAAGTTACGCGTAACAGCAGAGGTTACGCGTAGGTTTAGCTTACGCGTAAGAAAGGTGAAAACACTAAAGTTATGCGTAAAACAAGAAGTTAGGCGTAGGATTACCTTATGCGTAAGACTAAGCTTAGGCGTAAGATAAATCTTATGCGTAGGATTTTCTAGGCGTAAGCTTTATGCTTATGCGTAATTTTAGGGTTTTGCCCAGTGATCTTTTACACTATCACGGTGCAAAAGATATCCCAAGTCGACGTATTTTCGAGGCTTATCCAAGCAAGAAAACACGGAGTAAACCCTGGCGAAGATCGAACAAAGGATAAGTTCTGGCGTAGTTTTAGGGTTTTGCTACGCGTAGACTTACTCGTAAAAGTGATTGTTGCCCAAAGATGTTTCTAAACCAGATTTTTGTGATGAAATAGCCTCAATATCACCAAGATAACACAAAGGTGTGAAACTTGATGATCAAAGCTTAAAACCACGTTACGCGTGAGCGAAACCCACGTCAAAACCAAGCTAGAAAACAATGATCCATGCGTAAAGTTTGAAACTTTTGCCAAAAGCAGTTATTTTAACACCTTAAAACATTGAAAGTACAAGAATCTTGGATTAAAAGTGTAAAATTGTGTTTTAAGCAAACCAAAGTATCACGTGTTGTTACGCGTAAGACCGAAACTTCACAAAAACAACAAACACGATTCACCCAACTATTTGGCGATTGATACCACTGTTAGGTCACTAGTTTTACAACACAAGCACAATTGAAAGAGATAGAGAAGAGATCGGATGAACAAACCACACAACCAATACGCGTAGGAATAATGAAGAGTTATGCGTGAGTATTGAAAGAGTGAATTGAACAACCAACCCTCAAGTGAGGGTTATTATATAGTATTTATATGAGGGAAGCTAGGGCAACACTCCTAGTCCCTTCCTTTCTCCTATGGGCTTGGGCCTAAGCTCATGGGCCTTCTACATAAGCTTAAGGCTAATAACAAACATAAAGGTCATAACTAAGCTAACTATTACATATGAATCACTAACACTTGATTAAGGTTTAGGAGTGATTCCAACACCAGCAACTAGCAAGAAAGCAACAACACCAACTAGCAAATTCCACCAACCACAACAAGCAACAACACCAACTAGCAAGAAAGCAACAGGTCTCAGTCCACCAAAACAAAAGAGGAAAACACAAGTGTCACAGTCCACCACAACAAGCAACAACACCACAAGCAATAGCACCACAAACAACAACCATGTCTAGTTCACCATTTGACAAACAAGAGGTAAAAAACTTATCGAATAGGCTCAGATTATTAGCTCATTATATCATGTTGGCTGCAAATTTGAATGTTGTAAAGTGAGATAGAAACTCACTTTACCGTCCATTCAGTTTTACCATGCCAAAACTCTTAAGCTTTTTAAAAAAAAAATCATCATTGCCTTTTTTTTTTAAATATGCTTATTTCATTGAAAGTTGCAAAGTGAGCTAATAATCATCACTTTACCATCCAGTAATGAAACTGCATTACCAAACAGCACCAAATGGGGTGCTTGGCTAGAGTATCACCTGCAAAACATCACCACAAAGTCTAATAAGCAACGAAACCAAACTGGTTTTTAGATGTAACAAGTTTTTAGATATAACAAGGTTTTAAACCAAAACATCACCACAACAGATACCACCAAACCGGATACAACAATATCACCACAACATCAGAAACATCACCAACCCAAAACAGGGTTTTAAACCAAAACAGATACCACAGAAATATTTTAGATCTAACAAGTTTTTAGATCTTACAAGTTTTTAGGTGTAACAAGTTTTTAGATATAACAAGTTTTTAAACCAACCTCGTATTTTTTTCAAGATCTAAATAATATTCAAGATCTAGAAACTTGTTAGATCTAAAAACTTAAGCAACGAAAACCAAACAGGTTTTTAAACCAAAACAGATACCACATAAATATTTTAGATTTAACAAGTTTTTAGATCTTACAAGTTTTTAGATGTAACAAGTTTTTAGATCCAACAAGTTTTTTGATATAACAAGTTTTTAGATCTAACAAGTTTTTAGATATAACAAGTTTTTAAACTAACCTCGTATTTTTTTCAAGATCTAAATAATATTCAAGATCTAAAAATTTGTTAGATCTAAAAACTTAAGCAATGAAAATCAAACAGGTTTTTAAACCAAAACAGATACCACATAAATATTTTGCATCTAACAAGTTTTTAGATCTTACAAGTTTTTAGATGTAACAAGTTTTTAGATCCAACAAGTTTTTAGATATAACAAGTTTTTAGATCTAACAAGTTTTTAGATATAACAAGTTTTTAAACCAACCTCGTATTTATTTTCAAGATCTAAATAATATTCAAGATCTAAAAACTTAAGTAACGAAAACCAAACAGGTTTTTAAACCAAAACATCACCACAACAGATACCACCAAACCGGATACAACAACATCACCACAACATCAGAAACATCACCAACCCAAATTATCACCACAACAGATACCACCAACCCACAACATCACCACAACACCACCACAAACAACAGAAACCTCTTTTTTTTTAGATCTAACAAGTAAAAAACTTGTTAGATCTAGATCTAAAAAGTCTTATCAAAGACTTTTTTTAGTGAGAGAGAGAAACGACAGAGATGAGAGAGAGAGAGAGAAATCTTACAACTGTATGAGATAGTGAGAGAAACACAGATAACAAACAGAGAAAACGCGTACACCTCACCCACACCACACATCTTTTTATTATAAAACGTTTATTAAAGTTAAAATAAGTTTTATATTAAAGTTAAAATCAGTTTTAAAAGTTGTATTAAGTTTTAAAAGTTGTATTAAAGTTAAAATAAAAGTTGTATTATATTAAAATAAAAGTGGTATTAAATTTAAAATAAAAGTTGTATTATAAGTTTTTTAAAAGTAGTATTTTTTTAAAAGTTTTATAACAAGTTTTTTATGGCTCGAATTCCACCTCTTTTCCAACGGTGGATCCTAGGGATTGTTAACGTGGAAGGTGATGGAAATTGTGGCTATCGAGCTCTTGGTCATCCCGAACGGATATGGCCCAGACTTTGAACTCTTGTCAGGGAAGAGGTAGACAATCACCGGGAACTTTACATGGAAATGTGGGGGACTTGGTTTACCCAGATTTCGAACTCGTTGGATTGGTTTAAATCAGGTAATGCACCCCACGATTACTGGATGATTATGCCAGACACGGGAGCGGCTATTGCTATAGCTCTTAACCATCCAATTGTATGCATATCCAATAGAGCATCTACTACGTGTCTTCCGCTTAGGTCAGGTCCAGAGACAGCACAACTATTGTCCCCCATTGTGATTCTTCGTGTGGGGGAAGACCATGCTGCTCACTACGTTCATGCGGTTCTGGATGAAAACTCACCACTCCAGTATACTCACCCACAATGCAGGGCGTTCAGACATAACGTGGCCGCGGGATGGGAAACTCTGTTTGCTGAACGACAAAACATGTTTAGAAGGACGTAGTATAGACATATGCTGCAAACGATTACTGATTTATAGAAAACGATTATTGATTTGTATTGTAAACGACAAAACATGTATAGAAGATTACTGATTTATATTGTAAACAACAAAACATGTATAGGCGATTACAGATTCGATTTATAGTAAGCGATTCTCGATTTATAGTAAGCGACTCATCATCTTTTATTCTGATTTACGCTCCTGCTCGGTTCTTCCTCATCTTTGTTACATGAATCGGATGACATTCGATGGAGGGACATTCGATGTGTTAGCAACACACCCGCCGTGTCGAGAGTCCAGTTATGTGCCTTCTTCTCCATCTTATGTGCCTCCTCTCCGGCTATATCTCCGGTGCAGATGAGGAGAATTTATACACCGTCCTCCGGTTCTTCCTCATCTTTTATTCTGACCGTCTCGCGTTGGCAGCACGAGCGAGATTGCCGGATTGAGGAGACGCATTTGAGTTAGAGTTTCGTGTGGGACGGTTGGCTTTAACATCATTGGGCGACTATGCCTCGGTGATTGATCTTAGTTTCTAGTTATATTGTGATTTTGTGAACCATGTATCAACTATTAATCTATAACAAGATTGGTTATTTATGTATTCGACGCTTCTAATTTTGTGAACCATGATATTACTGATTTATGTTGTAAATAATTATACAAATTCTTTTGGCCAGATGCAATAAGAAAATCCTTTCTTGTCTCATTGTCGACGGGGACTTATAATTGAAAGAACATCCCAAAAGCCCAAAAGTTGCGGTCAGAAGTATTATGCATGTCCTTTATCAAAGGTAAATAATTATACGTTTGCTTATTTACGTAAATATATCAATAACTTGTTTGTTAAGAATACATTTCTTATAAATGTTTCACCATGTAAACGTAGGATCAAGACTATGGGTGTCGATACTTTATGTGGAAGGATGTATTTCAAAAAGTACTTTAGTCAAGGCTCTTCTTCAACGCAGTGATTGCTCAAGCTGAAACTAAAGATAACACGATCAACATGCTATTGTCTCAAAACAATTTGTTGAAGGCAATAATAAAGGCGTTGGAGGCATCTTTGGAATTGGCAAGAAACCAGGTTGATCACGCATGTCGGTCAGTGGAATACTCTCATGACCTTATAAATGACATTAATAATCTTCATGTTGAGTAGATTTCGTTGTAGTAGTAGTAGCATTTGTTGTTGTACTTGTTTAATGTTTTATTGTTATTGTTTAATTAAATGGAAACAAATACACAATAAAAAAACATAACGTAAAAACACTACACAAATAAATATACTCTACATATAAAAACACTACACAAATAAATACACTCTACATATAAAAACACTACACAAATTAAATATAATACACAAATTAAACACTACACACTTAAAAAAAAAAAGTACAAAGTACCTGCCATACGGATGGGACAACCCTATGGGGTGCTTGGCTAGCAAAAGATGGGGTGCTTGGTTAGACTAACCCTATAATATACATGTCATTGTTGATTAGCTCCTTACGATACATTTCCAATTCTCCATTTCACATAATGTAAGGGGCAAATGGCAAAAAAAAGTATTAAACTTAATGTTCATTTCCAATCAAGATACTCTTTTTTTTTCTAGCATAAAAAAGTATCCAACAAATTTTTTTGACGGATTTGGATTTTTTATTAACGTTCGTTAACTCACTTTGTTAGTAAATTACATGTTCGGTCCTCGAATTCGTATAATCATTTCATACAACAACAAAAAATAATTTCAAAAATTCTTTTGAAAATTTTGAAAAATTCTTTTCAAATTCGTATAATCATTTTTGAAAATTCAAAAAAAAATTGAAATTTTTTCGAAAAGTCTTTTCGAATTCTTATAATCATTTTTGAAAATTTTAAAAATTCTTTTCGAAAATTCTGAAAATTTTTTAAAATTTTCGAAACAAAAAATTCAAAAAAAAATTACTTTTTAATTTTTCGATTTTTTTTTTAATTTTTAACAAAGTTTTAAAAAAAAAATCGAATTTTTTTTTCAAAATTTTCAAAATTTTTCAAAATTTTCAAAAATTTTTTAAAATATTCAGAAATTTTCAAAAAAAATTTCTAATTTTAAAATTGATTATACGAATTTGAAAAGAATTTTCGAATTTTTTTTGGAGGTTGCATGAAATGATTATACGAATTCGAGGATCAAACATGTAATTACTAACAAAGTGAGTTAACGAACGTTAATAAAAAACTCAAATTCGCTAAAAAATTTTATTGAGTACCTTTTTATGAAGAAAAAAAGAAGAATACCTTAATTGAAAATGAACCTTAAGTTTGGTATATTTTTGTGCCGTTTGCCCTGATGTAAATAGCAAACAATAATTGACTCTTATTAACAGATTACTAGAATTATTTCGAATCAAATCAAATACGATAATATATTAAACTATTTAATATTTTAAAAGATTTTAATGATGCGTGGAACACAAATGTACCAACCAGTTATCCATGTGTCAGAATAATTAAAAATGGACGTTTTTTCTTTTTTTTGGAACGGCAAAGTGATACAGTATAAAACAAGCTAGAAAAAAAAGTTAGGTATGACGGAGTCGTGCTCGGGTTGGGCATCGGGTACGTGAACCCGAGCGGCAACACCGCTCCGCCTAGCTCGGGTTCGACGTCCGGGTTTGATTTATGAGCTCGAAGCCGCTAGTGACCGTTTGGAAATTTTGAGCGTTAATTTGAATTTTGAGCGTTTGGAAATTTTGAGCGTTGGGTAAAAAAAAAAAAAAAAAAATCTTCCTATTTAACAAACTTTACATTTCAAATAACATTACCTTTTAACATATCATAAAACACACACTAAATAACCTCTCCAAAAAAATGTCACCGATTCTTCCGATCGCGTTGTTCATTCTTCGTCTCGACGAGATATCCACGGGTAGCTCGTTGCAAAATATCTTCAACTAGCGGCTCGATTATTATGAAGACACGGCAAGCTCTACCCGAACTAGCGTAAATCGTCATCGGGATATAGGTCTTGAAACTTTAGAGAATGATTGGTTCGTTGAAACACCAAAGACAACGACAGAAGACTTTAAAAAAATTGAATGGAGAAAAGCATGTTTTGCAAATAGTGGGTGACATTGAAGCGAGATACCCATATTTTCAAGAAGGCTACGATCGCGATTTCAAAAAGTTTCACGTGAAACAAAAATCACATCGGCCGTTAGGGCAACTCATGACCGAATCCGCCCGATGAGTATGACGAATATTTATGCATGTCTCAAAGAACGGACGTGAAAGTCTTGATAATTTTGTATTGCCATCATTGAGTTATGCGGTCGGGAGTACCTCGTGGTAGGCCGACAAGACACGATCTTGCTCGCATTTTCCGGGCCCATGAAGCGAAGCATCACCTCCCCAGGATGCTTGGTAGCCTTGATTGTACACACGTCGGATGGAAAAATTGTCCTAGACATTTGAGAGGGCAATATCGAGAGGTGACTATGGTGTTCCCACTATTATGCTTGAAGTCACGCGTCACAAGATATGTGGATTGGCATGCTTTTTGGTCCACCGGGTCAAACAACGATATCAGCGTATTGAATCGATCGACTTGTATCTTCTGTTTCGAAATGGAGCGGCGATGAATAGTTCATTCCACGTGAATGGGCGCTTTTACAAACGCGGCTACTATTTGGCGGATGGAATCTATCCTAAGTGGTCCACACTTGTTAAAAGCATACCCGTATCCAGCGACCCAAAGGAAAAGAGATTTCTGAAGTTACAAGAAGGCGAGAAAGGATGTCGAGAGAGCTTTTGGTGCTCTCAAAGGAAAATGGAAAATTCTCGATCGACCTCTTGGAGCTATGACCAAAGCGAAGATTGCCAATCGAGGTTCATCGTGTGTTATTTTGCACAATATGGTTATAAAACGCGAGGAGGGCAATCTCACCGGTTCATATAATGGATCGCCCGGTCCGGCCGGTGTTCGACGGACGGTGTGGTAGCGGAGTTACTAGACAATTTCTCCATGACCGTCTTGATATGATCTCACGAGCACGAAGACGTGAAGACTTGCCGCATCTCGATGATTAATGGCTTTTTATTTTAATCTAGTTATTTTAAGTATTATGTTATGTTTTTTTTTTAAGTATTATGTTATGTTTTTTTTTAAGTATTATGTAATGTTTTTTTTAAGTATTATGTAATGTTTTTTTTAATGAAATGGTATGTTTTATTTTAAATATTGTATGTGATTTTATGTATTTAAAAAAAAAAAAATGGAATTGGTGCTAAGGTACCACTCCCACTGTTAGGGTAGTGTTAGGGTAGTATTGGGGTAGTTTTGAGTTGGAAGGTTTTTATTGGATAGAGGTGACGTGTCACCCTTAGGGTATTAGGGTTGAAAACATCCACTCCCTCCCCCCTTAGCAACTTATACAAAGGAATGCAACATTGGGTTTTGAAGCCACAATATCCATAGGATGTTATGTTTTTCACATCTACCCAAAAACCAGTGAAAAGAGTTAATAACAATGGACTCGAAAAAAAGACTCTTTTTCATGGTTGAATCTTTGAACACCACACCGTTTTGAAACCTCCAAATATACCACAATGTTGCATACACAATCACCTCCAGTATTCTTCTTCTATGATCATTGATCGTTTCCAACCAGCTAAGAGTGCTAGGTAAGGTTACAACCAATAACACGTTATTGGTATGTCACATCAGCGCCACATCATCTCCTCTCAATAACACACCAATAACTAAAACACCCCTCCCTCATAACACACCAATAACATGTTATTGGGTCCCACAAAATACCCCACTAAAAATACATCCTCACTCACAATACAAAAAAAATAAAAAATAAAAATAACACACAATACATTTGGCGTAAGCCATTCAAATGGCGAAAGTTCGAATGGCTTGCGAATGGCTAGTTACTCGGTAAGGTTTTGGAGCCGTTATTGGTTTCCAAAGGTGCGAATGGCGTGTGAATACATGCCTCACCGAGTGCTCTAAGCATCGAGGAGATGTTATCACTAACTGGCATATTCAATTCACACCATCTCGATACCATTCTCCAAAGTTGAACCGTCGTATTTTCTAGTTTTGGACGGTTTTTCTGATAGAGTAACGAGCCATTTGGAGTTCAAATAGAAATACATTTTAGATCCAGCTAATATTGCCGCATTATGCTATGAGTGATTGCTATTTTTATCGGAAAATTTGCATACATTTATTTTTAACTTAATTCAATTTTTTGTCATATTGATAAAATTATGATTTTTTATTTTTTTTTCGAGATAATCTTTATCATTTTGTATTTTAATATATCTAATACATGTTAAATGACCGGCGATGCACACAACTATTATATTACCTTTTGCACACTAATATAACATTACCAAAACTATATATTTCCTAAACTTTCAAGACTTTCTGGAACAAATTTGTTCCCAGAAAAGTTAATATATTTTTTTGGAGATGTCGTTTGGATAGAATTCCTACTCGTTCTAATTTGGACTCTCGAGGTATAGATGTTCCTTCTATTCTTTGCCCCATGTGTGACTCTCACGTTGAAACCATTGACCATATCATTATTACATGTCCTGTCGCTTTGGATATTTGGGTTTTCGTCTATCGTTGGTGTGATCTATCTCCGCCAACCGTTCATTCTATCATTGACATGGTTCATTGGATGGAGCAAGTTCATCTTACGAGTTCTCATAGATTGATTCTTCAGGTTATCGTGTTGACAACAAGTTGGTCGATTTGGAAATTCAGGAACACTTTGATCTTTGAAGCCAACAAACCGAAGAAAGATATGCTGGTTGATTCCATAGTTGATCTATCGTTTTTTTGGTTTGGTAATAGAAATAGCAAACTTCGTCCTAATCGGACAGCGTGGCTTTAAAACCCACTTCTTAATATTTCTTTGTAATTGTCGTTAGTTTTTTGCTAACTTTTATTAAATCTTAGCCGTTCTAAAAAAATATATATTTCCTAAACTTACATCATTACCTAGTATTATGTAAGAATTACGAACGAAACCCTCTTTTTTTACTACCTAAACAGAATAGGTGTCTAATCTAGAATCAGCTGTTGTTGTGATACTATTATGAAACGTATAAACATCCAAGTACCAGAAAAGTTTCATGCAAATATTGAAGACATATAATCGTGCAAATATTTAACACAAAATAAAGATCCGCTAATATTATGTAAATGTATTCTTAAAGATTACAAAAGACGATTAGTGATCTAAGAGCACTGGTAATAAATTCTCTTTCTTTGTGCTGTTATTTGATCCTCACATGTTGCTATTTTCTTGTTCCTTCTCTCTGTTGCTTCGATCAAGTCTTGAATAGCATCTTCCCGGCTGTCTCTTGCTTTGATCAACATTTTTTAGCATCTTCATCCTTTTTATTTTCTAGTTTTGACAGTTTTATCAATTTGCCACACTGCTCAATCAAAAGCAATTATATGATATTTTTTCCTTTGTTTCAATTCTCCTAAATTTCTTAGGACACGCCTGCATGTAGGCATACATTTGGTGCGTGTGGGGATGATGATGGCACCATTGATGGTGATGGAGTTTTGTTTGTTTGTTTTTTTTGTTTCCCCCCCCCCTTTTGTTGTTGTTTGTGATAGCGTTTTGTTCGAATAAGAGGTAGAGGAGGAGGCCATTTGTTAAACTTTAATTAAAATTTGTCGGAACAAGAAGAGGACTTTGATTAAAATTTTGTTGGAACAAGAAGACGATGATGATCTTTAAAAGTGAGAAATGACAGTTTGTTAGTTTATATAACATAACAACATTGACTCAACCTAAACGGCGTAACTGCTAATCATAGTTAACTGGGTTTTTTGCCGCCAGATATCTAAAATATGATCATAATTGCGAAACGCATAGTCATGGGACGTGAACTCTGTCGTTCACCTTTGTGGATTCATTGAACTCTGATGTTGAGCTTTGAAGTATACCCATTGGCCGTAACAACAACGTCATCACCGGAATATGAAGTTTTGTGAAACCATCCGCACAAAAAAACTAGTGTTGAGATTCTTGATTTGATGAGACAAAGTGAATATAAGAATGAAACAAAGGGACTAAAAGTGACAAGAATGAAATCTATAAAAAGATGGAGGGACTTGCTTGAAAAACAAGATTTACTTATTAGTCTTTCGTATTATTTTATAAACCCTAATTCTCTATTATATAAAGAGATCAAAGGTACAGGTTTTATTATTAAGTCTTTCATAATGTAGACGTCTAGTAAAGGGGTGTGTGTATGTGTGTTTATAAACGCCTAAGTTAGAGTTAGTTAACCCCCAAGATCAAAGGTGTCTTTGATCCTTGTTATAGGTAGATAACACGTTTTATTCTGATCAAATAAAATTGGAGGTGACGGTGAAAAACCTTGTGTCAATAACATAACTGTTTGTTTGAATTCCGCTGTGCATTGTACTTTGTCTATGTTATTGTTTAACACTAGATGCTCAAAAAGGTCCAAGGAGTCTAACAAACTCCACAATTGGTATTAGAGCTTAGGGAGCTCGTTACCTAGGGATTCACAAGGTTTTCTTGGCGAAGATGGAAAAAAAAAATCGAATCTGGAACAATTTTCGTATCTTTCTGCAGGTCAGTTTTCAAAAGGCTATAAATTGTTCGTTAACCGTTGGATCGGGATGCAATTTTTTGTGGAGGTTCTCTATATATTAAGCTAATTTCTCACTGGAGGGATCTTCCATCTGACGTCTAAATCGAAAGTTATTATGTGTTAAAAACTGCTGCAGAGAGAGGTTGTTGCTGCTTGTTTCTTAGTTCATACTGCTGTTAGTGTTGCTATGGTTATACGATGGCTAAAAGATGGTTCAAGCAGAGTATGTAATATCATGGCTTGTCCGAGGAAATTATTTACAGCTGCTAGTATTATTCGATATCGAACAAAGTATGTTTTTGGTTCTCGACTGGGTTTGAGAAGTTATTGGTTTTCACACACACAGGAGATGATTTTGGACTTTATTTGTTCTTAAACGTCAAAAGGCTCGTATTTCTGGATTTTATTGATTAATTGATTACGAAGGAGGTTGATTATCACTTATTTGGAGATTAAGTGGTGTTTCTTAGATGCGTGTTCTTATCATATCTTTTAAAGGTAACTTGTTCGTACGTTTATGTGTGACAACGAGTTGATGAATAGTAGATGAAGTTTTTGGTCAAGAGATTGCGGTCTCCATATACATCAGTAGTATACGTTCAGAGTCACGTGGTTAGTACAAGACATAAGACACAAGTTTGGGTTATTCTACTTCTACATCAAGTTTGTTATACTTAGTTTTCTTCATCAGTGATCATTACAAGGAGCTTACAGATTTGAAGAATCATGAATATGATTAACACATTGGTTTCAGGGGAAGCTTATTCTTATGATGTGTTTAATCATTTGATGTTAATGCACCACTCAAGGGGAAGTTTCTGATTTTTATTGCTGCTTGTCATTATTAATATTTCTTGTTTAAGTTTCTACTGGTTTGAATTCATTATTCGTCTTGTGCTTCAGGGAGAGTAATCTAAAACATTAGAAGGCTGGATTAGTTGTGTGGTATTGGTTCGTGGTGGTCAAGATCATGTTTGCATATGTTCTCTATTTGTTGATAACAAAAAAAGGAAGAGATGTTGGAGTGGCATGACATGGATTAAGGGGAAGACAAAGGGAAGACAAGAATTGTTTCATTCAGGGAGATGTTTGCATCTCAACTTCTCTACTTTGTCTAGGGAAGTTCATACACGAATTTGTTTGTTTTGTCATCATCAAATAGGGGAAGATTATTGGGGTTCTTGATTTGATGAGCCAAAGTGAATATAAGAATGAAACAAAGGGACTAAAAGTGAAAAGAATGAAATCTACAAAAAGATGGAGGGACTTGCTTGAAAAAGAAGATTTACTTATTAGTCTTTCGTAGTATTTTGTAAACCCTAAATCTCTATTATATAAAGAGATCAAGGGTACAAGTTTTATTATTAATTCTTTCATAATGTAGACGTCTAGTAAAGGTGTGTGTGTAGGTGTGTTTATAAATGCCTAAGTTAGAGTTATTTAACCCCCAAGATCAAAGGTGTCTTTGATCCTTATTATAGGTAGAAAACACGTTTTATTCTAATCAAATAAAGTAGGAGGTGATGGTGAAAAACCTTGTTTCAATAACATAATTGTTTGTTTTAATTCCGGTGTGCATTGTACTTTGTCCATGTTATTGTTTAATCCTAGATGCTCAAAACGGTCCAAGGAGTCTAACAAACTCCACAACTAGATTGCAGAATATAGCAATATCTAGAAACTATGATTATGTGGTATGTTGATTGTTTTGAAGTTTTGTGATAAAAACTATGGGATGCATGTGTTGTTTATATAGGACAAATATCATGTTCATTACGCGTGATACTGGTTGATTTTACTGGTAATATAAAAACGTCTTTTCAGTCACCCACCCACCCCACTTTATATTCACATTTTACTCGTAATCACGTCATAAATAACGTAGTCGTAAATGTGGCACGCTGCACCAAAAATTACCATAAATATGACACGTTTCACAAAAAAAGTAAATAAAGATATATTCAACGAATCAATCATGAAATGTAACGAAAGTACTCAACAAAATAGAAACAAATAAAATCGAGAAAGACACTTAAATTGATAAAATTGGTAACAAACAAACACATAGTTGTGATGCTGGATTTCAGGCCAGGTTTTACTATTTATAATTTCTCGTCTACCTAAGGTCTACTTATGCACTAATGGGCAGTGTACCCAGTCGTTTGTAGTGTAGTAATCGGTAAAGCCGAGGTTGACCCAAGAGCTATGAGTGGGGATCTAACTTAAGTTCTAATATCATTGATTTTAAAGAGGTTTTGAATAGATTAATATTAAACTAATTAAACATAATGAAATGAAAGCAAATTAAAAGAGATGAACAATAAATAGGGAGAAATGTGCTAGCCTAATTACTAATCTTGTTACGCAATAATTAAGTTTTCCTATTAATGTTTTCTATCGCTTCATGTGGGGGTAAATGTCACTAGACTCCTCGGGTAAATTCGTCTAGCCTATATTCCATAAGTTCCTATTCCGTAACCATACGATTGCTAGAGTTCGTGGGTTAACCTATGTAGAGTCATTAAGTACCAGCTACAATCTAGACTTATCTAAGAAAACCCGACCTCTCGGAACTTAGGTTTCCTCTTAACTTCTTAAGCATCTCCGTTTGGTAGGTGATCCTTTGGTCAATTGGCACACAAGATAGTGGTAGTCTTATGGCACACAAGATAGTGGACACCTTTGTTTCTCGTTTTCGTATCGCTTTATGTGCTTATTAAATAATGCAGAAAATTCAATGTTTAAGATCATAATGAAAGATATTGAATTAAATACAAATGTTTGATACAAAATACTAAAACATATGTAGTAAAAGGCGTGAATTCTCCCTTGGAAATGCTCCGTATGCTGCTGAATATCGTCCCTCTGGAAGCCCTTTTTCATCCCTTGGTGTTGTTTGTTGAAAAGATGATATGAAAATGCAGAATTAGGGCTTGTATTTATAGTCTCGTCAAAGTTACGACGTAACCTTGTGAATTGGTTATGCCGTAGCCGTCGTATCTCAGACGATCTTATCCATAGTATAATATTTACGGCGTAACTTTCAGAATGGGTTATGACCGTAAAAATCTAGTAGTGAATTTCATCACTTTTACGCCGTAACCGTGCAAATGGGTTACGGCGTAAGTATCTTGACCATCAAAATTCTTCTAAGTCTGGAATTAAATACGGCGTAACTATGTTGTGAAGTTACGCCGTAATCTTGAATTGTGTTGGCTTTGGTCTTCTAGTGAAATCCTAGTTACGGCGTAAGTAGAGTATGGAATTATGCCGTAACTCTTGTCTGGCCAGCATACTCTTGTATATTTACTTTAATAACCTTCCAAATCCGCGTCTCTTTGTTCATATGCAAATTAATGACCTGAAAATGATAAATTAAAATAAGAGTATATTTTCAAGTAAAACAATACAAGTGATGAGCATATTAGGGGGAATTGACACTAAAATATCACGACTATTGCATGTTATCTTGGTTCAACCCTTACAATTTTATTTTCGTACACCATAAACTCTGTTAACATAGAATTGCACCAATATTCCGACCGGGCCAGATTTTTTTTGTCTCGTCAATGGTCGTAATACGCAAGTTATAATCATCCAAGTGTGTTTCGCTTCTTTGTTGTGCCTTTTGACTTGTACTATAAATTGGTTAACTAAAGAATTTATCTCATAGGTCGTGTGAAGGGGTCTAATGTTTTGTGAGAGAGGTGGAGACGGAGATCTGAGTGGAGAAGGGGATCTAGAACAGGAGGTCCCTGCCTCATCCAAACATTTTTTTTCTTGTTTTTGTGGCACGAGTCAACGTTTTTTAAAGTCATGCTAGCTTAGTTAACAACAATATTTGAAGAATGATGTTTGATTTAAAATAATGAGAAGTATTTATACAAAATGAAATAGATATAAAAAGCATGAAACACAAACAAACAATATAAAAATAATTTCATAGTACATTCGTAGCAACTTCATAATACATTTATAACAAGTTCGTAATACATTCATAATACACTGACTTTACAATCCAGAAACTAAGCACTACAAAGTAAATACATCTCAACACTTAAAATACTAACAACACGTGCCTTGAAGAAGATAAGATGCTTTATATGGATAATTGTGGAGGATGATTGAAAGGAAGAAAGGCAGTATCTGATCACACTATTGTTAGTTATTCATTTGTCTTCATTGAGATCTGGCTATAAATAAAAAGATGCCATGTCGTGTGGAAACATGGTCGACTTGAAAGACAAACCAAGAGGAATGCCTTCAACAAAGTAGATCATGATCATTGTGAATAATTCGAGGGCAGTAGGGATCCTTCCCTATTTATATCACACAAATTCAAAAACTAGAATAACATTATCTTATTCGAAGATTATTATGAAATGAAAAACATGCTAAACGTTTAGATGATTGTCTAACTTAGTGACCTAGAATTACCGCCCCGGTAACCATCAAGAAACTCAAGGGGCAGAGATGACTATATCATTAATCTTTGTGGTTCCGTTAAACTCTAACGTTTACCTTTGAAACTTTTGGGTTTGTGTTTCTAGACAATATTGAGTAGCGTTTACGATTGTCTTTAAAAAGCATGATGAACTAATGTGGGAAAATTTGAAGTTAAATAAACTGGTATGTAAATAAGATGATTCTTTGGGTTTTCAGCAAATAAACAAGTATTTATATTGAACAAAATAATGAATTCAAAATTTTTCATTAGATGTTTTTATGAGAAAGGTAAGTCCAGCCTTGTCAAATGTCGCGGACCCACACCGTTCTATTGAGACAATGGTAATCGCTTAGTAAGATAACGCGGACTAAAAACCGTTGGGGTGAGAACGGGTCCCTTTTCTTGACATGTGACGCTCACTTCGCAACTTGATCGCAACATCTCTGTCTTTTTTCTAGCCTGAATCCGGTTTGCATGAAAACGGGCGAGATAGATGTCATGATGATAGACCAATGGGCCTTTAGTCCAATGGTAAGAGCTTCCAACCTTGTGTCAATAGACCGGTGTTCGAATCTCTCCATTGGCCTAAAAAGCTTTCAATTGGTACCATCCTTACACCGTAAATCTTTCGGATTATTTGGTCAACGAGGCCTATGGAGAAAATACCCGGGTTCAAAGCCCTCACGATAAGTCAATTTGGAGCACGTCTTTCGTTCGTAGGGTCGGGTCCTTGAGGGAGGGTCCAGTTGGCATCCTTAGGATGCATGGGACCAGGGTGATCCCATCATTCTTCACCTTTTGAAAGTGTCATCATGATAGGAATGAGACAGCAGGTGATTATGTGACGCTAAAAAAGTAATAGCCTATTAAATGAAAGGATAAATAGAATAAACTCAGCAAAATTTGATTCAATATCATATTTTAAAGATTTAAGATCATTTAAAAATAAAAGATTATTTACATACCAAAGGATCAATCTCCACCATTCATTTTTATTTGATCTAATAGATGAGATTAATCCCAATAATTAAAAAAACCCACTTTCATCATATTTTTTCAAATATTAATAACTTTCAAACCGTTAATCGTTAAGCGAAAAAAAAGATCATTCGACGAGCGTTTAATTATCTTTTTATAGATAAAAGACTTTGATATCTTTCGACGATTTTTTTTTTTTTTTTTTTTTTTTTTTTTTTTAAAGTTTTTCGTTTTTTACGTTCTTAAAATTTGCATTCTGAAATCATATATGATTAAACACTAATTTGAATATCACATGTGATATTAGTGTTATATCATATATGATATTAAGTTATATCGTATATGATATGTAATATCGCGTGTGATATTAGTGTAATATCACTTGTGATATTAGTGTAAAATCACATATCATATACATATCATATCACGTGTGATATCACATATCACGTATGATTTAACACTAATATCACATGTGATATTCAAATTAGTGTTTAATCATATATGATTTTTTTCACGCAAATTTGATAACGTAAAAAGACGAAAAACGTGAAAAATGATTTTTTTCTTCTTTTTCAAAAGTATATCAAAGTCTTGATCATAGAAAGATAATTAAATCTTTTGTGACGGTGTAAATATTTTCACTTAACGATTAACGGTTTAAAAGATATTTAAATTATAAAAAATAGGTGAAATAATAAAATACTTTTAATCTCAGCCATTGATTTCTTATTAGATGGATGGTGTAGATGAGTTCCTTGGTATGTAAGAAAAGTTTGGTACGTAAAATAACTCTACTATATTTTAAAAATATAACACAAAGTTAGCAAAACTTGATTCAGTATCATATTTTTAAAAATATGACACAAAGTTAAGGGTGCGTTTGATATGTTGTCATGAATGACAATGGGTATGAGTTTGATAGTAGTGGTGGGTCCCTCACCTATGAAAGATCCATACCAAATTTCACTGACGATGTATATGAAGTATGGATTATATCTATCGTTCATTCTGTGGTGGTGGCCCTCTCATCTTAAACAAACAACTTTAATCACTTTTATAGTCATAATCTCATTCCTATAGTGGGATACCAAACGGCCCCTAAGTTTAAATGAAAATAGCTGTTATTTTTTTATTTAATAGAACGCGGTTGCGTAGATTACAAATGAGATCTTTGACTACTACACTGAGGTCACGTGGTTAACTATTAGTGGTGTTGTTTATTTTATCAAAAGGTTTTTCTCATTGTTTAATTATTACATTGGATGTTTAATTTAATCTTCGCGTATTCTTGTAAACTAAAGATAATAACGACTTGTGCATCGCAAAGGTTTGATCTGGTCACCAAGGTAACCCATCAGATAAGGTTAACCTACATCTGTCCATGGGGTCTGATTTGATCGCCGTGTGCGCTTCCGGGGAATTTGTACTCGGGTTGTATCATTTGATCATTCGAGTAAAATTGAACAGCTAGAGTTACTGTCAACTGAAATGAATCCACAAGTTGTTCTTGTGTGATTAAATCGATTGAGTTGCTCTCAATCGATGATTATCTACCCTTTATTACATTGTAACCAAAATCATTCAACCGTTTTTATAATCGGTTTCTTTTAGTAATGAGGTTCATCAATTCGAGTCTTAACACATAACCACCCAAATTTATGGACAATGACTTCCACCAAAATCAAAGAGTAAACTAACTTTACAAACCCATAAAAATAAACGTGCTAGAATACAAATATATTTATAATTTATATTTTAGACGAGGTATGCAAACAACTAATACCTTTGTGAGGTTTTGGCCCATTTTCATCTTATATTATACAGTATAATCCAAACAAGAATCTACTATTCATAGACTTGGGCCGCTGTTGGGCATACATTTTCAGTTTTTCATAATTCGAATAACTATTGTAAACATTCTAAGTGGACAATGTTTTATGGATATAAAGTAAGGGGAAATCATGCCTACATTATAATGTAGGCAATTACCTACATTTTCTTTGTAAAAACTTTAAAAAATGTACAGTTCAGTCCCTGCAATAAGTCCCTGATACATATTTTCCCCTGTCCCTACCCTTTTTTTCAAAGAAAATATAAGTAATTACCTACATTATAATGTAGGCATGATTTCCCCATAAAGTAATTATCAAAGATCAATACATGTTGTTCAATATATGAACAAGATAGTTAACTAAGCATCGATATTATAAGAACGAGCTGCTATACAGCCCGTATGAACGATTGCCTAAAGCAATTGGCCGCTCTAGAAACCAGCGATCGGGAAAGACAGCGTTTGGGTAATTGTATATGAATTCCGTGGCTCAGTAACTTCAAGCAGTTTATTAGATCTCACTCACATTTGTGTGTAGCTAGTTGATAATTTATGACATGTCATGAATAATTTAGTTGTTGTTTAAGCGGTTGCTTTAGGTTAATGTGGTATTTTAGCCACATTCCATTATACTTAACCAGTTTTTTGAAATAATATATTTTACCGGGTGAAGGCACTTTACCAAAAAAATAAAATAAAAATATCTCACTCACATAGTTAATAATATTCTGCTGTAAAATAAAGATGGGATAATCATTTACAAATGTATCTATCTTGTCATTTTTACAATTTTGTGAATCGAATAATTTTTTTTGCAGGTTCAGGTTCTAAACTTTCAAATTTCGTCACTTTTGTGTATTATTTTACCTCCACAACCGGTATTGCCGAATGGAACAAGTTAACATCCATGTCATTATCTTTTTTTGTTCAATTTTTCTATTTATATGTATCTTGTCACATTTTTCATTTGTATGTATCTAATTTGTCACATTTTTCATTTATATGTAGTAAATAAGTTGTAATTATCTTAGGTGGATGCCATGTTGAAAATAAAAAAAATGAAAAAATGGAGATAACCTGGTACCGGTTGAGGAGTTAAAAAGTACATTAAAATGACGGAATTTGAAAGTTGGTTATCTGAACTTGCAAAAAAATTTATTCACTACACAAAAGTGAAAAATATGACAAGTTAAATACATTTATAATGACTAGTCGGGTGCCGGTGCGTTGCGGCGGCGGGTACCCGTGTGATTATATTTTTTGGCGATAGCAAGGCTTTTCCAATGCATTACTTTTAAAGATGGAAAAAAAAAAGAATGTCCAACAGAGGTATTAATTGGAAATTAGTTTGTTTTCTTACTTACGCATTTAGTAACATAATAAAAAGCTTTTATAGCTGGTGCCTACGCGATTATATGTTTTACATGATGCTAACTTAACACATGACAATAACTTAATGGAACAACTTTACCGCATAGTGTTGCTTTAAAAAATGGCAGACTTACATCACGATACAAAAACGATGGTCAATGATATAGCTATTCGTTTAGGACGTGTAATATTATATATCGTTTCAACATACAAGGTATTTTAAAATTGATGGTGGTAAATGGTGGTTAGTTGTGTGGTCGAAAAAGGTAGTGTGAGAAATTCTGACTACATAAAAGATTGGTTTCTATGATCCGTTTAATGATTTGTAAATTTTATTTAGTGGGTGTTTTAAAAACGAAATATAAGATAAGATTATTTATGCGTTATTGTATTATACCATATAATATATTAAGTGTACTTTTGAGTGAGGAGTATTTTAATAGTATCATTATTTAGCAAGTGTTTGCAAGATATAAATGATAAAATGATTTATACATTATTGTTTTGTACTCTTTGATATACGGAGTATTAATTATACTTTTGAGTGATGTGGTATTTTAATTATATTATTAATGATTTGTAAATTTCATTAATGAGTGGTCTGCAAGTTAAGGATCTCATATGCAGTCTCTAATTAGTGTTTGGTTTCAGATATATAAGCTGTTGGGTAAGTGGTGTGTGGTTCAGTCCAAACAGTTGCAGTGTATGCAGTGATTGTTCTATGCGCAGAGGGAGGGTCGAAGGTCGGTTGTGATGGTCGGTTGAGGTCGGTCCTCCCTTTGTGGAGGTGGAGGTCGTGTTCGGTTGGGGAGAAAAGAGACCCAAACTCGGTTGGCCAAACAACCGAGTATAACACACACTTTACTTTTTTTTTTCAAAACTTTACCACTTTTACAACATTATAAATACCAACCTCAAACACATTTTTAAACACACAATTTCAAATACAATTCAAACAACTTCTCTTCAATAATCATCATGTCACAAAGAAAGACTCCCAACTCAAAAACCCGACGATCCCGACTTCTCCAAAATTCCCCGAACTTGAATTTCTCACCGGATCCACCGTTTCAATTAACCGGTTTAACACCACCACAAAATCGGGATGTTCGTTTTCAAGCAGCCGGTTTTAATTATCAAACACGACTACCACAACCTAACCTTAATCAAAACCCATTTTACGTCAATCGTCCATATTTCCCACCGGGTCGTCCGAGTATCAATCAAAACCAAGCACCAAGCGGTTCGTCATATCATCCTAACATGGATTTCTCACAATCTTCCCAACACAATCAATCGTTTTCACCGCTTGATCTTTGTTAATCTTGATATGGATTATGAGCATTTTATGGAATTCCTCCCGCTCAATGCTTCACGCCTCATCAATACCCGACTCAAGATGCTTGATGGGACAAGGTTCGGCGCGGTTCATACCCGACTCAAGATGCTTCGATGGGACAAGGTTCGGGCACGGTTCATACCACGGTTCTATTCGTGTTGAAGGCGATGTCGAAGAGGCGTCACCGTCAAATCAAAGAAGGTTACAAAGCGGGCTACAAAGGGGAAGGCGAGGCAAGAATGTTGCAACCGCACCCGTCGTACCATGGACAAAAGCGGAAGAAGTTGCGCTTTGTAGAGCTTGGGTACATGTGTCGGAAAATTCGGAAGAGGAACTCATCAACCGTAGTGGGTTTTGGGATGAGGTGATAGCGTGCATTTTGAAAGTGGCGGTTCAACAAGAACCTACGACTCCATAACTGACCAAATGGAAGGGTAGGATTAGTTCTAGGGTTGGTTTCTTTTGTGCAATTATGGATAATATCAAGGATAATCACTAAGCGGTGAGAATGGCGTGAGCGACTATGAAAAGGCTTGTAACGAATACCGTGTGCTTCACAAGCATGAGTTTACATTGAAGAAGTGTTGGAAAGTTTTGAGAGGGCATTACGCTTGGAAAGCATTAAGATGCCTAATTTCACCAAGACTAGTCGGAAGAAATCCAAGACTTGGAAACCACCCGGGGTCAACAAAGGTCTTTTTCATCCCAAGGCGTGGGCGATTACGAAGAAGAAGAGACTGAGAATCACGACCAAAAGGTCGTGACGCAACCAAGAAGAAATCACACGAGGCACCCGCTTCATTTGTTACTAATATGGCCAAGAACTTTTCAAGATCAAAAGTTCAAATAAGGAAAAACCAAGAATATGGAAGCGGAATACATAAAGTTGAAGCGAAGAGATGGAGCTTGCGAGAGGCAAGGCAAGGCGAGTCAAGAGTTAAAAAAGGAGAAACTTGAGCTCCAACGCCGGTTGACTTGCAATGGCAAAGACAATCAACCCGGACGCAAGATTTAATTTTCTACAACACACCTCTCGACCCAAATATGCCCGCACGACAACTACAAGAACTTGAACAACTTAAGGCCTCAATCAAAGAACGTTACAACTTAGATTATTAAGTTGCGGTTTTAATAAGTATTGTAACGTCTACGTTTTATTACTTTAAGTTTTTAATTATTGTTGTAATGTTAAGTATTTTATTAATGAATTTTAATTTTGTTTTAAAAATATTTGAATTAAAAAAAAAAAAAAAAAAAAAAATCTCGGTCACTGCTTGCAAGAACTAAGTCGTCGTCAGGTCGTCGGAGAGAGAAAGCTGATATGGCGGCGACGAACTAGGTCGCCTCTGTGCATAGCCTTATATGAGTGTTTGGATATGCTTATTTGGTTCTGCAGCGGGTCTATTTGGATTTGTCTACAAGTGCTACTTTATCTAATTGGTTATGTGACTATTGGACACTGTTGGTACTTTTGGTGGGACAATCTGGTGTGTTGGCTTAGTGGTATTTCTTTTAGTGGTCTTATTTATGTAAGCCTCTTGTTGTGTTTTTCTTTTAGGGTCCACTAGTTTAATTATCTTGTTGATTTAGTGGATGTCGTTGTTTGTAGTTTGGTGTTTTGGTGGTTATATAATTTTTGCTGTTCAAAAAAAAATTTCATTAATGAGTGTTAAAATGAAAAAAAATTAGATGATTTATGTATTAGAGCCACTTTATTTTGCTTATTTAAAAATTAATGCTTACCAAGGGATAAATTCTCACACTCCATCTAGTCTAATCTAATGGTGGGGATTAACCTAAGATTTAATACTTAATGTTTTTTTTATTGTCTTTTTGTCTTTCTTTATTATTCATTTTTTTTCTTTTTTTTTGTATTTTTTATTAATTTCCGTTTTTTTTATTTTATGAATTAACGTTTTTTTTTTATTCGCGTTTTTTTCTTCGCTTTCATACGTTTTCGTCTGTTTTCATACGCGTTCGTCCGTTTTCATCTGTTTCATCCGTTTTCCAACTTTTTCGCCCGTTTTCATACGTTTTCGTCCATTTTCATATGTTTTCGTCTATTTTCTTACTTTTTCGTTCGTTTTCGTCCGTTTTCATACGTTTTCGTGCATTTTCTTACGTTTTCATGTATTTTCGTCCGTTTTCGCCCGTTTTTATACGTTTTCATCCGTTTTCATAGGTTTATATACGTTTTAGTCCGTTTTCATACGTTTTCGTCCGTTTTTAGACGTTTTACCGCTTTCTTACGCTTTTGTCCGTTTTCACACGCCGTCCGCTTTCTTAGGTTTTCGTTTGTTTTTTTTCGTCCATTTTCGTCCATTTTCATACGTTTTGTTTGTTTTTTACGCTTTCATGTACTTTCATCCGCTTTCTACGTTTTCTTCGTTTCGGACGCCGCCACTTCTATACGTTTTCATCGGTTTTCATAGGTTTATATCGTTTCGTTCCTTTTTACGTTTTCGTCAATTTTTATACTTTAAATCTGCTTTTAGACGCCGTCCGTTTTCATACGTTTTTGTCCGTTTTTATACGTTTTCATCCGTTTGAAGACGTTTTTGTCCGTTTTCATACGTTTTTATACGCTTTTCATTCATTTTCATACGTTTTTATACGCTTTTCATTCATTTTATACGTTTTTTCCATTTTCAGAAGTTTTCGTCCGTTTTCATACGTTTTCGTCCATTTTTTGAAGTTTTTTTTACACGTTTTCGTCTATTTTCATACGTTTTCATGCTTATTATTAAACTCTATTATATTACATGTCTAATATCAATTGTGATATTTTATAAGAAAAAGTTAATGTCTAATATCACTTGTGATATTTCATAAACAAACAAGTATGTTTTTTTAACCTTTAATATCACCTGAGATATTTCATTGCTTTGTATATTTTTATATCTTATCACCTATGTGTTTTCTAATATTTTTATAAGACTAAAATACACCGTTGGTCCCTAAACTTGGCAGGACGGATCGCGATGGGACAAAACTCGCCCTTTTCATCGCCACAGGTCCATACCTTGGCCATCAAATGACAGAATCGTCCCTTGACCAGAATTGGGACAGTCAAACCGATTTCCTTCGAGGGTATTATAGACCATTCACTTTTTTGACCCAACCTTCAACCCATGGACCAATTGTGAGTATGGCTATTAGCCGCTTTCTTCCCACGACACGCGCATTTAATTTCAAGGAACAAATACACCCACCCAACAAACAACTTTGCCAATCACATAAAACCACATTATCCGAAACGATAAAGCGCAAATCGAATCAAGAATATAAATCCTCATTTCGAACTCAAAAGACCAACCCAACTTCCAACAAAACCATGTCGATCGATCGCTTTACCAACATGCGGATAAAGTGATTACTAATATTTTGAATCGGTTGCCTTTGTTAGAAGCGGTGAGAACCTCTAGTTTAGCGGCGGAGGTCTAAGTGGATTTGCTCAGCGATGTCATACTTGATGAGGATTTCTTTTATTATTTAACATACGAGTTTAATGGTAGGCTTGTTACTAGATTCTTAAATCGGCTTATGGGTCCAATAAGAAAGTTTGTCTTATTTGTAGAGCCAAGATCAATTATTGGAATAAACAACTTTCATTATGAATGATTCATGAGTGGCTCTTGTTTTTGCCGACAATGGAATTGAGGAGCCGATTATTACAAGCGGTATGGTGACCAAGTTACGTTCCCAACCCAACTTTACTCTCGTAGGAGTTGAAACATCCGTACTTCATGTTTGTGCTATGGCTACTTTGGAATATTTTCATGGCTTTCCAAATCTATCGAGCCTAGAATTGATTCATGTCAATTTTCTAAGCAGATGATTTGGGACTTTATTCTTTGGTTGTCCTCACTGAGTCTCTTAAAATGAATCGCCCTAGTACAAACGAGATGAGACTATGGGATATTGCAAAATTTGGGAATTTGAAGAAGTTACATTTGTCATTAGGTCGTTATAATGTTGTGACCATAATCACAACATCGATATCTTTCACTTGACAAGACTTCAAAATCTTGAGACCCTTACATTGGATTTTGGTGATTGCAGTAACAACAATATCAGTTTACAACTTATAATTTAACAATGTTATAGAGATGTGTAATAAAGAATGAAATTTAATCAGAAAATTCTTGTAGTTGATCTGAGAAGCTAATCCTAGGATGAAGGTGCCCTTTGTTTCCTGATTAACCTTAAGTCGTCCGATGTCGATTTTGGGAATAGTGTTATGGTAGCGTTCACCTTTGTAATGATTCGGTCATCTCCGAATTTGAAAATCTTGGATACCGAGTAAGTGTAATCTTTGTAATGCATATGTATCAAATAAAACATTCCTAAATTGCCATGTTTGTGTATCTCAACACTATTTGATTTTTCATTTGCAAACACGCTTAGTGATCTACCTTGCAAAAATTTTCCATTGTTGTGAACAAACACATTCACCATGGTCATTCTGACGGTGGTGTTTGAGCTTTTCCCGAACATAGCATGAAATAACTTTAATAAAGTGTATACTTGCGTGTTCCCGGTCGCTAAAGACAATCAATATCGTGCAAAGCGATATGAGTCATGATGGAATGAAAATACCAGAACAACGGGAGTTGGCTAGAAGTGTTGAAACTCCACCGAGCTTCCCCACACCGTGGTAGATTTCTTTGATTGGTTGTAGTTTAAGTTTGGGTTGAATACCCTTGGACAATTAATGTTGCAAAATAGTTTTGGTAATTTTGTACAATAATTGTTTAAATGGTTTGCTTAAAATTAGATTATTCATATGTTGTTGTTTGTGCAGATTGTAGGTGATGAAAGTTTGACATTCGAAAGTCAAACTTTCATTTAGCATTTTATTTTGATTGTAGCAAGTAAAGCGCATTTCAGGTTTACTTTAGTTAGTCAATACTTGAAAATGGTGAATGGGTTAAGCGTGAGCGAGAGTCGTAATGTCGGAAGGATTGAAAACTTTAGAAGATTAAGTGCAAAAGGCATAATGGTATTTGAAGTTTGATGATAAGGATGACTAGTGGAATGTTCAATAATATATAGAATGGTATTTGACTTTGTAAAGTCAATATTGCAAAACCATTACTAAATATTTGTTTTGGAGTGAATTGATAATTTGATATGTTTTAGAAGTTTGACTTAACAAAGTCAAACTTCTAATGGTTTTACGTAAGTTGGCAACTTGAGGGACCAATTGTGTATTCTAAAGTGATTATTGGGCGGGAGTTTTAAGTATGACAACGGCAACCAAGACAAATTCAGGGACCGAGTGTGAAAAAAAAGTAACTATTAGACCCTTCACCGTCTCTTACCGGAGACGATATTCACTAGTGCACACTAAACGATAAACTCATCTACCACTTTTTCCACACACACACAACTTTCCAATGGCAGATTTCCCTATTTTAAATGAACTCATGGAGGTTGCTGATTCACCAAATTTGAATGATCGTATGGCTATCTGGTTTGAAGAAGAGGTCGCCTAAGAAGGATTCGAAGAAGCTAGTTCTTGATTGCATTCAAGATCTGAAGGCAGAATCATCAAGCGTGGGAGGCGATAGAGAGAATCAAGCTCGGGACCTCGTGGAATTGCGCTTGACGTGTGGATCTGTTGAACAAAATCCGATCGAGGTAATATAAACCAACTTGCCCAACTCATACAGATTGTTGGTCAAGCGGATGAAGGTATTCGGTTCAACCAAGAGTTTGTTAAGAAAATGGTGAACATAATGCCCGAATTTTTGGTTTTCCATGGGGTAGATAAAGGCGGTCTTTTGGGTGATAGTTTTGCTAAAAGGGTATGCAAATTAGATTTGATGTAGTTGGTTATGATGTTTATGAGACTTTATTAATGATAAAATATCATTTGGGTTATGTGTTGTTTAACTGTTCTTGTATTGTGATATTGGGTGTATTTTAGTGTTATTAGTATCAACAAAACCAAACATCCCTTATATCAAAGAAACCAAACAGCCCTTGTATCAAGAAAACTTTAATCAAGAGAACCAAACACCCCTTGTATCAAGAAAAGCAAAGGCAATGGTTTAAAAGATGTGGTGAAAATGCAAATACTTTGGCACTAAATCATAATGTATCAAATAAAACATCCGCTTGTATCGCCTAAACCAAATGGCCCTTTTATCGGCAAAAGTTGTTACAAGAAACCAAAACCCCGATCGAGAAAAATTAGAGGCGGTGGTTTCAAAACACGGGTTCAAAATGCAAACGCTTTAGCAGTAAACAACAATGTATTGACAATGGTGTATTGTAACATCTTGAATTTTGACTTACCAAAGTCAAACAAACTTATGAAAACCAACAAATTGTAACTTACTTGGGTAAGTCAAACCTATTAAGAAATGCAAAACGATTTCAAACACAATTACTTAAATAAGAACACAAAATTTTATTCATCGATTTCATGTTCTCAAGAACTACAAATGTTTACTATCATCTAAACATACACTTAGCTAGACCCACAACTCTCTCTATCATCGTTTTCCTTCTTTTCCTTCCTTTCCTTCCTTTCCTTAAGATATTTAAACAAAATTTCCAGATTTTTAATCCTTTCTCCCAAATCGTTAAACTTTGATAACAACATGTCATCCTCTTCCTTCTCCTTCTTAACACCCAAACGCTTTTCATTCACGTACCGCTTTCCTCAACGAACTCAACAAACCCTTCCCTTATCGGTTTGTGCCATTATTGTTTTTCTTTTGCTTTGGGAAGAATGTGTGTTGATTGTATTTTAGGGTTCACTCTTGGTCGTAGATACATATATGGTTGAAGGTTGGGTTACATTTTAACTAGGTTGGGTCAAAAAAATGAATGGTCTATAATACCTCGAAGAAATCGGTTTGACCGTCCCATTACGGTCAAGGGACTAACGGCATTTAATGGCCAAGGTTTGGACCTATGGCGATGAAAAGGCGGGTTTTGTCCCATAACGATGCACCTTGCCAAGTTTAGGGACCAACAGTGTATTTTAGTCTTTTTATAATTTTAAGTTACATGATAGTTTTTGTACCTTTATCGCAATTGACAAGCATATATTTTTTTAATGCAACCAGTGTTATCTATCACTTGTGATATTATACTCTTAGTAAAAATAAAATGGTTAAAGTCTCTTTAGGTGAATTATTATTTTGTTCAAAAAAATGCTAATTTAATGCAACACTTGTTTGATTTTGAGAATATGTCAAGTCTCTATTTTCATAGTTTGCTTCATTTTTATTCATTTTGATATTTTTAAGTGGTATTTATTTATCTCTTGTGATATAACACTGTAAGGAAGATAAAAAGTATTACATTCTTTATCATGTATGTGTTATCAGTTGTGATACTCAACTAAGAATGTAAAATATTACATTCTTACCAAATGTGATAAGAATTTAGTATTTTATCAAGTATATATGAAAGAAATAATAATAAACATCACTTATTATATTACTGTGATGATTCTGTTCAATTTTTTTATTTGTATTTTTGAAAATATTTAGGAAGATTTTTGTGTTTTATGATAATATGAAATATTAAAAAAGGTGTTTAACTGAAAACAAGAGATGTTATGATACTTTGGTTAGACTTGTGGTGGATTTTCTTTTAATAGATACATTGTGCATGTTCGATGGGTTTATAGAGGATTTAAAATATCTATCGTTGAATCAACAAACTAAAAGCTATGGTTGAAGAAAGCATACATCTTTATAAACAAAGCGAGCAAGCTCAAACACCGTGATATCACACATGATATCACAGGTGATATCACACATGATATCACAGGTGATATCACACATGATATCACAGGTGATATCACCTCGCTTGTGATATCACGTGATATCACAAGTGATATCACTGGTGATATCGCAAGTGATATAAACTATGATATCACACATGCTACCACCGGTGATATCACACATGATATCACAGGTGATATCAACGGTGTTATCACACATGATATCACGTGTGATATCATGTGATATTACAAGTGAGGTGATATCACCTGTGATATCATGATATCACAGGTGTTTGAGCTTCCTCAGTTTGTTTATAACGATATGTGCTTTCTTCAACCATAGCTTCTTTATTTTGTTGATTCAACCATAGATATTTTCAAATCCCGCTATAAAACCTATCGAAACATGCACAATGTATCCATTAAATAGAAAAATCCACCACAAGTCTAACAAAAGTATCATAACATCTCTTGTTTTCAGTTGAAAACTTTTCTAATATTTCATAATATCATAAAACACAAAATCTTCTTAAATATTTTCAAAACACAAATAAAAAAATCATCGAATCATCACATTCTTAATCGAGTATCACAACCGATAACACATACATGATAAAGAATGTAATACTCTTCATCTTTCTTACGGTGTTATATCACAAGAGATAAATAAGTGTCACTTACAAATATCAAAATGAAAACGTCGAAACGGACAAAACGTATAAAAGCGAATGAAAACATATAAAATGTATGAAAACGGACAAAAGCGTCGAAAACGGACAAAACGCGTGAAAGCGGACAAAATTTATAAAAGCGGATGAAAACGATAAAAGCGGACAAGAACGTTCGAAATGTATTTAAAACGTCTAAAATGGAAGAAAGCGTTAAAAGTATTTAAAACGTCTCGAAAGCGGACGAAAAACATGAAAACATAAAATAAATACGTATTGAAAACGTCTAAAACGGGCGAAAATACATGAAAACCTAAAAACAAACGAAACGTATGAAAACTAAGAAAGCGAAGAAACGTAAAAACATGCGAAACGTCTAAAATGGAAGAAAATATAAAAATCGGACGAAAACATATGAAAACGGACGAAATCGTATATAAACCTATGAAAACGGATTAAAACGTATAAAAACGGACGAAAACGTATAAAAAAGACGAAAAACATGAAAACATAAAAAAACAGACGAAAACGTATGAAAATGGATGAAAACGGTCAAAAACGGGCGAAAACGTAAGAAAATGGAGGAAAACGTTGGAAAACGGATAAAACGGACGAAAAACACGAAAACGTAAAAAAAGGGACGAAAACGTATGAAATTGGACGAAAATGTATGAAAACGGACGAAAACGTATGAAAATGAACGAAAACGGGTGAAAACGTAAGAAAATGGAGGAAAACGGACAAAACAGATGAAAACGGACGAAAACGTATGAAAACAGATGAAAGCGAAGAAACGTGAAAGCAGAAAACGTGTAAAAAAAAAAAAAAAAACGTTAATTTATAAAAAAAACGGGAATTAATGAAAAATAAAAGACAAAAAGGAAGACAAAAGATAAGGAAAAAAACATGGACTTAGGTTTAAGTATTAAATCTTAGGTTAATCCCTACCAATAGATTAGACTAGAGGGATGGTGTTAATTTGTCCATTGGTAAGCACTAAAATAAAGATAACCAAAAGAAAATTACTCTTATGTATTATTGTTTTGCACTAAGTGCTATATTAATTGTACTTTTGAGTGATAGTGTTTTAATGATTTCATTAATTCTGACATTAATATACACGAATGTTACAAGTTAGATGATTTATGCATTATTAATTGTTTTGCACCCACTGTTCTAAAAGGCTCGCAAAGGCTCCGCAAAGGCCTCACAAAGGCGTGAGGCTTGATCATGCCGCCACGCCATGTCGCTACGCCGCTTTATGGCACATGTTTTTGTAAACTCGATATATATGAATTATGATATAAATATATAAATATTTTCAGACTTTGTGCCGCCTTATGCCACGCCTTATAAACGCAAAAGCTTCGCTTTAGCCGCAAAGGCTTGAGGCTTGATCATGCCGCCACGTCACGCCTCACGCTATTTATAACCTTGTTTGCACCAAGTGCTATATTAATTATACTTTTGGTTACAAGTTTAGTAGGTTACTTTTATTAAAAACATTTTTGGTGTAAAAAATTTAAGACTTCTATATTTAGAATGTGTTAAATATTTTATATAGTAGTATAGATTATCCACACAATGATTGTAGGCATGCATGACAAAATACTTTGTAACTGAATCATACACATGCAAAATAATCAGCGTTTGTCAACTCTTGCAGGCATGTCATATATGCATTAAAAAAACTAATTGAATCATACACATACTAACTTGTGATCACAATGTGTTTGGAAAAAGAATGAAAAAGGCTAATGGAAGAACCTTTTAAAAGAGATGAGAAGAACTTGTGACAACAGATGAGAAAATAACTTGTGACAGTTGATGAAGTTAAACTAGGGTTGAGAAAAAATAATGTAGAGAAAATAAGAAAAAGATACAGTTGATTGCTCCCTTGCATGATGATCATTAAAATCAAAATGTTCACCGCTCACCGCTCTAAAAATCTCCTCCCCGCTCCACGCCAAAATACCTATGTTCGTAGCAATTCACCAAAGCTGACGATGCAAGTTCGAAACAAGAAGTTATAACTTATACGCATGCACTAGCTAGGCCACTAGCTAGCTAGCTAGCTAATACATTACCAACAAATTCGTTATCAAGCAAACAAAGAATCAATAAACTAAGAAGGAAGTCATCCAATACTTTATCAAAAACCGTCAAGTACGTAAGGGTATATCTCTATATTTAGTATACATTTGTGAACTATGTAATAGGATTTGAATCGATCAATATTTTTATATCTGTATATCCAAAATAGTTATGTCATAAGATGCAAGACCCCTATTAGATAGACTAGTCTTATACGGTGCCTAACAGAATTGGTCAATATTGTAATCAACTCTTGTGTAGAGAATGCGAGTTTTTAAATATGAAACGTACTGCAATTATATTGTAGGATAGAAACAATTTATATTGCAATTTATTTCACGAGATTATGTTGTAGGTTTTTGTTTTAGTGTTGGTTATAGATAGTGCAGGTTAAGTGATCATTGTTAAACATCATAATAATTGTTTATGTTGTTCAATATGAAATGGATTTGATTTAAAATGAAATAGAAATATGTGATGACTGTTTACATCAGTTTTTGATTTGTGAGTTAAAATCTAGTTATAATTTGATTTAAAATTGTTGTTGAAGTTTATGAAGAAGAGGGATCGATGAAGATGATTAAATGAAAATGAGTAAAAAGACTAAAATGCTCTTATATTAGAGAATCATTTGAGGATTGTGTTAATTAAATTGTGTCATGTCATTTGATTAGCTCAATGGTACACACAATAAGAATAAGTAAAAGTTGAGTATATTAAATAGTAAAATTAAAAATTTAGTACATACGAAAGTAGAAAGTGAGAAGTTGTATGTAATTGTATACCATTATCCCTTTCTTAAAAAGCTAGTGTGATATATTATGTCTGAGAGCTAATGTGCAACATCATATTGAGCCTACATTATATCTCGATCTTTTAAAAAACTAGTGTGACATATGATATCTTGGTCTTTTAGCGAATTGAAAACATATTTTTAAGTAGATAAGTTTTAATTGCTAAAATATCAAAATGTAAATCTAAAACTATAATGCCAACCATAAATCTAGGGCTGAGCTCGGTTCCGGAACCGCGAGGAACCGAGGGAACCGAGTACCGAAAAGTTTATGGATAAGGAACCGAGAACCGGACCGACTTGTATGTTTCGGTTCCGGTTCGGGTATATCGGGTCTAACCGATTGGAACCGAACTTTTGAAGAAAAAAAGACTCATTATATAAACTATAAATGAATCATTATACCTTTTAAGTTCTAAAAGCATATTCGGCTATAGACATTTATTGGCTTTAATTTGGAACATAATGTGAAAAACTCAAGACTAAATTTTGACACCAAAAATGTGGTTTGCAAAATTTAGTTATTTTCTTGTGGTACTTTGCTAATTTGTTTGGTGTTATTGTGCTCATGGTCGCGGGTCTGTGAGCAGATAGAAAGTCACATGCTATTTCAAAACCAATAAATGGATATGTAGACAGAATGATGGACTATGGAGCTTGAGGTTCGAATACCATGCTCATTATTTGCAATCAACTGCTATCCTAAATGAGAAATATTCGTATCTAGCTAAAGATCATGTATATGTTTTTTTTACCAACTAACCATAATATTTTTTTTCTGTTGAAAGCATATATGATCAAATTGAATAAATGCCTAAAGCTTGTAGAAAGACACAAGAGGAGGCTCTTGGTAGGTGAAAAATAAAATATTAGGGGATAAATTTAGGAGGGACAGATGGAAGTAATGGAACGATTGTAGTTAACTTGCAAAGATTTGATTTTTTTGGACTAATGGGCGGGCTTCTTGACTCTTTGTACCCTAAAAGTCCAAAAATTCCAATAATATTTTTAAGTGTTCGGTTCTTCGGGTCCTAACCGATACCCGTCGGTTCCGTACCGAACCGACCCGAGAACCGAAATTACCAATATTTAAGAACCGAGAACCGGACCACGGGTCTAAAAATCGGTTCGGGACGGGTCGGTTCCGGTTCAATTCTCGGTTCCGGTTCGGTTCCTGGTCCATTTGCTCACCCCTACATAAATCTACTGCTTATAGTTAACCTACAATATCTTTTATATAATAAAAAAATTATATTATTTCGTAGCAATTTTCCCAAAGCAATCTTACTGAAAAAAATTAGACCAATAAGATTACTATATTTTGACACGTGGCGAAATCGAGCAATGTGATTGACCAATAAAAGTCAAAATTGAAGTTGAATTCGGTCAAAATGTTAAATTTTCGTCTAATTTATAAAATGTGCTAAAATAACATATGTGTCAATTTTGTAAAAAATTAAAAAAAAAAGGGGTAATTAATAAAATTTAGATGTTAAATTAAAAAAAATATATACTTCAGTTTATATGTTTTCGATAACTTTATAAATACCCATATACTTTATATTTTATAAAAATACAGTAATATGTTGTGGTTATTTATAAATATTATATTAGTATATATTAAACTAATGTATATACACAAAATTATAAATATAAAAAGAAATAAACGAGTTACTATGACATGTAAATAAATACAAGAAATTATACATATACGAAAGACTCGTGTTATTCCTTTTTATGAGATTAAATAAGGATATCCGGAAAAAAAAATATTCTTTTTGACCATCCGCATTTAATAACGACTTATGTTATTCCTATTTATAAGCTTAACTCGCGCTCGGGTTGAAAATTCCGCTTAAATTATTAATAACAAAAATATAAGTATCAAAATTAAGGCACATATTTTACATATAATAATGACACATATTTTTTCAACTATACATACATAATGTCTAGAACATGATATAAACAGTTAAATTTAAACACGATCAAAACAAAGTCAAAGCCTTCGTGCAACAAAAATATATACAAAATATTAATCGATATTAACAAATAATAAAAAATTATGTAAAAACTCGTATGTGCACGAGTATTATATCTATATAAGTATAAAAAATTTAATATATTTTTTATAAAAGTCTCAAACATTAAAAAATCATGAATTTTATGAATTGTCACAATATTTAACTTCAAAACAAAGTTATTAAATTTTTTATAACCCGTTATACTATCTGTCAAAGCTCCGTGTGTGTCAGGGTTTTAAAACTAGTATATAATTAAAAAAAATAAATAAATCATATTTAATAAATTTCATGCTTACCATATTCACACATGTTTATTGAATTCTTTTTCCTTTGACTAGAAACTTCTTTGGTTGATTGTGACTCCCTTGTCTAACTTGTTCTCTTAGACCCTAGCTGTTTCCTTGTTACCTTTCCCATTTGTCTGCTTCTCCCTTGAACATGTACATGATATTCTGTTGTGACCCTTTGTACCACATTTAGTACAACCGCTAGTCTTTACCTTTCTTGAAAGCTTCATGTTCTTAACCATTACATTGAATGCATTTTCACTCTTCTCATCTTTTTTCACTCTCCTCTTCTTCCTTGGTCAAAATGTAATATAACTAATACCTTTAATATTATACTTGTACGTCTTTTTCCATGTACTTACCCAATATGCTTCATGGACCCAATCCTCAGATATACCTACATCCTTACCATTTCTTGCCATGTTATACATTGCTGCCACAGTATATTTACTTGGAATACCAGTTAGCTCCTATATCCTACATGTACATTTCCTTAACTTCATATTGACTACACATTGGTCCACCCATGGTCCTTTACACTGGTATTCATTAGACCCATTCCAAATAACATTATAGTCATTAGCTTCTCGCATAATAACCTTAAAAATGGTTGCTGCAGTTGAGGCCAAGGGACCTTCACACTAGTTTATGGCATGTTGCACATTCACTATTCTCTTAATCAAATACTCCCTAATGTATTCGAAAGACCCTAATATTGGTTGATCTCTACCATCTACCAACTGATTGTGGAATGACTCACATAGGTTGTTCACTAGAATTTCACAATGAGCTCTTCCTGTTTTTGAATAATGATGCAAGATAAGTTTATGTGCACTAAATATACACTTAAAAAGTAATTATGAAAAACTTTATACCTAAAAAATGAGACTTTGATCATGATTCTAGTGTTATCTTTTGTAACTAATCATGAGCTTTAGGGTCGAAGGCTTTCAGTTCATCGATACTTTGTTGAAACTGAGCCACAGTGGTTGTTGCATACTTCTACATAAAATACTTTCTTTGTAAATCTGCTTCATGTTGTCATACATGTGTCTAACACAAAATCTGTGTTCAGCAGCAGGAAAAAGTTGTGATATAGTTGGTATAATACCCTGTTACAAGTAACACATAACTGATTACAATAATGCTTAATTGTAATGAATTTGATAAAACATTTCAAATGGAATTGATTCTACCTTCTGTCTATATGAATTGTAAGTGTAGTTATACTTTTCTTGTAAATCAAGGTCATCACCAAGATTTGAAAAGAACTACAACCAATAACTCTTATACTCAGCCTCAACAATAACATATGTAAGAGGGTAGATACCATTGTTACTATCAATACCAACAACCATCAAAATTTTCCCTATAAATGGTCCTTTTATGAAAGCACCATCCAACCTCAATCTATTTTTTTGTAGCTCTGTATCCAGCCTTTAGTGCACCAAAACACACATAAATTCTTTTGAAAACTCTTGAATTAAGAGTTAGATCTGTGTTGGTTTCCACATGGATCTTGACTGTTGTGTCTTTGTTTTTATATTTGAGCTCTATAGCATAATCTCTAAGGAGGGCGTACTATTTTTGATAATCACCTTTCATCTTATTCAAAGTTATTTCCTTTGCCCTATAAGTTTTCGTATCTGAGATATTTATTTGGAACTTGTTTTGCAATTTATGATGTAATGCCTTATTTTGGATTCCAAGATTGATAGAAATAGTTTTGGACACCTCTTTTGACAAAAACCTTGCTGCTGCATTTGGTAAATCTCTTGTTTGAATACATTTATGAACATCAGTCCATCCAACTTTTCTCATCCTCAACCTTTGAGACATGTAGGGTCAAGGGCAAGGATTTTTATGATTCTTCCCTTTGTAACCTTTACTCTTAACATGATTGCATTTCTTATACTTTAGGTTGTTTTTTTTAATCCAAAATGGCACTTAGTTTTTGAGGTGGAAGCATATCGCTTTCTGTAGTAGGTGAGGAAATGAATTGCTTTGGGCCTTTATTGGGCTTCACATAACTAAAGATAGTACCATAACACTTAACTCTCACGCTTTCACGATCACATTTGAGAACCTTAATAGCTCTCCTTGACTCCACTTCAAGCACCTTAACCTTGTTAGTCATTTCTTTTCTAGTAGTAAAATCTTGTCCAACAAAAAAGTCTCCTTCTATGATTTTATCCTTACCCTTGAATGTTATTCTTATTTCCCTCAGCTTTTTGTTTCTTTTACGTAAAGACTGATCATCATCAACATCATCACCCTCACTCTCAAATTCATTAAGGTTTATTACTGGAATGCCAGAGTTAAGGTCAATTTTATCAGCTTCTTTCTTCAATGTTCAAGATTTGCATCCATCTCAAAGTGGAAGCTACCCATGTCCACTTTTGGCTCTGTTTCTAGTATCATATTTTCATTAGGCTCAAAATCACTCTCATCGCCTTCACCTTCACCTTCACCCACATCTACATATTCTGTTTCTATCACATCTTCATCATTCATAGGTTCTTCCCTTTATACAACTTCCTCATCAATATGTTATTCATAACTATGAAAATACATTTACTGATTTCCTTGGTTTAACTCAGGAAACAACATCCTTAAATGTCTTGTGATTCATCTAATCCATGGTAAAGCCAATCCATAGCATTATCTTGTTGGAACATATCGCCCTCAATATATGTCTCAGTTTCTTTACCTTTAATGCTTGAATAAGGCGGAAAACCACCCATATGCTCACCATCATTCTGTTCCAATAAATTTATGAAACTGAATGGCTTGGATGAGGATGGTGGTACCTCATTTTCACAATGTAGGATTCCTACATTCTCAGCATTAGCATTAATGGTTGAAGCTTGAGTTGGCACTTCTAGAGTAGCCTCCTTTCCAATGACATTTGGACAATTCCACTCAAACAACAACTTTCCTTTCTTAACAACTTTATTAATCAACAACTTTTCTTTCTTAACACTTTCATTAACCACAATCTCCTCAATCACTACATCCTTGGACTGACTCTTTTCAACTACTATACTCCTCACCTCCATCAAGTGTTTCCCTACCAGTGATACATCTGTTGAACATATAAATCTATTTCCTTAAATTTAGAAACATATTTCAACAAGGTCGGTACATCTTGATCCGACATTAAAGGTACCAACCCATCATCTAAAGATTTACCAGGCATCCTAAAAGTGGGTAAACAGGATCTTACCATCATCATATAAACCGATTTCACCTAACATTCTATCCAACTCATCAACGGTGTACTCCTCATATTCAATTACATCTACATAATTTACCCAAGCAAACTTGTATACTCTATCTAGGAGATTAGAAAACTCACCTGAGTGGTGGATTTTCAGAATGAAGAGGGTTTGATAGGTACCTCGGAAGAAAACACAAATGATCAAAATACCCAAAAATCAGAAAACAACAATAATAAGTCTAAAATCAACGACATGTGATTTACAAAGATAAACAATCTGCAAAGTACAACCAAATCAAAGAAAAAAATATAATGAAAATTAAAGGGTTACAAATCTTACCGTAAATAACCGCAATATCATCAATGGGTTTACTGTGCGCTCGTATCTGCCAAGAAGGAGGTAGAATCATATTGGATTCAATCGGTTAAGAACTTTGATTAGAAACCATATGGATGCAAATTGCAATCATACGGGTGAAGTTGTGTTTCAAATAAAGGGTTTTTGGGAAATGTGATCGGGGCAAAGTGGGTGGGGTATAAAGGTGGGAAAAGTGAAATGACTAAAATATCTCGACGTGGTCCTCAAAATAACGGAAGAAAATAACGATCGTTAGGTCAAGGGACAGTTTGCAACGAAACATGCACAGTAGTGGCATAATTTGCAAAAAAAAAATCTTTTTAGTGGCATAACTTGAGAATTAAGTATTACTCAAAGACATTTTTTGCATTTTACTCAAGAAGTAATGTTGAAAGGATTAGTTATATGTTATGCCTTATATAAAAATAAAATTTGGGCTGAATCTAGGTTTTTAACTGGAATTTATGATGGCTGACTGGAGTTAGATAATGTAGAAGATGAAGATAGATGAAATGATCAAATTACTCCTAACATTGATGTATAATAAGTGACCTACGAATCATAATGAATTATTTTGAACATATAGTATTTATAGATTTTACACTTTTAATTTTCATTGTTCAACTTAACATGCATCTCTCGGGACCATTACAATCCAACTACATCTAGTCATCTATTACTTGAAGTGAACGTTTTAATTTTACAAATTCAATATTAGCTGCGACCACGTAGTTTGATTATATGAATTACAATAGATTCTAAACTGGTTACTATAAATACAGCAACCAACTTAGTCATTTTCCCTCATTCTAAACGTGAATTTATAAAAACAAACTAGCTACTAGTATACAATATGGGTTCTTCTTCATTAGATCAACCTATGCTTCCGTTACGAGCCATCCCTGGTGATTATGGTTTACCATTCTTCGGTCCTTTAAAGGATCAATACGACTACTTTTACAACCAAGGTGAAGACGAGTTTTTCAAAACTCGTATCGCCAAATACAAATCAACCATCTTTCGTACCAACATGCCACCGGGACCATTTATCTCTTCCAACTCCAAAGTCGTTACGGTTCTTGATTCCAAGAGTTTTCCTATTTTATTCGACACTTCTAAAGTCGAAAAAAGGAACACTCTTGACGGCACTTACATGCCGCCAACCTCCTTTTTTGGCGGTTATCGTGTTTGTGCTTTTCTCGATCCATCCGAACCCAACCACCGAGTACTTAAATCATTCTGCATGAACTTCCTTTTTTCATCTCGCGATAAATTCATTCCTTATATGAGGACCAGCTTATCCGAGATGTTTGTAAATCTCGAAAATGAGATTAGTGACAAATCACAAGCGGATTTCAATGTACATAGTGATAACATGGCTTTCGACTTCTTTTTCCGTCTCTTTACTGGAGTTTCTCCTTCAGAGACAGACCTGAAGTCGAAAGGACCAGGAATAACAAACAAATGGTTAGTTCTTCAGCTCGCGCCCATAATGTCATTAGGACTTAAATACGTGCCTAATTTCATAGACGATTTAATCCATACGTTCCGATTACCATTTTTCTTGACAAAATCAGGTTACAAGAAATTCTACAAGGCTGTTTATAATTCCGCCACGTCTATACTAGACGAGGCGGAGAAAACAGGAATTAGTCGTGAAGAAGCATGTCATAATATAATTTTCTTCATTGGTTTTAACGCCTTTGGCGGTAGTAAAGTCGTGTTCCCAGCTTTAATAAAATGGGTTGGCTCTGCAGGAGAGAGCTTACATAATCGACTAGCGGACGAGATTCGATCTGTGGTCAAAGAAGAAGGTGGTGTCACGTTTTCTGCCTTAGAAAAAATGTCATTAGTGAAATCAGTTGTTTACGAGGCACTTAGGATCGAACTGTTAAATAATGTGAAGGACCAAGAGTGTCAAGTTTCAAAGTCTAATTAGAGTTTGTGCTGGAAGTAAAGAAAAGAGAAGTTCAGGGGCTAAAGTGAAACATGGCGAGTATATATTCAATCTTTCATTTAGGGTTTCGGATATTTCATTCATTTTAGTCTCTTTCTCTCAATCTTTCACACGTTGTTTGTCTTCCTCTTGTGATATCAATCTTGATATCGATCCGGTATTTGGTTGTTTCTTTGTATAAGATCAATTTTGTTTGATCTTGTTAAGTCCGAGTGTTGAGTGAATCTTGTGGTGAGATTACCGGTGTCTACCTAGTAGAGATCGATTATTGTTTCTTTGTATTTGTATTGGTAAGCACCTATTTGGGGACTTATCTTCTTGATATTCATATAATAAAATACACCGTGGGGTGGTTGGCTGGGTGTAATAGTTGATTGTTGTGTGCTCTTGATCATTTTTACATGGTATCAGAGCCACGGTTCTGATCTGGTGGTTTTGAGATTCTAGGGTTTCTAGGGTTTCGAAGTTATTTTTGGGGATTCTTGCAATTGGTGGTTGAATTGGTCAATTGAGGTTGTTTTCTTAACGGCCGTGGTTGGTTTGTTCTGTTTGGGATTGGATCTGGTGATTTTGTGGGTGTCTTGATTAGGGTTTCTTGAAACCCTAATTTGGTATTTTTGGGGGTTTTTCATCCCTGGTGGTTTCTTGTTGGTTCTTGGGCCTGTTTTTGATACAATTTTACTAGACTCGTTGAATCTAGTGGTTTTGTATCTCTTTCCGCTGATATATCTCTGTAAGTTCTTCTTTCTCTTAAGATAACACAAAATTGGTTTAGAAGGTGCAAACGGGACAGTTAACTCCTTGATCTGCCAACCTAGATTGGTACGAATACCTGCTCTGGCTGTCCCCAGTCTTCTGGCTGGTTTGTGGTTATTCTTGGGTGTGAGTTATAGATTTTATAGTTTGTTATTTCTGTTCTTTAGTTTCTTGTTGTGTCTAAGTCGAAGGAGGATAGGATTTGGGCAGTCTTGGAAGTTGATTGAGTTGTTTAGTTCTGGTTATTTGTTATTGTTGTTTCTTTGTTATTGCTTGTTGTGATTGTTTCGCTTTTTCTTCTTTGGTTGTTCTTGTTTTTGTTTAATATGGCTATTGAAGATGAACCTAGTGGTAGTAATACTCAAGTGTTAATTAGTAATCTTGATGCTGGTAACCCTCTTCATATTCAAACTAATGATAATAGTGGAACTGCTCTTATTCCATTTAAATTGCTTGGAACTGAGAATTATAGAATTTGGTTTGGTGCTATGAAATTGGCTTTGCAAGCTAGAAATAAGTATAGCTTTGTTGATGGTACTTGTCTTAAAGAATCATTTGTTACTAGTAATGTCTTATCTGCTCAATGGGATAGATGTAATGCTATTGTCTTAACTCGGATTATGAATTACGTATCTCATGATGTTTATATGGGGTTAGTTTATTCGAAAATCTCGCTCATTTGGCAAGAATTAAAAGAAACATATGATAAAGTTGATGGTTCATTATATACAATTTCTTGCAAAAGATTAATTACGTAAAACAAGGTGGTAGTTTCATTCTTGATTACTATCATAGGCTAAATTCTTTATGGAGAGAATTTGATTCTCTAACTAAATTGCCTAAATGTGTTTGTGAACATAAATGTGCTTGTGAAGCTAGTCTTGAGTTGGTATTGCATCGTGATTAATGAAACCGATGCAATTCCTTATGGGTCTTGATGATTGTTATCAACCCGTTAGGGCGCTTTATTAACTAGAGATCCTTTACACGAGGTTAAGGATGCTTATCTTTGTTGTGTCTAGGAGGAATCCCATAGAGGATTCCGAGTCTTCTAGTGTTTCGAATCTAAAGCGAATGCATCTTCTTTTGTCGCTAAGTCATTTAATAACAATAGAAGATTGTATAACAACAATAATAACACTAGAGGAACCGGTTCTAATACTAATATCGCTAATAGAGGTCCTAATCCTAATTTGAATTGTAAAAGCGTGGTAAGATTGGACATACTATTGAAAGATGCTATGAACTTATTGGTTTTCCACCGGATTTGTCAAGAATAATAATCCACCTAAACAAAATGCTTTCGAGACAAAACTATAATGCTAATATTGAGAAAATGTCCGAAAAATCTTCTACTACTTCATCCGCAAATACATCTTCCGGTTTTACTTACGAGCGGATGAAGAAGCTCTTGTCTTTGATCAATGATAGTTCTTACGAAGCATACATGCCAATATGGCGGTAGGGCTTCATTCTTTAATGGAAATGTTTGGTTTAACATTAATTTTTCTAAGTATTTCTTTGGGAATTCTAGTCTTTATGTTAAAACTATATCCTTGGGATGGATCATTGATTCAGTGCTAATCGAGACTTGATCGTTTCTCTTGTTGGTATGTTTAATGTTGTGGATATTTCTAGTCTTAAGATTCTTGTTGGACATCCCAATGGTACTCTTGCTACTATAAGTCATGTTGGAAATCTAAGATTAACTAATAATGTGACTCTTTATGATGTCTTAGTTGTTCACAGTTCTTGTGTGAGTTTGTTGTCGTTAATAAACCGATTAGAGATAGCAAAATGTTTGTTGGTTTTGATGAAGATACTTGTTATATTCGAGGATTTGAAAAGGAGAATGTTCTGGGATGGTAGTCGATCGATGGATTGTATTTGTTTGATATGCACCTAATAATACTTTGGGTGAGTGCAATATGATTATGTCTTATAATGTGTCTAAACTTGTTTGGCATAATAGATTGGGTCACCCTCACGATCCGATCTTATCATTCTTCAAAAGGATCTTGGTATTTCCAAGAATTCTCTATTTCATTTGTGAAATCATCACGGGGCTAAGCAGACAAGGAACCTTTTCCTTTGTCGATCATAAGTCTAAGAATCTTGGTGAACTTGTTCATCTTGACTTATGGGGTCCTTACAGAGTAACAAGTAGAAGGATATAAGTATTTTCTCACTATTGTTGATGATTATTCTAGAGTGTGTGGACTTATATGATTAAAACTAAAGATGAGGTGTTTGATGTATTTTGCTCTTTTATTCACTTAATATCTAATCAATTTGGTATTAAAATTAAAAGCTGTTAGATCGATAATGGTCTTGAATTTGTAAATAAGAAAATGAGTGGAATGTTTTCGATCTTGGTATAATACATCAAACATCTTGTACTCATACACCTCGACAAAATGGGATTCTTTGAAGGAAACATAGACACCTACTCAATGTAGCTAGGAGTCTTATGTTTCAAGGGGATTCCTTTAAGTTTTGGTGCGATTGTGTTCTAGCTGCATGTGTATCTTATAAACAGTCGCCATCTTGATTCTAAATGGTAAATGTCCCTATGAGTTGTTATACAAAACTAAACCTAATCTTTCCCATTTGAGGTCTTTTGGATGTCGTGTTTTGCTACCATTTTAAACAACCATGATAAGTTGTCTTATAGGTCGGAAAAATGTGTTCTAATTGGTTTTCTTCTACTAAGAAAGCATATAAACTTTTAAGTTTGGATACTAGAAATGTGTTTTTGCCGAGATGTAAGATTTTATGAAAATGTTTTCCTTTGAAAATGAAAACACGTGATTCAACCGATACAAACTATGTAAATGAGGTTGAACACTTGAAGTTTTTGATAGTTCAAAGTCTCAAAGACCCAATGATGAAGGGGAAGATACACCAGTTGAGGATGGTAGTATGCTATCTTCACATGATGCTAGTGATAATGAAATAGATACTACTCATATGCATCATGAAGATGGGCAATCTGCAACCTACTTTGGTGACCAACACCGGTCCGAGGGCAATTCTAGTCTTGAAAATCTTGGTTTAGTTTTTAATCGATCGAAAATGTTAATGAAGATGTGCGAGACACAGTATTAAGAAGGTCTAGTAGAGTCTAAAACTCCTATTAGGTTTAATGATTATGTGATGCACTCTAAAGTGAGATATGGTATTGAGAAATATGTGAGTTATGCTAGTTTGAGTAGGACTAATATGTGCTTTGCTTCTACATTGAATAAGTCTGTTGAACCTAAAAATTATGAAGAAGCTGTTAATAATTCTAATTGGTCTGAAGCTATGAATAATGAAATTGAAGCTCTTAATAGAAACAATACCTGGACTGAATGTGAGTTACCTGTTGGTAGACATGCTATTGGATATAAATGGATATGGAAAATCAAGTATAAATCTACAGGAGAAATAGATAGATATAAAGCAGATTAGTTGCTAAAGGTTTTAATCAAAGAGAAGGTTTTGATTATGATGAAACCTTTAGTCTGTTAATGAAAATGGTAGCTGTTAGATGTCGATAAGCATTCTTGTTTGCAAAATTGGCCTTTATATCGCTTAGATGTTAATAATGCTTTTTATATGGTGATCTTGATGAAGATGTCTATATGCAATTACCTAAAGGCTTCAATGGTGGTGATGATACTAAAGTATGTAAGCTTAATAAATCTTTATATGGACTTAAACAAGCTCCTAGGCAATGGAATGCTAAGCTTACTAATGCTTTAGTTGAACATGGTTTTGAACAAAGTAAACCTGGATTATTCTTTGTATGTTAAACAAAAAGGTTACGTATTTGTTGCTCGCTTGTGTATGTTGATGATATTGTTATCTTGGTAATGATGAAGTAGAAATCAATAACTTTAAAAGTTTTTGAGTTCTAAATTTATGATCAAAGATTTAGGAGAGTTAAAATATTTTCTTGGGATTGAAGTATTGAAAAATGATTATGGTATTTGTATGACCCAAAGAAAATATTGTTTGGAATTGTTATATGAGTATGGTGCGCTAGCGACTAAGCCTCTTGATACACCCTTGCACGAAAATTACATTTTGAGTTGTGTTGAAACTAGTAAAGATAAAGTGTTGAGCAATATAAATAACTATCAAAATTGGTTGGTAAATTGATTTACTTAACTAATACCGGACACGATATTAGTTATCTTTGTTCATTGTTTAAGTCAACACATGCACAAACCTTTACAATCTCATCTTAAGGTTGCTCTAAGGGTTTTAAAATATCTAAAAAGTCTCTGGTTTAGGTCTGCAGTTTAATAAAGAGTCGATCTCAAGCTAAAAGCTTATGCGATTCGATTGGGCTAAATGTCCTCGACTAGGAAATCAGAATCGGTTTTGTGTATTCTTGGGTAATTCTCTTATTTCTTGGAAAAGTAAAAACAAGCTACTTTGTCTAGAAGTTCTGCAGAGTGAGTATAGAAGCATGGCTTCTACTACATGTGAAGTAATTTGGTTGAGTAACATGTTACAGTTTTGGTCTTAAAGAGTTGTTACCTATTAACATATTTTGTGATAATAGTCCGCAATTGATTGCGACTAATCCTGTGTTTCATGAAAAACTAAACATTTTGAGTTGGATGTGCATTTGGTCGAGAGAAGGTTTCACTGGAGTGATTAAAGTTAAGATTCATACAGATATGCAAGTTGCGAGATATTTTTACTAAATGTCTTGGGCAAAGACAACATTCTTTGTTTTGCAAAAGTCTTGGTATGTTTGATTTGTTTGCAGGTATTAACAATAGTGAAAAGAATAGCTGTCTTGGAAAAGATGGAAGCAGTTTACATGATGCAAGACTTATCAACTTGTGGAGGGTGTTAAATAATGTGAAGGACCAAGAGTGTCAAGTTTCAAAGTCTAATTAGAGTTTGTCCTTGGAAGTAAAGAAAAGAGAAGTTCGGGGCTAAAGTGAAACATGGCAGAGTATATATTCAATCTTTCTGTTTAGGGTTTCAGATATTTCATTCTGTTTTAGTCTCTTTCTCTCTCAATCTTTCACACAGTGTTTGTCTTCCTCTTGTGATATCAATCTTGATATCGATCCGGTATTTGGTTGTTTCTTTGTATAAGATCAATTTTGTTTGATCTTGTTAAGTCCGAGTGTTGAGTGAATCTTGTGGTGAGATTCTTGGTGTCTACCTAGTAGAGATCAGTTATTGTTTCTTTGTATTTGTATTGGTAAGCACCTATTTGGGGACTTATCTTCTTGATATTCATATAATAAAATACACCGTGGGGTGGTTGGCTGGGTGTAATAGTTGATTGTTGTGTGCTCTTGATCATTTTTACACGAACCTCCTGTCCCGTACCAATACGCAAAAGCTAAAGAGGATTTGGTTGTCGAGAGTCACGACGCGAGATTTGAGATTAAAAAAGGGGAGACAATTTTCGGGTTTCAAACGTTTGCTACCAAGGATCCGAAAGTGTTTGATAATCCGGATGTGTTTGTTGCGGATCGGTTTGTTGGGGAAGGTAAGAAGCTGTTAAAATACGTGTATTGGTCGAGTGCACGAGAAACTGATAATCCGACTGTGGATGATAAGCAGTGTGCAGGTAAGGATTTGGTCGTGTTGTGTACTCGAATGATGTTGGTCGAGTTTTTTCTTCGATATGACACTTTTACAGTGGAGGTCGGGAAATTACCATTAGGCTCATCAGTTAAGATCACATCGTTCACAAAAGCCTCTTGAATTTTTACCCGACAAAATTCTCTCATGTTGGATATATATGAAGTTCACATGCTCATGCAATGGTGCGAGAGAATTAGCATAAATATTGCATGGATTTTTTTATTAAAAGTTTGTGTAAGATAATGGTTTAAACAACTCAGTCATCTTTTAAATTTATGTAAAAAAGATAAAACTGCTTATGTGTTTGAAAAAAACTAAAGTTAAAGAAGAGTGAAATTTGGTCATAGTCGTACTTTATCTGTCTTATTAGGCTATGCGCACCAGTTCGGTCGCTTGATCGGTCGACTGAATCAATCGTCGGTCGGCGTTGTTGTTTGTTTTTGTTTGGGTCGTTTGGGCGATCGATACAAACTCTCATATATGGACAAAATTTCTCGCTTTCCAATTTATGTTACCGTTTGATACATTAAAAAAAGAAAAAGAAAATTAAAATTTAAACACTTTACATTTGACGTTATAAATACCTTACTCAAACTACAATTCAAACCACAATTTAAAAAACTTCTCATATTCATTTCATCGTTTCTGAGAAAACTCCCAAACCAAAAACCTAAGATCCCGAATGCAAGAAACCGCTCCGCATTTAACACCGGATCCGATTTCCAGTTAACCAATGTATCACCAAGATTCATTTTCGACCCGCCAGTTTTGAATATCATTTACAACTACCACAACAACCACAAAATCAAAACATGTTTTTATCAAAATCGTCCATTCAACCCACCGTATAATAACAACCAACAATCTTTTTTCCAGTCACCAACTGGATTGTATTGTCCTACTATGGATTTGTCGACGTCTTCCCAATCAAATCATCAACCGTATTCTCCAGTTTACCGTATCAATCTTGATATGGATTTTGAGCAATTATTGCATAATCCAGATTATTATGTGGGAAGTGATCCGGGTCAAGATTAGTATCCGAGTCAAGATTATTCTATGAGTCAAGGTTCGGGTCACGGTTCATTTCACGATTCGGTTCCAGTTGAAGACGACTCTCCCATTGAAGAGATGTCACCCGTCAAAGCTAAGAAGCTTTCGAAACAAGCTTCAAAGGCCAAGAAGAATGATGACAAGAATAAGGATCACGAGCCAATGCTATGGACAAATGAGGAAGAGATCGCATTGTGTGCAGAGCTTGGTGTGATGTGTTGGAAAATAAAATAGCGAGAGAGGAAACGCTATGAAGAGTAAGGGGTTTTGGACAGAGGTTATTAATTACTTTAGAAAGAAACTCTTTCAAAGAGAGCGTACGACTCGATCCTTAGCAAATGGAAAAATAGGGTTCACCCTAGAGTTGGTAGATTTTGTGCCATTCTCTATAATATCGAAGCGAATCACGAAAGTGGTTCGAGTGACCTCACTGTGTACCAAAAAGCGTGTGTAGAATACGAAGTGGTGTACCATTATGCCTTTACATTGGAGCGGTGTTGGAACATTTTGAAGGATCATCCTGCTTGGAAGGAAGTTGAGATTCATAGTTTTCAAAAGCCCAAAAAGGGTCGAAAGAAATCCAAGACTTCTGAAACCACCTCGGAAGGTGGTTTCAATTTGAACACTGAAGCAGATGAGTATGAGGAAGAGACTCGAAAGAGCGACCAATTGGTCGTGACCAAGCTAAGAAGAATGAGAAGAAATCATCCGCCTCCGATCAATCCAAATCTTCATTTTTCGATGCGGTAGCTGACAAATTCTTCAGCTTGAAGACGGTAAAATGGGGAAAGAAGAATTCGCAAGCAGACGAATATCTACAGTTGAACAATCGAGAGTTGGAAATCGTAGAAGCGGCGCGTTAGGAAGCAACGAAATTGAAAAGAGAGAAGCTTGAAATACAACGTTGTAAACTTGAATTTCTTGAACAAAAGAAACGAGACAAAGATATCTTATTCTATAATTCAGTAATCGACCGCTCTTTGCCCTTAGTAAAACGACAGAAGCTGCTGGAGATGAAGGAAGAAATCAAGGCATGCTACAGCTTAGATTATTCGTTTAAGTTTTAAATTATGATTGTAATGTTTTAATGTTATTTGAATTTTATGTAATGTTTTTATTATTCATGAAATTTAATTTCGTTGTTAAAAAAACTTGAAAAAAATAAATAATAAAAAAATAAAAAAATGAAGGTCGTCTTGGTGTGCTAAAAAGTTGTCAGTAAGTTGCCGGAGAGAGAAAGCTGATATGACAGACAACATGAAGATCGCTAAAGATCACTAGTGTATAGTCTTATCTTCGCGTGTTATTCATTTCTACAAAGGATTGTGGCTGAATTTTGTACGTGATTAATGTTGTAAGTTCATTATTTATCAAGTCAAGATAACTGTAGGATTGATAAAAGATGGTTTGTTAACTTATTTTGAAAATAAAAGACGAGCATACGCGCAAAGCGACGGTGTATAGTGACAGATAATGATATTTACGAGTTTGTATTTAGATGTGATCTTTGATGTAACAATTACGAGTTTAATTTGTAGTCATTGCGAAAAAAATCCATACGTTATAAATGAAAAATGAAAACAATTTGAAGATCAAACAATATTTAAACTATTAACTTAGTGTTGGATGTTGTTACCATTTTTAATAAAAGAAAAGTATTTTATAAACTTGCCAATAAGAAAAACATTCCATTTCAACTTGTTTTGTAATGGGTATTATAGGCAATCAACATTACTCAAATTTTAAGCAATTTAAGTTTAAAGAATGCATATGCATGTATTATAAGTAATAGAGATGAGACCTGCATAAAGTATAAAGAGACTAATAATCAGTTGATAATTGATGTATAACGAAATCGTGATCACAAACCCTAACAAGGATTAAATAAATTACAAAATATTTAAAAGACTTAAAGTCAAGAATGAATTGATTACTGGATGTCTAAAAAATAAACCAAATCATATATATATATATACATACATATCTATACTACTTTATAATGCATTTAGGTCTTCTAAAATTAGAAGGCTTAAAAATTGACTTTTTACTTGCTTATTATGGAAAGAATTAAAAAAATAAGATAAGGAGTTCCAATCATTGAGTGACATGTGTCACTCTTCTAACTAAAAATAACAAAAGGAGGGCTCTAACAAACTAAAATAAAGAGCTCCAATAATGGGGTGACATGTCACTTCCTAACTAATTAATCACCTTTATTTTTAAATTTAAATATCTTTTAATCCGTTTAATTTTTTATGATCTAATTTCACCATATTTTTAAAATTTTGTGCTCTTTAATTCAACATCCATTTTGATATATTTTATGAGTTTTCTTTAGTAGTCGGGAAGAAGCGGAGTTGAAAAGAGAAACTTACTTGAATTAGGCGTAAAAATGAAAAACATTTGTTCGCTACAAAATAGTCATGGTACCATGCCGCATTCTTGCTGGTACCTTCTATATATATATATATATATATATATATATATATATATATATATATATATATATATATATATATATATATATATATATATATAGGAACGGGAAAAATAATTAAAACATGTCTAAAACCGAATTAAACTAAAATTAGGAAATCTATTGTTGATGCCTCTACGACATAGGGAAGGGAATCCTTCTACGGCATAGACAAGCTCACAAAATAACTTAAACAGAGACGTAGTGTATACGACGTAGACAAGGTGTTGACTCAACCTCGTAGACAAAATCAACCTACGTTTTCTTCTAACGAGCTTCCTTGCCACATTCTAAGTGTTCTATATATTCTTACGCTAACTCCTCGATCTTGTCCTCGTTATTTCCCCCCCCCCCCACTTTAAAAGAACTCGTCCTCGAGTTCTCGCCCTCAATAAAATCCTCGGGGTGAAACTCATAAATATCTGGCACATTGAAAGTCTTGGAAATACTGATAGTATTTGGAAAATCTACCACATAAGCATTATCATTAATCTTTTGAAGAACCTTGTATAGACCATACTTCTTTTGTTGTAGCTTGCAATAAGTTCCAACTAGAAAACGCTCTTTTCGAAGAAACACCATCACCTTCCTCGAACAACTTGACTCGACGATGTTTATTCGCAACTTCCTTGTACTTAGCATTTGATTCAACAATCTTGGATCGAACAACTTCATGTATAGCTTGAACCTTTTCCAATACGAGCTTAATCAATTGTTAAGGAAACAAGATATGCCATAGTATTTTGCAAATAATACTAGACATTATGAGTAGATTTTCAATTAGCATATTTTAAATTTGTGAATGAAAGACATTTCATTCTAAAAGGTCCATAACTGATTATCATGGTGGGAAACCGAGATAATTTGAACAACTATTGTGAAGGTTGTGATACTCTAGGGAGTGTATCAGGTTTCACATACATTCTACGGGGCAAATGTTGGACGTAACCAAAATCAAGAAGTCACCATGTGGATTAATTAGTTAATGGCGTATTCGAATCGTGGCTTACTATCCCAAATAACCAAGGAGATAAAATACTCGCATATTGACTGATCTATGGTTGAAAAACACTAGAGATGATATTTTTTTGAGCCACTTGTTGTGAGATTATTTATGGGAGCATGGCCATGCCATATGTTACACCCCGTTCCTGATTTGATAAAAAAAAATACTGAACATTTAAAACTTTACGCGAAAACGACACATCTATAACGTACTTACTGTTACTCATTTATGATATGATAAAAATCTAGTACCATCTCACCCTTGAAAGTATTTTTATATGAAAATAAACTCAATAACCTTCGAAATAACGGGTGACACGACCCGTTACGACTTACGGTTTAAAAGATATAAAATTTAAAAAATCAACGGAATCTGAAAAACACACATACATGCGTATGAAATATTCTCACATGGCCGTATGGTCATTTCAGCAACTTATCAACCCATTGACTGGAGCATACAACCATATGAATTATCTCGTATGGTCGTATGATCTATGTGGAAACTTTAATTAAGCTATAGTATGTACTAATTCCAAGAAACCGACTTCTATAACTCGACATAACACCAAAACTTCCAGAATTCATTAACATAACATAACAAATCATTTCCATAACCATTCGAACCGTTGAACGCCAAAATGGGTATAAATATGAAATAATCCAAACACCCCATTTACCTCAATACATAAACACTTTAATCATTTCTATAACACACCATTTGACAACCAAAATGCTTGAACGGCCAAGACATAGACTATGGCACCCGAAAACACATTTACAAACCATTGAAAAACCATCGGGCGTTCAACTTTACTCGACATTCTACCTAAGATCCTATTTACAATATAAACCCTTCTAAGATCTTCACTCCCCATCTTAAACCTTAATCCAAGCCATAACATCATCACAAGAACCTACAAAACATGTCAACTATAACACGAAAGCAAAAATGCTTAGTAAGTAACCAAGTTAAAACACATATAATACATTAACCAATCATAATTGCATCGTGAAAACATCTACAATTAGCTCAAGGACATAAACCATTTAACACTTCTATCTATGATACGCGTTGACCAGGTCTTAAATTTGTAAAGTCTCGTCTACCTATTTGGATCAACACCTATACTAACAGAAAGTGTACCTGATCGTACGTAGTGAGGAAATGGTAAATCTGAGGTCGTCCCAAGAGCTATGAGGTGGTCTATCTATTTGATTCTTAAACTATTCAACGTAACTGTTACGATTAAATTGAAGAATTAAATTAAAATGAAATAAATACTAAAATTAAATATGAGTGTATACGAATCAAGAGGAGAAAATGGGTTAACCTAGTCAATCCATAACCGATGTTATGCTTATGTTCCTAGTGCAATGTATAAATACCTCTTTTGTTGGTGATCTTATTTTGCTAGCTATGGTTTATTGTTATGAACTAGCCTATAGTTCCTAGTCTCGATATGACGGTCATCTTATCAATTAATTTGTCCCCGGTCATTAAGAATCAACTACCTATGTCACTTATTTATATGCTAACATTCACACTTCTTAGCATTTAGGCACCTAAGTTTATCATTCAATCGAACTAACTTACTGCTTAAATGCTTATAGTTACTTAGGTGGTGATTTGATCTATCCCTATACAACCAAAGGGTCATAAATCCTTTGATCAACCTGATTTCCCAAGCAAATTGGTCTATTCACATAGTGATCAAGAACTAAATACGTTTAAGCATTACCACAATGCAAGGATCTTATAATAACACATAGATATCCAACAAATTCAATAAATAAACGACGAAACAATGAACATAACAATTTATTATTTCATAACTAGGCTAATACCAAAGGTATTTAGCCAAAAATGTTGTGAAGTACAGCAAAATCTATGATTAAAACATAAAAAAGTAGTAAACATAGCGTTTGATACGATTACTCTATGTCGATCTATCTTTGATGATGTTTGTTTGGTGATTCTCCCTTGAAAAGGTCTTCAATGTTGCTGGAAAATGGCCTTGAGTGAAACCCTAGTCGTTTCTCCAACTGAAGGTGGAATAGATGATGATTTTCTGAATGAATTATGGTTTGTATTTATAGTTTTCCTGGCCTCTACATAGATACGGCGTAGCCCTAAGTTGGGTGTTATCTAGTATGTGCTCTCGGTAAACATTTCTTCATAGATTTAGACTTGATTACGACGTAGTTGAATCGATCCCATTACGCCGGATACACCCAAATAATTGAATCCTTCCAGAATTTGTTGTCATTAAGGCGCAGAGGCTAAGTTTCCATTGCGGAGCATCACCGCTCGTTAATATTTATGTCTTTGGTTACGGCGTATTTTATGTATATAAGTTACGCCGTATGGATCTTGTGATACAGATAACACATTGAGTCTTTACTGGTAATATGACGCATACACTACAAAGGAGTTACGTTGTATGTATCCTTTTACTTTACTTTTCTTTGACTGATTTGATAAGAGATACGGAGCAGGTGCAAGATTCCATCTACGCCTCATATGTCGACTCTTTCAGCATTTTCTTGTTTCCAAATGATTAACTTCTCAATTCTGCATCTGGTCGCTCAATACTTAGATAAATCGTATAAAACAAATAGGAATAAATTAATTATCTAAATCTTATAATAATACAAGAAATAGGAGCATAATTGATGCAGGTTTTACTGACCAGGTCTTAATATTTATAGTGTCTCGCTATACCTATGGTCTACCCTAATGCACTAACGAGCAGTGTACCCGATCGTGTGTAGTGTAGTAAATGGTAAAGCCGAGGTCATCCCAAGAGCTATGTGTGTTGTATTATTACTAAGTCTAGTGTCACAGAATAATAATGGTTTCGATAGGATTTAATTAATTAAAGCGCTAATGCGAATAAAATAAAAGCGATAAATGGGTAAAGGAAATCAATAGAGGAATAGTTGTGCTAACCTAGTCAATCCTCCTAGCTAGTTATGTCTACGTCTACCTACTTCCAATTACTTCCGGTGGGGTCAAATTCGAGAGGACAACATTTGGTCAATTCGCCTAACCGATCAAGAAAGATGCCACCACATGAGAAATCAAAGACCGTCATAAGTCCTGTTGTTCCCGGTCCCTAAGCCAAGTCATTAAGTACCGCTACAAGCTAGATTCTAAATAGTGAGTGCCCGGCCGTTAGGTACTTAAACACTACACCCCAATTCTTAAGTTCATCCAAACGATAGGTGATCGGTTGGTCAAATCGCACAAGTAGAAAGGGTCGTCGGTTGGTCATATCTTACCCTTCCGTCTCATCCGCTCACCTAGGGTCGGGTTGGTCATATCTCATAGGCAATTGGCCTCACCGCCATTCAAAACTACCGAATCAAGGGTGACTACCAAAGAACTATGCATGCATACACTTAGAAATAATTGTACCAAGTAAAGGTAAACGCAAATAAAACAATTAAGGAATCATAACTAGGCTAGCACCAAAGGGTGCTTAGCCGCTCATATTAATCATGCAAATCAATTCAATATTCAAAGGTACGAAATACATGAATTGAAAGTAAAGAAATATAAAACGCTAAAGCTTATCGTAATGGAGTGACTTCTCCTTGGAAACGACTCGTATGCTCCCTAGACCCGCCTTGAGCTTTTCCCACGTTCTCGAGAGTTTTGTGTGGAATGGGATCATTAGAAATGCTGGAATTGTGGGGTATTTATAGGCGGTGTCCGGGTTACTGCGTAACCAATATAGGAGTTCTGTCAGTAACCTTCTATTCCGTCGTAAATGCACTAGATCTGCTAGTTACGGTGTAACCTAATAAGTGGTTACGCCGTAGTATTCAATAAACACGGTTACGTTGTAAGTGATGTAGTAGTTACGGCGTAAGTATCAGCGGCGTGGATCCTCATTTGACCTAATGTAGTTACGTCGTAACCTTTGGGAAGAGTTACGCCGTAACCTCTTGATAAGTTGGTATTCTGGGTCACGCAATAGTTACGGCGTAATGTGAGAGAGGAGTTACGTCGTAACTTCTTCAAAATAGGCATACTGTGATAAATCTTTAGTAATGTTTCCATTTTCGCGTCTCTTTAGCTCCAATGCTCGTAATTTACCTGAAAGTGGAAAACAATGGAAAACAAGCGTAAATCCATATAAATGATATAAATAACGAGCATTATCGGGGAAAATTGACACTTAATATTCATGACTATTTGATGTTATCAATAATATAAGGGAATTTGATATATTAATATATAAGCTATTTGATGTTATCAATCCTTAACACCTTAACTATAACCAAAATGCTATAACTACATAAACCATAATGCTATATATAAACACAAACACATAACAATTCCACAAGATTCCTTATTATTCCATAACAATGGACTAACCTTCACTATGAGTACACTAATCTAAAGGGAATTGATACCTACACCATATCTTTTGATACATGCACCAAAATTTGTGCATTACAATTTGTACCGTACAATACTGTAATACACAAATTGTGATGCATGCATAAAAAATATGGTGTGAGTATCAACCCCCTAATCTAAACTAGTCAAGCCTCTAATACTTCAATACTTTCTAAACCAAGGTTCTTATGCCTTTTACACCTTCAATCACAAAACACATAATATGATAACTTCAATATTACACATGTTATAACTAAAGTTACTTACCTTATTCCATAGCTAAATTTTCCAAAACATCACCATCATCTTCCAAATGCTTGCCTTCCTAAACCATAATCATCAACAACCATTATTACATAAAATAATACATAGTAAGGGCTTATATGACCCATTTACAAACCCTTCAACATTACTTAACATCATATGATCATACTTTGATCATATGATGAAAATCTCTAAATACCAATTTCTCTAATAATCATTAAATAACTTTAACCTATAATTATAAACACCTCAAAACTTGATTTAGAACAACAATTACCCAAAACCCAATTTAACTCATAAACCATAACTTTTTAAATCACTAGTTAATTCAATATTAGGATTACTTACTTCATAAGAGTGCTAGTTAGGATAGAAGCCTTGCAAAACACACTTAACTCTTCATTATTTGATCATCAAGGCACCAAGGTTTTTCCCTCTCTTTTTTTGGTTAGTGGACACACGCACACAAACACTTGGATAATAATGAGAAATCAAAAATCGTGGAGATTTCTTGTCAACACTTTCTTCACAACAAAGTTATTTCTCAATAGACACTTTCGGTCCCTTAAGTCCCTTTGCTTCTATTTTGGCCACATTAACTTTATAACTCATGTAACACTTATCAAATCTAGCCTATTAAGTTTATTTCTCTTATATTTGTGACACGTCAATCTTTCTATAATTATATTACACTTACCTTGGCTATTATTTTGACTATCGGGTACTGACTTCAATTTAACTTTGGTTGACTAATCAATCATATCGAGTCTCCCGACTCATGCAAGTCTTAGTCAACTTTTTCAATGGCATTTTAGTAAATATATACTTAAAACTCAGTTTTTGGGTATAACACCATAAGTGTCAGTGAAGACTATGGGAGACAAATCATTTAAGGTAACAAGAAAGGACGAAAACATGTATGCTACTTTCTATAATATCTAAAAATACAAAAGGATACACTCATACACCTATACTCAGTTGAGATTTGGTGAAGTCTTTGTAAATCACTATATAGGTATTGAATCGATTTCTATTAGATAGGTACTTGATTGCTTTGCTAGGAGCATCTTCGTACCATAAAAGTGTACCTCTGGTTGTTGCTTTGCACAAGTAGGATTCTAAAAGGATTTGTTTGCAAAGAACAATGTCTTTCACAACTATCACTCATAGAAATGCTGATGAATCACACTGGTGCACACTAAGCAGAATTAGCAACTTGGAATGATAAAATGAGATACGAAATGAAATGGAAATTATGAGTAAATAAGAATATGGATATTCTCATAGTAATTATCAAGAGCGTATATATTTATCCGAGATAAAATATATAAAGTATATAAAAGGCAAAAACCGTGAAAACATGGGTTTGATGGTTTAGTTGACCCACCTAGGGTTAGGAGGAAGTTATTTTGACTTCTTGTCAAACTTGTAAACTTAAGGATAATTAATTAGGAATTCTATTGTATTAGGAATGTCTTTATTACCTTATAAATATAAGCATAAAACACACTATTCCTCTATAACCCTAACCGAATTCTCCCCCTCATCTCCTCCAATTCATGCGACTAAAGGTTCTAATAAACCCTTACTCAGTTAATTTACTTCTAGTAGATTACCCTAAGTCGATTGGGTCGACTTTCGTACTCCAACTATGCATAGGATCTAGCCATAGTTTTACTTGTGCAGTATTGGTGGATACCTAACAAAAATTTACAAAGTAATTCTCCCCAATAAACCCTTTATACGACCAATCAAGAAGGAAGAAGAACAAGAAGGTGATTCCGTGCAAGTAGAAGATTATTTGGAGTTCAAAGAAAGTATGAAGAAGTAATTAACTCTATAAACACCATATATACGTGTTTAAGCTTAGGTTACATATCTGATTAGAAGATCTGCTATTGGGGAATTGCTCTGCATAGCCAATATTTGTTAATTTTATGTTGCAGATGTTTTATATGAAATGCGGGTGCTCACTAATTCCCTATATTATTAATGACGTAAGTTAATGTTATATCATACGTAGTACGTAAGGTTTTTAGATTGATATATGTAAACAAAGTTTTTGGTACGTATCTTGGTTAATAATACTATGTTGATTATAAAAATAGATGTTAATGTTGTAGTATAAGTAATAGCATGACTATATTGTTGCTCTATTTGGTGTCTCGCTTAGTACACTAGAGGACATTAACGAGTTCACTTTTAGTTATGAGGCTGGTAATCCAATATGGGCTGAATTAGATAGTAATGCTCGCACAATGGTTACATATGCTATTGAAGATTTATGGAATTCTTTTGTGGCTGAAATTATAGCTAAATCTACGAATCCTAACCTACTAATGAGTCTCCTATTGTCCAAGCTGTGGACATCAATATTGTTGGAGCTGCAGGTTTGAGGGATGCTCAACCTATTATTGATACTCCGTTTCGTCCACAGGTTGCTGAACTCGTTTTTGAAGGTGTTAACATATCTATCCCCCGCAAAGTGGTTGAAAAGGTTAGTACAAGGTTAGAACACACATTGTATGGCTATTTTATTGGAAATAGGATGGTGTTTTCAGTTGTTGAATATTATGCTAGGAATAACTCGGGGAAACATGGGTTGAAAAGGATTATGATGGTTTTACTAAAGCTACTATTCGTGTTGAGTATGAATGGAGACCTCCCAGGTGTAATGTATGCATGATTTTTGGTCACACTCATGATCAATGTCCTAAAAAAGTGGTAAGTCCTCCTGTTGTTTCTAGTCCACATGTTGTTAATCCAAGTGTGGTGCTGGATAAACACGGTTTCCAAATGGCGGGTAAGAATAAGAAGAAGGGTAAAACCAAGTCTACTAATGGTAATCGGTTTGTTGGTCCTTCGGTTAAACAGAATGTCAAATATGTCCCAAAGGCGACAACGAGTGAACCTAAGAAGGGTAATACTTCTATGGGTAAAGCTTCTAATTCGTCGTCTATGTTGAAATCTATTGGCGCTACCTCAAAAGAAGGTAATATCACTACATCTAATCTGTATGATGCATTGGTGCTGGATGACGAAGATGATGAAGAACTTGTTGAAAATGCGTATGATGAATCGGCTAACTTATTTAATAATCCACATACAGGTGAAACTTCATCTTTCACGGTAGCTGATGGTTAGCTTGTTTCAGTTGATTGATTTGTTTTAGGTGCATCTTTTGTTCCTAGAGTTGTAAGTGCTTATTGCATGTCATAAGCACTAGTATTAGATGTTTATCGAGATGTTTAGCTTGAGGTAAATATGGTATCTCAGTCATATTTCATTTGTACTTAAATTTTCAATTTTAATATTATTTATCGGGGTAACCCTTTACCCAAAAATATAAGTAATAGCATGAAGTCTACTTGTTACAAGAAATCATCGTTTGCTTTAGAGAGATAATTGCTTAAAAAGTACTTATTCCTTGAAAACTTAAGGCGGTGTTTAGTCTAAGTGTATGAGAATGAAATGACGATTTTTATTCTCAAAACACTTAGGGTCCGTTTGGTTTGTAAATGGGTTTAGTATTAGGTTTAGGATTTGGATTTAGATTTGGATTTGGATTAGCATTAGGATTGAATTTAATGTAAGAGAGAGAATATATATTATAAAATAATTTTAATTATTAATAGAAAATAAAAATAACTTATTTTATGCAAATTAAAAAACAAAAGGAGGTTCATATTGTTCCACGTATGCAATGTCAGACAAATACAAATTGGACAAAAGTTCAATATAGAACCAAAATTTACCATAGATCCAATCAACCAATAATAGCCATTCATTTTTTTATTATGATAAACTTTCACCCTTTTTTTAAAAATTAAATATCTTGCAAACCGTTAATCGTTACGATAAAAATTATACCATCGTGACGAGAATTAAATTATCTTTCTATAGATATGCACTACTATATATTTTTAACAATTTTTTTTCAAAATTTGATCAACAAAATCATATATGATTTGTGAAAATCATATATGATTCGATTTTTACTGAATCACATATGATTTTGAGAATCATATATGATTGTAAAAATCATATATGATTCGTAAAAATCGAATCATACATGATTTTTAAAATCATATATGATTCGTAAAAATCATATATGATTTTTTCGAACGGAATTTTTGGAAAAAAATGTTTGTCGAAAATATGTAAAAGTGCATATCTATATAAAGATAATTTAATTCTCGTCACGATGATGTATTTTTTATATTTTGAAGATTTACTTTGTAAGATATGATGTTTTAAAAAAAAAGGTGGAAAATGATTTTGTATTAATTTAGATAAAAAATGAAGGGTTATGATTGGTTCATTTGTTCTATGACAAATATGAGTTCTATATTGATCTCAACTCATACAAATTGTTTTATTGTAATCCAGCTTTCCATGCCTACTTTTGTAGATGGTTACATATTTGGTTTTGGTGGGCCCAATAAAAGTTATCCCTCTAAACCAAACATTTAAGTTGAACACAAACCCAAATTCAAAGAGTGAGTACCCTATACCAAACGGACCCTTATTTGTTTAGTGGGTTTAACTTTTGAAAACGAGTTTCAAACTTTCAAAACTAGCTCTTTTCTAAACTCACATGATAGATTTGTAGACCCACCCTTATTCTCGTATCTATAGACATTCCCTCTATAAAGACCGGATATTAGCCTATGGGTTGGGTTATTTTGACCCCCCTATAATTTTAGATTGACCCCCGCTATTTTTTTTGTTTTTTTTTTGTTTTTTTATTTTTTATTTTATAATTTTGTTTATATCAAAACTATAAACCCGAAAATTTGGAACAAGTAAATATGAAGTTTAATAAATCAAACGCTTAAAAGCTGTAAATACTAACGAAACCGACAAAAAGCGCGTGTTGTCTTGAAAAAGTGGGGACAAAGAATATTCCTATGATTTGACCTATAGGAGGTTCCAATAATCAACCTCCTTAGCTATCACGGTTGCCCAACCGCTCAGGACCCAAAACTTTGGGGGTCTCAAATTTTTAGTAAAGCACAATATAAAAAATAAATTTTAGACTGTAATGAACCTATTGCACCTTGCCTAATAAGCATTTATGCCGTTATATAAAGTATCAAACTCTAGTGTATTAATCATAATCTAATTTCCTTGTTTTTTCCTATACTTAACTTGAATATAGAAATAAAATAAAAATATTAATATTATACTCGAATAGTGGTTTTCAAACACGCATTTGTACACTCGAATAGTGGTTTTCAAGTCACATATACAATTGTTATGAATAAAAATATGTGCAAAGAGAACAAGAAACGAATACCTTGTTAACATTTTGGTTTCAAAAGCCTCTTCTGTAATTATGGCACAGGGCAACCAAAATCAAGAGTACGGCAATGCTCTCTACAAACCAAACACCCTCTAAATGTTCACTTGCCTACACTTTAGAAAGCACAGGTGTCATAATGAGCTTAAGCGCTGTCGTACCACCTCGCCGCCACATCAAGATCCCATTTTCCCACAACTAACCACAACAAACGCCTCCTTACTCATAACAAACCTCAACCTCTTCATTTGGTCCCACCACTACCAATTTTTTTTTATTCAATTTTCATTTCCAAATAAATTAAATAAATTCATTTCATTCAATTAAAAATACAAAGACATAACTTAATAAAAAGCGTACTAAACATAAAAAATATACGAAAAAAAAAACATACGCAAGAAATACATGAAATTATAACGAAACTAATTATCTGGATTATGTTGTTGAAATTGTGCCCACCACTACCACTTTATTTATTTTTATTCAAACACAATTTATAAAAAATGACACAAATAAACTAACAATCTTTACATAAATTACCAAACATACCCACTTTTACTAACCCAATAAAAAATGCTGCTGCTGCTTTTGCTTATCATCTTCAACATCTCTTTCAGCTTCCACTAACCTCATTCCCAAACACTCCCATTTCCTCACTTTCACTAAATTACCATTACCACTAGTACAAGATTCAATCTTTTTCTTGTTTTGAACAAAACCCAACTGATTAAAAGAAACCCAATTGATTGGTATCTTCAAGAATCATTTTTTTTCTTTCTCACAATGGTGAAAATTGTTTTAATGATATTGTTGTGGGTTTTTGTTTATGAATGAATGTTACAACTGGATTTATACGTTTTTTCTGCTTTTGTGTCAGGGTTATCCCTCGTCGTCCTCACGATTTGCAACCCAACAACGACCTACGGCGAGCCACCCCGGTGTGGCGGCGGGGCACGGCGAATTATATAATACAAACAAAAATATTTAAGGTCAAAGTTTGAGTAAAAAAGTCAAACTGGACTTATAATTTGGGACGGAGGTAGTATATAATTGTTGTGGAATTATCATATTTTGTCTTTAATTGGCTTAAAATTTTTAACTCATCCAATGTAACTTTTTAAAGGCCCATATACGGGTAGTAAAACTATGCATATAAGGCTAAGAAATGAGAACACACACAAAACATTTCCTGAAAAACACAATTACATGTATAATTTGATTTGTCTCATGTTTCTAACAAATCATTAGCTCTCTTTTTTTGACAAAAAATTAAAAACATGTATATGTAGTTATTTCTCTAGGTTTCTTCCCGATCTCACTTTGGTGATCAAAGAGTGTTGATTAGTACACTCATTTTTTTATTTACACATTTTAGTGTACAAAGTGAAGAAGCAGTATATAGCAAATGCATAATTTTTTATAGCACAATATAGCGTGTGCAAATAAAATAAAAGAGTGTGCAAAATCACTAGCCGTGATAAAAAACCAATTTTGTCATCTACATGCTTATTAAATCATTCTTTATAGTTATGTCTACCAAATACTAGTTGTTATGCAATGAAACAATTATAAATTATTTGTTAATGCCTTTGATATCAATATTCGTGATCAACTTAGATAGCATTTGTTGTAGGTTTCATAAGTATAACATGTCATTCTTCTGATAGTTGAAGTTTGAAGCACAGTTGGTGTGTTTGTTTTCGCCTAGTTTTGAGCTGAGATGTGAAATTCACTTATTGTTTTTTAAAGTAACAAATTTACCGAGGAAACTCTTTAACAAAAAAAACAATAATCAATTATTTTGTGGTATATATTGACCAATATATATTGAGCACAAGAAACCCTTGGATTACATAGTCTAATAGGTATGTGAATGTTAACTTCATCACCTCTATTTTTGTGAACTTTCGTGACAATTTATCCATCTTTTCAATAAATCAATTTGATGAATTTATATGAAGGGTATATCCTACAAGGGAAGGAGGCAGAATTCTTGAGTTTATCTATGGCAACAAACATTTCAAAACAAAGGGTGGTTTATCAGCAGGAACAGCCACAAGTCATTACTTTGCAAGCCAAGAGTTCAAACTCAAGCAACAACAAACCAAATCATTCACTTGTAGCCCTCAAGAAGTCATCTTGAGTGGCGACTACAAGCAAACTACATATTGTCACTTCCTACTCGGACTCTTTTACTCTCCTCAAGTCGAAATCATCACATCCACTTTTGCATATTCCATCCTTCAAGCACTCAACTTATTCCAAGATTATTGGAAAGACATATGCAATGACCTTTCTAATGGAACCTTAAGTCCTAGAATCACGGACCCATGTATCAGGAAATCGGTTCTTGATTTGATCAAACCTGATTTATGTCTAGCAAAGTGTGTTAGGTCAAAATGCAAGGAGTTGGAAGAATCAGGATGGTATGGTTTGATTCCAAAGTTGTGGCCAAATGCAAAATATGTCTACTCCATAATGACAGGTTCAATGCTACCATACTCTGAGAAACTAAAGCATTACTCAGGGGACCATTTGTCATTGGTGAGCGCTGAATATGGGTCCACGGAGAGTTGGATCGGTGTGAACATGGACCCGTCATATAATGCTCATGATGTGACATTCGTTGTGGTTCCAACATTTTCTTACTTTGAGTTCATACCATTGCACCTTCAGCATCATAAAGCTTGTGATGATATGGTTGCTAATGCTTCTGATGGTGACAAAGACTACCTAGAAGATGATCCGGTGCCATTATCGAAGGTCGAGGCTGGGAAACAGTACGAGATTGTTCTTACGACCTTCACAGGTAATTAATTAACTTCTAAACACGTTTTTAGTTTATGTGTTTGGTTTGTTGGAGATGAGTTATCAATATAAAAACACTACCTTGTCATGTATACACAAGATATAGGTGACTTAAAACACAACCAGCTATATATAGATATAAAATATATATTGCAACAGATATTTTTTGAAGATGAAATCAAACACGAAAATTTTACAAAATTTGCATTCTTGTAGAAAATATATAGAATCTTTTTAACGATACAAAGTAATACTGTAAAGACAGGGCGGACCAAAGGTGGTTCTCGGGGGTTCCTGTGAATCACATGCATTTTTGTCGGCCAGTGTAAACTTTTATTATTGAAAAGCCCTAGCTAGCTAGTCCCTCCTTATTATTTTCTTACACGATAATTCATAAATTATTCATTACCTTAAAACAACAACTCAGATTCTCGTATTCTGTTAGATGTTTGACATATATGATAAAACTCTTGAAAAAAAAAGGTAGGTTGATAGCATACCAATGCTTTAAATAATTCAATTTTTTTAATTATTTGTAGGTATATATATGGAATGTTCAGGTCCCGACTTTGGGTGAATGTGTGGTTAAGTATTTTTCATTCACTACATCAGCTTTGCGTTTTCGAAAAAACACTTCATTTAAATATTTTCTTAACTTTTTTTCAACCTAATTTTATCTGGATTTGAAGCATATATTCTCTTAAAAACAAACCAATAACGCCCTTTACTAAAAAGTCGACAAGTTTCATGGAGGAGTAAGTTGTTTAGAGTTATATGATAGTAATCAAAATACAATTTTATATTTTCAGGTCTTTATAGATATAGATTAGGGGATGTGGTTCAAGTAGATGGTTTCTTCAAAGGAACTCCAAAACTTAAGTTTTTATACAGACGAGAGCTAATTTTAACGGTGAATATCGACAAGAACACCGAAAAGGACCTTCAACTGGCAGTCGAGAAGGGTTCTCAACCACTCATCAAGGCTCGAGCTGAGCTAGTCGATTTCACGAGCCATGCCAACATCAAGAATCAGCCTGGCCACTATGTAGTATATTGGGAGATCAAGGGTGAAGCTAGTGAAGAGATATTAGTTCAATGTTGCAAGGAAATGGATGCATCATTTGTAGACTATGGCTATATTGTCTCGAGGAAAAACAAATCAATCGGCCCATTAGAGCTTTGTATCGTGGTACAAGGCACCTTCAAAAAGATCATGGAACATTCTATTCGAAATGGTGCAACGATAAGCCAGTTTAAGACTCCGAGGTGCACTACTAATCAAACTTTGATAGATATCTTAGATCTATGTACTATCAAGAGCATCCATGGCAGTGCTTACGAGTGAGTTATTTACATCCGCGGCACAAAAGTCGTTGCAGAAATCGTAAGCTAATTATTTCGTGTCCTTTAATTAAAATAAAAACCTCATGTATCTTTGTACACGAGTGTCGTTCAATTAATATTAATGTAAGACTTGGCTTTGAGTTAATCTGTGTCATCACATTCACGTATTGTACATTGCTTGAACTGAAAAACTGATGTATCACAAAATGTAGTAACTTATGGACTTATGGAAATGGATTGCCTAACGGGTGCCTCGGCAAGGTTTAACGTTAGGGAATTGCTAACTCATGCTTAGTGGGCAATTTTTAAACACATTGATTAGTCTTGTTATTTCCATTTTTATACCACCCAATATTAATTTACTTATACATATTTTGTTATACCTTTTCTATCCTTGCTTTATCTGATCTATTTAATAATCTTCATTTTTACTAGCAACTACCTACCTCCGTCCCATAATAATTGTCCACTTTGACTTTTCTAAGTTTTTTTTATTAAACTTTGACAATAAATATTTTTATTTGTATAATATAATACTTGATGAAAAATATATGAATAGATTGAGTTTTAAATGTATTTTCATTTCGTATAATTTTCATCAAATATTATATAACACAAATAAAAATATTAGTCAAATTGAACAAGAAAGACCAAAAAAGTCAAACCTGATTATTATATGACGAAAAGATCTCTTTAAAGATATTATCTATTTAAATTTTTCTAAAGATACAAAAAATATTTTTATTAATTTGTTAACAATCAATTCTTATGATCATTTTTAATTTTTCATAATCTTTTTTGCATATGTATCATACGCATATCAACAATGTGTTTACAAAATAGAGATTACTAGCTATCTACTTCTTTAAATATTCTTATTTAATTTGGCTAAAAATGAATCATTGTAATTATGTTTTGGTGCCAAGTAACATGTGTATATATATGACTTCTATATATTTTTTTACAACTACAACAATTTCATTTTCTTTCTCTCATTATTTATATATCATATTATTATTGTAAAATATTATGGGCTTATGAGTTTTATGTCTATTCATAAATCTTTAGGAACAAGTTAGGGTTTATATTATTAGCCTTATAAATATATTTTGCTTGTAACATCTTGGGATTCATTATTAATCAATAACAGTTATCTCTTCTCCTACATCTTTTATTATTGTTCATCACTTTCACAACACATTATCAGCACGAAGGTTGCTTCAAACAAAAAAAGTTAAACATGTCAAATTCAAAGCTTTCAAATATTTTGATGTTCTTGACATCTCTGGAAAAGACTATCTCCCTTAAACTCTTAATGCTGAGATCCATTTAACTGCAAAAAGATTTGGGAGAAACAATCAAAACTGGAAATAAGGCCTCTGCACAAGAGCGTGCCAAAGCCATGATATTCCTTCGTCATATTCATGAGGACCTCAAAAAGAAATATTTAACGGTGAAAGACCCGTCAGAATTATGTCAAAGTTTAAAAAATTGATTTGATCATCAAAAGCAAGTCATTCTTCCAAAATCTCACTATGATTGGATGCACCTCAGGTTGCATGATTTTAAAAGTGTAAGCGAGTACAATTCCACAATGTTCAATATCACATCTAAATTGAAAATGTGTAGAGAAAAAATTACTGATGAAGACATGCTAGAGGAAACTTTCTCTACTTTCCATGCTTCGAATATGCTTTTAGAGCACCAATATCGAGAACGTGGTTTCAATAAATACCATGAACTAATATCCGTTCTCCTTGTTGCTGAACAAAATAATGAGCTTTTGATGAAAAATCATCAAGCACGCCCCACGGGTTCCACTGCGTTGTCTGAAGTGAATGAAACATCAAATGTGAGGGGACGTGGTCGTGAACGCGGGAACAACCGTGATAATGAAAGAGGCCGAGGCCATGGGCGTGGTCGAAATACTGTTCGACACCGTGATGGTTACAATCCCAAGCCATATGATTTTTTAAGAAAAAAAAAGTAAGAAAGGAAAAAACATGCAACATCAAGCTCCTAAGAATTCTAGAAAGGCTTGCAACAGATGTGGCATGAAAAAATCATTCGGCAAAACAGTGTCGTACCTCCAAACACTTTGTTGACCTTTATCAAGCAACGCTCAAAAAGAAAGGAAAAGACATTGAAACAAACTTCATTGATAATTTCAATGATGACATTGAAACAAACTTCATTGATAAATTCAATGATGATGAGCCAAATCATAATGTGCGCTTCGACTCCTCAGTTTCTTTGATGATGACGAAGACGTTGTTGCTTCTTTTTCAATGATGGAAATGATAACTAGCTATCTAGTCACATTTTATTTAGTTTTTTTAGCAATAAGTGTTTAATTTTAAGTTTATTTCGAATAAGTTAGGTTTATTCTAGAATTGTTACTCGTGTTTTTGAGTTTCTATTAATTAAACATTTTCCTTTAAAGTTTCTTTTACTAAGTAATGCTTATTTATTTATTTTTATTTTTTATGTTCAAGAATATAAAAAGCATTTTGGAAAATGATGAAGACGAGTGTCTAGTAGATAGTGGAACAACAAATACAATTTTGAAAAACAAAAAATACTTTTATGAATTTCAAATAGCAAATGCGAATGTCAACACACATTGTGGTACTAGCAACTTAATTGAAGGCTCTGGCAAAGCTTGCATTTTGTTACCTAAAGGTACAAAGTTAATAATAAATGATGCGTTATATTCTAGCAGATCCAGGAGAAATCTACTAAGTTTTAAGAATATAAGACGCAATGGTTATCATCTTGAAACCATGACTGAAAATAATATTGAGTATCTCCAAATTACATACATTAAAAATGGAAAAAAATTCATAATGGAAAGAATGAAAGGTTTGTCTTCTGGATTGTATGTTACATATATAAATCAGACATAAATAAATATGGTTTCTACCCAAAAGGGTGTAGATCCTAAAATGTTTACCCTTTGGCATGACCGATTGGGTCATCTGGGTGATATAATGATGAGGAGAATAATTGAGAGCTCAAATGGGCATCCACTAAAGGACCTCAAGATCCTATTATCTAAAGATTTATCATGTGGAGCATGCTTTTCTTGGAAAAATGATAAGTATGCCCTCAATTAATAAAATTGAAAATGAATCTCCTTTGTTTTTGAAAAGAATTCAAGGAGACATTTGTGGGCCTATTACTCCTCCGTGTGGTTTATGGTATTAATTGATGCATCATCCTGATGGTCCTATGTATGTCTATTAGCATCAAGAAATGTTGGTTGTGCAAGGCTATTAGCCCAAATAATTCAATTAAGAGCACATTTCCTAGATTATTAAATCAAGAAGATCAGGCTTGACAATGCTGGAGAATTTACATCTCAATCATTTATTGAGTTTTGTATGTCAATTGGGATTACGGTTGAACATCCTGTAGCACATGTGCATACACAAAACGGTCTAGCTAAATCTTTCAACTAATTGCTCGACCATTACTTATGAAATTAAAATTGCCATCTTCTGCATGGGGACATGCTATCTTACATGTTGCTGCTCTTATTAGATTAAGACCAAGTGCATCTCATAAGTATTCTCCACTTCAACTGGTCTCTGGAAGAGAACCAAGTTTATCTCATCTAAACATATTTGGTTGTGGTATCTATGTCCCAATTTCTCCACCACGACATACTAAGATGGAGCCTCAAAGAAGATTGGGAATTTATGTTCGATTTAATTCTCCATCAATCATCAAATATTTGGAACCATTAACTGGAGATGTCTTTACAGAACATTTTGCTGATTGCCAATTTGATGAAACAATGTTCCCAATCTTAGGAGGAGAAAATAAAAAGTTGGACAAACAAGATGTAACTTGGAATGCATCATCAATATATTTTCTTGACCCTCGCACTGGTCAATTTTAATTGGAGGTCCAAAAGATCATTCACTTGCAAAGAATAGCAAATGAATTTCTTGATGCATTTACAGATACAAAAAGAGTTACTAAATCATATGTTCCAGCTTTAAATGCACTGTTGATCCCAGTTGAGCAAACGATCTAATATAGAAACTGACTTAAACAAGAACTTATTAAGTATCACGCGGAATTTAATACTTAATCTTAAGAAGAAGAACAATGAACATTCAACACCTCAATATTATTATAAACACGAATACTCTAACCAGTATTAGGGTTTTACAACCTTGAAGTGTATCGACCTTAGATATAAAACATACGTATATCTAATCTAACCTAGGATCTCCTTTTATAGGCTAAGGAGTCCTTTACATAATACAATACGTAACCTACAAGATAAATATCTTTTCCATATTTATCTAATACATAATACTAAACCGACTATACAAGACTAGCGGTGGTTACATATCAATATCCGTGGTTACACAATACTACTAGTCGCGGTTTGTCTTCATCGATGGTTCCATTCATCGTCTGTGGTTTTATCAACTCGTCCGTGGTTCCGGTACTTAGAATAATTCTTGATCCAAGGAACCAAAACCCAACAATCCTCCCTAAACTTGATACATTCCAATGAATTCTCAAGTTTCCTTTAAGCTCAAAACATCCGAATTGGAGGATGTAGCCAAACACTTACTAGATTTAAGAATTTTCTCATACTTGACAACAAATTGTAAGCTTGACCATCATAGGGTAACAACATCTTGATAATACCAGGCTTCATCATCTGAGCAATAACTCCTGGATACTTATTCAGTTGAGGATAATCACCTTCTACAAGCATATGAATAACTTCTCAAGAAACAGTTAAAACATGAACTCCACAAGTTTGATATAAAAATCATCTTGTAACATTACCATTGTAGATTCCTTTCCATTCAGGTTCATCATGAGTAGGTTTAAATAAAATCTTCAAATGATGATAAACCAGTCTCTCATGATAATCATTTGGATGTACTTCACCAAACTTATTCTTGTAAAGTATCCAAAGATTCATCAAATCATCTCTATCAAAATACTGAAGCATCTGTGAAAATTTATTATACTCATAAACTTCATTGTTGAGTCTTTGAATTTTCCAAACTCCTTCACTTCCAACTTTAAGCTTAAACTCATAAGAAATAATTTGATTAACATCTTCAACTACTTTCGGTCTTTTAGAATCGGATGTCTCCGAATCTCAGATTTTCTCTTTTGTCTACTTTGAATCCACTCTTCATCCTTTTGAATCCGCTCTTCTTCCTTTTAGAATTCATTGGACGTAAATCATCATTATTAATCTTCATACACCTTAGATAAATGTCATAAATTCTTTCAAAGGAACATTTACTAAGATTATCGTGAATATGTATGCTGAATTCTTAATAATCTTCATCAATACATTCCTCATACGTGCAATTGTAGGAGGTTTCTTTCTTATAACTTGTTTCTTTTCTTTCTTGATCCTCCTTGCCCATTCACCTAAAAGTCTAGCTCTTTCCTCATCATCCAACAGTGCCCATTCTTGTGCAGTATACTCATCATGTATTTGTTGAGAAGCTTGAAGATAGTTTTGTGATTCATACCATGTAGCTAACCATCTCTGACTAGCTTCCTCGTCTTCTTGCTTCCTTTTCTATAAAGCTTCTTGTTCTTTAGCTAACATCTTTCTTACATACTCTTCATCATAAGCAGCCTGCTCTGCTTTACTTTTAAACTTCAACTCTGGTTCTACAATCCCTTTACCTTTACCAATGTCTTGTTGCACCACTTTATTCTTTAATGGATCACCAATAATCAAACTTTTACTTCTAGGTTTAGGTGCAACAGATTCAAGAGATAAAACAGGTGCAATGATAGGTGTAGAATTAGCTGAGGTTTTACTTAGATTGATCAATGTACTTGCAGTTTCTTTCTCAACTTCTTTAGGTTTAGGTGATGATACAGAGATGGTTGTAACAATAGTGGAAGTGGTTACGATAGCGGTGGGTAAAATTGCCATTTCGAAGCTGCAGTGGTGGTTTCAAGAAAACTATCCGTAGTTGCGTAAACACTAACGATGGTTATGTCTTGCATCACATCAACTTCTACCACGGTCTTCAAACTTTCAAGAACCGCCTCATTCCCATCTTTATCGGATACCAAAAATTCTTGATCTCCACTATCAACATCTTCTTCCATAGGTACATCAATGACCTCCCACAATTCATGCCTTCACTCCTCTCTGTTTGGATACATGCTCCACATTCGAGATGGAGAGAATTCACCTTCTTTTCTTTTTCCTCATATGCCTTAAAGCATCAACCCCAGGTCTTCTTACTTTCTCCAAAACCAATACCCTGTGCTTTAAGCGCCTAATGTCTTTACCCTGAAACACAGACAACTCCTGAAGACTTGAGATTGTATCCTCCATTTTGGTACATTTAGCCGTCAATTCATTTAAGCGTTCAAGTATATCCTCCCAGCCCGACTTGTGTGAGCTGGTCCAGAGGTGGTTCATTGGAAAAGTCATCGGTACCGGCTTAGGATCCGTCAATTCGGTTTCATGTTCCAAAATATCCTCATCACTTGGTTGTTTTAACCGCTCAGAGGTGAATCCTTGGATAAAGTAAACATAGCACAGACCTTGCACGATCATCTATGCACCCTATAGTAGCAGTTGGCTAGGGATTCTTCCCCGTGTTAAGTTCAAGGAACTCTCCACATTAGAAGTTGCCAAAGGTTGGGTCTTAATTATGTTTCCACTATCCTGACCAGCATCTAAGCATGAATCAGTAGTGGAAGCCCTTCCAATCATGTCACCTCCACTCCATGTGATAGCCTCATGAACAACACCACTAACACCAGCCTGAGGTAGCTTGGTGCCCTTCAATCTCCTAGTCCAGACAATTGATTTAACAGTGGTTTGAGGTGTACTAGCAGTGGGTTCAGATGTACTAGCAATGGGTTCAGTGACTAAAGGTTGTGATTCAAGACTTTCATCAAACTCAGGATCCGTAGGCAAAGTTAGCATATGGGGAAATAAAGGAACATCTCTAATTTGTATATTTTGTGGCTGATTCCTCATATGTGCAAAAACCTTAGGAAGCATATGATGTACTTCATACTCCCTAGAATGCTCAACAGGTTCTTCTATTTGACTTTCCACAATCAGTTGAACAAACCTAGGATATAAATAGTATTTACCCTTCTTCCTAATGTTTTGAACTAGCCCCTCATATATCATCCTAGACCAATTAAACTTCCTTCCATCAGACAAACAAATAATTGCAGTAGCAATTTTTGAAGGAAAGTCATTAAACCCAGTGGTCTTACTACTCGGACACATCAACAAGGTGTGAATCAAAACTTCCATTGTTTTGAAAACAAACTCTTAAAAATTGAACCTTATCACCCCTGTGTGTATATACTAACCTTTCCAAACCAAGCAACTATCTCAAGATCTCGAAGGTTTACAATACCATCAACATCATCAAACTTTAAAACTTCCCTAATGATCTCCTTATTAATGAAATAGCATTCTCATCCACAACAGTGCTAAACACTTCTACTCCATCAACCTCTTCAAGCTTAGCATTCCTACAGAACTGATGTATGTAAGCTTTAAGAATGGTTGGTGTGACTGTCAAGGCATAATGAATAGGACTGTGAAGAAGAAAATCAATCATTTGATGAAAACTATCAGATCGATTGTTTTTGATGAGGTTAGCAACAAGGTTATGTGTGTTGGTGTACTGGGGCGCCATTGTGGTTGATGATGGGTATGATGTGGGTATGTGAATTATGCAAAGGAAAGTGATTAGGGTTAATGTAGAGCGCCAAGTTGAAGTGTTTTGAAGATCAAGTAAATGATCCATCAGTGATTTGGGGAGATAAATATGCTTTTGCCAAAGTTACCAAACAGCCCCTGTAGTATCCAAAATTTAAGCAACTTTCTAGCAGAGGTTTCAGAACTGCTATCCGCGGTTTGAAACACACCATCAGTGTATACAATGTTTCACTTCAATTAGTTTACCAAGAGATACATCAAGCAAATCTGTGTCTAAACAAAAGATATCTCACAAAAATATGAAGGATTCTCACAAAAGGACAATGTCACATCACACATTCATCTACTGTATTCATCTTCATCATCTTCGTTTTCATCAATCCATCCTTCCCATTTTGATCCTTAACTCGTCGTACTGGTCATGCATATCATGGTCATACATATCCATCAGTTGGAATAGAAGATATGAGCTAGGACAGGTTTAGTAACTCTTGTATAGAACTGATATTGTAGTAGCATATGAAGTTAATTGTAAGCTGTAAGCTGCTTCTTTAATGAATGAACAATTTAACTTCAGTACTTCTTTTGCTTCTATAATTTACTTTATTTCATCTGCAAAATGGTTAGTGGAAACACAGAGCAACAACCAGTGGTTTGAACAAAACTATCAGTGGTTAGAAACAAAAATAGCAATACTAAGATCACATAATAACAGGCCAATACTTATACAAACTTTTACAAAACAAGTTGAGAGTTTAGAGATTAATCATTCCAATACTAACAACAAGGTACTGAAACCTCCCTACATCAAAAGCTTTAGTGAGAAGATCGCAACATTGAAATCGGTATGGATTTTACCATTTGAATCAACCTTTCTCATTACAATCTCTAATAAAATGATGTCTTATCTCAATATGTTTAGTTCTAGAATGTAAAACAGATTTTTAATGATGCATATTGTCTTGTTATTATCAATGTAAATCTTAGTATGCATAAAATTGTACCCAAAATCCAAAGAATTGATTACGAATCCAAAGAACTTGACCACGACAACTAGCGGCTGACCACATATTCAAACTTCGGTTGTAGAATTTGCCACAATAGTTTGCCTTTTACACTGCCATGAAATTAGTCGCTTCCCAAAATGACATCCTCGGTAGTAGACTTCTATCCAAACTAGCACCAAAGATAGTCACTATCTGTTTAGGCCACCAAATCAAAGGAGAGTCCTTAGAGTATCAAAGGCCCAATTTAGGATGACCTTTAAGATATCTAAAGATTCTCTTATGAGCATTCATGTGTGAGGTATTTGGTGTGACTTGAAATCTTGCACACACACATACTGAGAACATAATATATGGCCTAGATGCAGTGAGATACATCAAAGATCCAATCATGGACCTGTACAACTTCAAATCAAACTTGGGACTTCCATCATCCGGTAGCGATGGTTTACGAGTCTCCATAGGTGTACTTGCACTCTTTACATCTTGAAACCCAAACTTCTTCAAAACATCTGCTACATACTTGTCTTGACTAATGAAGATACCATCGGTCCTTTGTTGGACTGTAGTCCCAAAAGAAAGTGAGTTCTCCATAGAACTCATCCGAAACTTATCATGCATAAGTTTCTCAAAATCCTGCATAGCTCCTTGTTTGTTGAGCCAAAGATGATGTCATCTACATAAACTGAACCAATAAAATACCATCTTTGTGCTTTCTAATGAACAAAGTTTTATCAATCGACCCTCTTTAAACCCATTGTCCATCAAATAAGTAGACAGCACTCATACCATGCCCTAGGAGCTTGATGCAAACCATACATAGCCTTTCTCACCCTATAAACCTTATCGGGATGATCAGGATCTTCAAAACCAGGAGGTTGACAAACATAAACCTCTTCATCAATTGTGCCATACAAAAATGCACTTTTAACATCCATCTGATACACAACAAAATTCTTGAATGAAGCATAAGCGAAAAATAATCTAATAGCCTCTATTCTTGCAACTGGAGCAAACACTTCATCATAATCCAAACCTTCAGTTTGTGTGTATCCTTGAGCAACCAACCTTGATTTGTTCCTTACAACAATTCCTCTTTCATCCCTCTTATTTCTGAACACCCGTTTTGTCCCAATTGCCCTCTTACCATTAGGAAGATCAACCAATGTCCAAACCTCTTGAAGCTTAAACTGTAGAAGCTCCTCTTGCATTGATTCTACCCAGCCTTCTTCTGATAAAGCTTCTTCCACTCTCTTGGGCTCCTTTTGTGACGTGATCTTGCAAAGAACCCATGTTCAGGAAAGGGTTCAGTTTTCTTAACCCTGCTTCTTGTTTGAACTGGAGTATTCAAGTTTCCAAGTATTTGTTCCTTGGGATGAATCTTGTGAATCCTTGTAGTGGTGATTGGACTTTCATTTATGACAGTTTCCAAGTTAGTCAAATCAGCATTGAAGAAATCATCCATGTCTTCATCATCAGTAGGAGTATCAATTTCTATCAAAGCAGGCATGGTAGGATCATGTGGATACTCCTCATCATCAAATAATGGCTTTGCATGTGGTCCAAAGAAAGGACTATCACCAGTATTTGCAGCCGGGGTAACACTTGGACTATCAGTGGTAGAAGATGGCTTAGCGATTGCTTTCGGTTGGCTTAGCGATTGCTTGCGAAATTCCTTTCTTTTTTCAATTTCTTCACCGACATCGAGTTATCTTTCAACAACTCATCCTTATCTTGATGATGATCAACATTGCCTCCATTATTCAGTACATCATCATCAGAGGGACCTTGCTTATCAATGATGGAAGGAACAGAACCAGCTTTCCACTTTTCAACCAAATAGAACTCCGTTGGAGAATCAGCTTCCTTAGAAGTTGTTGCAGCATCATAATCCTTTTGTGTACCTGCATTAACATTAGTGAAAGTTCCTGCAATGATAGGCTCATAATTCATAGATTTGGTTAGCATATCAATGTTAAGCGACCCGATCCGGTCCTTTGGTCTCAACACTAGTAGTCTTTTCACCGAATTGAACATGTAGGTTCTCCTCAACAATTCTAGTCCTCCTATTGTTTACTCTAAAGGCTTTCTTGTTTGAAGAGTAGCCTAAAAGTATCCATCATCGACTTTTTCTTGAAACTTGCCTAGGTAGTCTATGGTATTCAAGATAGTAACAGACACCCAAAAGGTTTTAGGAATGCAATCATTGGCTTCCTATCATGTAACGACTCATAGGGAGTCTTGTGATGAGGCTTCACTACCTTACTTCTATTCGCACATAACATGCGGTGCCTACGACTTCGATTTCAAAAGGTAGTAGGTAGCTTAGATTCGACAACATTGTCCTAGCGACCTCAATTAGTGTTCTATTTTTCCTTTCACTACACCATTTTGTTGTGGTGTTCTAGCAACACTAAACCTGTCTCTCTATACCCTTAGCTACAGAACTAATTCATCACATCATTCTTAAACTCGGTTCCATTATCACATCTGATTACTTTGACCTTATGATTTACTAGATTTTCTATCTTAGTAATGAAACTCTTGAGGATCTCACTAGTCTCACTCTTAGCAGCCAAAAAGTATACCCAAGAAAATCTACTATAATCATCAGTGATAACTAGGCATTACTGCTTATGGTTCAAACTTTTAACAAAGGTAGGTCCAAATAAGTCCATATGAAGGATAAACAATGGTTGTGTGATGGTGTTTACAGTTTTGGTCTTACAAGAAGCTCTATGTTGTTTTCCTTTTTGACAGGCCACACACAGTTTCTTACACTCAAAAACCTTAGAAGGTAACCCTCTCACTAAGTTTCCTTTTACCAGTTTATTGATTGTTTTGTAATTGAGGTGACCTAGCCTTCTATGCCACAATCTTGACTCATCTACAGATGCTTTAGCAAACAAACATGTTAAGGACCTATTTGGAAGAACATCTTTAAGATCAAAACAATATATGTTTTCCTTCCTAGGTACCCTAAGTTGTATAAACTTCTCGTCGGGCATCTTAAACTCGGGAGACAACACCACACTCGGTTTCACCAAAAATACCCAGTTTTCTTATCACACATTTGAGAAACACGAATAGATTATACTTAAGTCCTCTGTGCGGATAGACTTTTCAAAGTCTAAATTCCTGCTACGATTGTGCCTCGCCAAGTATCTTTCCTCCCTTTGGATCATTGCCAAATGCCACATATCCTCCATCAAAAGCTTCAAAATCCTCCAGTTGCTCCCATCCCAAGTCATGTGCCCGAGCAACCACTATCAAAAACTCCTTTGTCTTTTAGCTCATCTTGTAGATTGCCCAAGACATGAAATTACACAAATTAATTCCTTTTATGGACCCAAGCCAATCTCGACTTGGAGTGCGCCTGCATCAACATAATCGTATTTCTTTAGGTCCATTGATGCACGTTAACATGATGTAAGACCTTGGTCTTAGGCTTCCATTGCCAACTAGATGAGGCCTTAATGACATAAAAATGGTTTCCAACCTCGTGTCGGTTATCACCTTTGGAATTTTTAAAACTTCATTTGAATCGGTGGTGATATTTTGCTTAGCGATGGTTTGATTTTGCTTAGCCGTGCTTACATTTTGCTTAGCGATGGTTGGAACCCATTTGGGCAAAGATAACAATTGACTTTGTATTACCATTTCTCATTAAAGCGCTCTAGGAATCATGTTTTTGTTAGGATGAGGTTTGTTTTCTTTGAAAAGTTTTGATGATTTACCCTCCTCCAATGATTCCAAACTTGTGGTGCATTTTTATAACAATTTCTCGTAAGTGTTCAAAACTACCACATGTAAAACAAGCCTTTTAACACATTGAAACTCATCTCCTAATCTGTTTGAAATTAGTCCATTAAAGGTCCTCTGGTTTCCCTAGGTATGAATCTTTTCATCATTCCTAGGTACTTCCTTGTACTCTACAACTTTCTTAGCAATTTGAGCTCCAAATCTAGGCACAAGGTTGGCTTGTTCGAATCAACTTTCTTAACTTTTTCTATCTTCTCGGGCTTAGTTGATTCGGATCTATCATCCTCGAATCGATTCCCGGTCTTCAATTATGGGAGCATCGGATGACTTATCGAACCTATCTTAAGTGTTTCGGTCTTACTAATCTCTTCTCTGTGTTTGTTAAAGCGAATTCACTACTAAATGATGATTCTTTTCTTGGTGGTGCATGTTTCATCGAGAGGGTGGTGGCATATTGTTGTATCCAAGACCATTACCCTCCTTGAATAGTTTTGACCTATTGGTTTATTTACTAAATCGAAGCATCTTGTGTTTTAGCAACCCTAACAATATGTTTTCTTTGTCTTCTAGGACTTCTTGTTTTACACTTTTCGCCTTTTCTAGTTTCTCTTTAAGCATCTTAATCTCTCTATCCTTAAGGTCAATTTCACCACCTAGTATATTAATTTTATCAACATACTCAAACTCACATTTAATCTGATGAATTAAGCTTTTTTCAACACTTTCTAGAGCAACTCTATAACCTAAGGTATCTAGAGACGGTCTTTCTACTTCTTTCCTCATACTCTCGGTGATAGCTTTTGAGATTCTAAGTTATCTTGACATGATTTAAAGGAACAAGTAGAATTATTAGAATCATTAGATACCTCGAATCGAACCGAAGATGAAGCATAAGCCATAAGAGCAAAGTTATGCTCTTTAGAAGCTTCACTAGCAAGAAAAGCTGCATTGGGACCTTCTTCAATCTGATCACTCCAGTCATAATCACCAATGCCATCTTGAGCAACCAAAGCTGAAGAAGAAGCAGGCTCTTCAGTGGTCTTTTTAATGCCTTCAATTCTCTTAGGAGCTCGACATTCCCTAGCAAAGTGACCCTTCTTTTTGCAGTTAAAGCACTCCATCTTGCTTTTGTCGAATCCAGCTCTCCTTTGACCATCATACTTAACCTGTCTTCCAGTCCTCCTCAGAAACTTCCTTGCTTGGAGAGTCAACATAGCCATTTGCCATTGCAGATTTATCTCTTCAAGATCATCAGGATCAATTTGATCTAGATCTTGATTCAAAAGAGTAACACTGGTAGTTAAATCAGCCAGAAAAGCACAGATTGCACCATCACTGACATTATCACTAATAGTGGTATTGTTAGCAATAGCAGTGGTTATACCATAAGAAGCAGTGGATGCATCTTGAGGATTCATATAGTTTGTAGAAACAAAAGCAATGTTTTGTGTAGAGGAAGATGAACCAGCAATATTCTTTTCAGACTCATAAACCTTTAAATTGTTGTAGAGATTGTCCAGAGTCATCTGATCAAAGTCATCTTTGTTTCTCCACACAACAGTATGCATAGCCCAGTCAGGTGACAAACTTCTAATAAACTTAAGATTGATATCTTCTTGAGCAACTTTGTAGTCCATGAGACTTGATTGGTGATAAGTTTTGAAGTCTGTTATAAGTGCCATCAAGTTTTTCTCCACTTAGAGCGGTGAAGTTCTCAAGTCGATGCTTTAGCATATTCTTCCTTGATTTCTTTGTAGCTTCATTACCAAGAAACCTTGTTTCAATAGCATCCATTAATTCTTTAGCGGACTCATAATGATCAAAGTCGGTGCAAACTCATTAGGTATTCCCATGGAAAGAATACTAAGTGCTTTAATCTCCGGTTTCCTTTTGCCTTGTCAATCTCACTAATAATGGCTATTGCGGTTCCATCTCGCACTCTTCTTAGGAAGAGTATCTCCCTTTCAACGACATCCCGGATGGCATAGTCAATCATCTGAATGTATTGCCTCATTCGCATTGTCCAAATTTGGTACTCACCTGCTTGACATGGGTACCTTAGATCTGATAACCATGTGAGTTTCGTCGGACATCTTAACTTGCTTGAACAGAACTTAACTTGACTTCTTCTTGGTTACGGTTTCTAGATCACAAGCTCGATACCACTTGTTGATCCCAGTTGAGCAAACGATCTAATATAGAAACCGACTTAAACAAGAACTTATTAAGTATCACACGAATTTAATACTTAATCTTAAGAAGAAGAACAATGAACATTCAACACCTCAATATTATTATTAATCTGAATACTCTAACCAAGATTAGGGTTTTACAACCTTGAAGTGTATCGACCTTAGATATAAAACATACGTATATCTAATCTAACCTAGGACCTCCTTTTATAGGCTAAGGAGTCCTTTACATAATACAATACGTAACCTACAAGATAAATATCTTTTCCATATTTATCTAATACATAATACTAAACCGACTATACAAGACTAGCAGTGGTTACATATCAATATCCGTGGTTACACAATACTATTAGCCGCGGTTTGTCTTCATCAGTGGTTCCATTCTACTATCCGTGGTTTTATCAACTCTGTCCGTGGTTCCAGTACTTAGAATAATTCTTGATCCAAGGAACCAAAAACCCAACATGCACCTTCTCGAATTGATATTCCTGAAACTCTAAATGAGTCAAATGCACGCAGAAAGCGTGGAAGACCAATGGGTTCCAAGGATACAAATCCACGGAAAAGGAAAGAGCAAAAACTAATTGGCAAAGTCCAAAAAGTTGTTATCAATAAAATCCCAAAAGAGATAAATGATAACATACCAAAAGAGATAAATGATAACATAGAAAATGTGGATAAATCTCTTGAAGATGACCATGTACCTAATGACTATAAGATCTCAATTAACTTTGTACAAAATGGTATAACATGGAATTGAAATGAAACACGTGTTGATGAAATTTTTGCATATGCTATAGCAAGTGAAAATCATAAATGATAAAATTCGTGTGCCAAAATCTATTAGAGAATGTCGACAAAGAAATGATTGGCAAAAATGGCAAAATGCCATACAAGCTCAATTGGATTCACTCGAAAAACGCCAAGTATTTGGCCCTGTGACATTAACCCCAAAAAATGTGAATCCGGTAGGCTATAAATGGGTTTTGCGGTAAAAATAAACGAGAAATATAAAATTGTCAGATACAAAGCAAGAATTGTAGCACAAGGTTTCTCACAAATACCCGGAGTAGATTATGAGGATACATATTCACCTGTTGTGGATGCAACAACTCTCAGATTTTTAACCAGTCTTGCAAATATGCAAAGGCTGCAAATGCGCCTTATGGACGTTGTCACAACTTACCTGTATGGATCACTTGGCAGTGATATTTACATGAAAATCCCCGAAGGATTAAAATTGTCAGAAGCTTGTGGATCTAAACCCCATGAAATGTTCTTAATCAAGCTAAAAAGAACTTTATACGGATTAAAACAATCAGGACGAATGTGGTATAATCGTCTGAGTGAATATCTTTCAAAAGAATTATATAAAAGTAATCAAATAAGTCCGTGTTTTTTTATCAAAAGATCAAAGGCAGGTTTCACAATCATTGCAGTGTACGTTGATGATTTAAATATCATTGGAACTCTTGATGAGATTGAACATACTGCAAATTTGTTAAAGAACGAATTTGAAATGAAAGATCTTGGTGTGACTAAATTTAGTCTTGGCTTGCAAATTGAGCATCTATCAAATGGAATATTTGTCCTTCAATCAAACTATAAAGAAAAAATATTTAAACGATTCAATATGGATAAAGCTCATCCACTAAGCTCGCCAATGGTCGGTCGTTCGCTTGACTGAGAACTTGATCCATTCCACCCGAAAGAACACGATGAGAACATTCTTGGTCCTGAAATACCATATCTAAGTGCAATCGGGGCTTTGATGTACCTTGCTAGTAATACGCGTCCTGGTATTGCATTCTCAGTAAACTTACTAGCAAGATATAGTTCCGAACCAACACGCCGACATTGGAATGGAGTCAAACACATATTCCGTTATCTTTGTGGTACTCGTGATATCGGATTATTTTACCAAAAGAATTCAACATCAAAGTTGGTTGGATATGCTAATGCTGGATATTTGTCTGATCCACATAAGGCACGATCACAAACTGGGTATGTTTTCACTTATGGAGACACTGCAATTTCTTGGAGGTTGACAAAGCAATCATTAACTACTACATCATCAAACCATGCTCAAATTATTGCACTTTATGAAGCCTGCCGAGAGTGTGTTTGGTTAAGATCGATGATTCAACACATCCAAGAAGAATGCGGTCTCGAGTCTATCAAAGGGAATATAACCTTATTAAATGAAGACAATGCGGCGTGTATAGCTCAAATTAAGGAAGGGTATATCAAAGGAGACAAAACTAAGCACATTTCTCCGAAGTTTTTCTTTACATATGATCTACAAAAGGATGGAGTTATTGATGTTTTTCAAATTTGATCAAGTAGCAATTTGGTAGATTTATTCACAAAATCTTTGCCAACAAAACTTTTAGAGCAATTGGTTCGGAAGATTGGCCTTCGAGACTTAAAAGATATACATTAATTTGAGGAGGAGTATTATTCGTACTGCACTCTTTTTTCCTTCATCAAGGTTTTATCCCAATGGGTTTTTTCTTGGTAAGGTTTTTAATGAGGTTGTCTATGACGCATAATATAAGATGAATATCCAAAGAGGAGTATTGTAAAATATTATGGGCTTATGGGTTTTATGCCTATTCATCTAATCTTTAGGGATAAGTTAGGGTTTAAACTATTAGCCTTATAAATACATCTTGCTTGTAACCTCTTGGGATTCATTATTAATTAATAACAATTATCTCTTCTCATACATCTTTTATTATTGTTCATCACTTTCACAATAATATGTCGTTTTAGTGATCCAGATATAAGTAATTTATTTTTTGCATTTTCTTAAAAGATGCATAACAAAATTTCTTTTGATTTAAATGAAATTCCAACTAATTTAGATCTTATCACTATTGATCTAAATGAAGTTATTTTTGAAAAGGATGAACAAGTTATGCAAGATGCTATTGATAAAACATTTGTGGGTCAATAAACCATTTACGTTTACATTCATGACTCTTTTATATATCGAGAAACACTTTAGTGGCTTGATCAATTTTAAAATTTTAAAAGATAATCGCAATGGCAACACTAGAAAAATGTAATAAAAACGTATTTGTTGCTTGGGCAATCTGAAAATTTTGAAAGATAATAGTTAATATAAAAGAGGAAAGTGAATATGAGGCTGTTAGGCATCTAAGCTTACATGAAAAACTCATCAAAGCTACGTCGTGTTGTTTCAAAACTACGTAGTTTTGATTATTAGACCTGAAACTAAATTGCCTAAATCCACTCGACTATAGAAATTCAAGTCTATTTATTTAAAAATGATATATTCTCAATATGTAATTCGTATTCAGAATGCAATTGATAAAAAAAATATAACCAGCTCCACTATTAGATTGATATTCGAACAACATAATTGTCTTATATAATACGATTAAATGGGCAATAATAATTATTAAATGTTCAAACACAAGGTGATTTGGCAGGATGTAAAATAAAAACATATGATAGGTCTAAAATGGATCGGTGTTCTTGCGATCGAGGTGAAGATAACCGAATAAAGTGTTGGAGAAATATAATGAAAATATTCAATTTGAATTTTAAATAAGGTTTGCTCAAAATAATGTGTTTTGGTGAGTTTTTCATGTAAGCTTAGATGCATAACAGCCTCATATTCACTTTCCCCAATATAAAAACGTGTGAATTCATATATTGCAATGCTTGGTCAAATTGCAAAAATAGATAAGATAAAAGAAGGGTAAAAAAGGTATAACAAAATATTTATAACTAAACTAATGTTAGGTGGTATAAAAATAGAAATAACACGACTAATAAATGTGTTTAATGAATTAAAAATCAGATTTAATTATAGTAATTTATGAGTTTAATTAATTTGTATTAAATGAAATTTGGAGTTTAAAAAAAGTTTGTGTTTAATGACCGCAGTTATTAACATTTAAGAACATTTATAATGCAAAAGTTTTTGATAATCTTACACTATTTTGTCAAGCTTTTCAAATTACTTTTTGGGTTTGTAGGAAAAGCTTTTACAAAAGCTTTTTGTTAAAGACTTGATAAATTCTAAGAACTTTTCACCTTACTTAATATCGTTTAGAATTAGTAAAAAAATGATGGGAACAAGACTCAAGACCCAAAGACGTAGAAGTTGTAGCCTCTACGGCGTAGGGGTATTTTCCTCTCTACGTCGTAGAGCTCTCGAATAGAATTTTGTTTGAGTCTTAAAGTCTCTACACCGTAGAGGGAAACATATCCTTACGCCGTAGAGACATCAAATCAAGATTGTTTCTTTTATTTACGTCGTTTTTTAGGATAATTATTATTTACGAATGCTTTAAATTAGTTTCTTTATTTTATTTAGGTTTCTTTTTACACAAGATACCTTCTCTTATAAATATAACGCTCGTTATCATTGTAATAAAGCTTTTGATTATTAATAAATTTTATGTTTTATAGTTTTATCTCTAATTTGGGTTTTATTCCCTGGAGGTTTTATCCTCGTAATCAACCCTTGGATTAGGGTTAACAAAATACGCATCTGCTTGCGGCAGTTGGTATCAGAGCCAAGTTAGTATTCTGATGGTGATGGTGTAGAGGATAAAAAAAATCATACTGTTGGTAGGGTATGGTCTTAAAAGCACATAGATTATGGTTTTATCAAAATCATATCCAAACTTGACAGGAAATCTATGATGTATCAAAAACTATGTCCTGTGTTCGTAGGTGGGGGTAATAACCATGAAAACTACGAGGTTAGCAATTATGGAGGTTCAAGAATTTATCCAACCGTGGATCTATTGACAATTGTAGGTGCAACCAGTCTCGTTCAACAATCGGTGGGTTGATGAATGGGAGGAAAGAATGAAGATGAAGATTCGACTACCAACAATCAAGTGGTTTCGCTAAAAAATTTTCATCAATAATAAGGTATTCTTTTCAATTATTGAAAATTATGGGGCTAGGAACTTGGTATCGAGAAAATTGGTCAACTACTTCAATTTCCCTATAGAAACTTGTTTTTGGCTAGAGGTCATGAGGTTTGTAGGATCCCGATATCTATTGGTAACTTCTACAAGGAGAAGGTAATTTGTGATTTGGATGACATGGAGGATTGCCATATTTGGTTGGGAAAATCATGGCGTTGCAAAGAGCAAATAACATGGGTGTTTTGTATTGTATCGAACCCTCCCACATGGTAGCGATCCAACTAAAGATTTTAATTCCAGTGGGGACAAATATGATCATGGTAGCTTCGGTGTTCAGGGTTTGAATGATCTAAATCGTAATCTCTACCTTTTCTTATGGGAAGGAAAAAAAATTGGGATGATTCCATCAGAAGACCAAGTACATGTACCAATGGTCGATGTTAAGAAAGAAGAAAGATATTGAAGATCGAGGTTGTTGATCAACACCGTGAGAAAATCCAATACCTTCAAAGTTATGAGCAACATGATGACAAGATTTAAACTTTTAGTGTTGAAAACAACAAATAAAGTTGGTCGCTTGAAGACTTATGTACGAAAATTTAATGGTGATGACGACGTGAAGGGTTTTGTAGAGAACTAAAAATGGACTCCAAATGCGTCCGTGATTTATAGGGTTGTGATTTAAATTATGGGTTAATTTTAAAGATGATTATCATTAATCCAATTAAGTTTTCAATTGTGAACACATAAGTTATTTTTATTGAAAACTCGGTGGTCGTTGATAAGGAGTACACAACCCAATGATTGAGTTCATGGGTTGATCGTTGGGAATATCGATGGTGTGTTAAAAAAACATGAAGTTTCACGAGTTGATGTGAAGCGCAAGTTTACTGAAGATAAGGTTCATCGTTAGAAAGTGTTTAAGGTTTATTATGCCCTTGGTAGTGAGAACTTAAGGGCGAGTTCTTTTCAAGTGAGGGGGAATGATGGGGACAATATTCAAGACCCAAAGACGTATGAATAGTGGCATCTACTGCGTAGGGTATTTTCCTCTCTACGCCGTAGAGCTCTCGAATAGGATTTTATTCAAGGCTTAAAGTATCAACGCCGTAGAGGGAAACGTCGCCCTATGTCGTAGAGACATTGATTTCAGAATGTTCCTTTTATTGTTTACGTTGTTTTTTGGATAATTATTATTTAGAAATGTTTTAAATTAGTTTCTTTATTATATTTTGGTTTCTTTTTACACATCATACCTTCTCCTATAAATATAGGGCTCGTTATCATTGTAATGAAGCTTTTGATTATGTTTTAGAGTTTTATCTCTTTTGTGGGTTTTATTCGTTGGAAGTTTTATCCTCGTTATCAACCCTTGTAGTAGGGTTAACAAAATTCGCTTTCAGGTCCTACGTCAAAAAAATACTTTTATAAAGCTTGTTTGCATTGAAGTTAACTATATGAGTTGTTAATGAATAAATTATACTTCTTCCGCCATATATTGAGTGTTCACTTTTTTTGGGTAAAGGGTTTTCACCCGGTAAATATATTACTGCAAAAAACAGTTAAATACATCGGATGTGAGTGAATCTCATATCTCAGTACGTTACATATGTGATAAACCTTACTTAAAAAGATATAACCACTCATATCAAAGGAAACAACCACTAAAGTCTAGCTTACATTTGACTCACAAAGACACCAAACATAAACTATCTTCTAATTCGTCCACGAACATTAATATCCATCGCATCATAAAATGCCAATTATTCTTTAAATAAACCTTGAAGATCATAAGTATCATATCATAATCTTCGTCTTCATATAAAATTGTATCATTTGCACCTCCATTAGCCATGAATTGATCAGTCTAATCCAAAACCATATCAACATCACTATCACTTTCTTCCACAACCTTTTCCGCATCCAAACTGGTATTACCCACATTCTCAAAGATCTTGTCAGTTTCCTTCAACGCTTCAAATGAAATCTTTAGAGTAACCATGTGTATATCATCCATGTTTGTCAGTCCTTTATTAATAGAACTCGAGGCCATATTAGTAGTATCTTTTTTCGAACTCTTTGCCCCATCTTTTCCCTCACTTACATGCTTCTTAGACGATCCAGACCCACTGGGAATAGAAACAAGATGATACACAAATGTATTAGGTTCAAAACCAGTTGGCCTAGTTTGTTCCTTACCTTAAGAATTATGGCTTTGTACCACTTTAAACCCATCATTTTGGCCACCAACATTCTTTACATGACTTGGCCCACTTTGCCTCCTTAAATCAGCACCTAAGGTCACAAAAACTTCAGAAACCGCAATTTTAGGGCATATGTTATCATCATGACCAAACACCAAACAACTACCACATCTTGGCAGTTTTCACTCAGATTATACTTTAATTGTATTTAAATAAGAACGTGAACCCTCGAAATAAGGAATAGAAATTACCATAGTATCTTTGAGAGGACGATCAACCCCTATATCAATCAATGCACGCGCAACATCCAAATGACCCCAAGAGTCCATACACATAGTGTTCGTATAAGAATCTAGCATGATCGGTGTACCTAATCTAGTGGCAATGGCACTCAAACCATCATCAGTAAACGCCATAACAGGAATATCAAGCATTTTTCCCCAAACCGTGACATATTTCAGTTCTTCTTTTAATAAGCACTCATTAGGAGACCACTTCTTGAGAATAATTGGGGCATTACGTTTCAACCATGGTCCGTTTTCCAGTACCCCATCCTTGCCTGCTCCTGAAGCAAATTTAAAGAAGAAGAACCCTTTCCAATTCATCCTTGCTTTAACAATACCAAACTTCTTTCATACGTTCATCACATAGTGTTCCACAATAGGGAAAGCAATTCTTTTTCAAAGAAAATAACCACACAACAAGTGCCTAGAAGTCGCCTCCAAGACCGATGACAAAGGGATTTGAACTTCTGCCTTATCACCATTTTGTAAACCTGCTTCTAGTATATGAAAGTTAGCCACTATTTTGCTTGTTTCTGGACGGATCAAGCTCGCAAACGAAATAAGGAAAACTTGAGTACAATGTTTTTTGCTTCTTTTTCTACTAGCTCAGTTTCAACATGTAGCATATTTGATTCATTTACAGCCTTTGACGCCTCTTGGACACTGTTGAAAACCTGTTCAAGACGAGTGTTATTCATCGATGAATCCATCACATTCACAATTGGTTCAGTCGTTGATTCAACATCATGCGAATTTACACCATGTTCATGAACACACGACTGAGTATTCTATTCAGATTTCAATGGCTTTCCATCGTCATCCAAGAACACAAGTGTGCCTTCCAGTATTAGCTTTTTATAGTTACGAATCTTATCTTTTAATGAGACATTCATGTCTTTCTCACTCTGGATAACACTAGCACCCTCCAATGACGAAGGAGGTTCCACACCAGCACCCTCATTAGCCATTACAGGCATTGCGTCAACCCATCAATATTACTTTTCTTCTTCTTATGATTATTGTTCCTATCTCCCGAATCAAAAAATCCACTCTTCATGCTTATACCATGCGAACTCAGTCAGACCATACGAATGACCAAACGAATCCAACACACCCAAACAATAATGATAAAACGATGAGATTTATAATAGGCCTTAGAAAGAACGACCAAACCCTAACCGACGTTAAATCGACAAGGGTTTTCAATAAACACACCGCCACTTAAACGAACACAGTCAAATCTAGGAATAATTAGATCGATTAATGTTTAGAATAAAACCAAGAATCCTATTATAGGAAAACCCTAAAAATCATCAAACCCTAATCGTCTTTAGAAAAACTCAATCAAAACACGACTCTAGCTAGGTAAAGATCAAACAGAAGATTAATCATAAACGAGAAAAGGATCGGATGTCAATTAGGTGTTTGAAAGGATGTAAAGAATAAAAACCGATTTAGGGTCTAGTTTGTCTCCAAAATCACCATACGGGAGGTTCAAAGTTTTTATTGAGTGTTCACTTTAATATTGAATAAGTTTAAGATATTCACACTAACTATTCATCAAGAAAATATCATTTTTGTCCACCGATTTTTTTTGTGATTGAAATAAAAAGTGAATACTTATTATAAGATAACTTAAAATAAAATGCGAAAACTTATTGCATGATGCATGGAGTAGTATGGTGAGCTGTTAAAGAAAAATGGTTTTAAAGACTTGACCATTATGAATGCTTACTTATGATGGAAAAATGGATTTATCAAGCACCTTTAATTTGCGATGTTTTGAAAACTAGATCGGACACAATGGTTCGACTAGTTGAATCGGAAATCGGTTAGTCTGAACTATCCTATTAAACTAGAAAAAAAAAACAAGTTAAACCCGAAAAAGTTGTCCGGTTAGATTTTGAAAATCATAATCGTACGTTAGACATCTTTCCTTTTCAGTATTTTGGATTTATTATTGTTAGACATGCTTTAGAAATAACAACCTCACATGCCTAGATATCAAATCTGTTGGCGGTTCTACCAACAGATATGCTTAATACTCTGAAAGGCGTGTGAACACTTTCAGATCGAATCAATTTGGCGGTTCTACCAAATTATTCAATCGGATACAATTCAGAGTTGAGAATTTTCTGTATGTTTGTGTATGAGATATAATGAACCATTATCTTGATAATGACCAAACAAACCGTATATATAACAGGTTACGGGATAACTGCCAATGGCAGTTTTAGGGTTTTCAAGTTGTCAAGTTTTGTCCTCGATTTAGAAAGTTAATTTCACTGAGAACATAGCTTCAAGCAGAAACATACATAACTTCACCGAATCAAAGTTCGTGAGAATCATTACTACTTCAACATGAAATGAAAATTCGGTGAATTTTTACATAACAACTTAGTGGAAATAAAAATTTTCCTGCTGGGGCTCGCCCCTGGACCTCTTAGAAATTGCTGCCGCCGCGGACCCTTGCTACTGGGCGGCGCCCGGACACGTCGTTCTGAGAAACCGCCACTAAGATCATAATAAATTCAGTAGGTGACCGCACCTGGCGGCCCGAATGATGTATTATTATGATGAAATTGGTCAAAACAAGTTAATCCAATTAAACTAAAATATCCAACAAAAAGGACCACAAATGTTGGAACACAAATGAAAATCACTACTTGCAAATCAACAATCAACGTCAACTTTATTTTCTATGCATGCATCCCCCCCTTCATGCTCAGGTGCTCCTTTGGAAATCTCAAACTTTACTGCTCGCTATATTCTCATGTAATTAAAACTTTTGGCGAACAGGATTATATATTTTTGTGATAATAACTTTATACATGACGAGAAATTTTAAGGGATAACTTTATCGCACATTATTTTATATAAATATGATAGAGTATTTGTGTATCACGATGTAATGACTATACGAAAATGCTAGTTAGTAGTATTACGAAGTTGTAACGATTGATATTAAAGGTACTTACTAGTTAATAAATGTTGTGTAATATTCACAATATTATATAACGTGTAAACATAGAGTGGTATACATTAATTCATGCAAATATATGATTAGTAAATCTATAGGCTATGTTTGTCACGAGGGCTTATGAGGGTTTATTGGGGCTTGGGCTAATAAAGTAAGTCAGCTTATAATATAAGTCTCGTTTATCATGATGCTTATGGCTTACAAAATAAGCTATAAGCCTCCCATAAGCCCAAGCCCATAAAAAGGGGCTTATGGTTAGTTAAATTACTTAAATACCATTAAAAATATAATGGATTATCACACAAAATCCGAAAATATATTTGAACTTAATTTGATGTATTTTTATACAATTTTACATTAATAAGCTTCAGCTCCAACTAATTCGACAAACAACTTTTTAAAATACAAACTCCATCTTTTGGCTTATAATATAACTCTTAGCCCCAGCCCTAGCACATTCCGCCAAACATACCCTATATATGACACCGCTTAATAAAGTATGAATTACGATATTCAAAAGTTACATATTTTTCATACCTTATAAACCACCTGAAATTTTTCGTACTTTGACATGCACGATTTTTTTCAATTGAATTTAAGTTCCTGAGTTATGACGACCACATTAGTAGCTTTTTTGGTTTATAAATTGCGGTAGATTAATTGTATTTTTGAATAGGTTGATACTTTAAGGCTAACATTAATTATATGTGTTGTATAGATGTATTGGTGTATTAAATAATTGCAAACATTGGTTTAGAACTTGTATCTTTAGCTTTTTATTTGTATTTTATAAATTGTTGTTTTTGTGTTTAAATAGTTTGTAATATATATATATATAATTATAATTTGTATTGTTTAATTTATGTTATGAAATGTCTCACTGACATTTAATAAAAAAAAATGATTTTTCTATTATATAGTTAAGATTCATTATAATCTAAAAAGATATTTTCAGAATCAGGGCCATGCCAGTACGACTGAATATGCGTTAGAAAGGTCGTAATAACTTTAGCTCAGAGGTGAAATCCGTAATCATCTATCTCGTGTTTATATTCATACTCAATATGTTAGTTGGACATTTCATCGACGAGATAACGTGATGATACAATTTTTATCTTTGTTTATAAGAGCACAAGGTGTCGTGACAAAGCAAAACTCCTCATTTGAAGCCCACGAGGTACCACATCATTTTAACAAACCTAAATAAACAACCCCTCTTTTGCAACTAACATCAAATTTTTTTTGGAACGGCAGCTTATATATAAAACTAGCAAAAGCTAGAACACAAAATAACTAACAGACATTATCTATCGGATTACCTAACCAACCTATCCATCTAAGTCGCAGCTTGGGATTTCTAGATGAAATCCACAAGAACGATAGAGAGACAATCGAATCCCATAAAGTCGCCTTTTTAGGCTTACAATCAGAAAAAATTAAGCATTACGAAAATTCCATATAAACCACATCAGAGTAGCTGCTACACCTTCAAGAATATATCTAGCCGTCTTCGTCACCTTACAATCATCAACCCATGAAAACCACTCCGCAATGCTTGCCACACCCGGGATATCCAAATCGCACCATCTAACTAGTAACCTCCAAAGCTCTCGAGCCATCCCACAAGAAAAAAAGAGATGATCGACATTCTCTATGTGATCGACATTCTAAACATCAAATTACTAATTTGGAGCCATCACTACCTATTTTATTTTTTTACTCAATGTATAACATACCAAATCTGACAAACAAGGTACAAAAAATAACGTTTATTTGTTTCGTAGTGCAGACAAATAACAACAAAGTGGCAAGCTACAACAAGCTCATTGTGGCAAAGATGCCAAGTCATTGTGGCGAACAACAAGGAGGACCACACCTTGTGCTTTAATCAATTCCTTATCAACTTTACTACTCGTACTCGTAGTTTTTAGTCACGTGAATAAATAGAGCATTTTAGATATTTTTAGCTTATAAGCATAAAGACAAAAGTGAATTTTCAATTAAACAAATATTAACCATTCATTTTGTTATCAAAGATACACATAGATTATCAAAGATGCACATAGATTACGAATATATTATCAAAGGCTCAAAGCCATATTCTCACTTCTCTATTGATCTGAAAGACTGGTGAGATACACATAGATTACAAATTTTTTAAAAGTAAAAATAAACAAATATTAACCATTCATTTTGTTATCAAAAACACATTTTCATTATTATTTTTAAAATAAGATATTTTTCAAACGGTATATCTTCAAGCTATAAAAAATACACTATCATGATGCGAATTTTATTATCTTTCAATCATTTGGCATTTCGATATACTTTTGACGATTTTTTTTCAAGCTTTATTTTTAATATTGAAATTTTCGTCTAGAAAAATTACATGTGATTTATAAAATCACCTGTGATTTGTTATTTTAGAAAGGGGGAATTGCGTATACATCATTTCAAAGGATTAAAATTGCGTATATATTCAACCAAAACTCATAATTGCATATGTATTCTTTCAACCAAACCATTAAAAATGTCATATATATCCAAATAATCATTCTTAATATATTTAAAACCTCACAATACATTATAATTATAATATAAATCTGAAATGTCCATTATACCCTTGTGTTTCATATACCATTGATCATCATCATCATCCCGGTTTATGTGATCATTCCCTCTCATAAATCGACTTATACCGTACTTTAAACTCAAATAGTAACTCGGGTAACTAATAATCTCTTAAACTGTATTTTTATTAATTTTTGATTGTATCAATTTGCTTAAGTATTGTTTTTGGTTACGGTCTTGTGTTTCACTGATTGGTTTGTTGTTATTATTGAATTATTAATGAGATCATTATATCATATGAGACATGAACATTGCAATTCTTTGTCCTTCCAAAACAATTCGCTAACTATATTTCCCTTGTTAGGCCTATGATGCATTAACCATTATTAAACAATAACGCTTAGTTTAATAATCTGAATGGATTCACACCACATATGGATGTAAAAGTAATTTACATATGGATGTAAAAGTAATTTGATTTTAGCAACGGTGGTGCCACCCTGTTGATGTATGGAAGCAGTTGACAAAAATTCAATTTATTCACATTGACAATGAACATGTTTATGTGTAAGCTACTTCTTTTAGATTTTAAGATTTATGGGCCAATTATCTTTTTTTTTATTTTAGCGACGATATACCTGCATTAATGAAATGATATGAACAAGGGTATGATAGACATTCTAAATTTATATTATGGCTATAATGTTCTTTGAGTTTTTAAATAAATAAAAAATAAGTTTTTGGATATATATGACAATTTTAAATGTTTGAAAATATATATATGCAATTGTAATTTTGGTTAGATATATATACAATTTTAGGTTTTTGGAGGATATATACGCAATTCACTCTTTTAGAAATTACGTGTGATTTGTAAGATCGTGAATTTTTTATTTTAAAAATCACATGTGATTTCATAAGTTATATATGATTTTTAAAATACCAATTCAACTGTGGTTTTACAAATTACACGTAATTTTTCTGGACGAAAATTTCAATACCTTAAAAAAAAAAAAAAAAGTTTCAATAAAAATATATAAATGTGTATCCCTTTAGAAAGACGATTTGATTCTTATGGCGATAATATAATTTGTTTCGTATAACGATTAACGATTTGTAAATATTTATTTAATAAAAAAATGATAAAATGATGAAAATGAGTTTTTTTAATTTAATAAAAAATAATGGCTACGATTTGTTTAATTTGATCTTTAGAAAATTTGTTATATGTTGAACTTTTCTTCCTTTACATATACTACGTATTTTGTAACGCAAATAATAGGGTTTTAGTCGTATAATGGCAACATACTTTCACCTTTGTATTGTTTTGGTACGCATACTTTTTTTTGTTTCACTTAATGCAACTTACTTTCAGGTTTTGTGCTACCTTGGTACGTTAAAGTGCGGGATAAAAAGTCATTTTACCGGATAAAAATCTAAGTGGAATATTTTTAGCACATAAATGGTACATGTGGTTTAACGGGCATCACGAATTTAGTCCCTCAAATTTTTTGTTAAATTTTGAGTAAATTACATGGTTTGTCCCTGTGGTATGTCAAAAATCTTTAATTGAGTCCCTATCATTTCTTACGTTTTTTTTCTGTTTTCGTCCGCTTTTTTACGTTTTCCTCCGATTATTTACGTTTTCTACCGTTTTATGTTTTCGTCCCTTTTTTTATGTTTTCCTCCGATTTTTTACGTTTTCGTCCGTTTTTTTACGTTTCGCCCGTTTTTTAAAGTTTTCCTCCGATTTTTTATGTTTTCGTCCTTTTTTTACGTTTTCATCTTTTTTTACGATTTCCTCCGATTTTTTATGTTTTCGTCCGTTTTTTACGTTTTCGTCTGTTTTTACGTTTTCCTCCGATTTTTTATGATTTTCGTATGATTTTTTACGTTTTCTTACATTTTAGTCAGTTTTTTTACGTTTTTCTTCGTTTTTTACGTTTTCGTCCGTATTTTTACCTTTTCGTCCGTTTTTTTACGTTTTCATCCATTTTTTTAAGTTTTCATCTGACTTTTTACGTTTTCGTCTGATTTTTACATTTTCGTCCATTTTTTTACGTTTTCATCCATTTTTTACGTTTTCGTCCGTTTTATTACGTTATCCTCTGTTTTTTTTATGTTTTCCTTTGATTTTTTATGTTTTCGTCCGTTTTTAATGTTTTCGTCCGTTTTTCTAAGCTTTCATATGAAAACGTAAAAAATGGACGAAAACGTAAAAAATCGAAGGAAAACGTAAAAAATGGAGGAAAACGTAAAAAACGTAAAAAATGTAAAAAAAATCGGAGAAAACCATGGAAAATATATGAAAACGTAAAAAAATTGACGAAAATATAAAAAGTCAGACTAAAACGTAAAAAAGCGGAGGAAAACATAAAAACGGACGAAAACGTAAAAATACGGACGAACGTAAAAAACGAAGGAAAACGTAAAAAAAGACAAAACGTAAAAACACATAAGAAAACGTAAAGAAACTCTGTTGTAAAAATCGGCCCAGGCGGCCGATTAATCCCCGCATAATCGCTGATCGCTCATTAAGCTCCTTGAGTTATCATAATCGGCCTATTTAATCGGTTTGGTCAAAGATCGCTTAAAAATCGGTCAACAAACTGATTAATCGGACAAAAGCGTTTAAAAATTGGCCAACAAAATCGCCTAAAAATCAGACAAAATCACTTAAAAATCGGTCAACAAACCGATTAATCGGAAAAAATCGATCAAAGATCGCTTAAAAATGGTCAACAACTGAGTAATATTTATGTTTGACTTTGAACTTTGAAGAATTATGTATTATGTCTATATTCGAACACTTGAAATATTTGAACTTTGATGCAATACGCTTATCGCATACATATAAAATAATACAATATCTAAAATTACATTTTTGTGCATAAAAATTCCAATCCGATCAATCCCCGCCTAACCGATTAATCGCTAGGCCCTATCTAACCGCCTCACTAGCGTCTAGCGATTTTTACAACCTTAAAAACATATGAAAACGTAAAAAAAAGACGAAAACGTAAAAAACGGACGAAAACATAAAAAAACGAGGAAACCGTAAAAAAACAGACGAAAATGTAAAAAACGGACGAAAATGTAAAAAAATGAGGAAAACGTAAAAAAAGGACGAGAACGTATAAAAACGGACGAAAACGTAAAAAAATGTAAGAAAACGGGCGAAAACATATAAAAACGTAACAAAGCGATGAAATGCATAAAAGCGTATAAAACGGACAAAACGTAAAGTTGGACGAAAACATATAAAAGCAGATGACAGTATAAAATAGACTAAAGCGATAAAAGCGGATGACGTATAAAAAATTTAACATAAATTGTTAAGGACTAAATTCGTGATACTCCACAAACCACATGGACCATTCATGTAATTAACTCAAACCACGTAAGATGCTTTATATTCATTATCCGGTAAAACAAACTTGCACGTACCAAAGTAGCACAAAACCTGAAAATACGTTACATTAAGTCGAATCAAAAAAAGTACACGTATCAAAATAGTACAAAGCTGAATGTACGTTGTTATTGTACGACTAACACCCCAAATAATATTAGATTTAATCACTAGTTTTTGCCTTTTGGACAGGCATTTTTTGGACAATTGTAGTCACTGGACATATATTTATTGGTCCAAATAGCTACTGGCTATCCACTATTGGGCCCAACTCCTGATACCAGATTCTTTGATATTAGATAGCCATATGTGGGAAAATTCATCACAGATGTTATTTTCTCTGTAGAAAAATTTCTCTTTAATATTGAGTGAAACTTTGATATCCTAGGCTTTTGCACGTTACAAAACTTAAATCTTTTCGAATTGTTATTGCATATAAGCTGGGCCGTATTTGAGGGTGTGCAAGATGAGCGATCGCTCAGGGCCTCAAAATTTTTAAGGAGCCTCAAAATTTGTCCTGTTAATAGTTATATGCATGTGTATATATATATATATTTTACGAAGAAAAAAATATTTATATGAGAAAATATCTTAAATGGGTAATATGTTAGAAGGTTTAGATAACTAATTGCATTATATATTAAAAACGGTGACACTTTATATATAAGCAGGGCCGTCTTTTAGGGTGTGCAAGGTGAGCAATCGCTCAGGGTCTCAAAATTTGTCCCGTTAATAGTTATATGCATGTGTACATATATTTTTTACGAAGAAAAAAATATTTAAATGAGAAAATATCTTAAATGAGTAATATGTTAGAACGTTTAGATAACTTTGATATCCTAGGCTTTTACACGTTACAAAACTTAAATCTTTTCGAATTGTTATTGCATAAAGCAGGGCCGTCTTTGAGGGTGTGCAAGGTGAGCGATCGCTCAGGGCCTCAAAATTTGCCCCGTTAATAATTATATGCATGTGTACATATATTTTTTACGAAGAAAAACATATTTAAATGAGAAAATATCTTAAATGAGTAATATGTTAGAACGTTTAGATAACTAATTGCATTATATATTAAAAACGGTGACACTTTATATATAAAAAAATATATATTATTTGAGATCTCTTGCAAAGTGAAAAAAATTAAAAGTTTAGAAAGCCTATCATTGAGTGTCATGTGTCCCCCACCTAATCACTCTTTTTTTTCTTATCAAATTCGGTTAAGGAGCATTTTGGTCCTTTTAAGTTTTAACTCATTTTTTTATTCCTCCTGAAACTTCAAAAGTAAATAACTTTTAAACGACAAACTTTTATGAAAAACCGATTTCACCATACTTTTTAAATTTAATTCTTTTTAATTTGGTATGCATTATGATATATGAATTTTAACTTTTTTTTCTCAACTTTTTAAGTGGGTGTTGATTTTCTTGAAATTTTCTGCATTTTCGGCTCTAATTTTGACTAGTTTAAAAGCCTAATTTTACAAAACTTAAAACATGAAAATTGTAGTATTTTGACCATTCTTTACACAGAAATTTGAATCACTCAAATACGATATGATATGAGTGAGATATTGCACGTTAATGATGACATATTAGTCATATTTAGTGTATACAAAATGTTTGATAAAATGCCTGAAAGAGTTTTTCTTATAAAAGTACATTCAAATGCACTAATTGGTATACCAAAATACATCTTTTGTTATTTTTGTTATTTTTGATTTATTTTTAACTGATGAACAACCAAATGATAAACTGATGAACATTATGACCATAACTGATGAACATTATGATTTTTTTTAATACCGATAAACTGATAAACAAAATTTAAGATAACTGATGAATAACTTTTTTTATTGATGAACAATACTAACTGATGAACAAGACTAATCGATGAAGTGATGAACAACTAACAGATGAACATTGCTATTTATTTTAGACAACTAATGAATAATATAAAAAATAACTGATGAACGTTAATTTTTCGAAAACTGCTGAACATTATAAAAAACAACTGATGAATGTTATAAAAAATAACTTATGAAAAATATAAAAAATAACTGATGAACTAATTAACATTACTATTATTTATTTTATTTTTTTTGAATACTGATAAAAAAAAGACTAACTGATACACAAGACTGCTTGTGACCTAACTGATGAACAACTTGATTTTTTTATTCGGAAAACTAATGAACAACACTATTTGTTAGAGTCACAGTGTTCATCAGTTTATCAATTAGTTTTCTTTGATGTTACATTATAATGTTCATCAGTTCACATTATAATGTTCATCAATTAGTTTACAACTGATGAACAAAGTTTTTATTGATAAACAACACTTTTTGTTGATGAACGATGCTTTTTTTGTTATAAAACTGATGAACAACATGACTAACCGATGAATATTAATCTAACTAGAAATTAAAAAGACAACTTTATCTTTCAAAGTATCAGTTTACATAACCAAAAAATTATTCAACATAATCACGCTAAAACCAACTTATACCATGTGCTAACAAACTTGTACATTCAACATAAAAATAAATCTAATTCTAACTAATTTCAAATAAAAGCAGCTTTATCTTTAAAAAAAATACCAATTCATTTAACAAACTTGTACCCTATGTAGAAATACTTGTACACCAACACAAAAGAAACACAAACCCATCACCACCGATTATGTCAACACTGTAACATTACCGTTGAAGATGTAAACGGCAGAGGTGAAGCTGCAGAGGAGCGATGATGTTAGGGTTCCGATGATCTTGACAGCGTGAAGACGGTGATGGTGATGGAGACGGTATGATGGCAGTTGTTATTTGATTTGACGAATCGGAGATTGTTTGACGATAGTTCTACTATTTGACGGATTGAATTGATGATGATCAGTTTTGGATATGTGATTGGGGATCTGATGAGAAATAAAGTGGCGAGAAACGAGAATTAAAGAAGTGTTTTATTGAGTATGGGAGGAAGGAGGATATTTTGTTAACAAATAACGAAGATGCCCCTAATTGAAAAAACACGGATATGGTTGTTGATCTAAGTGTTCTTTTGATCCATCGGTTAATAACACTTTTTTGAATTTTTAAACTATTATCATTTTTTAAAGGATCCCCAACCTTACAACTTTAGCTAATAAGTTTTCATATTCACCCACTTACAATCAATTTGATTGGTTCTAATCGAAAATAAAAAATGAGCATCTATTTTGAGACGAACGGAACTAAATAAACCCTTACATTGCACATGCTTCCTACATGATTGCAAAATTTTAAAAATCTTTATATAATAAGATATTTTCAAAAAGTGAAAAAAGGATATGGAGTTATTGAAACTGGATCATCGGGGTACTCAATTATGCCACGTAATAGAAAGTGAGTCATCCCATTAGTCAATAAAAATTCGACATTGAAATAATTTGTTTAAACGCATTTAAATTTCATTCAACTAAAAATATGTATAAAAACATATGTGTTATTTTTTTGTAAAGAAAAAAAAACTAAAAAAATAAGAGAAAACAAATATAACTTTAGTTGTTAAATTTTAAATAATTATATAAACTTAAATAAAAATTATCAGTTTTCATGAGTTAATAAAACTTTAAAAATTTGATAAATAGCCCTTACACTTTATACTCCCTAATCTTTATCAATTTTTTTTTAAAACAACATATATATTGTTGTTATTTATAGATATTAGTATCATTTTATATTAAGCTGATGTATATGAACGGAATTATAAATATCCAAGTGAAAGCACGAGTTATTGCGATATGTAAATAAATAAACGAGATTGTATATATACGAACAACTAACGTTATTCCTCTTTATGTGATTAAGTAAGGATGTCTATATAAAAAATAAATTACTATCCATGTTCAATAACGACTCATGTCATTCCTATTTACAGGTCTAACCCTCACGTACACGTGTTTAAAAACTAAATACGGCTAAAATTATTATGAACATGAATATAAGTATCAAAATGAAGTCACGACCTCACGTGTCAGTTGTGAGATGAAATATTGTGGATATGGCTACAACGCATGTAATTATTCTTTAAAGTTTAAATAAGGATATGAAGAAAAATATTTGTTGGGAATTATGCGAAGTAGGATTTCACATCAATCTTCTAGAAGGATTCTGCTGATAAAAGCGTAATCTGAAGAAGAGATTCTATTTGAAGTATAAGCCGTGTCGTGTTTCTGTTTGAAGGGTGGAAGTCGACTAGGATCAACATGCGCTTTATTATTTAAATGCTAACCCATCATTATTCTTGTCCGCCCGAGGTTAGCATGGGCATTATTGTCTTGCTCAATATTGTTTAGTGTTTTAGTCATTAAATGCATGCTTGCATGCTTAGTCGATGAGTAGTAATAGTTTAGGGTTCCTTGTCTATAAAAGGAACTTGATAGTATGTAATAGATAACTAATTCGAAACATAGAGTTTCGGTGAATAAAAGATCTATAGAGGATCTAAGTGTTCTTAGTTATAACGACTTGTATTTACATTCCGCTATAGAATACGAGTTGTAGAGATTTTCTATTAGTTTGCTTATGATTACATAGGCAACACTAACGATCCACGAGTGCTCAAGATCCATCAAGGTGCATGCATGTTCAACAAGTGGTATCGAGCCTCGGGAAAGTCTCTACGATCATCGAGAACCATATTTTACCTCACCCTCATACAACCAAAACACATTCACCATGCACGAACCGATGATGAATCGAAGTCACCAACAACAACATCAAGAACACCACCTCTATGCAAAGAACTTAGTCTCTCCAACAGTAATGGTAAGTTTCCTTATCTAAAGAAGGAAGAATATGATCTGTGGACAATGAAGATGCAGACCTGGATCTCCAATATTGATTGGAATCTTTGGGAGATTGTGAAGAAAGGAAACAGTCTGAAGAAGACTATCCCAGATCTTGATGGTAAGTTTACCATTGCTCCTCCCAAAACTGCTGAAGAGATTTTAGTTGTGCAAAGAGAGCACAAAGTAAGAACCATCCTTCTTCAAGCTATTCCTAAAGATCACTTGGGTGATTTTAACCACATGGATGATGTAAAGGACATATGGATGGCGCTTAAAGCAAGGTTCAGTGGCAATGAAGAGTCTAGAAGAATGAGGAAGTCCATGCTGAGACAACACTTTCAAGAATTCAATATCTCTGAAGAAGAAGGTATCCACAAGGGATACGACAGGTTTCACAAGATTTTGAGTCAGCTAAACCATCTGAATGCAAAACCTGACAATGATGATTGCAACTCAAAGTTCCTACGATCTTTGCCTCCATCATGGTTACATGTAAGTATAGCCCTTAAAGCTAAAGGTGGGTTGGACATGCTCACTTTTGATGAGCTATACAACAAACTCAAATATCTTGAACCTGATGTCAGATCTCCCCACCGTGCATCCTCTTCTGGTCATACATGCTTTGTTGGGACATCTCACTCCAATATGATGATGCATGCTTCAAGTCCATCTTACTTACCATCATCATCTTATCGTCCCACTCCATCATGCCCTCAAGCTAAAACTGGTAGTATATTGGAGGATGTTCTTCATTCATTTGTTGCTGATTATGATACTCAGTGATATCTTGTCTATGAAGATTTTGAGCGGTGGACCCACTTGAAATGGAGGAGATGGCGAAATGGCGGTGGCCATGCTTTGATGATATCAAAAGGTTTGAGGAGAGGCGGGAAGAAAGTTTGGCTTGAGGAAAGGATCCATTTCGTTTTGACGGGAGAAAAGTCAAGTGTTTCTCTTGTCACGGATGGGTCATTTCTCGAGGAATGCAAAGATAGGAAGAGTGGAGAGGAGCTAACTATAATTCCTATCGCCAGAATCGAAGGAAGCGAGAACTTGACTCTTGTCACCTTGGATGAACAGTCAACTGGGTTGCACATGAACATGTGAATGAGGAAGGCTAGCGTCTTGAGAAGCTTGGATTCTTGGCAAGGTGTACTTAGGAAGATAGGCATGATCGGTTTGCCTTGATGGGACTCTCTCGGTACACAATTGTATATTTGGTTGTAGTGAAAGATACAATGAACTTAAAGAAGCTTATGATACTATGAAACCTAAATACAATGAATGCTATGTTGATAATGAAGCTTATAAACTTCGTTAAAAACATTAGAAAGACAAAAGGTTTGGTTTCAAAAGAATCGGATAGCTTATGAAGAAAAGATAAAAGGGTTACAAATTGATCTAGATATTGCGACATTAACTTAAAACGCCACCGAAAAGGAAAAAGGCGATGCTATTCTTTGAGAATCTAGAGCTTAAAGAGAAACTATGAGGAAATAGCTAGACATAAACAATGGTTAATATCGGTGACAATCTAGCTAGAGAACTCTATAATAGTCGGTCGATGAACTACGGAATAGGTTTAGGTTTTCAAAAGTATGTAGGATTGGAAGCTAGGCAAGGCGGGCGTAAATCTACACTGCGGGCTTAGCACATTTTAAAAGGAAGGTGATTTACATGTGTCCCTGGACCTATTATAGGTGAATTCATGCCCACCGACCGTCCATTAATGTTGACTTTGATGGATCACACCATCTCGTATGGCAAAAGTCAAAAGACTTGCAGACACGAGATGCTTCATCTTATGACTTTGTCTCTTTCTCGGCGGTGACAATTCATCGGATCAAGGGTCTACTTCCACCTGTGATTTAAGTGATAAGTCGACCTTCCAAGCCCTCACCGAGCCTACACCCAAGCTCGCACCCAAGTCTATCTACAAGCCTTCTAGGGTAGTCACGAGGAATCCACCTCCAAGCCTGTTTCCTCTGAAGACTTGTCTTTTAAATCTTTGCATAATAAGTCTGTTAAAAACAATTCCTTTAATGTTTCTGGATTAAGTACTTCTACATGTAATAGAACATCTTCTTTGTTGAATCAATCTTCCAAAAGGAAGACATGTTTTGTGTGTGGAAGTAAATTTCATTTAATTAAGGATTGTGATTTCTATGAGCAAAGATTGGGTGTATGTGCTACTCTGCAGAAACCGAGACCAGTGTGGACCAATGTTAATAATATTCCACCTTATGTCCCATTGTTACTTATCGACTCTCCTTGGAGGAGATCGGTGATAGACCTTATGTGCAACCTACTAGCCCATACTTTAAACATGGTTATTGGCCGCATATGTTGACTCTATGAATAATGGGAAAGGATGTTGGGAATGCTCTTTGTCAAGTCCTCAAGCGAGTTGTTCTTGGAATGATAAGGGATCTAAATTTCAATGGAAACCCAAGAACAATGGTGGATCTTTCTCATTTGCTAGACCTAAATCTCATGATCCACAAGCGTGTTCAAGTCAAGAATGACTTGAGCCTCCTTCGTTACTAACATTCTTTTGTATATATTGTTTGTTCTATAGGATCGTCCTCTTAAGCATAAAGATATCGGTATTGTTGATAGTGGTTGTTCAAGAAGCATGTCGGCAATAGAGATATGATGCACAATTTTATTCCTATTGAAGAAGGAGGCAATGTGACTTTTGGTGGAAGTGATGGTAGAATTCTTGGGAAAGGCACCATCAAGACTCCCTCTTGAAATTTGAGAATGTGTACTATGTTAGGGAACTTGAAGATTAACTTGTTCTCGGTCTCACAAATTTGTGACACCAAGAACAAGGTACTCTTCACTGAAGATGAATGTCTAGTGCTTTCTAAAGAGTTCAAGCTTCCAGAAGATACTTCAATTCTGTTGAGAGTTCCTCGAACTCACAATCTATACACATTTAACCTCAATGAAGTTCATCCTGAAGGTGACCTCACTTTTTTGGTGGCTAAAGCATCCTTGGATGAATCTACCAAATGGCATAGGAGAATGGCTCATGTGAGTTTCAAGACCATAAACAAACTCTCTAAAATGGGTCTTGTTGAAGGTCTTCCCTCAAAAATTTTCTCCAATGATCATAATTGTGTTGCATGCAACAAAGGGAAGCAACACAGAGCCTCCTACAAAGCTATCAACGCTATGAGCATTATTTACGAGCCTCTTGGTTGTTACATATGGATCTATTTGGTCCAACTCAAGTCGAAGCATTGATCACAAGTATTTTCGTTTGGTTATCATTGATGGCTATAGCGATTTTGTTGGGTGTTCTTTCTAAGGACTAAAGATGAAACAAATCCGGTCTTTGAAAGACTTCATCACCCTCGTTAATCGGTTGAACAAGAAGGTTAAGGAATTCGGTGTGATAATGGGACGAGTTCAAGAATGCTATTATTATAGAACTTTGTAGGTCTAAAGGGATAAAGAGGACTATAGCAATCCAAGAACCCCGCAACAAAATGGGGTGGTGAAAGAAAGAATAGGACCTTGATAGAGGTTTGCAAGATCAATGCTTGCAGACTCTAAATTGCCCACTATGTTACGGATGAAGTCGTTGGCACCTTGCTTGCTATGTTCTTAACGGGGTCTCCATTACTAGACCTCACCTCAAAACACCATATGAACTTCTCTTTGGGAAGGTTCAGTCATTCATTACCTTAAACCTTTTGGTTGTCAAGTGACCATTCTTAACACGGTGATCCGTTGGGGAAGTTTGATGAGAAAGGCGATGATGGTTATATTGTGGGTTATTCACTCATAGCAAGGCTTCTGTGGTGTACAACTTATCGCCAAGAAGATAGAGGAGACTTTGAACACGAGATACCGGAAGATAAGCCCAATGTTCAAGGGCGTGGTCATGTGTGGTCTTTTGACCTTGACTACCTAACAGATTATCCGGGTTATACTAGACATATGGCTAACCAAAGTGCAGGCTCTCAAGAATCTCCCACTAACAATGTAGGTACCTTGGATTCGACTGGAAGTGAATTTGAAGATGATGAACAACCTATACTTGTGCCTTCTTTCTCCCCAACAATGTTGCGGTAACACTTCTAGAGATACTTCTCTTGAGTGAAGATGAATCACACTATACCGAGGACCTTGCGAGGCTTGAGACTCGAGTTTGCGGCTAAGCTTGGCGAGAAGGTGAATGGGAGGTTACAAATGAGGTCATCGGTGGAAACCATATTTCACGACAACGATGCGATCTCCCATCGTCATCAAATCACTGAAAGCTCATTGTCTCTACTCCTATTCCTTCTAGAGTGTCCATGGACTTTGGTGAACCCTATACTCGCTTTCAAGACCTTGGATCTTGGAAATCATCAACCAATCGGCATTTTCACCTCACCTTCATATGACACAACTTTTGTACCAACTGTGTCTAATCTTGAACCTTCCATTGAAGTCAACCCCATCTGCTACTAAAAGAATCAACATCTCTCACCCTCAATCCAACATTATTGGTGACATTCTAGCACTGTTAGAACTCGAAGGGCTATCTCTAGTCCTAAATTTGGACGAGTTGCTTTTTCTCTTATGTCTCAAATCAAGAAAGAGACAATCACACGTACTTCAAGCATTGTGCATTTGCGTGTTTTCTTTCTCAAGTAGAACCAACCGGTGTCTCTCAAGCTCTTGAAAACTCAAGTTGGGTTGAAGCAATGCAAGAAGAAATGCACAGTTTCAAAACCAACAAGTTTGGATTTTGGTACCACTACCGATGGCAAATATGCTATTGGAACTAAATGGATTACGAAGAACAAAAGAGATGCAAGGGTGTGGTTATTAAAACAAAGCAAGATTAGCGACTCAAGGTTACGAGCAAGAGGAAGGATTGATTATGATGAAGTGTTTGCACTGTTGCTAGAGTAGAGGCTATTCGAATTTTCTTGGCCTATGCATCTTACATGGGCTTCATGTCAGATCGATGGATGTTAAAGGTGCTTTTACGTATGGTGAGATAGAAGAGGAGGTTTATGTCACTCAACCCAAAGGATTTGAAGACCCGGATCATCCTAATCATGTTTACAAGGTCGTTAAAGCTCTCTATGGACTTCATCAGGCACTAAGGGCATGGTATGCTGAGCTTTCAACATTTCTCTTCAAGCATGGCTACGAGAAGAGGTGCCATTGATAAGACTCTTTTACGAAGAAGAACTCGGCAGACATAATACTTGTGCAAGTATATGTGGATGACATCATTTTGGATCCACTAAAGAAGCTTGGTGCGTGGAATTTGAGGATCGATGAAGGAGAATTTCGGATGAGTGCTATGGGGAGCTTACTTTCTTTTGGGTCTCAAGTTCGTGAGAACAAGATGGGATATTTATCGGTCAAGATAAATATGTGAGGACATGTTAAAGAAATTTGGTATGGAAGGTGTCGAAGCGCCACAACACCTTATGAAGCTCAAAACAAAACCAACAATGAACCAGATCTACCGTGAATGTTCATTTATCTGAGATCTATGATTGGTTCATTAATGTATCTAACGACTTCAAGGCACGATATTACTTTTCTTTGTGAGTGTTTGCTCTCGACATCAAGTCACTCCACTTACTTCCCATCTCAATGTGTCAAGAAGATTTTAAGTACCTCAAAGGCCAACCTCATTTAGGCCTTTGGTACCCAAAGAGTCTCCTTTTAAGTTGGAAGCATATAGTGATAGTGATTATCTTTGGTGCAAATCTGGATAGGAGATCACAACTGGTGGTGTCAATTCCTTGGAGCGAGATTGATTTCTTGGCGGTGCAAGAAATAAACCATTGTGGCTACCTCAACTACTCAAGCGAGTATGTTCTTCTTTGCAATTGTCGTGGACGGGTCCTTTGGATTCAAAACCAATTCTTTGGATTATGGGTATAACTTCATGAACACAACACTTTTTATTGATAATCAGTACCATATGCATTGTCAAAATCCGGTTTTCACAAGAGAACCAAACATATTGAAATCGGGCACCACTTTATACGAGATGCATATGAAAACATTTGATAAATGTGGCGAAAATTCATTCGAGATGATAATGTGGCGGATCCGTTAACAAAGCTTTTGATGGACCAAGGTTTCAACACCTTGTGGTCAATATTGGAATGCTTAACCCTTAACTACAAAGTTTAAGGGAGGCTTAGGCCTCGGGGAGGCATATGCCTCGGGGATGATTTTTCTTTGTTTTCTTAGTTAGTTTCTTCTTAAAAAAAAAAAAAAAAAAAAAAAAAAAAAAAAAAAAACTAACTTTCTCTTGCGGGTTTGTTGTATATTTTGTTGATGGTTGTTAACTCACGGATATACCTTGGGTATATCAAAGAGTTAGCTAGTCCAAAGTGCGACTTTGGTAAAGACACATCAAATCTGTTGATAGTTGTAATGATTTGCTCAAAATCATAGGGTCTGCAACCACCCATGCTTAATTCTTTGAGAGTTGTATGGTCATCAATTCACCATGGTATATTCCTTGTTGGAATTCAAGAATTGACTAGCCCACAAGTATATGGCTTGTGGTAAAGGCAACCGAATCCATATTTGGTTATCAATTCACCAATTCTAAGAATTGACTAGTCCCGAGCAAACGGCTACAGGTAAAGACACATCAAATCCGTTTATATAGTTGCTGATTTGCTTATAAATCAGATGGTTATCCATGTACCATAGTTTTCGAACTTAAACATTTGGCTACTCCAGTAGAGATGGCTATTGGTAAAGAGACATCAAATCCATTATTTTCAATCACTACTACAAAAAACTCAATAAAGACCGGTTAGAATTGCTTATAGAAACTGGTTTTGGAACCACTCTATGTGAGGGGGTATCCCTTTGACGGAAACACATAGATACCGGTTATGTAACCAGTCTCTTTTTTAGATAATTAAGACCAGTTTTATTGTATGAACCGGTTTTGATTATTGAGCTGAACAAGTATCACAAATGAGAATCCCCATCGATAAGAACCAGTTTCTATTATGGAGTCGAATCAGTACCAATAGATTTCTAATTTTTCATTTTTTGCTTTTATTGATATTTAATTCCGATAGGGATCTAATTCGGTACCATGAAACTCAAAGGTCAATAAATAACATCCATTCAAATATTAAAATCAAATACAATAACAACTTTTCAAATATTATAAATCATATATAAATACAATTCTTTCTCATATGGATTATTCAATAAGCATCAATGTCCATATAGCATCTACAATGTAACAAACTATCAATATACATTGTTTCACCACATTTCATCACTTTTTAGAGACTTGAACACCAAAACAACTTTATATGTGCGTGCTTGTTCCAGATGTATCTCTAACTTGTTAAATGCCAATGAATCAATGCATCAAACCTGTATCCAAAGTCAATAAAAATATTAGGAACAATAAGCAACGACTTAATTGTTACGCTAAGAAAGCGATACTAGTTTTTTGTAAGTTAAAAAAATCCTTACCAATGGCATCTTAGATAGTTTTTTGATACCTTTTGCATCGTTTTCTATCTCCCACATACGAACCAATCTAAACGAGCTATTGCAAGATCAATGCATCTACATACAAGTGAGCAAAATAAGTTGTATTGTAAACGATCTGATTAGTTTATCTTGAATATATACAAAAATAGTTCCACCTCTTGACATTGTCACATAAACGTATACTACTTAAGTCAAACACCTAATAACTTTAAAATCAATAATATAAGTAGTTAATAATCTTGTAACAAACAACCTTATAATGCCACTATCTTGAACCGACTTTTATAACTTTAAATGCAACCATTACGAATTCACCATTTCCTATGTTACTTGAGATTTGAGTAGCTTATCATACTCGTAACAATTCAATAAATGTTGCCACCACAAATAAGTAAATGGGTTTTAATTGGCTAAAACTCGGTGCTTTACCCAAAACTTAAACATATTAACAAGGATTATACACCTTTGAACATGATACTATATCGGTGAATTTTATTTTCACATAACAAACAAGTAATTAAAAACTAAAAATTACTTGCCACAAACTTCATATATATTTAGTACTTGGCATGGTGAGCTGTACTGGTATTATATAACCATTCAGAACCAATTCTTAAAATAAACCTGTGGTGAGTAATGAAATCATACCTGTACCTATGTAAAATGATCAAGAATTCCTTAGAATCAAAACTGCAAAATTAAATAAAAAAAATTCAGACTCGTAAATGCAAAATTCAAAACCATAACATAAGCAAAATACATCATCGTAAGATCACCGCACGTCGAGAATACCAACCTTTATATCAAAACCAAACTCACAATATCTAAAACACGACCAACAAAATAACTCGGTTCAAAAAAACCAATACACAATATGAAGCACACGACCCTCATGATACTACCGACTGAAATGAACCACATCGAACCCAAACCACACAACAAGTGAAATACATCTGAGTCGAAATTAACCACGAACACGACCTCGAGCACCCTCTACAACAACATCCCTCACGACCTCTACTGGTTAAAGATCCCGACCGAAACCACTTGCACAATGATGCAGACCAACACTCATCATGCCCTTGACCCACCTATGCTTATCATTTAATACCTAAAACAAATTTATATCGTCTTTATCATTCTTTTTCTGTCTTTTACACCGTCTTGTGAAAGTTGATAACTAACAGCATATTTGTCTACAATAAAGTACTTATTATCTAAAATATCATCATTAGATCCTCCCTAGTTCATATGAATGAAAACGACTCTAAATATGTGTGACACAATGCTTATTATGTGGTGACAACGTATAATAATTGATCCTCCCTAGGTAACTAATGACCCAAAGTATGTTAGAATAATGTACCATTTACATTAGTACGGGTTGTTAGTACTAGATTATTCATATTTTTCTTCAAAATGAGTTTGTTAAAGAAATCATTTCAGTTAATTTTTGAAGTCTTTCAATTTGATTTAGGAATAAAATGATCCATACTATACTACTGTGAAAACAACGAGCCCCCGAAACCATCTAACCGAACTACTTGACTCAGAACCTGCCTGAACCCACGACCGACACCTTCCACAACAGATCCGATCTACTACCATAAGCTGCGGGAACCATTACCATTGCATAAAATACACCGAACTGATGAAAGAGTTAAAAAAAATACGAAAAGAATGTGAGGAAGTATTTACAAATAGAAGAGACAAGAGGGAGGCCATTCGGACCGCCATTCAAATCCGACGGCCGGAAGGATGTTGATGGTTGTTGTAGTTGATATTAGGGTTACAAAAGATATGTGAGAGAGGGAAAATATGGTAACTATTTATGATGGATTTTAGTTTTATTTATTTATTTATTTTATTTTTTCATTTGTATAAACCAATGGCGTTCTCTCAATGGCGTAACAATGATGTATATCTAAACAACCGGTGTTTCATAGGAAAATTCTTTTCAAAACAACCGGTGTCTTTGACTTTGTGCAGACTAGTTTCTTATAATAGAACCAGTTTTTCTGCGATTTGGATTAAAGAAACCGGGTTGTTTATAATAACTGGTTTGTATGCTATCCATGCTCCCTAGTTTTTAACAATAAAAACTAGTTTTTTTAAAACCGGTCTTTATTAAGAGGTGTCTATGGCCTTTTGTGTAGTAGTGAATGATTCACATCTCACAGGAGTTAACACACCTGGATGTGATGAGAATAGTATGCAACTAATGAGTATTGATGTACAATATGTCAATTGTTGTTGCAAAGACTTGGCGTTTCAAAGTTTGGTCATCATAGAGATGAGATTATTCTTGGTTCTTTGCTACTGATGTTTGAGAACAATCCTCTGGTACTGCAGTCTCTAAGATCTATCAAGGTTAGGAAGCGGAACTTAACCAAGTCAAATTCGGTTTAGGGAGGATTGTTGGGAATTATGCAGTAGGATTTCTGCATCAATCACCGCCAAGGATTCTCATTGAGTAGAAGCGAATAATCAAGAAGAGATTCTTTCAAGTATAGAAGCCGTGCGTGTTTACTTTGAAGGGTGGAAGGCGACTAGGATCGGCATGCGCTTTATTATTTAAATGCTAACCCATCATTATTCTTGTACTGCCCGAGGTTAGCATGGGCATTATTGTACTGCTCAATATTGTTTAGTGTTTTAGTCATTAAATGCATGCTTGCATGCTTAGTCGATTGAGTAGTAATAGTTTAGGGTTCCTTGTCTATAAAAGGAACTTGATAGTATGTAATAGATAACTAATTCGAAACATAGAGTTTCAGTGAATAAAAGATCCATAGAGGATCTAAGTGTTCTTAGTTATAACAGCTTGTATTTACATTCCGCTATAGAATACGAGTTGTAGAGATTTTCTATTAGTTTGTGTCACACCCTCGCCGGAGGCGGAAACACGAGGTGTAACGGAAGGGAACATAAGCACAAGATAATAGAACATACCAACATTAAGATTAAAAGAAATAATATTCCATTACAATACTAGTTTAGCCGTCATCGGCAAATATATTACAAAGTTTAGATTTCAAAATATAGAGTTTTATTACATACGACTTGTAGCGACAAGTGAAAACTTCTTTATGCAAGACTTGGTAGAAAAGCTACTAACGATCACACGAAATGCATGAGAGAAAAGCGGGTCAACTATGAAAATAGTTGGTGAGTAAACACGCAACAGCAAAATAAGAAAACTCGAAAGAAATAAACAAAGCTTTCGGTCAACGAAAAATAGTTCTCAAAGCAAAGGCATTGTGTATCCACTCGGCCCAAATTCCGCCCATACAAAACTTGCAACTGTGTGTACACAACCCATTGCACAAAAATTATAGCGTCAAGTAGTCAAGTGTAAGTGGTCATAATAGTTCACAATATAGTACCATGAATATAATAATGTAGGGATGCTCCGAACATAGGAGACTTTGCCTTTGCCCAACAAGGAGACTCCTTTGTCACTCAACCACCTAGGTGAGATTTATTGAGACGCTCTACCAATAAGGCGAGACTTTATAGTGATGCTCGAGCGGTGGAGACTCCTTTGTCACTCGACCACCTAGGTGAGATTTATTGAGACGCCTACCAATAAGGCGAGACTTTATAGTGATGCTCCGAGCGGTGGAGACTCCTTTGTCACTCGACCACCTAGGTGAGATTTATTGAGACGCTCACCAATAAGGCGAGACTTTATAGTGATGCTCGAGCAGGTGGAGACTCCTTTGTCACTCGACCACCTAGGTGAGATTTATTGAGGACGCCTACCAATAAGGCGAGACTTTATAGTGATGCTCCGAACAGTGGAGACTTTGGGACAAGGTCATAACATGTACGGTTCAATAAATTCCAAACAAGTCATATATTTATAATTAAATCCAAGATTCTAAGTCAAGTTCAAAAGTTCAAGTCTAAAGAGTTCATAAAAGTAAAATCAATTTAGTTCAAATATGGTTCATGCATTTACGCCCCAAAATATAGTAAAAGCGGTAAAAGGGATGTGATTACTCACTTGATGAACAGATGTGACGACAAAAGTGAGTACACCGAGGTATAATGTGATGTGTCAACCGGGACCTATTACGAATGATATGATATGCAATGAGTTGCAATGTAATGTTATGCATGCACTTCAGTATGTTATTTATACCATTTACGGGTTTTGAAAATATTACTCGTCGTCGAAAAATACTCTTTTGCGTCTTGACCCTTCAAAATGACTTTACATGTTTTATGTCAAAATGTCATCCTATAATGGTTTTATAATGATTTTTGGTGAAATTACCACTTTTCGTCGCAAAACAATGTCGTCGGAAAAATCATGAAATTAACAAAAATGGCTCCGGAAAAGTAGTCGTAAAATGGTGTACGTCGATCGTTAGAGAACGAACTCGACGGTTTTGGAAAGTTTGTATCGATATCTAGAAGTTTCAGTTCAGGGGTTTTCGTCCAAAAGGTCTCGATCATAAAGATATTAAGGGTTAAAGTTGGTGGTTTTTGTTAATGTTGTGCAGAAAATAAGTTTCGGCCAATGTTTGAACATCCGTAAATAATTTACTAAAACTCCGCTTGACAAACGGCTTTTCGTTTTGAAAAATATGGCCGATGAACTTGATTTTACTAGAAGACATTTTGTTATAAAAAGTTTCACATCATGGTTAAAAGCGCATAAACATAGCCCTTACTGAATAATAAAATGCTTGAATCGTAGAAATAATATAATTTTTCGGAAATAATAGTTACGGCAACTTAATAAAACGTGCATATATTTGTCGTTTCAAATCCGTTTTCTACGTAAAATATGTCCTTAGCTTCGTATCAAGTAAACTAATATATTTTTGATAAGTCGAAATAATTTGTGAAGCTTAAGGCTCGTTTTGACCGAAAATACTAAAACAAGAAAGCTGAATTTTACGAAAAGTGTTTAATTAGTCGTCAAACTTTAAAAATTCACCACGGCCGTTATAACTCCGTTTTATCCGTTCAAAGGCCACGGATTCGTTTTAAAGTATATTTTCTAAATATCAAGGCCAAAATGTCGTACAAACAGTGGGTTTTCCAGAAATTCGTTTTAAGGACAGAACATATATATAGTTATCGAAAATAGTTTTCTCGGACAAAACCTATTCTAATCCCTTCAAATCAACTCCAAAGCTAATCTAATCCTACCATACACCTTCTTAGGGTGTCATGGGTTCCTAATCACCATCAAGACCAAAGAATACCATGGGAATAATTATAGGATGACCAATATGTATATATAACTTCTAAAATCATGAAATAAATGGTATAAATCACATAACTTGCATACTATCTCCAAAATGAAAAGAAACATATGAAAATGAAAGGAAACATGAAAATGATAGAAACATGCTTACAAGCTTATTATGATGAGGTGCAAGGAACAAAGGTTTTCCTAATCACTTGAGGTTTATATTACAAAACCTTGCAACAAATGATACTAGTGTTTATAAAAATTGACTTAAAAATCTTGGATAATCCTTCCTTTTTGGGTCCTTTGGCTGCCGTATATTTGAGAGCAAAGATAGGAATATTGGTCTTTGGTTTTTGCAAATGAAAGAGTGAAAGTAAAATGTAGTATAATATATGTCTAAGAGATATTGCAAATATCTTCTTTGTAATCACTAGACAAGATCCATAAATTATGGAGGACTCTAATGGGTGGCGTGGGATTCATGACAAGAAAATATATATATATATTTTTTTTATGCATAATATAAATGTGCAAATGGTTGTAGGAAAAATAAATATAAGTTAAAGTAACTTGTAAATTGTATATACATTTGTGCATCTAAGTTAGTTTTAAGTAAAAGAAATTTTTAATAGATCAAAGTGGAATGTAATGAGATAATATAAATTTTAAAAATACATTCCTTGTGAAATTTGAGTGATAAAATAATTATCGAGAAATTTTTAAGAAAAACGTCGTAATAATTTAACTTTAACGATTAATATACCAAATAAATTTAAAACACTAGGTAAACTCAAAATATAGTTTTTATAATCTAAATGTAAGTTTAAAAATACATCGGGATCATTTTTGAAAGTGACGGATTAAATATTCAAAATAATAACTCACGCGATAACGTTTATTTAATATAAAATAAAGTGTAATGTAAAATGCAAAACCGTTATGAAATGATGGATACGGAATATGAGAAATGACCGAAAATGAGAATTGTGACATTCTTCCCATGTCGGTGAATCACGTCCCGTGATTCGATTAACGATACTATGGTCCGAACCTCGACAAGAGTTCTAAAGTTCATGCTCGTCGAGCAGTCTAAATGATCATATCAATGCCCATGCGCACGGGTTCCCATTCAACTAAATGCGTGCCGTGATCGATTTGATAGGGTAAACTTATCCAATATCGAACGTAGCTCTCAAAAGACCTTTGGGTAGTCGATTCTAATTTAATCTCACAACTCATCAAACAAGAAGCCGCATGAGATTAAACTAAACCGACTTGAGTAAACTTGTCTCTTGGCTTGATTTTCGCAACTCATCAAACAAGAAGCGTCACTAGATCAAGCTAGGAAACAAGTTGTTAGAAAGGTAGGATGCCACATCCTTGAATGAAGTCTTTTGAAAGATTCGCTCGATATTCGATTTGCTTACACAATCAAATCCAATCAACAAAATATATAACAACTAAGGTCGATATCAATAGGTCTCAAGTTATTCAATGTCGTGAACGTGTAAAGATTGGAAGGAAGTTATGCACTCAAAATCATGTCGTACAGAAATAAGGTAGTTGTTCGAAAGAATGTACCCGTTAAGCGTTGCGGGCTTCCTCGGTGTGCGGGAGGAATTTCAATGTTCTGATCTTGTGGGCCTTCTATTGCCAACGCCAGGTTTGGACGATTACCTCCTTGATTGGGAGTTCTTTTCAACTTTGGACAGGTATTGCGAAGGTGATCTAGCCTTCCACACTCGTAACATGCTTTTCTCGTCCTTGATTTCCGGTTCGTGTGAGCAATTTCGCGCAGTGGCCCTTCCGCTCTACATTTGCCACACTTTCGGCGGATCTCCTAAGTGATGATAATTACATCGAGTACACAAAGGATGTGGACTGCATATCTTTTGCGCTTCGGGTGGTCGCCCATAGTTCGGGTTATTATTTGCCTCTTGTTTTCTTGATTACGGTCTCGGTTTCCCGGTGATCCTCCCGTCGCTTTCGTCCATTGTTTGAAGTACCTTCTCCGTTGTTGGTTCGTCTAGCATCGAGATGTATTATAATTTGGGTGAGTAGATCCGCTATTCTCGCAGCGTTGTTGTTTGGATCGTCATTGTTGTTTGGGTTGCCGTTGTTGTTACCTCTGACGCGTGTGTTTCTTGCGACCATGATCCTCGAGAGGACCAAAACATCGGGTTGAGTAAGCGACATTCGAGCGAAGTCGATGAGGTGCGAGCGGTGGTAATGGGTTATAGTGATCGAAACATGGCGAGAGCGAGAGACATGCTATGTCTAACAAGTCGAAAGATGGAAAAAGAAGATATGAACAAGGTACGGTAATGTAGACGTGAGCGTAAAACATGCCATGCATACCCACCCGACCAATGCAACTTGGTGACCGGACTCAAAAGACTCGACCAAACATGATTTAAAACTACCACTCTTATCATTGCATGGTTCGTCATAAATTAGACATAGTTGATCGGGTTATGTATAATTTATGAGTAACGATGCAACGATAGGACTAGTTGACTCGGATGATGTTCAATGTTTAATAAAATAAAATAAAATTTTTCCGGTTATAGCGTGATTTTATTTTTGAAAAATCGACATTCTCTATAACCTTTGGCTCGGTACCAATCATCACACCGCCGGAGGATGAAACACGAGGTGTAACGGAAGGAACATAAGCACAAGATAATAGAACATACCAACATTAAGATTAAAAGAAATAATATTCCATTACAATACTAGTTTAGCCGTCATCGGCAAATATATTACAAAGTTTAGATTTCAAAATATAGAGTTTTATTACATACGACTTGTAGCGACAAGTGAAAACTTCTTTATGCAAGACTTGGTAGAAAAGCTACTAACGATCACCTGAAATGCATGAGAGAAAAACGGGTCAACTATGAAAATAGTTGGTGAGTAAACACGCTTAGCAAAATAAGAAAACTCGAAAGAAATAAACAAAGCTTTCGGTCAACGAAAAATAGTTCTCAAAGCAAAGGCATTGTGTATCCACTCGGTTCAAATTCCGCCCATACAAAACTTGCAACCTGTGTACACAACCCATTGCACAAAAATTATAGCGTCAAGTAGTCAAGTGTAAGTGGTCATAATAGTTCACAATATAGTACCATGAATATAATAATGTAGGGATGCTCGAACATAGGAGACTTTGCACCTTTGCTCAACAAGGGAGACTCCTTTGTCACTCAACCACCTAGGTGAGATTTATTGAGACGCTCTACCAATAAGGCGAGACTTTATAGTGATGCTCGAACAGTGGAGACTCCTTTGTCACTCGACCACCTAGGTGAGATTTATTGAGACGCCTACCAATAAGGCGAGACTTTATAGTGATGCTCGAACAGTGGAGACTCCTTTGTCACTCGACCACCCTAGGTGAGATTTATTGAGGCGCTCTACCAATAAGGCGAGACTTTATAGTGATGCTCGAACGGTGGAGACTCCTTTGTCACTCGACCACCTAGGTGAGATTTATTGAGCGCCTACCAATAAGGCGAGACTTTATAGTGATGCTCCGAGCGGTGGAGACTTTGGGACAAGGTCATAACATGTACGGTTCAATAAATTCCAAAGAAGTCATATATTTATAATTAAATCCAAGATTCTAAGTCAAGTTCAAAAGTTCAAGTCTAAAGAGTTCATAAAAGTAAAATCAATTTAGTTCAAATATGGTTCATGCATTTCGCCCCAAAAATATAGTAAAAGCGGTAAAGGGATGTGATTACTCACTTGATGAGCAGATGTGACGACAAAAGTGAGTACACGAGGTATAATGTGATGTGTCAACGGGACCTATTACGAATGATATGATATGCAATGAGTTGCAATGTAATGTTATGCATGCGCCGTATGTTATTTATACCATTTACGGGTTTTGAAAATATTACTCGTCGTCGAAAAATACTCTTTGACGTCTTGACCCTTCAAAATGACTTTACATGTTTTATGTCAAAATGTCATCCTATAATGGTTTTATAATGATTTTGGTGAAATTACCACTTTTCGTCGCAAAACAATGTCGTCGGAAAAATCATGAAATTAACAAAATGGCTCGGAAAAGTAGTCGTAAAATGGTGTACGTCGATCGTTGAAAACGAACTCGACGGTTTTGGAAAGTTTGTATCGATATCTAGAAGTTTCATTCAGGGTTTTCGTCCAAAAGGTCTCGATCATAAAGATATTAAGGGTTAAAGTTGGTGGTTTTGTTAATGTTGTGCGAAAATAAGTTTCGCCAATGTTTGAACATCCGTAAATAATTTACTAAAACTCCGCTTGACAAACGGCTTTTCGTTTTGAAAATATGGCCGATGAACTTGATTTTACTAGAAGACATTTTGTTATAAAAGTTTCACATCATGGTTAAAAGCGCGCAAACATAGCCCTTACAATTAATAAAATGCTTGAATCGTAGAAATAATATAATTTTTCGGAAATAATAGTTACGGCAACTTAATAAAAGCGTGCATATATTTGTCGTTTCAAATCCGTTTTCTCGTAAAATATGTCCTTAGCCGTATCAAGTAAACTAATATATTTTGATAAGTCGAAATAATTTGTGAAGCTTAAGGCTCGTTTTGACCGAAAATACTAAAAAGCAGCAAAGCTGAATTTTCCGAAAAGTGTTTAATTAGTCGTCAAACTTTAAAAATTCACCACGGCTTCGTTATAACTCCGTTTTTATCCGTTCAAAAGGCCACGGATTCGTTTTAAAGTATATTTTCTAAATATCAAGGCCAAAATGTCGTACAAACAGTGGGTTTTTCCAGAAATTCGTTTTAAGGACAGAACATATATATATAGTTATCGAAAATAGTTTTTCTCGGACAAAACCTATTCTAATCCCTTCAAATCAACTCCAAAGCTAATCTAATCCTACCATACACCTTCTTAGGGTGTCATGGGTTCCTAATCACCATCAAGACCAAAGAATACCATGGGAATAATTATAGGATGACCAATATGTATATATAACTTCTAAAATCATGAAATAAATGGTATAAATCACATAACTTGCATACTATCTCCAAAAATGAAAAGAAACATATGAAAATGAAAAGGAAACATGAAAATGATAGAAACATGCTTACAAGCTTATTATGATGAGGTGCAAGGAACAAAGGTTTTCCTAATCACTTGAGGTTTATATTACAAAACCTTGCAACAAATGATACTAGTGTTTATAAAAATTGACTTAAAAATCTTGGATAATCCTTCCTTTTTGGGTCCTTTGGCTGCCGTATATTTGAGAGCAAAGATAGGAATATTGGTCTTTGGTTTTTGCAAATGAAAGAGTGAAAGTAAAATGTAGTATAATATATGTCTAAGAGATATTGCAAATATCTTCTTTGTAATCACTAGACAAGATCCATAAATTATGGAGGACTCTAATGGGTGGCGTGGGATTCATGACAAGAAAATATATATATATTTTTTTTTTTTTTTAAAATGCATAATATAAATGTGCAAATGGTTGTAGGAAAAATAAATATAAGTTAAAGTAACTTGTAAATTGTATATACATTTGTGCATCTAAGTTAGTTTTAAGTAAAAGAAATTTTAATAGATCAAAGTGGAATGTAATGAGATAATATAAATTTTAAAATACATTCCTTGTGAAATTTGAGTGATAAAATAATTATCGAGAAATTTTAAGAAAAACGTCGTAATAATTTAACTTTAACGATTAATATACCAAATAAATTTAAAACACTAGGTAAACTCAAAATATAGTTTTTATAATCTAAATGTAAGTTTAAAAATACATCGGGATCATTTTTGAAAGTGACGGATTAAATATTCAAAATAATAACTCACGCGATAACGTTTATTTAATATAAAAATAAAGTGTAATGTAAAATGCAAAACCGTTATGAAATGATGGATACGGAATATGAGAAATGACCGGAAAATGAGAATTGTGACAGTTTGCTTATGATTACATAGGCAACACTAACGATCCACGAGTGCTCAAGATCTGTCAAAGTCTGTCTGTGTTCAACAATATTTTTAAGGCTAATTACGTATATTAAACACGCATAATGGCTAAAGGGCTAATCACTTTAAAATGTATCATACTTGACATTTTTTTTGTTGTTCTAATCGTTGAACTAAAATATGTGCACATTTGAGTATTTAAGGTCAGTTTTAGGTAACATTTTAGTATTTTACCCAAATAGGTCAGTTTTGGGTAACAGAATTAGGTCAGTTTGGGGTATCATGATGCTCGAAACTGCATTCATTAAAATAGTAAGGATTAACATGTACAGATTTTGGTTTAGTGATTAGAACTGGAAAATGTGGCAAGTATGAATGTATGATACATTTTCAAGTGATTAGCACATGTCTAAAACATGATATCAACAGTCAAATTTAAACAATATATCAACCCGACACCATGTCAGTTAAATAAAGTTAAATCATTCGACCAACAAAAATGTATACAAATATTATTTGATATTAATATATAATTAAAAATATACGTAAAAACCCGTGTGTGCACGGGTGTTATAACTATACAAGTATATAAGTGTTTCCATAATGTAATAGATAAATCTTACTTAACAATTTTGTATATGCACCCTGGACAAGCTTTACTATGCCTAAATAAAATTTTACAAGATAGAATTTTTTTTTTCTTAACCAATTGTGTTAATATTAAAATAAGATAATATAGAATTTGTATGCAAGAATAATTAAAATTTAAATGTACTGTAATTTATATCAAAATACTTTAAATTCTAAAATTTATTAGTATATCAAAGCTCCGTGCATGCACATGAACATATAACTAGTAACGTTAAAACTCTTGTCAGCTAGATTAATCTTAGTTAGTGTTAGCCATCAAAACAAATTTGACATGTTATACACAAAGTAATGTTACATCAATCATGTTGCTACGTGTTAGTTATTTTACGAATGATGATGAGACACGACTAGACCAAAAAGACAAATTTGACGATAGTCGTCGGTAATTATTCATTAAATTTTATCAAGATATATAAGCATCAATAATGTCCCAACAATAAAGTTATGAGCACTTGAATGCAATTAGCACAAGAAATAAGCAAAATAAAGTCAACCCGACAATTTTTAAAAATAAATAGCAACGCCAGTATCTCTACACCACACATTATGTTATTTGGTATTTAATCATTGAGCCATTTTGGTTATTTGGTATACTCCGTATTTAATTATTTGATTTAAAATCATTTGAGGACAAAAACTTTTTTACATATTAAGTGATCAATCTTCACCATTTATTTTTATTCGATTTAATGGATGAGATTAATCCCAACAATTAAAAAACCCACTTTCATCATTTTTTTTTTAAATATAAATATCTTTCAAACCGTTAATCGTCAAACGGAAAAAAATATACCATTACGACGAGCATTTAATTATCTTTCTATAAATAGGCATTTTGATATACTTTCGACAAAAAAATATTCGTGTTTTTCACGTTTTTTTTAAAGTTTTTTTTCGTTTTTTTACGTTACTAAAATTTGCATAAAAAATTATATAAGATTTGACAATAATTTGAATACCATATGTGATATTAGTGTTATATCATATATGATATGTATATCATATGTGATTTATCATATATGATTGAACACTAGTATCACATATGATATTACATATCATATGTGATTTAACACTAATATCATATGTGATCTTCAAATTAGTGTTAAATCATATATGATATTTAATGCAAATTATAGTTTCGAAGAAAAACGAAAAAAGAAGAAGAAAAAACGTGAAAAAAACTATATTTTTTTTTCATTTTTTTGAAAGTATATCAAAGTGCCCGTCTATAGAAAGATAATTAAATATTCGTCGCGATGGTGTAATTATTTTTGCTTAACGATTAACGGTTTAAGAGATATTTAAATTATAAAAAATATGTGAAATAATAAAATGTTTTTAATCTTAGCCATTGATTTTCTTTTTAGATGGATGATGGATATTAGTCCCTTGGTATGTAAGAAAAGTTTGATATGTAAAATAACTCTGCTCTAATTATTTTTGTTAGAAAAACATCCGTTTAATAAAGTTTACAATTGCACTACTACATTTTGAACAAATTCGCCTTGACAAAATAATTAAAAAGTTACGTGACAATTTAATTAGAATTTCAATCACCTACTTTTTTTACTTTCACTTATTTCACACCCATAATATACATATAAAAATTACACACACAAATTGTCGCTATTATAAATCACCGCAACTATATACGAATAATCATATATGGTATTAAGAAGGTGAGGAATACGTTCTGTATGTGTTATATAATTTAATTCTTCTGTAAGTCACAATTATTTATAGATTATAGATCTCGGCCCATTGACACATGTGGACCAAGACCTCCAATATTAAACATAATATCAACAAATAATTTTGGAAAATACTCGGGAGAGCGATATTGCTCAGATTATTCATCATCAAGTTTACTCGGTTTCATAATATTGATTGTGTTACACTAAATATCACAGCTTTAACATATTAGCCAAATGACTTTAAGCTAAGATTTCAACTCAGAAAGGTGTGTGTTACTTCATAAATCATAACTAAACCAAAACCAACATGTAAAACACAATCGACCAAATAATCAATCAACTCAAGCCAGTTTCATTGTTATCTTAATTAAAGTGAATTAAGTCTCAAACTAGAATGTGAACTAAAACATATAACAGAACTTGTTGAGTTTTTGTACCAAACAACAAATCCTAAACTTTACATTTTTTTTAGAAAGACAACAAATTATATAACCAAAACCAAACGATACAAACAACTGCATCGACCTCTCCAATTGAATATAACTTTACGCGTCCTAACTTTACGTGTAACGTATACCTTGTGATGACGTATAGTCTATACCCGGGTCACGAACCCGCCCAAAGCCCAATACTGATAAAGCCCAAAGACGAAGGTGGGCTCTACCGACAAGCGTTTAGGCCCCGAAGGCCCAAATACGAATCTATTTACGGAATAGATATTGGATATCTCCTAATAAAGGAGATAATCATTCCTCAACCGACTTAGGCGGGATACGCGAAGGTTGAGGAACACGGAACCAACAAGGATTCCGTGTGTATATAAAGGAATCACATCCTCGTTTAAGGTACGCTCTGATAACCCTAATTCTCCTTAAACCCTAAACCGATTACTTACTCACGCGGAGGATAATCGTGGGAGACAATCCCACGGTAAGCCTAACGGTGTCTTTTGTCTCTTAGTGCGCGGTCTTAAGCAACAATTCTCAATTGGTGCGGAACCGAGCTACAAACAAGGAACGTCCAACTTTTGCATCAACAAGTGGGCGCTTCCACGGGACCATTCACTAAGAACCAAGAACTAGGATGACGAGCGATCGCAATCGACTTTCTTGGAAAGAAGGTGCATGCAATGGGTAACTCCCAAGCGGATCTCGGGACAACCGAGTCGCTAAAAATCGAGGATCGTGCCAGATTCGGCCTTCCTCAGTGGAACCGCCTCGGGGACAACCTGTGCAACAACTACCACCACTAGTACCAGAGATCCGTGCACACTCCTTTTACTCCACTCCAATCGGGCTAGAAGCTAACTTCACAAAAGCACCGACGCACCCGACAAAAACAAGGAGTGTTGATAGAACGGACACCGATCTGCAAGAAACCGTAAGTCTAATCACACAAACCGGTCACTTGTGAATGACCAGCCGTAATAGACTTAAAACAGCTCGGACACAAATGCAATGAAGATCCGAGGAGTATAGTGTTTCCCGGTCGTTATGTCCCGGCCGAGTTGTGCAATGGATTATCAAACGTTTAGTGATCGGAAATTTGAGCAGGATAGGATTACGAATATGATATTAACTACGGAAAAAGCCAACAAATTAAAACGGCTTAAATGCAAATTAAAGGAAAGTTAAAAGATAAAATCTATTAAATAAACGCTATCACTATAATTAAAATGATGTTTTTGTTTTATGTTTTACAAAGTCGAAATTAAAATCTACGCGACGCATAAATTAAAAAGTGAAACTAAATCAATATTAACCCTAAAAATATGAAAATGATATTTTACAAACCTAATGATAAAATAAAATATTTAGAAAAGAAAATTATTTTATAACTATTAAATTAATTATTATTAATTAAAACTATTTTAACTATTTAATAATTACCTAAAATACAAGAAATTAGGAAATAAAGCTAGAAAAATAAAATTATGAAATGGAAAAGTCTAAAATATCAAACTAGAATTTTCAAAACTATTTTTGTATTTTTTCGATTATTTTTCTATTTTTATGAATTAAAAACTATTAAAACTAATTAAAATATTTAAAATGCAAATTTAACTAAGAAAATATGGAAAAATACTTTTTGTCTTTTATATTTATCTAAACTTAATAAAATTGAAAAATTATTTTTTGAACCTTTTCTTAATTTTTTGTATTAAATCCTATTTAAAAGTTCTAAAAGTGATTTAAATTAAGAAAAATAGCAAACAAGCTTAGAAAAATCTGAAAATTTCAGGAAAAGTCTAAAATAAAATTAGGAATATAAGAAAATGGAAAAATAGGTGCTAATGTGGATGAATTTGAATCGCTATGGAAGTGCTTATTGAAATAAGCACTTGATAAGCCAAAAGCTCACCAAAAGCTACCAAACTGATAAAGAAGCTATAATAAGCTAAATGTGACTAAATGCAACTTAAATCAACAAGCTAGAACCTCGATTCACGTGTTTGATCGATTTGATGATTGAGCTTTTAAAAGCTAAAAGCAGCTCGGGTAGTGACTTTAGACACTAGCACAAGCTTAAAAATAAGCTCAAAATGAAAACTACTGGTTGGAACTTAGAAAAGACCTGGGTGAGACCAATTGTACCAAATTTCAGGCCATGGAAAGCTCTATTGAGCCCTGTGCAAGTTGCACAAAGTCTGAGAAAAACTCAGTATCAGCTGACCCATGGAGCAGGGCATTTTGGGCCTGAAAGATGAGCTGTTTTGAACCCTTTATAAAAATTGTAAAAATATGCTAAAATGGTGATAAGCAAGAACACCAACTGAAGTTTCTAAAATGCCAAATCCCACTTGATAAGACCCAAAGATGAATTCAAGAAAAATCCTTGTATTTGGCTCAAAAACAGATTTTCAGTTTTTTGACTTTTGAAGAAATTGAGAAGCTTTGACTTTAATGAGTTTTGATCTCAATTTAAAGACTGATTGAGATGTTATGTGATGAAATGGCACTGAAGCAACTTTAATCTATATATTTTAAACACAACACAAATGATTTGATTCTCAAAAATCCATTAGTGGACAAGTTAAGACAGAATGATGTGGATTTTGACTTTCAGAGAGTGCAGACTCATTTTGTTGACAGAAATGAGTTAAATAGAACTCAACAAGCATGAACCAACAGGACTTGATCAATGAACTAGCCTTTACAACAGTTTTCACAGTTGTACCAAACACACCTTTAGCACACTGATAAGTACTTAAAATGATAAAACAACTGAGCAATCTTGAATTAATGATCAAACTACACTAATGTAACTTAAATAAAACTACTTGAGCAGATTTTAACTAGTTTTGATAGTGGAAGCAGTTATACTTTTAACTAAATAACAACTTACAATATGTCCATTAGCCACTATGGCTTGAATCCAAGAACCAATGAACTACTACCCTAAGTATCAACCCACGTGAACTAAATCAACCCATTTGAATTGCTGCATCAACCCCTAACCATTTCCATAGCCATTTGATCACCTGTTTGACTTTAGTTGACCAAGAACCAAAATGGTTTGAAACTGACTATAAGCTTATATAAAGCTATAACCAGCTTCTATAAGCTTATATAAACTTGAAAAGAAGCATTATGAAACTTAAACACAAGACTTTGAGAATAAAAATTTCAACAGTGGACTTTAACAATATGAAATGATCATATAACTGAAATTGGAACTTGAAACTGATTTATATTAATCAAACAACTTAGGATAGTACAATTTAACAAAATTAAACAGTCTTACAACTTAAATAAAACTTTTTAAACTAAAAACGACATTTAACTAAATTTTATAAAACTAAAAACTGCTTCTCTCTTCATCTCTTGCTTTTCTTCTATACCCAATCTTATTCTCTCTCTACTCTGATGAAATCCCACCAATCCTAGCCATTGGATTGCTTAAAAATCATCTCAACCGTTTAAACATATTTTTGGCGCCAAATTCCCTTTTATCCAATTGGGGTTGAGTGAGGGGGGGAAAGGTTCATTTAATGCTCTTGGATGTTAGTTGTGGAGTGGGGAACATGGTGGAGTGGAATGGAGATGAGGGGGGATGGGATATGTAACACCCCCAATTTCGTGATACGCAGAGGAATTCAAACTGGGTGTTACTTCATGGTTCAACAGTTACAATAACAGAAAACGAACTCTAATTGTATCATTTTAAAAGATTTATCATTCGATTTATATAAATATCAGAGTTTACAAAATGAGGTCCCAGTGGTTTTACTGTTTATTAAATAAGTTTTCGAATGATAATATAGCCTTCTTGAGTATCCGTGCCCTTCCGTGCCATCCTCGTAAATTATGAACCTGAGATAAACATGCTAAAAGTGTCAACACAAAGGTTGGTGAGTTCATAGAGTTTATGATTAAAACAGTTGAGTTCAAAAGTTTCGAGTTTGAGCGATTATTGTAATAAATACAAATATCGATGAAATAAGTAGTGGGTTACGTTATTATCCACCCATAGTTTGTTTGCTTAGTAATTTGTTGAACACAAGTTTCAAGGTTGGGCCACGTTGTTGCACCCATAAGTTCAGTAGTTGCAGCATTTGTATCATTGCAACACAGTATATATTGTCTTAAGTCTCATGAAACGCAAACCTTAATAAAGACAAAGATCATAGTAATTAACTAATGATGTAAGTTACGACACCATAGAGATGATGTGAGCAACAATGCCCTCGGTAGGAGTTTGCCATTCTCTAGTATTCTCAATAAAGTGCATTTGGTTACCTATCCGGCTAACACAAATGGGGCGTCAACTGCCAATAGATCTATTCACTATATTCGCGTTCACTCGCAAGTGATTAATGGTTCATGATATAAGGGACTTTCAGTGGCAACAGTAAGTAACTTAAGCAATAGCAATCAGGATCGCATACAAATAGTACTTGTGTTCAGGTTTGTAGCAAAACGTATAAAATGTGATTACGAACTCATAGTAATATGTAAAAGCTTTAGAGTACTTGTGAAAGTAAAAATGAGTAGTTAAACATGTATCTCCCCCAAAAATAGTATAAAATGCATAAAAGTAGGGGCTATGAAACTCACAGTAATTCGTAAGAGTTTAAAATAAATGTAAAAATATCAAGCAATATTTGAGCATGTATCTCCCCCAAAACATTCAAAATAAGGAAAAGAGGGGCTATGACTCACCTCGGTGTTATCGTAGTCTGGATGGAAAACAAATTAAGTAATGTGAATAAACTTCTCCGACTCGTGACCTGAGTATGTCATGTTTTTAGTATTCGATTTCAAGTTTATGCGATGATAATGTTTTATCGGTAATTAGATAACATGAAGTCTCTTCAAAATTAATAATACTTATCGTACTTATCTTTATGGCTCGGATGATTGTTAATAAATTTTATCGAAACCCAAGTTGTTAAATATTTTATGTTTCCCAAAGTGTTATAATTTACAATTTTAAGTATTTACAGTTTTTACCCTTGCACTTTCAAAAATGACACTTTAAACCCTCAACTATGGGTTATTGACAAAATCAGCCCTTATATGACTAACTTCACAGAAATTACATTTTTAGTCCCAAGGAACTTTATTTTACAAAATTTACAATTTTTATGCTTAAAATTCTATAAGAGAAATTTACTAGTTTTTGGCATAAATGGATAAAAGTGCGGGTGAATAAAAACGAGGCCTTGATAGGTTTATACTACGTTCTTGTTCCTTTCAAGAGTTTTTCTGGTGGTCTTTCTAATGGCTCAAACTAGAGGTCTTAAGATCTTACGGTTTGGTCGCAATGATTTAACAAAGTAAGGGGGTTATGTGCTTTTTGTTGTTTTTGGGCGATAACGGGGCTAAAAGAGGGCAGATTTTACACGAGGCAAGCTAGTGTTTCTACATCGCATTTGACCCTTCAAACTCTTTGCTGTAAGCTCTCTTAAATGGCATAAGCCTCATGTCCTAGTCGTCTTTGGTTAGAAAGATACAAGTCCACGAACATGGCTACTTGGCCACGACGCGTTTCTCAAAAATTTCGGTTTAACCCATTAACCTTTACGGGGTCACCTAGAGATGTTGTAATATGTTTATTAACTCTTTTAAGTCATTTCCCATCATCCTATAACTCCCACGACTCAATTTTTGAAAAATGTACACAAGGCTTATTTATGAAAATTCCTGGAGTCACCCTCTTTGTGGTTAATTATAAAAGAGACTATAAGTGATTTGAAAGACGTTATGGGGACATTAAAATCTTTGCAACGAGCCCTTTAAAATGGTGTAAACCTCGTACTTTGAAACCCTTTAATTAGCAAAATATTAATTACGGAAAAAGGGTACTTAGGCTATTCTTGCCAAATGCCACTTTTCGTTTTTAAACCATAAACTCTATATCTTTTGCATGCGACTTTGTGAAATATGGTTTTACCCATTTCCAATGTTTCTAATACAGTTCCTAACCAAATTTATCAAAAGTCCCATGTTTTCCCATGTATTTATTGTAAAAAGCTTTTTGGCATTTAGGACGTTTGGCCATAATGAAGAACTGTTTTTAAGCATGACGATTAGGCTTCTCGACCGGGTTATGGGGGCGTTTTGTAGTATCCTAGGTGGTGTTTACAATGGTACTTTGGTTGGCCTTAATACCTTTGACACGATGTAAATAAATAGGGCACAAGTAGGGGGTGTTGGGTTGTTTTGTAAGATATACCTAAGAGCTGTTGGGATTTTATAAAATTCGGCTTCGTTATGCCTTTTCTAGACCCGTGCTCTGAGTTTTGAAGAAAACGTCGTTCGGACAACTTTCGTGTTTTAACTTTTCATGAAACGGACCAGAAATGCCTCGTTTTGCGTGTCCGAACTTTCTGTCACGAAAGTTTTCGACGATTATTGGCAACTTGTTTAGACCCTAACTTTTGACTCGTGTACCCGTTTTAAGTGATTCAAATTACTACGTTTTCCTTATAAAGTCCTTTTAACAGTATGCAATTGATATTAAAAGTTTAGAACGAAATAGGATGAGTTTAAAAGACTTACATGCTTGGGATTCGACTAGAACTAGATTATCTTTCAAATGGAGCAAGACTCTTTCCTCCTCCCTGTGCTCTAATGTACCCTTCCTTCTTCCTTCTCTTAGACTTAGAATCGAGTAAGTATGTGTGTGAGAGTGTTTGTGTGTTTCAAATGGTGATGAGATAAAATGGGAATGTATAGGTCGATTTATATAGGGTGGAGGATTAGGATTTGTATGGCTACATATAGGAACACTTGTTCAAGAGAACATGGAACATGGTATTTATAAGATGTCCATACATTAGGTTGTTGGTTCGAATGGTTCAAAAGACGCCATGTTTCTCCATTTTTAACCAAGGGTAGAAGAGGAGGGATGATGTGTCTAATTTATGTTCATACTTTAGGTAGTTGATTCAAATGGTATTTACAAAGAACACATTTACTTGTTTTCCTCCATTTAAATCGAATGGGATAGGAAGAGAACACCTAGGCGCATACTTGTTCAATTTCCTAGCCACAAGGGTGGAAAATCTAGGGGACAAGGTGATGTGTTCATCTATGGTGCAAGGAACTAATTGTGGTTAAGGTAATTACATGTAGTATATGGTAAATGTGGGGGGGGGGCGTTAGGCATTAAGGGTAGTACTTAGGGCTTGCATTGTTATACCTATTGTGTAAATGGTATTTACATAGTTAAGTTTCTAATTTACTTTAGGTAAAATATATTTTAGGTTAGTTTACATGTAAATAATAAAAGTAATGACTTAAGTTGTGTGCTTTATTATTTGTACATTAGCATTGTTTTATTGTACTTACTACAAATAAAATATATTTTTAGACTTGTGCTTGAAAGGTTTGTACAATGTGTTTAAAATTAAATACACTAAAGTTTATAATGAATTTTAGGTTAGTGTAGCTTATGTATATTAAATAAGTAACCTTTATGCATAGGATACTTGTACCACAAGCATTAGAGAGTTGTACATTAGGTTTGAAAATTTAGGAAAGTCAATTTTAAGGGTTGTGCAATATAGGTTTGTATCATGTGCTTTAAGGTAGGTACATTGAGGTTTATAATGTGATTTTATGTAAACCTTAAACTTTATGCATTAAGGACTTGTACTTATGCTTGAAAGACTTGTACATTAGTATTTTGAAAATATATCATGTACATAAAATCATAGAGTTGTATATTAGGGCTTGTAACGGATTAAAGTATAGCTAGTTTACGTGCTTTAATGACTTGTACTCTAGGTATAAAATGTTGTACTTTAGCATTTATGAAAACAAACGTAGTTATAATAAATTAGGGTTTCTTGTCACTCAAATAAATGGTTAACGTTTAACTTGAAAGTTTGATAATTGTACGTTAACGTAATAACGTACAGTGACAAATTGAAAACCTTTATACTTGACATAATAAGAATGTTTAGTATGTATATGAGTTACGTCACATTAGTTAGTTGTCGTGATCAAATAAGTGGATATCGTTTTTAAAACAAATTGGACGTAGAAAATGCATAAGTATTCTTTCATTAGAATATTATATTAGTTTAATAAGAGGTGAAATTTACCGGTGGTTACAGTCTCACCCCCTTAACTTGAATCTCGTCCCGAGATTTAGTCCGTGTTAAATGAGGATGAAATGTGGTTTCACTTGTGAAAGCTTATAAGTTAGAATTTATTGTTTTTACATGTGAATAACATTATTCCGAAGTTTATATAAACTTAAGAAAATTTTATTTTGAATGAAGATTGTTAGTTTTTGATAATTGCGTTGAAAACTGGATGAGAATTTGATGGGTGTAGAAAGTTCTTGAACTTGACTTTTGTAGATTATGAATCGTTTGTAATCCTTGAGTTCATACTCATGTCGTTTCAGATACAAATAAGCCCACTTATTTATAATCCATCATTTACATAGAGAGGCGTCCCAAACAATGTAAATAAAGGAATATAAACTTATGGTTCGGCGATTCACAATTTCCTTATTTAAATAAAAAGGCGTCCCAATCTATTTAAATAAAGACATTGTAAGTCATCCTACATAAGAATTTCTGATTTAACATTCGTACCTAACTGATGAGTTACAAGGAGCTTTGGGTGTTTTCGGAGTACAGAAAGAGTGTTTTCACTCATTATTTAGAGATGGAAGTAAGAATATCAAGGAAAGTTATCATAATACTCAAAATAGTTGGTGAGTATATATATTTAGTGTAAATAAGATAAATAGGAGAGACCATTGTAATTGGTTACAATGTCATGAGAAGGTTTCATAAATTTGAAAAATATAAAAGTAGGTACATGCTCGGGGAAATGTGATTAAGTCATAATGCCTTAGAATAGACTCATGCAAGTATGTTTATTTTGTATAAAGTGATCAAGTATATATCAAGATACTAAAGTGTTTGTGTAGCATAAAGCGTCTATAAGTCACATAATTACCGGAGGATGGAAGGCACGAGAGCGAAAAGGCTATAAAATGTTTTCTTTGTAAAATAGTTATAGTTCGGACCTCAACTAGATCCGTTTTCTATAATCGCAGCTCGATACCAATCTGTAACACCCCAATTTCGTGATACGCATGAATTCAAACTGGGTGTTACTTCATGGTTCAACAGCTACAATAATGGAAAACGAACTCTAATTGTATCATTTTAAAAGATTTATCATTCGATTTATATAAATATCAGAGTTTACAAAATGAGGTCCCAGTGGTTTTACAGTTTATTAAATAAGTTTTCGAATGATAATATAGCCTTCTTGAGTATCCGTGCCCTTCCGTGCCATCCTCGTAAATTATGAACCTGAGATAAACATGCTAAAAAGTGTCAACACAAAGGTTGGTGAGTTCATAGAGTTTATGATTAAAACAGTTGAGTTCAAAAGTTTCGAGTTTGAGCGATTATTGTAATAAATACAAATATCGATGAAATAAGTAGTGGGTTACGTTATTATCCACCCATAGTTTGTTTGCTTAGTAATCTGTTGAACACAAGTTTCAAGGTTGGGCACGTTGTTGCACCCATAAGTTCAATGAGTTGCGAGATTTGTATCATTGCAACACAAGATATATTGTCTTAAGTCTCATGAAACGCAAACCTTAACAAAGACAAAGATCATAGTAATTAACTAATGATGTAAGTTCTCGACACCATAGAGATGATGTGAGCAACAATGCCCTCCGGTAGGAGTTTGCCATTCTCTAGTATTCTCAATAAAGTGCATTTGGTTACCTATCCGCTAACACAAATGGGCGTCAATCGCCAATAGATCTATTCACTATATTCGCGTTCACCGCAAGTGATTAATGGTTCATGATATAAGGGACTTTCGGTGGCATGATAAGTAACTTAAGCAATAGCAATCGAGGATCGCATCTGAGATAGTACTTGTGTTCGTGTTTGTAGCAAAACGTATAAAATGTGATTACGAACTCATAGTAATATGTAAAAGCTTTAGAGTACTTGTGAAAGTAAAATGAGTAGTTAAACATGTATCTCCCCAAAAATAGTATAAAATGCATAAAATAGGGCTATGAAACTCACAGTAATTCGTAAGAGTTTAAAATAAATGTAAAAATATCAAGCAATATTTGAGCATGTATCTCCCCCAAAACATTCAAAATAAGGAAAAGAGGGGCTATGACTCACCTCGGTGTTATCGTAGTCTGGATGGAAACAAATTAAGTAATGTGAATAAACTTCTCCGACTCGTGACCTGAGTATGTCATGTTTTTAGTATTCGATTTCAAGTTTATGCGATGATAATGTTTTATCGGTAATTAGATAACATGAAGTCTCTTCAAAAATTAATAATACTTATCGTACTTATCTTTATGGCTCGGATGATTGTTAATAAATTTTATCGAAACCCAAGTTGTTAAATATTTTATGTTTCCCAAAGTGTTATAATTTACAATTTTAAGTATTTACGCTTTTACCCCGCACTTTCAAAATGACACTTTAAACCCTCAACTATGGGTTATTGACAAAATCAGCCCTTATATGACTAACTTCACGAAATTACATTTTAGTCCCAAGGAACTTTATTTTACAAAATTTACAATTTTATGCTTAAAATTCTATAAGAGAAATTTACTAGTTTTGGCATAAATGGATAAAAGTGCGGTGAATAAAAACGAGGCCTTGATAGGTTTATACTACGTTCTTGTTCCTTTCAAGAGTTTTTCTGGTGGTCTTTCTAATGGCTCAAACTAGAGGTCTTAAGATCTTACGATTTGGTCGCAATGATTTAACAAAGTAAGGGGGTTATGTGCTTTTTGTTGTTTTTGGGCGATAACGGGGCTAAAAGAGGGCAGATTTTACACGAGGCAAGCTAGTGTTTCTACATCGCATTTGACCCTTAAAACTCTTTGCTGTAAGCTCTCTTAAATGGCATAAGCCTCATGTCCTAGTCGTCTTTGGTTAGAAAGATACAAGTCCACGAACATGGCTACTTGGCCACGACGCGTTTTATGAAAATTTCAGTTTTAACCCATTAACCTTTACGGGGTCACCTAGAGATGTTGTAATATGTTTATTAACTCTTTTTAAGTCATTTCCCATCATCCTATAACTCCCACGACTCAATTTTTGAAAAATGTACACAAGGCTTATTTATGAAGATTCCCGCGAGTCACCCTCTTTGTGGTTAATTATAAAAGAGACTATAAGTGATTTGAAAGACGTTATGGGGACATTAAAATCTTTGCAGCGAGCCCTTTAAAATGGTGTAAACCTCGTACTTTGAAACCCTTTAATTAGCATAATATTAATTACGGAAAAAGGGTACTTAGGCTATTCTTGCCAAATGCCACTTTTCGTTTTTAAACCATAAACTCTATATCTTTTGCATGCGACTTTGTGAAATATGGTTTTACCCATTTCCAATGTTTCTAATACAGTTCCTAACCAAATTTATCAAAAGTCTCATGTTTTCCCATGTATTTATTGTAAAAAGCTTTTTGGCATTTAGGACGTTTGGCCATAATGAAGAACTGTTTTTAAGCATGACGACTAGGCTTCTCGACCGGGTTATGGGGGCGTTTTGTAGTATCCTAGGTGGTGTTTACAATGGTACTTTGGTTGGCCTTAATACCTTTGACACGATGTAAATAAATAGGGCACAAGTAGGGGGGTGTTGGGTTGTTTTGTAAGATATACCTAAGAGCTGTTGGGATTTTTATAAAATTCTGGCTTCGTTATGCCTTTTCTAGACCCGTGCTCTGAGTTTTGAAGAAAACGTCGTTCCGGACAACTTTCGTGTTTTAACTTTTTCATGAAACGGACCAGAAATGCCTCGTTTTGCGTGTCCGAACTTTCTGTCACGAAAGTTTTCGATGATTATTGGCAACTTGTTTAGACCCTAACTTTTGACTCGTGTACCCGTTTTAAGTGATTCAAATTGCTAAGTTTTCCTTATAAAGTCCTTTTAACAGTATGCAATTGATATTAAAAGTTTAGAACGAAATAGGATGAGTTTAAAAGACTTACATGCTTGGGATTCGACTAGAACTAGATTATCTTTCAAATGGAGCAAGACTCTTTCCCTCCTCCCAGGCTCTAATGTACCCTTCCTTCTTCCTTCTCTTAGACTTAGAATCAGTAAGTATGTGTGTGTGAGAGTGTTTGTGTGTTTCAAATGGTGATGAGATAAAATGGGAATGTATAGGTCGATTTATATAGGGTGGAGGATTAGGATTTGTATGGCTACATATAGGAACACTTGTTCAAGAGAACATGGAACATGGTATTTATAAGATGTCCATACATTAGGTTGTTGGTTCGAATGGTTCAAAAGACGCCATGTTTCTCCATTTTAACCAAGGGTAGAAGAGGAGGATGATGTGTCTAATTTATGTTCATACTTTAGGTAGTTGATTCAAATGGTATTTACAAAGAACACATTTACTTGTTTTCCTCCATTTAAATCGAATGGGATAGGAAGAGAACACCTAGGCGCATACTTGTTCAATTTCCTAGCCACAAGGGTGGAAAATCTAGGGGACAAGGTGATGTGTTCATCTATGGTGCAAGGAACTAATTGTGGTTAAGGTAATTACATGTAGTATATGGTAAATGTTTAGTTCATTTTAACCATGGTAAATGGGGGCGTTAGGCATTAAGGGTAGTACTTAGGGCTTGCATTGTTATACCTATTGTGTAAATGGTATTTACATAGTTAAGTTTCTAATTTACTTTAGGTAAAATATATTTTAGGTTAGTTTACATGTAAATAATAAAAGTAATGACTTAAGTTGTGTGCTTTATTATTTGTACATTAGCATTGTTTTATTGTACTTACTACAAATAAAATATATTTTTAAGACTTGTGCTTGAAAGGTTTGTACAATGTGTTTAAAATTAAATACACTAAAGTTTATAATGAATTTTAGGTTAGTGTAGCTTATGTATATTAAATAAGTAACCTTTATGCATAGGATACTTGTACCACAAGCATTAGAGAGTTGTACATTAGGTTTGAAAATTTAGGAAAGTCAATTTTAAGGGTTGTGCAATATAGGTTTGTATCATGTGCTTTAAGGTAGGTACATTGAGGTTTATAATGTGATTTTATGTAAACCTTAAACTTTATGCATTAAGGACTTGTACTTATGCTTGAAAGACTTGTACATTAGTATTTTGAAAATATATCATGTACATAAAATCATAGAGTTGTATATTAGGGCTTGTAACGGATTAAAGTATAGCTAGTTTCGTGCTTTAATGACTTGTACTCTAGGTATAAAATGTTGTACTTTAGCATTTATGAAAACAAACGTAGTTATAATAAATTAGGGTTTCTTGTAACTCAAATAAATGGTTAACGTTTAACTTGAAAGTTTGATAATTGTACGTTAACGTAATAACGCATGATGACAAATTGAAAACCTTTATACTTGACGAATAAGAATGTTTATTATGTATATGAGTTACGCCACATTAGTTAGTTGTCGTGATCAAATAAGTGGATATCGTTTTTAAAACAAATTGGACGTAGAAAATGCATAAGTATTCTTTCATTAGAATATTATATTAGTTTAATAAGAGGTGAAATTTACCGGTGGTTACAGGATAGCTGAGTTTGCAGAAGGCAGTTGAGAGGATGGACTTTGGCGCCATGGGTTGCTTTTGACCAGATTTGACCAGAGTATTAATACTCCAAGGGGTTCACAATTCAAATTGACAGGGGGTCCAAAATACTAGGCAAGCCAAATGAGGATTAAAGGTTTAATAATTAGAGGGACCAAATGTGTCAATTCTGAAACTCCAAGGACTTAGGCTGCCAATTCAGAAAAGTTATTCCAAGGGACCACAAGTGACAACCTTCAAAAGTATAAGGACCAAAGTTGCCATTTTGCAATTTTACAGGGGCCATTTCTGCCAATATTGAAACTTAGAGGACCATTTATGCAATTTTCTCAAACTTTTAATATTTTTCACCAAAGGACTAAATTTGACAACTTATGATTTTAAAAGGACCTTTGGTGACTTTACTTTTGAAATTATGTGCTGTGGACTGCTTTTTGACAACTTTTGAAACTGGGGACTAAACCGCAATTTTGCAAATTTGATATGTTTTCATCCGATTTTGATATTTTTGTATTTAAAACACATAAAACACCGCTTTGTGATATTTTGATCATTTTGATGTGTTTCGAGTGTTTTCGAGATGATTTTGCGGTTTATTTTGTACAAAAATGATGAGTATTTAGACACTCATCAATCCCCACATCGAGATATTGCTAGTCCCTAGCAATGATTTGAGAAAACATAATGGATTTTAATCTCTTTACCAAAAGCCATTACTCGGAGTAGCCAAATGTTTTAGTCCAAGTAAGAACCATGGTACACCGATAACCATGTGATTTTGAGCAAACCACCGCCTTCCAACGGATTTGATTTGTCTTTACGAAGCCGCACCTTACGGACTAGCCAACTCTTAGATAAATTATCAATATTATCTTTGGTGAGTCGATTACCAATTATGGATTTTCCATCGCTTTACCACAAGCCATAACCTTGCGGGCTAGCCAACTCTTCACTTTTTAGGATATGGTGAGTTGGGAACCATACAATTTTGGGCAAATTGCAAGCCATATAAACGGATTTGAGAAATCTTTACCAAGAGTCGCTTGCTCTGGATTAGCTAATCCTTTTGTCTTACGCACAAGGCGGATCGATAACCTAATGAGAAAGTGTAAAACACTTACTCCAAAAATATTTTGGCCAAAAACGGGAATTAAGTAAATAATATATGAAATTCGTGAGAATTCCCCACACTTAGAAATGAATATTGCCCTCAATATTCAAAGTACCGCGGTTATGCCGAAACAAAGAATCGTGAAAGGAAATATTACGCCATTATATAGAAAGAAGATTTTTTTTTTTTTTTTTTTTTTTTTTAGAAGATATATATATATATATAAAACCTGGGGCATCACCCCACACTTAGGTGGTAGAAAGAGGTAAGAAGACGTAAATATGGGTGAAACCCATATGGCGTACATCGTTTTTGATTCCCGAGTCGCTAGCTTGACTCGACCCGCATTCATTTGTTCATGGGGAAAGTAACGTGGAAAACCAATCTCGATCGGACTTTCGCTCACAATGTTAATGAACATATGAACATCGGAAAGTTCCACACCGACGAGATATAACCGCGGTATTGTTTAATAGTAGACACTATAAGGGATGATACCGGGTCAAAGATGGTGTCCTCATTCCCGAAAGAGAAAAGGAAAGAGCAACCACACCATCCGTGAAGAATGGAATAAAGACGACATGAGAATGCATGTCCATTCTTCATTGAGAGAGAAGCAAATCACCGCTTTGACATCTTTAAGCTTAAACTTGAAGCTTAGATAGTGATTGGCAAGAAGGTGTCCGGGAGGAGGGTGGGAAACGGTTCTTCAATTAATGATTCTCCAAAAAGGATGTCTCCTCCGGATCAAAGTAAGTGTTATTAATTCCGTTGGAATTGACTCATCACTAAGAAACGATCGACTTCATTCCAAAGTTGTCATCTTCCTCATCGGGGTGAGAGAAGGGATGGAAGAGTCGGGAATAAGATTAGAAGATGATGGATTCTTTTGAGCAATTCATCAATGGGAAGAATGTCTCCCATTGGATCACAAACATCATCATCCAACTCGATGAAATCAAGAGAGTTTGGTTTCATTCACGATTTAACAACTCGATGCGACAAACCGATTCGGAGGTGGGACAAGTGGTGTGCTCTTAGAGCTAGCAGCTTCCACCACTTCCGATGAAGTCTCCGATTCTAGATCATCGTCATCATCAAGAACACTCTTGACATCCCCGGTACGACTTTCAAACCATCTGCTTGAACCGGGGTAATTTTCAAAGCTTTGAGCTCAAGACGCTTTTGGTGAACACTCTTAACCGTGAAATTTGAAAGTGTTGCATTGATTCTTTCAGATTTTTGATCAATTGTGGCAACACTCTTTTGTATAGAGGTTTGGAGTCTTGGTTAATATTTAACGTGAGCTCTTCGTTGTCAACCCGTATGGTCAACTCTTCAAAGAAACACATCAATCGAGCACGACTGCTTTTAAGAAAGCTCTCCCAAGATGAGGGAACTCTAGGATCCGCATCAAGTCTACTACAACAAAGTCAAGCATGAAAGTGAAATTTTCCCACTTTCATCACGACATCCTCGGCTATCCCAAGTGGACGAGTTACAGACGATCCGCTAGCTCGAGTGTCATACGAGTGGATGAAAGTTCAGAAGAGAGTTTCTTCCATACCGAGAGTGGCATGAGGTTAATGCTAGCGCCAAGATCGCCAAGGCGGAGCATTGAAACATCCCCAAGAAATCACACGGATTAAGAACCGGCCGGGGTCTTCAAGCTTTTCCGAAGCTTATTAAGAATGGCACGAGCATTGCTCATTGAGAGGAGTTTTAGCCATCTCGATAGCTTGTCTTTGTTGGTGAGTAAGCCTTTAGCGTGGATGCAAATTTAGGCATTAGAACGAGAGCATCAACGAAGCTTATGTCAAAGTGAAGCTCATTGAAGATTTGGAAAAATTTTCCATCCGCTCTTTGTTTCGTCTTTGAGCTTCTCATCATTCATTCTTGATGGGTAGGAAGTCGACTAGACTTTTGAGCCGGATGGAAGTGTTTTCGGCTCAGATTTTTCTTCGAACTCGGGTTCCGGACTTGAAGCTTGACCATCGAAGGTGGGACGTGTGTGGTACGTGGGCTTGAATAATGCACCTTGTCCGTTGTCTCCTTGGTAACTTGACTAAATGCCACAGGAGGAGGGGCATTGGAGTCGAGGTCCATTGTGCGCCTTACCACTACGAGTGGTGACGGCTTTCAACTCAAAGATTTGGATTGGGAATAGTATTGCGGGAGTCCTCCGAAGATGGCGAAGCTTTGTTCATATTCATGTTCATGAAACCGCTCATCATATTCTTTAACTCATTTGTCTCGCGAGACAGTGTTGTATCAATTTCCTTTTAGCTCACCTCTCATGTTATTGATCCGAGTTTGCATAGAACACATGTTTGACTCGGTCATTTTCATGAAGTCATTTGGCATGGGAGCTTGAGGAGGTTGTTGATAACTTAGATGATTTGGAGCTTGATATGGTTGAGGTTGGTTGAAATTGTTCCGGTTTTGATTGAAATTTGAGAGTTATTGAAATTTTGTCCTTGATTCGAACAAAGCGATTCGATTGCCATGGTTTTGCACGGAGGAAAACCGGTGGTGTCATACCGCTAGGTGCACGGTAGTGAGGATCACTGTGGTCGGTATTGATTGTGGTTTACCAAGCTACGGAGCTTGGTAAAGGAAGCATCGGTTGCTTGACAATCATAATACGCATGTGGACCACTACAAGTTTCACACACCTTGTTTATGGATTTGATTGGTTCCGCTTATGAATTTCGCTTTTGATTTCCTTTACCTCTTTTATCATACAATGGATGATGTCCGTTAGAGCGGTTAACGAGCGGCTAACTCGGAAGAGTTACCGGATGAAGAAGCAGGAGTGTTCGAACATTGACTTTGTTAGAGAAATAGGAACTTTGATTTTGCTCGCAAATCTCAATCACATCTTTAGGTCTACGATTCAAGATATTGCTACCGCGCTGCATTCAAGGAATCTTGATCATTACCGCTCAACCCATTGTAAAAGATATTGACTTGTTGAAGCTCGTGAATTCATGATGGGGCATTTCGAGGAGATCTTTGAATCTCTCCCATGCCTCTCCAAAATTTTCATTGAAATTTTGACGAAATCCGTAAATTTCATTTTTAAGATTAGTCGTCTTTGATGGAGGAAAGAAATAGTTGACAAACTTTTGAACAAGATCCTCCCAAGTTTCGATGGATCGAGGGGTTCTTTTTCCACCAAATTGGTTGTCCCTCAAGAGAGAATGGAAAAGCATCAACTTGATGACTTTCGTGGAACATCCTTGAAATTGATAGTTGAGGTTAACTTGTTAAACCAACGGATGTGTGCACACGGGTCTTCTCGATCGCACCGTGGAATTGATTGTAGACACAAGTTCGATCAAATGTGTCTTCAATTCAAGTGATCGAATTGATAACGGGTAAAACGATGGCATCTCCATAACCCTCGGTGGGTGCTTGGAGCATTTCCGCCATAGTACGCTAAATCGCCATATTGTTGTTTGAAATAGTACGAATCTCGGGTTCGACTATTTGGGCGACATGTCTACGAGAACGCCTTCTTGGAATTTCGCTAGATCACGCAAAGGACTCAATTATCTAGAAGAACGCAAAGCATGCACTAGAGTTAACTCTAAGGACTCTCGAGTTAAGGAGAAATGGAATTATGAAGATATTTCGGATGAGAATGAGAATTATGAAGACGTTTTATAAAAATGGGAAGTAGGAGAATCTTTAGGGTTTTCGGTTCGAAACGTCGATATCACAACAAAATCAATTAACACAAGATCGAGGCAAAACAACAAAGTGAACTTAACCAATAATCCAAGATGAATGGCTTCTTTGAAAAAGGTACACCAATCACAAGGACACAAAGGCAAGTTTTAAATCTTTAGTTCGGGAACTTATTATGGTCGCACCCCAGTTAGGTAGTGCATCGCCTTGGTTTATGTGGTAATCTTTTAAGTTGTTATTATTAAAGAAAACAGCGAATCTTTTAGTATTTTTATTATTTGATACATATATATAAACAAAAGAAAATATTTTTGTGTTTTATACGTTTTGGATGTTTTGGGTTTTGGATTTTTTTTAAAGAAAATATGGATATATATAGATAGATAGATGGATGATATGAACAAATGAGTGAGTATTCAAACAACTAACTGCTAGACGTAAGACAAATAGCTGACTCCCAAGCATGCGCCAAAAATTTGATCTCACAAGAAACCGTCAAGTCTAATCACACAAACCGGTCACTGTGAATGACCAGCCGTAACAGACTTAAAACAATTTCGTACACAAATGCAATGAAGATCCGAGGAGTATAGTGTTTCCGGTCGTTATGTCCCAATGAGTTGTGCAATGGATTATCAAACGTTTAGTGATCGGAAATTTGAACAGAAATGGATTACGAATATGATATTAACTACGGAAAAAGCCAACAAATTAAAAACGGCTTAAATTCAAATTAAAGGAAAGTTAAAAGATAAAATCTATTAAATAAACGCTATCACTATAATTAAAATGATGTTTTGTTTTATGTTTTACAAAGTCGAAATTAAAATCTACGCGACGCATAAATTAAAAAGTGAAACTAAATCAATATTAACCCTAAAAATATGAAAATGATATTTTTACAAACCTAATGATAAAATAAAATATTTAGAAAAAGAAAATTATTTTTATAACTATTAAATTAATTATTATTAATTAAAAACTATTTTTAACTATTTAATAATTACCTAAAATACAAGAAATTAGGAAATAAAGCTAGAAAAATAAAATTATGAAATGGAAAAGTCTAAAATATCAAACTAGAATTTTCAAAACTATTTTTGTATTTTTCGATTATTTTCTATTTTTATGAATTAAAACTATTAAAAACTAATTAAAATATTTAAAATGCAAATTTAACTAAGAAAATATGGAAAAATACTTTTTTGTCTTTTTATATTTATCTAAACTTAATAAAATTGAAAAATTATTTTTTTGAACCTTTTCTTAATTTTTTTGTATTAAATCCTATTTAAAAAGTTCTAAAAAGTGATTTAAATTAAGAAAAATAGCAAACAAGCTTAGAAAAATCTGAAAATTTCAGGAAAAGTCTAAAATAAAATTAGGAATATAAGAAAAATGGAAAAATAGGTGCTAATGTGGATGAATTTGAAACTGCTATGGAAGTGCTTATTGAAATAAGCACTTGATAAGCCAAAAGCTCACCAAAAGCTACCAAACTGATAAAGAAGCTATAATAAGCTAAATGTGACTAAATGCAACTTAAATCAACAAGCTAGAACCTTTGATTCACAGGTTTGATCAGATTTGATGATTGAGCTTTTAAAAGCTAAAACAGTTTCTGGGTAGTGACTTTAGACACTAGCACAAGCTTAAAAATAAGCTCAAAATGAAAACTACTGGTTGGAACTTAGAAAAGACCTGGGTGAGACCAAGTGTACCAAATTTCAGGCCATGGAAAGCTCTATTGAGCCCTGTGCAAGTTGCACAAAGTCTGAGAAAAACTCAGTATCAGCTGACCCATGGAGCAGGGCATTTTGGGCCTGAAAGATGAGCTGTTTTGAACCCTTTATAAAAATTGTAAAAATATGCTAAAATGGTGATAAGCAAGAACACCAAATCAAGTTTCTAAAATGCCAAATCCCACTTGATAAGACCCAAAGATGAATTCAAGAAAATCCTTGTATTTGGCTCAAAAGTTTTCGATTTTTTGACTTTTGAAGAAATTGAGAAGCTTTGACTTTAATGAGTTTTGATCTCAATTTAAAGACTGGTTGAGATGTTATGTGATGAAATGGCATCAAGCAACTTTAATCTATATATTTTAAACACAACACAAATGATTTGATTCTCAAAATCCATCGTGGACAAGTTAAGATGTAATGATGTGGATTTTGACTTTCAGAGAGTGCAGACTCATTTTGTTGACAGAAATGAGTTAAATAGAACTCAACAAGCATGAACCAACAGGACTTGATCAATGAACTAGCCTTTACAACAGTTTTCACAGTTGTACCAAACACACCTTTAGCACACTGATAAGTACTTAAAATGATAAAACAACTGAGCAATCTTGAATTAATGATCAAACTACACTAATGTAACTTAAATAAAACTACTTGAACAGATTTTAACTAGTTTTGATAGTGGAAACAGATTATACTTTTTAACTAAATAACAACTTACAATATGTCCATTAGCCACTATGGCTTGAATCCAAGAACCAATGAACTACTACCCTAAGTATCAACCCACAGGAACTAAATCAACCCATTTGAATTGCTGCATCAACCCCTAACCATTTCCATAGCCATTTGATCACCTGTTTGACTTTAGTTGACCAAGAACCAAAATGGTTTGAAACTGACTATAAGCTTATATAAAGCTATAACCAGCTTCTATAAGCTTATATAAACTTGAAAAGAAGCATTATGAAACTTAAACACAAGACTTTGAGAATAAAAATTTCAACAGTGGACTTTAACAATATGAAATGATCATATAACTGAAATTGGAACTTGAAACTGATTTATATTAATCAAACAACTTAGGATAGTACAATTTAACAAAATTAAACAGTCTTACAACTTAAATAAAACTTTTTAAACTAAAAACGACATTTAACTAAATTTTATAAAACTAAAAACTGCTTCTCTCTTCATCTCTTGCTTTTCTTTTATACCCAATCTTATTCTCTCTCTACTCTGATGAAATCCCACCAATCCTAGCCATTGGATTGCTTAAAAATCATCTCAACCGTTTAAACATATTTTTGGCGCCAAATTCCCTTTTATCCAATTGGGGTTGAGTGAGGGGGGGAAAGGTTCATTTAATGCTCTTGGATGTTAGTTGTGGAGTGGGGAACATGGTGGAGTGGAATGGAGAGGAGGGGGGATGGGATAGCTGAGTTTGCAGAAGGTAGTTGAGAGGATGGACTTTGGCGCCATGGGTTGCTTTTGACCAGATTTGACCAGAGTATTAATACTCCAAGGGGTTCACAATTCAAATTGATAGGGGGTCCAAAATACTAGGCAGGCCAAATGAGGATTAAAGGTTTAATAATTAGAGGGACCAAATGTGTCAATTCTGAAACTCCAAGGACTTAGGCTGCCAATTCAGAAAAGTTATTCCAAGGGACCACAAGTGACAACCTTCAAAAGTATAAGGACCAAAGTTGCCATTTTGCAATTTTCCAAGGGCCATTTCTGCCAATATTGAAACTTGGAGGACCATTTATGCAATTTTCTCAAACTTTTAATATTTTTCACCAAAGGACTAAATTTGACAACTTATGATTTTAAAAGGACCTTTGGTGACTTTACTTTTGAAATTATGTGCTCGTGGACTGCTTTTGACAACTTTTGAAACTGGGGACTAAAGCGCAATTTTGCAAATTTGATATGTTTTTCATCTGATTTTGATATTTTTGTATTTAAAACACATAAAACACTGCTTTGTGATATTTTGATCATTTTGATGTGTTTCTGAGTGTTTTCAGATGATTTTGCAGTTTATTTTGTACAAAAATGATGAGTATTTAGACACTCATCAATACCCATGTCCTAGAGGGGGTCGTTCCGGAATTAGAACCAAGTAGTTTTGTCTCTCAAAATTACGAAGCCCTAGCTATCCTCATGCAAGAGGAAGCAAAGAAAAGACCAAGCCGGAGCCTGCACGCTCGGCTAGACTTTGGCCCGTAGTTTGGGACATCTCCACCGTCGTCGTAAGGAGAAACGGGAGGATAATCGCCGACCCCGGTGTTCAATAGAATCGAAGGAGAGTCGAGGAAGATGATACATCTTACTCACGACTGTGTTGACCGAAAGTGAGGAAGATGAGAAGCGCACGGTGTCCACACTAGACTCGGTAGAGTCGCAGTACAAGATAGACCTGGGAGCGATATTCCCAGTGAAAGCCCCCAAGCACAAATTGAGGACAACCGCGAACGCCAAGGAGAGATGAACTATCTTCTAGTAATTCCTGACAACGAGGATGTTGAAACCGACATTGGAAATCCGAAGAAAAACCGTGACCAAGAAGCAGGAGGATATGTCTCCCATGGCGCCGTCGGAAGGTAGATGCGTTCACTAGACGATCGGTGATTTTTTGAGAACAAAAGAGGCGCATGCCTACTAATGTTAAAACCTATGATGGAGCGGTGACCACGATGATCACCTAAAATTTTCGAATCACCGCAACCATTGAAAATGGCCACAACCTCAGATGGTGCCACATGTTCAATTCCACATTGGTGGAAATCATGAACTCGGTTCAACAAGCTTCCACGAAGCATCAATGGCTTCAAGAGTCGAGGAAGGCATTCCGCCTAAACTTTACTCAACGAAAAAGTGCGCTAAAACCCCATTGAACTCGCTAGAGTCAAACAATGCAGTGGAATCCACAAGCGCTTTCATGGAGCGCTTCAAGGATGAGTGCATGCAAGTCAAAGCATGTCCCAAGTACTCAAAATCTCGTGATTCATGAATGGGATCAAGAACTGTGAACTTATTAAAAGATTGAATGACAGGATTCCCCAATCCTTCGATGAGGTTATGAAACGTACACGGTCCTTCGTGACAAGGAGAAGTCGCTGCAGCGGATAGCAAGAGAAGCTATTCCAACTACCGGTCACAGGAACAACCTGGGAGACAATCCACGATCGGAATAGTAACCGTAACAGAACTATCGCAACTGTGGGAATGGACGCGACAATGACAAATATACCCCGCTACCAAATCGCCAAAGGAAATACTGCAATGTAGGCGCTAACTTCCCGAGACCACCACAAATGCGCACTCCGGAGGATAGGCGTGTCGGCAGTGGATACCGTGATTACCACGCGTAAGGGCCACACTACTAACGAATGTGTCCAATCAGGCCAACTCATTGACAAGATGGTCAAAGAGGAAGATTGGACCATCCGTCAAGAATATCAAGGAAGGGAAGGACAAGCAAAAGAGTGGCAATAAGAAAGAAACGCTAAAGACAAGCCCGACACCATTTACATGATACAATCATGGCGGCGGGTCACAAAGTAGAAGGTAAGCCGTGATTTTTCAAGGGAAAGGAAATCTGCTCCCCACCTTAATCATGAACAACGCAGTGGTGGAACCACTTACTATAGAGATAAGCGCTGGGGTCACGACATCCACCGCATGTATGTTGATGGTGGAGCTTCACGACATCATGTATGAGCACTGCTTCAAGCGATCGCGTCCCGAATACGCAACCGCTAACCCCACCGTAGCAATGTTGATCGGTTTTACAAAGAAGATATGGCCTATGGGACAAATAAGATTACCGTCAAGATTGGAAACGAAGAACACCCGCAACGGCCCGGATGGAATTTTGGTGACTAAATCTCCTCGCCATACAATGGCATCATTGGGAGACCAGAATTTCACTATGCGCGAGCAAAGCCATCAACAAGCGCATGGGATGCTTAAGTTCCGGTGGAAGGTGGTATTGTTACTTTACAACGCCACTGCATCACATAGAGAATGCAACACGATTGCATGCGAGACCGCACCAACCCCAGCACAGAGGACGACCAGAATTCCACATCTGAAAGTAGCGATCCACCTAGAATACCCAGAACAGGAAATAGCCATCGGAGGGTCACTATCAGACAACGGCAAATCAGCTGTGTGTGCGATCCTGCAAAAGAACTTAGACATTTTTGCATGGGAGCCAAAACACATGACTGGGGTACCGCGCTCAATCACAGAACATAACCTGCGAATCCGACAATGTTACTCGCCTATCCGCCAGAAGAAACGCGGCCAGCCCCGTAGCGCGCAAGCGATCCCGCGTATACACAAGTTGGTCGATGCGGGAATTATGCTAAGTCTACTACCACGATCGCTTTCTAACCCAAGAATGGTTAAAAGAGCGACAGTAGTGGCGAATGTGTGTTGACTTTACTGATCTTAACAAAGCGTGCCCACAAGACTGCTATCCATTACCAGAGATAGACTGGAAAATAGAGTCTTTGTGCGGGTATCCATTGAAGTGTTTCCTAGATGCGTACAAAGGGTACCATCAAATTCAGATGGCTAAAGAGGATGAAGAAAAGACGGCCTTCCACACAGGCCAAGGTGTTTACTGTTACACAAATATGCCCTTCGGCTTGAAAAACGCGGGTGCCACCTATCAGCGGTTGGTGGATAACGTTTTCGAAAAACAGGTGGGCCGCAACCTAGAAATCTATGTCGATGATCTAGTCATCAAGAGTCATCATCAAGATGAGCTAATACACGACATCGAGGAGACGCTTAAAACTCTACGAGAGATAAACATGAAGTCAATCCCAAAAGTGCACATTCGGCGCCATCAAGGCATGTTCCTTGGATACTTGATTGAACTCGACGGTATAAAACCATGTCCAGAGCGGTCATCGAACTTCCTTCACCACGCATATCAAGGAAGTCCAATCTCTCAACGGAAAGTTGGCCGCCTAAACAAAGTTCCTATCCAAATTAGCAGAAAAACCGTTACCACTTTTCAAAACACTCAAGAAGTGCATAAAGAAGGGTGATTTTAAGTGGACTACGGAGGCAGAGGAAGCCTTCACTCGCCTTAAACAAAGATCCGCAACACTCCCAACGCCGTCGCACCCGACTGTGGGAAGAACCGATCATGTACTTGTCCGCGAATCGATGGAGCAATCGGCGAAGATTACTAACAGATAGGGATTCAAGCAAACCCCTATCTACTTTGTAAGCAAAGCGCTAAAGAAGACGGAGGTGAACTACATCGCCATGGAAAATTGGTTCTTGCATTGGTGTTTGTCGCTAAACGGCCACGCAGTATTTCCAGCGCATCCGATCGCAGAATCACCGATCAACCAATCAAGCAGATCATCTCTAAACCCGATGCATCGTGCCGACCTGCAGTGGAGTGTATTCTTTGGCGAACACAACATCTCCTACGCACCACGCACGGCAATTAAAGGATGATTCGCGATTTCATAATTGAAAAGCCGATAATCGATGAGGTACCTACACCAAATAAGACGGAACAACATGATCCATGGATCTTGTTTACGATGGATCCTCTTGCATTGATGGTTCAGAGCGTGCCTTATCCTTACAAATCCGTAGGAATGGAATTCACCTATGCATCGCGCTTTGAATTTACAAATGACAAACAACGAGGCATAGTACGAAGCTCTACTTGCTGGACTACGCATTGCAGCTCGAATGGGTGTACATAACCTAGAAGCAAACGTGGATTCCCGGCTAGTAGCCAACCACGTGTTGGGCGAATACGTGGCTAAAGAGGATAATTTCTTAACAACTTCTAATTCCAAATCAAGCTTGCAATAATTTCTTAAAACATGTCTCAAGCAACAAACTTCTATTAAACCAACACGTACATACTTTAAACACAATTATCCTCAAGCAACAAACTTGTATTAAAATAACTAATCAAGTAGACTCTACTTTAAGATAAAATCAGGTATTTTTAACATCCCTTTTAGGCATCCAAACGACATCTATAGTTTTGATTACGTATGTTTATTAGCACACTTGTACCTCTTCAATATTTAAACCTTCTAATATCAATTAATTTATATAAACTCACACATTAGTAAATTAATTTAAGTGTGTCACTTTAATATGTCCCCATAAAAGAAATTGGCTGGTCATTAGAAGACATGTAATAAAAAATTGCACGTAACAAATTTATTTATATTTTCTAGCCCATCTTGTTGTTTAATTACCTAAACTTTCTTAATCATATTATTATGACATTCCTTAAGAGAAAATAATAACACATTTGATAAACATTTATTTATTTGTAAAGGGTATCAACGTGTCCAAAATGACTAATTGTAGTAAGATATATTTAATTTATATATAGGGTTATAATAACATTGTTAGGTTAAAGAAAGTGATGGAAACTCCACATGCCTCAAGCACATGAAGCCACAAAACCTTTGTATGATGAAATGACTTATTTTTTATCGTTTTGAATATTGTTACCTATAAGACGACAAGTTTAATTATTATTAAGTCACGTCGAAAGGGTAAATGTGTTATCTATATATCTACGACCAAAAAAATAGTTAAATATGCATGGTTCATTGTACTTGTATAAGTTGAGTTGACTTGTTATTAGTAGATGGATTAGTGTCCTAAAGCACTATGATTTAGATCGTAATCCATCTAGATATATGAGTTGTATGAGGATTAAGGAGAAAAATATTATAATATTATTTTTACGTGTAGCAAACGAATTGCGTATTTTGCAGCTCTTTTTGTAATTACCATGTTATAGGATCCGAAACCAAGGAAGGAAGTATTTTCGTTAATTAACTATAACATAAGCATGGGCAGACTCACTTGGGATCAAGCCGGGTGTGACACAATCCCATCCGTTTGCAAGTAACAAAGTGTAAAAGTTTTCTGAAAAGTATCTTTTTAATTACATGCAACTCTGATAATATTTTGTGCTACTTTCTTTTTTATGATGTTAACTTTAGTTTAGGTAAAGAAAATCTTTATAGTGCAACTTTAGAACGTACATATAATAAAAGAGTTTTTGCAATTTCTTTTCAGAAATCCTATACGTCCGTCTCTGGTATATAATATCAACGCGCATGCATGCATGAAGCGTATAGTATAACCTGTCATGGCTTGTATATGGTGAATGTTAAAGAGTGTAAGAGTTGGGTCATTATAGCTTCACCATGCACGCTCTCTTTTAGCGTCTTGTTGGTTTTATTAGACAAGGTGTATAGACATCCGAGCCATCTTATGGTTTTCAGTGGCGTCGTGCCATTACCAAAAATAAAACCCTTAAACACAGTGCAATAGCACCGATTGCACTTCCCTAAAGACGGAAATGTTAGTGTATAACCTATCATGACTCCTATATCTTATGAAAGATCAAAGTGTTTAAAAGTTGACTCGCCCAACTTTCATATCATTTCAAAAATGATGACGTATAGTCTATATTCGGGTCACGCGCCCGACTAAAGTCCGATACTAACAAGCCCACCACGAACTGGGCTAAGCCGATAAGTGTTTGGGCCCACGAAGGCCAAATCCGAAAGTTATTTATGGAATACGATATCCGATATCTTCGATCTTTAGAGATAATCACCAACAAGGATTGGGGAACACGGAACCAACCGTGTGTATATAAAGGAATCTTATCCTCGTTAAAGGTACGATCTAAAACCCTAACTCTCCTTTAACCCTAAACCGATTACTTACTCTCATTGAGGATAATCGGGAAACAATCCCACGATAAGCCTAACGGTGTTTTCGTTACTTAGTGCGCAGTCTCAAGAATCAAGACTCAATTGGTACGAGAGCCGAGCCCGAACAAGGAACGCCCAACTTTGTATCAACAAGTGGCGCCATCCGTGGGACCAATAACTAAGAACTAAGAACTAGAATGACAAGCACGAAACCGCCGATCGCAAATGACCTTACAGAAAGAAGTTGCACATCGGATCGCCTTCCAAGTAGCACCATTGGGACAACCAAAGGTCGCTAAAAATCAAGGGTTAGGCCTGCACCTAGTTTTCCTACAAGGAACAACGCCGGGGACAACCTGTGCGACTACCACCACCACCAAGCAGAGATCCATGCGCACTGCTTTTGCTACTCCCTTCAATCAAGATAGAAACCGACCCCTCAAGGCAAGGCACCAAGATGCACTCCTCCGATGTAAACAAGGCACCAAATGCTACTCCCTTCAAGAGAGAAGCGCACACCTCACCGGAAGGAGTCGCACCGAACTCGCACCGGAGATTTCAGATCTCAAAATTACGAAACCTTGGCAACCCTCATGCAAGAGGAAGCAAAAAGAGGTCGAGTCGAAGCCTCGCATGCTCGACTCAATTTCGACTGAATATGAAACGCCCCGCCGCTACCGCCGAAGGAGAAGCGCGGAAGGATAGCCGCCGACCCCTGTTTAATGTAATGGGAGGAGAGTTGAGGATGATGAGGTATCTAACTCGCAAGATCCGGAAGGAAGCGAGGAAGATGAACGCGCATCAATGTCCACGCCAGCTTGGTAGTCAAGAGTTCAGATGACTGGGCGACGACACTCCCAAGTGAAAGTCCTTCAGTGCGATTCGAGGACAATGGCGCAAACGCCGAAAAAGGGAAAGATTATCCTCCGTAACTCCTGACAACGAGGATAGCGAACCGACACCGGAAATCCGTAAACAAATATCTTAACCAGAGGATGAAGACATATCTCCCATGGCGCCGTCAAAAGTGGATGCGCTCACCGGCGATCGCTGATTTCTCGAGAACAAAAGGAGGCGATGCCCGCCAACATAAAACCTATGACGGAACAGTGATCCCGATGATCACCTAAAATTTTCGAATCACCGCCATAATTGAAAATTGGTCACACCCGATGGTGCCACATGTTCAATTCTACACTAGTAGGAAATGCGCGAATCGGTTCAAGAAGCTTCCACGCAGAAGCATCAATGGTTTTGAAGAGTTGAGAAAGGCGCCCGCCTAAACTTTACTCAACGGAAGAAGTGTGCTAAGAACCCCGCTGAACTCGCCAGGTCAAACAACGCCATGGGAATCTACAAGCGCTTATATGGAGCGCTCAAAGACTAATGCATACAAGTTAAAGCATGTCCCGGCGCTAAAAATCTCGTGGTTCATGAATGGGGTCAATAACCCGTAACTCATCAAAAGGTTGAATGACAAGATTCCCCAATCCTTTGATGAACTCATGAAACGCACACGGTCCTTCGTCTAAGAGAGGCCGCGGCGGATAGCAAGAAAAGCTACTCGAACTACCGGTCACAGAACAACCGGGAGACAATCCACCGACCGAGTAGTAACCGTAACAGAGTTATCGCAGCCTGGGGGAGCAAGGGACAACGACAAGTATACCTCACGACAAAGACTCCAAAGGAGATACTGCAACGGAAGGCGCGACTTCCCAAGACCTCCACCCATGCGCACCCTGCAGGATCGACGCGCAGGAGGCGGGTATTGCGACTATCACGACGTAAGGGCCACACTACTAATGAATGTGTCCAATTGCGCCACCATCGACAAACTAGTCAAGGAAGGTAGATCGACCATTTGGTCAAGAACATCAAAGAAGGAAAGATAGACAAAAGACGGGAATAAGAAGGAAGGACCCAAAGATAAAGTCGACACCATTTACATGATACAACCATGGCAACGAACAACCGTGCGTAAGGTCACCGTAAGTTTTCCCACGGAAGTACAATCACTTTCCTACCTTAACTACGATAACGCAGGTAGAGCCGCCATCATCGAAATTAATGCGGGGTCACGACATCCACCGCATGTATGTTGATGGTGGAGCGTCCGCAGATATAATGTACGAACATCGCTTCAAGCGATCGCGCCGGAGATACGCAGTCAATCGAGCCCGGTCACAACAAATACCGATCGGCTTCACAGCGAAAGATATGGCCCATGGGCAATTACGACTACTAGTCGAGTGGGTAATAACTACCACTACACAACACTGGATGAATTTTATGGTGATCAAATCCTCTCCATACAATGGCATTATCTGACCACTGTGGATATCACCATGCGCAGACCATCTACAAAGACACGGATGCTTAAATTCCATGTGGAAGGAGGTATTGTTACCCTCTACAACGCCGCTGCACCACCTAAAAAATGTAACACGGTCACATGCAAAACCGTACCCATTACAAAACAGTGCGCGACCTAAATTCCAAACCTGAAGGAATTCATCCCGAATACCCTGAACAGGAAGTATCGATAGGAGGATCACTGTCAGACAGCGGTAAAGCAGCTGTGTGTACACTCTTGCAAAAGAACATGGATATCTTTGCATGGGAACCAAAGCACATGACCGGGTACCACGCCAATCACGTAACACAAGCCGCAACCGACAAGGATACGCACCGATCCGCCGTAAGAAGCGCGCCAAGCTCCGTAGCGCGCGCAAGCAATCCCGGCAGAGGTACACAAGCTAGTAGATGCAGGAATCATGCGAGAAGTCTACTACCACGATCGGCTTTCTAACCCAAGAATGGTCAAGAAGAGCGACGGTAGTCGGCGAATGTGCGTGGACTTCACATACCTCAATAAGGCATGTCCACAAGATCGCTACCCACTACCGGAGATAGACCGAAGGTAGAATCTTGTGTGGATACCCACTAAAGTACTTTCTTGATGCATACAAAGGATACCATCAAATCCAGATGGCTAAGGAGGACGAGGAAAAACGGCCTTTCACACAAGCCAAGGCGCTCATCGCTACACCAAAATGCCCTTTGGCTTGAAGAATGCAGCGCCACCTATCAACGGTTAGTAGATAATGCTCAAAAAACAGTTGGCCACAACCTAGAGGTTTACGCCGATGACCCGTAATAAAAGCCATATCAAGAGGAATTGTGCGCGACATCGAGGAAACATTCAGACACTCAAAGAGATCAACATGAAGTTAAATCCTAAAAATGCACCTTTGGCGCCATGTAAGGCATGTTCCTTGATACCGATAGAAATCGATGGTATAAAGCCATGCCCTTAAAAACTAGGGTCGCCATCGAACTTCCTTCACCGCGCACATGAAGGAAGTCCAATCTCTCAATGGGAAGTTAGCCGGCCTAAACAGATTTTTGTCTAAGTCAGCAGACAAGTCATTACCCCTTTTCAAAACACTCAAGAATTGTATAAATAAGGGAGATTTTCGCTAGACTATGGAGGCAGAAGACGCCTTTACACAGCTCAAACAACACTTGGCAGAGCTTCCCACGCTAGTTGCACCTCGACCAGGGGAAGAACTGATTATGTACTTATCACGACCTGTGGAGCAAGCAGCAAGGCAGTGTTATCGACGGACAGGACTCAAAGGCAAACACTGCCTATTTTGTAAGCAAAGCGCCAAGAAGACGGAGATGAATTATAGCGAATGGAAAAGTTGGTCCCGCATTAGTATTCGCCGCTAAACGGTCGCGCAGTACTTCCAAGCGCACCCGATAGCAAAGAATCACGCACCAACCAATCAAGCAAATCATTTCCAAACCCGACGATCGTGACGACTACAAAAGTGGAGTGTGTTGCTCGGTGAGCACAACATCTCCTATGCACCACGACCGCAAAGAAAAGGGCGATACTAGCGATTTCATCATTGAAAACCGAGACATCGATGATGCACCGCACTAAGCAAGAAGGAACTACAAGATCCATGGATCTTGTTTACGGATGGATCTTCATGCATTGATGGGTCAGAGCAGCCTCATTCTCACAAATGCGGAAGGAATGGAATTCACTTACGCACCGCGCTTTGAATTCACAAAGAACAAACAATGAGGCGAGTATGAAGCCCTAATCACGGACCACGATAGCACTCGAATGGGTGTACGAACTTGAAGCAAATGTAGACTCCGGCTAGTAGCCAACCACGTGTTGGGCGAGTATGTAGCCAAAGAGGAAAACATGATTCAGTATCTCGACAAGACCAAGGCACTAATCCAAGGCTTCGACAGGGTTTACTATCAAGCAAGTTCCTAGAGGGAAAATCGAAAGGCCGATGCACTAAGCAAGATTGCATCGACAAGCTTTGCACACCTATCAAAACAAGTGCCGGTGGAAACGTTAAAAAACAAATCCATCTCATAGATGGAAATATCCACAGTAATAGAGGAAGACGGACCTACGTGGATGACACCGATAGTGGAATTCATAAGCAAGGAGTATTACCCCAAGAGCAAAAGGAAGTTCAAGGATACGCGACAAAGACGTAGGTTTGAACTTCGGACAACATACTATATCGACGCCCTTCCTACAACCATGGTCTACCGTGTTGGCCCCTACAAGCAAATTATGTATCGCGGAAATCCACGAAGGTTCATGCAAGATGCATTCAGACCACGGTCCGTGGTGGCGCGCGCTTAAGGTCGTGGATACTATTGGCCCACTCATGCACCGCGATGCGCGGACTTAATAAGAAAGTGCAACGACCGCCAAGTTCACGCATCTGCTCCACGCCAACCACAACAGAGCTAACACCAATTACGGCACCATGGCCATTCTACAAGTGGGCATCGACATCGCAGTCCTTTCCCTGCTGCAGCAGGAGGATTAAAGTTCCTCATAGTCGCCATAGACTACTTCACCAAGTGGATCAAGCAAAGGCGTGGTAACAATCACCGCAACCGTGTAAAACGCTTTGTATGGGAAAATATTGTATGCCGCTTCGGCCGCCTGGGAAATCATCTCGCATAACGGAAACAATTTCGCGACAACCCTTCAAGGAATGGTGCGAGAAGTTAAAATCACACAAGACTTGCTCGCTTAAACACCCACAAACCAACGGCTTGGTAGAGCGTGCAATCGGAGCTCGGTGAAGGCATTAAGGCACGCCTAGACACGCACAAAGGAAGGTGGGTGGAAGAACTATCGATGTTCTCGGGCGCGATCGCACTTCAATCAAAACGAGCACATGGGACACCCCTTTTCTAGTCTATGGATCGAGGTCGTCATACCACCAAATTGATGCCAACTATTCGCATCGCGAAATCAATGTGGCTACCAATGACGACGAGCGGCGATCGACTTAGACCCGCTGAAGAAAGGCGCGAACGCTGCAGCCTATACGCGAGGCAAGATCAAAGTCAAAGATGAAGGGATACTATGATGCTAAAGTACGAAGTGTTTCATTCTGACAAGGTGATTTCGCCATCACGCGCTAATGATGCAAGCCACGCAGAAGACACGGCAAACTGGACCAAAGGGAAGGACCCTATGAGGTCACCAAGCATTAGGAACAAAGCGCATAAGCTACGAGACATGGATGGTCACGAGTTACCACGCACATGGAACATCCGCAACCTTAAAAGGTGTTACCTATAGGAATGGCTACGCCCAACAAGACGGACACTCCAAAGACTTTAGTGAAGTGCCCAATAAATACCCGTGTATTTTTTTTATTTTTTTTACTTAGGCATATGTCTTATTTATTTTCTTTCATAAAAACTTGCAAGTATTAATAAAACGTCGCGGTTTCTAGCTAACTCCGCGACATATTTCAATTTGTTGTTTCCATATACTGTATGTTTTTAACATTTTTTGATCTTTTGCCTACATGGCGTGCATGCACCTAATAAACCCACGATGGTAAAAGGATGAGTTAACCTACAAAACAACTCGTTGATTAAGAGGGTTGCAAACCCGTCAACATTGGATCATGTATCCTTATTAAACACCTTGTTCTCAAGACGTTGGAATAAGTTCTGTACGCATCCCATGACGGGTGCGCAACAAAGCATATGGTGCACGTTTAACAAAATGAGGAATCAACATACTTGATTCTTTAAGATGATATTTACAAGACGTCGCATATCACATCATACACGATTATGACAAACTTACTTAGAAATTACGCTTTAAGTTTACTATGATCTTCATACATGACTATGAATTTCTTGTATTATTCGCGCTATGCATACATTGGATTTTGAGACAATGAACACGCCTTTACGCAAAGACAAATGTATAAGTATGCACATTACAAGTCGCAATAATATTAACACACACTTCACAAAAGGAGATTTCTATTAATAACTAAGTTATTACAAAGGATGTTCATAAAACATAAGATCCTATCTATATACTCTTAGACCGCCCAAGTGATGAAGTTCCCACGCGGCTTGCAAAGCATCTCCAATCTCGCTTAGCCTCTTCAACAAGTCCGAGTCTTGGCGAGACACAGTGGCAACACTCACTGGCACCCCGTCAGACCTTGGAAGATGAGCTGCACCAACCCCACACAAAATCGCTTTACCTTTAATACCTTCCTTTTTAGCAAGTCTGGATGCATGCGCTTCCAACACTTCCTTCAATGACATTTCTTTCTATAAAGCAAAAGGATTTAGAATGTCCCTAGGGCGAGCAAAAACAGGCACTTGAAGCTGAGAGACATCAGGCTTCAAAAAATAGTCCGCCACGCTCGATTCTCAATAAGATGGCGCTAAGGTCAACCCTTCCATAATAACAGCTTATGGATAATCTTGGTCGCGCCCATTTCAAAGAATCATGGGCGACTCTAAGATCTTCATCCTATTCATAGCAAAGAACCAAGTTATCATAGGATCAAGATCATAACCATGTACCTTTTCAAGCAGTACCTTCAAGAAGTCGCCTTCTTGCGCGCACCTATAGCCTCCGACTTCCCTCTTGCCAAGGACATTGGACCACCCCACCAAATGCATCCACTACCTCCTTGACTCCAAGGTGGTAAGAGCAAGAAGGCGCAGCTATGGTCGATAAGCCACCAAGGCCAAAGAATGATGACATCACCGAGGATATAATTCCTCATCATACTCCAAACTGAGCTTACGCAGCTTCATCTCTTGTGCTTCTAGAGCACTGCTCACAGTGGCACCAAAATCTTCCAACCGCGGTCAACGATCCTTGCCCTTGTCCGATATTTTATTGCCCAGACACGAAGCCTTGTACCGATGACTCGCGCTCTTGGTTTATTTGGCCCATTAGCGCCATTTTCTCCTCGCCTATTTTCCGAGCATACACACTCAAGCCTTCGCCTCAACCTTGGCACTAGCTAGTCGCTACCAAACGACGCAATTTTTGATCATTCTCGCTACTGGCCGCCTTCCCAAAGAATCTTAGCCTTTAGTCTCTCCACTAATAAGGCCTGATGCGCAGCAGCCACCATCAATTCCTCAACAAGTTGGTCCATAGGTGCATCTCCAGCCACCACATGCTCGGCGTTTTGACTGATAGGCTGGGAGGACTCTGAACACACAGGACTATCTTTGGGGGTCGACTCAACAACGTGCTCGCACCGCACATACACAAATGGATTAGCAATTGTTTCATAATATCGAAGAAATGCGACACGACTTTTGCAATTAATACCATCGTCGAGTAGCAGATCAACGGATGGAGTAGTGATGCGACATCGCTGACGACTCCACGGTAAGAACAACGGACGCTTTTCCTGAGGGCCCGCGCCGTCACCACCAGCGCCTTTGCGCTTCAAGATAGCGCCTTCTTCCTCCTCCTCTTCTTCTTCTGCGCCTCTGGCCACATTCATTTGCGGAGGTGGAGAAGGAGCCCTGGGATTCGGAACACTTTGGAGAGGGATCGCCTCCAGCGCAACTAATGAACTGGTCCCATCATCTCCCACATTCATTTCCAGAGTGCGCCCTTTAGTGGCCTCTAGAATCGGTTCTTCTCCTTCCTCGTATGCCGACCCCATCGCCAACTGGCGTGGCCTTCGCCACCGCACAACTGTGAAAAGATCCATCTCTGCGCAACAGAAGCCAACAAATAAAGAGGTTACATAATGTGCAAAAGGAAAAGAAAGCTCTTACATTAACTACAAAAAGGGATGCGCAAGGACGAGCACCCACCCTGGCCATTAGCACCTAAGAAGATTGGTATATCATCCGGCATACCAAAGTAGTTACGACTAATGCCCATATGAACCAAAAATTCCTCAGGATAGGAACTAATGGGTATGCGGTTGGCGTTTATCAGTTCCGCATCCTCCCCACTATATAGTCCAGGAAGGGGGCGCTCATCCTTCGGCAATGAACCCTGAGTGTAGAAGTTATAACGCCATGGGAAACACGAGTCATCTACCTAGAAAAAGGACTCCCTCAAATTTCTAAGCGCGTCTAGTTTTTTAGTATAACACTGAAGCCTACCAGCGCGCTTAGCAAAGGATACCCACCAGTGTGACCACGTCGTGTGATAAAACGCGGAGAATAGATGGATCGTGGGGTTAATCGCCAGTAGACGGCAGTTAACCTCAAAATTGGTGATTTTAGCCGCACCGATACAATGCAGCTGGGATAGGTGCAGACTGTAATAGTATAAGACGTCGCACAGAAATAGGATAGGGCACACGCTGATTCACGAATTTGAAAAACGCGTATACCCCTACTTTCCTACGGGAAGTTCACAATCGATGCTCGCGCATTCGGACAACCGGATGCACGCTGCGGAATAGTAATCCGAGGTGAACTCTAGAAGTTCGCCCCTGTTATTTCGGATGTGAAGTCGATAACACCTTCACCATTTTATTGTTTTTATACGCACGCACGCCGTTACCGTGGAGTATTCTGGTTTTCTTGCCGGAAAAGTTTGAAGCTTTGTTAATGGCGGAAATGTTTTACAAAGGGTAATCACCGTAAAAGGTGAAGGTGTTTATATAAGTTCTCTAATCCACGCGATGAACGACACGTGGATTCCACTATCTTCAATATGTGGTTAGGATCACTTGATGTGACGCGTGGCGCTATTTCCCGATTTACGAGGCGCCCATTTTAAAATACTATGTCTAGATACAATGTATATCTTTCAAAGCGGAACCTTTTTGGCTTCTTTGCTACGCTCGTAGTTTTTCATTGATCAGTAGTTATTATTCTAGCATCCGCAGCCGCCATCGCGATACTAGACCTGGGGGGACATGATGATGTATAGTCAATATATTCGGGTCACGCGCCCGACTAAAGTCCGATACTAACAAGCCCAAGACGAACCGGGCTAAGCCGATAGTGTTTGGGCCCACGAAGGCCCAATCCGAAGTTATTTATGGAATACGATATCGATATCTTCTAATCTTTAGAGATAATCATTCCCAACCGACTTAGGCGGATACGCCAAGGTCGGGGAACACGGAACCAACAAGGATTCCGTGTATATAAAGGAATCCTATCCTCGTTAAAGGTACGATCTAAAACCCTAACTCTCCTTTAACCCTAAACCGACATTTACTCACGCCGGAGGATAATCGTGGGAAACAATCCCACGATAAGCCTAACGGTGTTTTCTGATACTTAGTGCGCAGGTCTCAAGAATAAAGATTCAATTGGTATAAGAGCCGAAGCCCCGAACAAGGAACGCCCAACTTTTGTATCAACAAAAAGTTATGATAACCTCTGTCATAAGATAAGGCTTATTAAGAGCAGAACGTGAAATGGGTACCACAAATATGCTTGGTGTGCATCAATCAGGTTTAAGCACACATTTTTCCTTTAAAGTCAATATTATTCAATGTTTGCTTTAATACAAGTAACGCCTAACTTGTATACCCATTTTTTAACTTCCAAATGTCATAAAGAATATTAACTTTCTTTGTGCACACGTTATTGTTTGAAACAAGTACGTAATCATGTTGCGAATAAAGCTATTGTTACAAATCAAACTGAGAACTAAACCATTTTTGATACCTTTTATTTGAACATGCGACCCCTACAAATCAAACAACTACACATACATTATGTCTTACTCTGTATTTATTATCGTACTCGGGCTATTAAGAAAACCACACGTAGCAGCCCGCCACAAGTCTATAACGTATGATTGTAGCATATATGACAATGACGATGTTAACTCGTCCTCGTGGTCGTGAGAGGATGTAATCGAATTGAAGTCTTGTATGATGATGATATATACTTATGATTGATTTTTTCTTTCCATTACGAAACTAATGTTTTTTATAAATACGTTTTGTGGACTAATGAAGCGAAACTATATAGGGGGTAGCGTGAATAAAAAACACAATACAAATATATATTTTATCAACGATACACAATTCAGTTGAACATGTCTTGTGAATGCTCAAACGGGTTATTTTTAGCGAATTTCTGATTGTTGAACTATTGAACTAATTTGCATTGTCACTATTATGACTTATTGGCATAATAGTATCACAGAATTAATTACCAAATGAAATAAACATAGAAAAATTCAATATGATGACTAATTTGCATTTTTGCTCTTTTTCTCCACATAAATGAGTTAATGATGATAGAAACATAATTCATGAAAATTAGCTACATGATTCATTTTAAGATGCATTTCTTCTTACAAACCTTTACATAATTCTTTATTTACATAACGTAATTAAATAAAATTTATCAATCACAAAATACATCATTAAATATCATTCACAAAATAGATAATTTGAATATGATATAGCTATAGCATGACAGAAGCACGACACATAGTGCTCATCATATTGTTAAATTATTTATGGCGGAAAAACCCTAAAATCTCAAACGCGTGAAATGGCAATTTTGCCCTCAAACTAAAAAATTTTGCAAACTCGAAAACACGTCAACATCGCTTAACAAGTTATATCATCAATAATATACACACATTATGAAAATAATTAACTTTATGTTATGAATTAAATGTACACAAATAAATAAGTCCTAAGGTACCAAATAACTCTACAACATGTACACAATTCACCTAGACTACAAAGGAGACTACATACATAATGAAAAGATAAGATTGGAAAGTCAAATAATTGGTCCCCCTTGATGGCCGGATTTTTTGGGCTTCCCCCTTAATCACTATATCAATTTCATTAAACCATATTTACACATTTCCTTTTCATTCAAAACACAAAGAAAACCCTAGATCTAAAATGACGGCACAAGAGTATTTTTCCTGTGATCTCTACACTCCTAGGAAGCCAAGAAAATTGCCAATTGAATTTTGAAGGCATGATCTAATTATTGTCGAATTTAGTTCATACGCAAGGTAAAATTCATCATAATTGTACAACCCTCCATAAATTCATTTTCCATTTTTCATGAGTTCCTTACATCATATATGATCTGTGAAAATTGGTTACAAGGTGTTTGGAGTCTCGTTTCTGCTCTTTGGAATTTTGGAGTCGTTTTATCCTAACCGAGAGGAATGATTTCATCAAGCATGTTCTAAACGTTCTAAAATTTATATGGTATTTTTCTTATCTTATATTCATCCTATAAGTTCCAAATAAAATAATAAAAATGAACCATACATGGTATACGAATTATTGGAGAATTAAACCCTAAAACGTGTTAAAACCCTAAATAATTAGAAACGAATTTTCTGGGCATGAAGACTATTTTTCTTGGACTCTATATAATGTTTATTAACTCTGAAAATGGTGGTTCGAATATTTGAAGCTTTGATCATGTTATATGAATTTATCCTAATCGCTATCTATAAAAAGTGGAAAATAAAATAAGGAAATCCTAAGGATCGACTAGGGTTAGGGTTTAATTATACAAATCTGGTCATTATTTATGTTTTAAGGTTGTGTAATGATTAGTGCAATGATTGGATAATGAGCTAGGGTTTAGTTGTTTTTGTATAAAACCGATTTGTATAAATTAAGGTAAAGGGCTTGTTTTGAAATTATTAAAACTCATGAGTATTTTTGTAATGTGTCATAATCTGGGACTAATCAGGTAAAAATATAAAGTGAAGGCCTTATGTGTAAATTTTGTATTTAAAAGGTTTAAAGAGTAATTTTGTATAATTATGAAACCGATTTAAAAATAATTAAAGTAGAGGGACTAAAAATGTAAATTCTGGAAACTTGAAGTCATTTTGAGTAAATAATGATATTAAGAGTGTTTTGGGTAACTTTGAGTATTTATGGGTCTATTGTGTAATTATTATGGAATTATGATTTAATATATAAGTTTTGTAAACTTAAGGGGCTAAATGTGTAAATTCTGAAAACCGAGGGGCTGAATGATACAATATGAATATTCTGAGGTTACATTCTGAAAATTTGTAAAATAATATGCTTGTTTGGTAAATATGGATATTAGAAGGATTAAATCATGAATTATGTAAATATAAGGTTTGTTTTGTAAATATTGTAACTAGAGGGGTATAAACTGTAAAATTTCGAAACTAAAGGGATTATGATGTCATTCTGAATAATATGTGTATTAGATTAGTAACTTGAAATATTTTCATGCTATACCTTTGAAATTAATGAAATTACAATTGAACCCTAAACTATGAACTTGTCATAATAAACCCCGGACTTTTGTAACTTGATAAAATGTACTTAAATTCCAAAATAACTCGATATAAAGACTTAACCTAATTTGTAACATTAAAGACTTGTTAATTCGAAACCCGATATTTTGGAAACCGCTAAATATGGAAAGTTACTAAACCGAAAGCCGACTAAAATAAGTAATCAATTAAATAAGTTTTAATAAAACCACCATGAATTTGTAGATTCACTGGAGATGGAGTTTGCTTCCGACCTTGGTATTTTGTTGTGTTTCGTTTATGTATAAGGTATGATATTCGACCTTACCTCTTAAGGTTTCTCATGATTCGTGTTCATCTTTTGATTCTAGCTTTGACCGTTATGCTTTTACTCGAGCCTTCTTATTAGGGCTTCCTATAACCTTGCTATGTTTCCTTTGATTGAATCTCCTATGTGAACTGCTTAATGTGAACCACCGATATGAACCTTCCGATTATGAACTTTGATATGCACCTTTGATAATGAACCTATGATATGAATCTTTGATATGAAACTTCGATATGAACTTTGATATGAACTCGATATGAACTTTGATATGAACCCTTATGATATGATATGATTATGCTTTGACCCTTCGCTTGATACCCGAGCCAAAATTTGTTTCCTAGTCGAAGGTAACTCGACCGTGTCATTGATGCACCAATGGCATGACTTTAGTGTGGTTGAGTGATGTTCCACACCGTCCCCATTTTGATTTGATTATGAGCTCACTATATGTATATGATTTGGCCATTATTTGTTTTGGGGCGATGGATGCATCCTAGATTTGTATTGTATTGTATTGATATCGACATATTGGTTTGGTGATGTGGTTTGTGTGCAATACACCCCTCACATTTTGGGAGCTAGCTACTCCATTGGTTACCGAGGTCTCCTCCTATTGGTTTGGTATTCCGAGGTCACCCTCCGAATACAATGGCTACTATTGGTTACTTGGTCATATTGCCACTATTGATATGGTTTGTTTTGTTGGCTCGGGTAGATTTGATAACCCTTACACTTTTGATATACCTATATTGTACCTTCTACATTCCCCAATGCACCATATTCGTGTACCCTTATATGACGCCTCTACTACCAAGATATATATATTCCATTGCTTGATCCGTCACACTCTTATTCCGTTAATTCCGATTATCGCTCCATTCACGCATCGGGTTATTATATGTTTATTGGATTTGATTATGATATTCGTGCTTTATATGACTACCGATTACTCGTATGATATGTATGTATGCGATATAAGATTTACCGTTGTCATCCGATGATATGCTATCTTATCGTTATGTGATCCTTTGATTTATCCGTAACCGTGCTTGTGTGAAATCGATTGTTGATCGGTTTACCTTTTATACCTCGCTCGATTAATCTCGTAGACTATGACTATCTCGTGGTATCCTCATCCGCTTGTTCTTGCCCCGCTATGTTTGCATTTGCTTATGCTACGCTTTGATTGGGTGAATGGTTCAATTTGTGACGCCCTGGATTGTTAATTCGCTTAGTTGCTCGTATGTCCGTAATGCATTTAATTAGAGTGTCCATACCGTATTCCCACTCATTACGTGCGATCGCCATGTTTTGACCGCCGTTATGATATCGGTTATGTTTTCTATTAAGAGTTTTGACCTGTGAATTGCCATGCTCATCGATTAATTAATTGCTTCCGCTTTCGTAGATATCCGTCATCGGTATGTATTTTGATTTCGAATTGATTGTATGACATATACGCTGTGTGGATGCTATGCCCGCTATGTTTACTTATGTTTCAGCTTGTATGTCCGGTTTGTATGTGTTGGCTTATATGTCATCGATGCTTTGTTTCGCTTCGCCTCCTTGTTATCTATTCGCTTTGGATATTTGTATAATTGTGTTCGCAGATCCTCTTGACTCATTACTCTCATTTCACGCGACTTTGTTATCCGCTTCCTTTGTTTCATTTCGCATTTCGATTTTATTTAGCTTTCGCTTTGTTATATCCGCTCACCTGGCTTTTTAAGCTCACCGCATTTCTTTTCCTGCGGCAGTGTTAGGTTGAAGATGGGCTTTGATGGGTAATGAGAGTTGGATTATTTGAGTGGACCAACCCTAGATACCTTATTATTTGGATTTATTTTGTTGGGCTATTGTTGGAGATTTCATTTTATTTTAGACATATTGGATTTTGTATTTTCCTTGTAAGTCATTCGCCTATATGACTTGGTAATTTATTCTTTAAGGCTTTCGCTTGTAAAATTTTATTTGTATGTTCGATATGACACCGAATGTGATACTTCTACCCTTGTCGGGTTGGGGTGTTACAATTATGGTATCGAGCCGTGTTTCGCCTTGTTGACCTTAGGATTGACCCGTGAGGACTGGGTAGACACTAGGCTTCCGCCTGCTCGATCTTCTCCGATTATTCGATTGTCGCTCGATTTGATTTAGATATTCGCTTATCTTCACCGTTGGCCTCCTTCTCTTTGCATTTGATTTTGTTTATTTTGTTTTCGCACATCCGCTTGTCGATCGTTAGATGGAGACTACCCGTGGAGCCGAAGACGATGGTGCCGAACTCGCGCTGTCGCAATGCCTCGAAATGGAGAGGTTCGTGAAGCGTAAGTCGAACCGACCGCCGTCGTCTTGGAGACATCGTGATGTGTTGGAGGAAGTCGGACGGATCAACCAAAGACGCAAAGGACGGAGACGAGATTCAACCGTGGTCGAGAAGGTTCATCTACTTCATATGATCCGGGCGCGACTTGTGTTACTCGATTCGCTTGTCACGCGCTTTAAGGCGGTTTGATATCTTGCTACGTGATTTTGATCGGCATTACTTTTCTTGATTTGTTCGAACTCGGTTTGAATCGTGAAGTTTTATCATTTAGCATTTTGGTGATATCTTAACTTTTCTTTTGGACCGTCAAGAATGAGTCACGAGGAACCGCTTGTGCAAGTTGGTGGCCTTCTTTCATTGTGATATGGTAAGTTGATTTGATGTGATATATGCTATATATTGTGATCCGTCCGCTTTGGTATGTTACTTGGTATCCGATATGATATGTTTTGTCGTGATATTGGTTATGTGATTTGTCATGACCCGATGTAATATGATGACGATAAGGGCTTGTTATGCGATGCAAGTATTATGACGCCCGATCAACGCGATAATACCGAGATCATATAATTTGAACTTATCGAAATCATACGACGTGTTGGGAAATGCCCGGGTTGGTACGTGAATGGAATAAGGCTTATATCCGTTATTTGACACCTCATGTTCGCCCCGAACTCAGACTCCTTGCGAAACTCCCACCGACATCTCGCTATGTGTAAGTTTCGTATGCTTGGACCAAATCGTTTTGATCTATGCGGCTATGGATTGCTACGTCTGCCTTAAAACTCAGACGTCTCTGTACCTCTCATGACTTCAATTTTCGAGGACTAAAATTTTCTTTTGTAGGAAGAGTCAGAAACCCTAAAATCTCAAACGCGTGAAATGGCAATTTTGCCCTCAAACTAAAAAATTTTGCAAACTCGAAAACACGTCAACATCGCTTAACAAGTTATATCATCAATAATATACACACATTATGAAAATAATTAACTTTATGTTATGAATTAAATGTACACAAATAAATAAGTCCTAAGGTACCAAATAACTCTACAACATGTACACAATTCACCTAGACTACAAAGGAGACTACATACATAATGAAAAGATAAGATTGGAAAGTCAAATAATTGGTCCCCCCCCCCTTGATGGCCGGATTTTTGGGCTTCCCCCTTAATCACTATATCAATTTCATTAAACCATATTTACACATTTCCTTTTCATTCAAAAACACAAAGAAAACCCTAGATCTAAAATGACGGCACAAGAGTATTTTTCCTGTGATCTCTACACTCCTAGGAAGCCAAGAAAATTGCCAATTCGAATTTTGAAGGCATGATCTAATTATTGTCGAATTTAGTTCATACGCAAGGTAAAATTCATCATAATTCGTACAACCCTCCATAAATTCATTTTCCATTTTTCATGAGTTCCTTACATCATATATGATCTGTGAAAATTGGTTACAAGGTGTTTGGAGTCTCGTTTCTGCTCTTTGGAATTTTGGAGTCGTTTTATCCTAACCGAGAGGAATGATTTCATCAAGCATGTTCTAAACGTTCTAAAATTTATATGGTATTTTTCTTATCTTATATTCATCCTATAAGTTCCAAATAAAATAATAAAAATGAACCATACATGGTATACGAATTATTGGAGAATTAAACCCTAAAAACGTGTTAAAACCCTAAATAATTAGAAACGAATTTTCTGGGCATGAAGACTATTTTTCTTGGACTCTATATAATGTTTATTAACTCTGAAAATGGTGGTTCGAATATTTGAAGCTTTGATCATGTTATATGAATTTATCCTAATCGCTATCTATAAAAAGTGGAAAATAAAATAAGGAAATCCTAAGGATCGACTAGGGTTAGGGTTTAATTATACAAATCTGGTCATTATTTATGTTTTAAGGTTGTGTAATGATTAGTGCAATGATTGGATAATGAGCTAGGGTTTAGTTGTTTTGTATAAAACCGATTTGTATAAATTAAGGTAAAGGGCTTGTTTTGAAATTATTAAAACTCATGAGTATTTTTGTAATGTGTCATAATCTGGGACTAATCAGGTAAAAATATAAAGTGAAGGCCTTATGTGTAAATTTTGTATTTAAAAGGTTTAAAGAGTAATTTTGTATAATTATGAAACCGATTTAAAAATAATTAAAGTAGAGGGACTAAAATGTAAATTCTGGAAACTTGAAGTCATTTTGAGTAAATAATGATATTAAGAGTGTTTTGGGTAACTTTGAGTATTTATGGGTCTATTGTGTAATTATTATGGAATTATGATTTAATATATAAGTTTTGTAAACTTAAGGGGCTAAATGTGTAAATTCTGAAAACCGAGGGGCTGAATGATACAATATGAATATTCTGAGGTTACATTCTGAAAATTTGTAAAATAATATGCTTGTTTGGTAAATATGGATATTAGAAGGATTAAATCATGAATTATGTAAATATAAGGTTTGTTTTGTAAATATTGTAACTAGAGGGGTATAAACTGTAAAATTTCGAAACTAAAGGGATTATGATGTCATTCTGAATAATATGTGTATTAGATTAGTAACTTGAAATATTTTCATGCTATACCTTTGAAATTAATGAAATTACAATTTGAACCCTAAACTATGTGAACTTGTCATAATAAACCCTGGACTTTTGTAACTTGATAAAATGTACTTAAATTCCAAAATAACTCTGATATAAAGACTTAACCTAATTTGTAACATTAAAGACTTGTTAATTCGAAACCCGATATTTTGGAAACCGCTAAATATGGAAAGTTACTAAACCGAAAGCCGACTAAAATAAGTAATCAATTAAATAAGTTTTAATAAAACCACCATGAATTCGTGTAGATTCACTGGAGATGGAGTTTGCTTCCGACCTTGGTATTTTGTTGTGTTTCGTTTATGTATAAGGGCATGATATTCGACCTTACCTCTTAAGGTTTCTCATGATTCGTGTTCATCTTTGATTCTAGCTTTGACCGTTATGCTTTTACTCGAGCCTTCTTATTAGGGCTTCCTATAACCTTGCTATGTTTCCTTTGATTGAATCTCCTATGTGAACTGCTTAATGTGAACCACCGATATGAACCTTCCGATTATGAACTTTGATATGCACCTTTGATAATGAACCTATGATATGAATCTTTGATATGAAACTTCGATATGAACTTTGATATGAACTCGATATGAACTTTGATATGAACCCTTATGATATGATATGATTATGCTTTGACCCTTCGCTTGATACCCGAGCCAAAATTTGTTTCCTAGTCGAAGGTAACTCGACCGTGTCATTGATGCACCAATGGCATGACTTTAGTGTGGTTGAGTGATGTTCCACACCGTCCCCATTTTGATTTGATTATGAGCTCACTATATGTATATGATTTGGCCATTATTTGTTTTGGGGCGATGGATGCATCCTAGATTTGTATTGTATTGTATTGATATCGACATATTGGTTTGGTGATGTGGTTGGTGTGCAATACACCCCTCACATTTTGGGAGCTAGCTACTCCATTGGTTACCGAGGTCTCCTCCTATTGGTTTGGTATTCCGAGGTCACCCTCCGAATACAATGGCTACTATTGGTTACTTGGTCGTTATTGCCACTATTGATATGGTTTGTTTTGTTGGCTCGGGTAGATTGATAACCCTTACACTTTTGATATACCTATATTGTACCTTCTACATTCCCCAATGCACCATATTCTGTGTACCCTTATATGACGCCTCTACTACCAAGATATATATATTCCATTGCTTGATCCGTCACACTCTTATTCCGTTAATTCGATTATCGCTCCATTCACGCATCGGGTTATTATATGTTTATTGGATTTGATTATGATATTCGTGCTTTATATGACTACCGATTACTCGTATGATATGTATGTATGCGATATAAGATTTACCGTTGTCATCCGATGATATGCTATCTTATCGTTATGTGATCCTTTGATTTATCCGTAACCGTGCTTGTGTGAAATCGATTGTTGATCGGTTTACCTTTATACCTCGCTCGATTAATCTCGTAGACTATGACTATCTCGTGGTATCCTCATCCGCTTGTTCTTGCCCCGCTATGTTTGCATTGCTTATGCTACGCTTTGATTGGGTGAATGGTTCAATTTGTGACGCCTGGATTGTTAATTCGCTTAGTTGCTCGTATGTCCGTAATGCATTTAATTAGAGTGTCCATACCGTATTCCCACTCATTACGTGCGATCGCCATGTTTTGACCGCCGTTATGATATTGGTTATGTTTTCTATTAAGAGTTTTGACCGTGTGAATTGCCATGCTCATCGACATTAATTGCTTCCGCTTTCGTAGATATCTGTTTTATCGGTATGTATTTTGATTTCTGAATTGATTGTATGACATATACGTTGTGTGGATGCTATGCCCGCTATGTTTACTTATGTTTCGTTCTTGTATGTCCGGTTTGTATGTGTTGGCTTATATGTCATCGATGCTTTGTTTCGCTTCGCCTCCTTGTTATCTATTCGCTTTGGATATTTGTATAATTGTGTTCTCGCAGATCCTCTTTGACTCATTACTCTCATTTCACGCGACTTTGTTATCCGCTTCCTTTGTTTCATTTCGCATTTCGATTTTATTTAGCTTTCGCTTTGTTATATCTGCTCACCGGGCTTTTTAAGCTCACCGCATTTCTTTTCCCTGCAGCGGTGTTAGGTTGAAGATGGGCTTTGATGGGTGAGAGTTGGATTATTTGAGTGGACCAACCCTAGATACCTTATTATTTGGATTTATTTTGTTGGGCTATTGTTGGAGATTTCATTTTATTTTAGACATATTGATTTTGTATTTTCCTTGTAAGTCATTCGCCTATATGACTTGGTAATTTATTCTTTAAGGCTTTCGCTTGTAAAATTTTATTTGTATGTTCTACCCTTGTCGGGTTGGGGTGTTACAATTGTTCCTCTTTTCCTAACGATATGACACCGTATAAGTGATACTTCTACCCTTGTCGTTTCATCCAATTTGTGGTGTTACAATAACTGGACGAACAATAAAATAAGAAAAGCAAAACAGACACATTCTTCTTTATATACTAAATATCGTACATGTGTTTTAGCAAACCCAAGCATTAATTGCAAACTTTCTTAATTTGGCAAAAACAATCCCTCAAGTTCAAGTGGTGTTTCAAAATAAGTCCTGCATCATTAATTGCAATCTATAGCAATCTGGCAAAAATAGTCCCTAAGGTTTAAGCGACGTTGCAAGGTAAGTCCTATAGAATTAATTGAAAATATAGAAACCTGGCAAAATTAGTCCCTAAGGTTTAAGTGTGGCTACAAAGTAAGTCCTTTTAAGCCAATCTCGCTGCATCGCGCGGGTTTCCATACTCGTTACATCTATTGTTAGAGGCTTTAGGGGTTGTTTGTTAAATTTTTTTATTAAGTCATGTTTAATTAATAGATGACTTAATGCATATATCCTCAATTTTATTATTTAATATTTCCAGTTATATTTCTCAATTAAGTCATAAATAAACAGTTTTCATATGACTTAATGAATTCAGTTTTTTTTATATTAAGTCACAAACAAACATCACCTAAGTCATTTTTAAATTTAGTGATACGTTACGTGTATAAAATTTTCGAAAAATATCAAAAGAAGACAAATTTTAAAAAAAAATCATGATCATTCATGATCATTTTTTAAGCCAATTTTCAAAATGGTCATATTTAACAACTCAACTTTTCAACTCCACTCAAAATTTGACACGTGTCCAGCTCTATAACTACTCAACTCCGCAACTCCACTCAATACTTGACAATTGTCCAACTTTTTATGTCGATTCACGTGTGGGTTTCCCGTCAAAATTGTTGGGCCACTTTTGGCCTGATTTTCAGGCCTAATTTTGACAAATCCAATCCACTTTATATGATGATTAGTACTCCCGACTCCCGAACCTTCCACAGTCATCTGCTCATCTTCATATTTGGTACACTTTTCAACATAAACAAACAAAGTAAAACCCTTTTGATTCCCATGTTCAATTAAAAAAAACATGTCGATCAACTGATCGATACACAGGTGTCTGAGTTGAAGAAGGTTTCACCCTATTAGATAAAGATGGAGATAGTCAGGTGTTTTATGTTTACATTTATTTTCATCTTTTTTTTATATTAATCTTGATAGGATTATAGTATTTTTTGAGATATGGTTTTCCATTTTTGATGTTTGATTTAATGGGTCAGTGTGTTTTTTGGTTATCCTGTCTTTGGCCCATGATGTGTTTTGATAGGATTAGATTGTATGCCAGTGAGGCGGTGAGTTGGGGCAAATTCTAGACATGCGAGGAGAAGGCAAAAGTGGACTTGATCATTGAAGATTTGGTGAAACAGTCTACATTTGATGGTTAGTTTTCATTTACGTGTTCAGCTACATATCCAATTTTTATGTTATACAGTAATTATTTTTCACCTTACATGATGATGCTCATATATCATATATATTTGATGTGGTGTTTAACAAAGTTTTTTTTTGTACGTCCTCGGTGTTTTGAGTTTCTTTTATTACCGGGTTTAAAGATCATTTTCTTTATTTTATAGGTGTCAATCAAGACGACACTAACTCGGTTGGTATGCACGAATCATTGATGTCGCACACCATCCATTGTAGGTAATTTGTTGTATATGTATTTTGTGTGTTATATTTGGGATTATGCAACAAAGTGGCACATCTCAATCCTTTGATTAGTATTTGGTATTCGGATTATGCATTACTCGAGAGAGCAAAGTGACCTCAAAACATCCGCTAATTGTCACGTGTTGTGTCTTATCATTTAGATTCTTATAATATAAACATGTTTTGCTATGTTGACCGAGCAGTTGATCCTTGAATTTTTAAAGGGACCACCGTCTGGATTCTCTGCACAAAAGACTTCTCAGAATAAAGGACGTAAGTTTAGGTGATGGCTTGGAAGTTTGTGCTTTTGATAATAGAGGTTTTGGAAGAAGCTCTATAGCTACTAAAAGATCGGAATATGCGTAAGGAATTTTTTCTATATATCTGATTTTTCCAATAATCAAGTTATTATAGTTAATAAGGTGTTTGGGATTGCTTATTTTTATCCTAATTATAAATTAACACTTTCATTAGGTTGTTTAAATATAACCACCTTACAAGTTGAGTGAAAACGACTAAAACTTACAAGTTTGCATATTTTTAAGCCATAATAGTCGGAAGTGCAACAACAAATTTGGATCATCTAAACACCTTGGGCTGCTTAGAATAAGTCGATAGGCTAAAAAAAACCAATCCCAAAGGAAAACCTCTTATCGTTAACCGATAAAAGATTTTCATGAAGTTGTGAATTTTCATTTGTATGTGTTTTGATTGATTATTTGTTCTCATGTATTCTATAGCTTTTAAATTCCATATTTAACATAAGCAGCTGATACACAATTTGATGATAACATATTCTATTTTATGACTTCTAAACAGGGGCATACGATGAAAGCAAGAAGTGGATCCTGATGTCGAAACTTTGGGTGCTGGAAGTTGTAGAAGGGGCGGAGGTGAGACGTGTTTTCTATTATAAATAGTACGTAAAATAAATGAATACGTTGGAACAACAATGACTGCTGTGCGCAACACCAACGGCTTAAGTTGGGGGTAAGAAAAATAAAAAATGGATAATGGGAAAATAGAATATGATATTATATAAGGTAAATTATATAATTCGAACTTTTCTGTGTGCAATTTTAATAATGTAGTGTCATCTGCGAATACCACCAGGAGGTAATATGTCTCCGTACTTTTGATCTGATTCAAAGGTTATGATATGTTGATGCACCATTTATGTACAAAAGTGTGGCAACTACTTTATTGTATGCTTTGAAGTTGCAAAGATGAACTCTATTGATTCCACGTCTCAAGGTCGCAAAAAACACAAGACACTGACAGCTAAACATCAGCTACGACGACTTTAGGCTTCCGCAGACTCGCAAGTCTCAATATATTAGTCTGTGGAATTTTATGATGAGTGCGAGTCTCAAATTACAGTCACTTACATGAAGGCACGCACTGCTCGCAAAAGGAGGTTCGGTGAATTTCGTGCAGGTTGGTTAAAGTATTAAGAGGCTGTAACTGTACGACTTTTGCCCGACATTGCTTACCAATTTCTTAATCATTTTATTTTATTTTCATAACAGGCTCTCGCGGTTCACAAATCGGTGGTTCACGACCACATGAAGGACCATAAAATGTTCCAGCACCTGCACGGCGACGTCTTAGATAGCAGGTAAGGCGTGTAGTTAATTTTAGTTTCAAAAAATCGATATTTTAAGTATCGACTTAAAATACAACTGATAAATGCAACACCTGCACTTTCAACCTTTTTTTCGTTACATAAATTACCGATAAAATGTGTAAAAAAAAAAGCTCGCTGATGGTCGCAATACTCGTAAAAACTATGTCACGTAATTATCACTGCGACCAACTTTGTTTTTGCATTATTGCTTCAGCTTGAGGTTAAAATTTCCAGTCAAACGTCAAAGTTAAGGTGCCAAAACAGAAGACCAACACGTCCTAATGCTTTTCGCAAAAGGACAATGAAAATAATATCAAAATAAGTCCCTTTTAAAACAGCGTTTGGCCGGTGCATGCATGACCAAACTTAAAATTTGGGCGTTTCCCATATGTTAATACTTTTTGTTCAAATAGGTTTAGAATGTGGATCGGATATTGAAAATGTAAGTTATACTAATAGCGAATGATATGAAGGCTATGTGAGTACGAACATGAAGATATTTACAGGAGACAGTCTTTTATGTTTTAAACTTTTAATGATGATAAATATACAACTTGTAATATATAAAGTAGAATGCGTAAGTTATTTATAACCATAATCGTCAAAACATATATTCCTCAATACTTCTAGTCCTCGACATCTCGAGTTTTATCGTGCTTCAACACAAGTTTAAATCTGTTTGTTTTATTGCTTTATTATCAAAATATCTAACAAACAATTGAAAATATTTTAAGAATGTTTAAAATGTATCTTATAGTCATAAATGTTTTAAAATGTTTAAATAAAATATGGTTTTTATATAAACCAAACATCCAACACATTTTAAACTTGCTCTTACTCAATCAAGCAAGCTCCATCATATGCATCAACATAATTTTCATCATTTACAAATAATCATACTTTCACATTTTATAAAATGAAGCATTAGTCTTTATCTCGTATAGTAAAACATCTATAAACTATTACTCGATAAATTAATAATCTTTATAAAATTAATAAGTTGTCTAGTCTCAATTTGATTTCAACGAAACTATAAATTAATAATTTATTGATTTCAACGAAACTATAAATTAATAATTAAATTTTTTGAATCCCCAATCGATAAAATAATAGGATAATAAATTTTTGAATCCCCATATATATATATATATATATATATATATATATATATATATATATATATATATATATATATATAGGAATATATTATTATAATTTATCAGTAGCCAATCGGCCACAATTTTGTACTATATAACGGGTCCCGAATTTTTTTGTGGGTCCCGATTCTTTTCTCGTGGGTCCCAGATTCATTCTTTAGTGTATTTTTATGAAGGATTAGTAATCGGCTACAATAATTTAGCCAAGATATCCCCTATATATATATATATATATATATATATATATATATATATATATATATATATATATATATTGATTTCAACGAAACTATAAATTAATAATTACTAAAAACTTTTACAGTTTCTTCAATGCCTTGAACCTCGTAATATTTATTAACTTCTTCAACGCCTTGAATTTATAAAATATTAATTGGAACTTATTTTTTTAGGCTATTTTTCATCTCTAACTAGTATACATTGTAACTAGTATATATATTGGACTTGAAAATTAAAAGTCAATACGTAAAATCTATTTAAACTAATAATTTATTAATTTATCGATATAATAATATAACGCTAAATTAGTATAATATTCATGTCACAACACTATTAATTTATAGAGATTTTACTGTATTTTATAGAAAACTTTCAAATAAAATGTTTTTATATTGCATTTTCTAGCTATTAAGAATCTTCCTCTTAAACAAAATTTTCAAATTACATTATTGGCTTGAAAACATAACCACCCTCTTTTAGTTTAGTCAAACTAATTCAAATATTTTGGAAAAGCATATTATGCACTTTTGCACCAAACCTTTCATAAACCATGTCTGGGTGTAAAATGTTCAACACTTTACACAAGCATCAAGCATGTTTTCCCTAGCTACTTATCTTAGAAAACTAAAAAGAAACAAAAGCCAAGAAGTGGTGAATGACAATTCAAAATGCTAAAACTTTATGTCAAATTTACAGACTCGCGGATCATGTGGAGTGGACGGATCATAACAAGATCCGTGGATCCATCGGGGTCAGATCTTGCTTTGTTTTCCTATATAAACAACTCATTTGACCAACATTCAAACTAAGCTTTTGTAATGTAACAAAACACAATATCGAGTCTTAAAAACTCTCACTAACCATTGATTATAATGCTTTTAATTCTCATTTGTTGAAAGCATATTAACACATGAAGATCCATCAAAAACAGCTTAGAGTTCTTGTCATCTTCATCCATTGAAAAACACATTAGGATATGAAAATTCACCACAACAAGATCAGAGCTTTTTTCATCTTCATTCATTAAAAGATTCTAATCAAGAGAAGATCAACCATATCTAGCTTAGAGTTCTTGATGTCTAGATTAGTTATACATATCCATTAGACAACCATCTTTTGTATCACCATTATATAACACCATGTATCACAACCATAAAATATCTTGTATTACCCATTATATTTCAAACTAGAGGTTAGATAGGTATGTGTTTTGGCCTTAAAACGCAAGGTTTATAGGTTTGGTGTGTTTATGCCTTAAAACACAAGGGTAATAGGTTTATTGTGTTTGAGCCATAATTATAAAACACAATCAGTTTGGTTGTATCTGAAGAAGAACTCGATATATTGCTTAGTATCGGTAACCTTGTAAGCGACGTTGTAATGTTTTCTCTACCGAGAAGGAGCTTGTTAAATTAGTGAAGGAACTCTCGAGTTGGAAACTTGAGGAGTGGAGTAGGGAAAAGCGGATCTTTGTGTCGAACCACTATAACTCATCATGTCCGATTTCATCTCTCTTTTACTTATTGTCTTGTGTCTATACTTGCATTGCGTTGATAACTTTTCTTTCATGCTCTCTGCTGTTGCTGTTGTTGTTGCTGCTGCTGTTGTTGATGTTGTTGTTGTTGTTGTTGTTGTTGTTGTTGTTGTTGTTGTTGTTGTTGTTGTTGCTGCTGCTGCTATTGCTGTTGATGTTGTTGCTGCTATTGCTGTTGTTGTTGTTATTTATTATTATTATTATTATAACATCATTTTATTAGAAAATTATAGGATTTACAAGAAATTAGTAGGAAGTCGTAGATATTATTATTATTATTATTATTATTATTATTATTATTATTATTATTATTATTATTATTATTATTATTATTATTATTATTATTATTATTATTATTATTATTATTTTATTTTTATTATTTTATTATTATTATTATTATTATTTTATATTTTTTATAAAAGCATCACTTCATTAGAAAATCATAGGAAATTACGAAAATTGGTGGGAGCCGAGAAACTAACTGGCTCCCACCCTCTAAAGAATAAAGAAACAAACCCTACTAAAAATATATTATTATTATTATTATTATTATTATTATTATTATTATTATTATTATTATTATTATAAAACATCACTTCACTAGAAAAACAAAAGGATTTACAAGAAATTGGTGGGAAGCTGAACACTAGTTGGGTTCCCACTCCTTTATGTATAAAGGATTTACAAAAAATTAGTAGGAAGCCGAGATACTATCTAGGCCCCCACTCCTCTAGCTATTGCAAAGCTAATCCTACTAAAGATATGAGCAGCCGTCACGTACCCCAATGTCTTGAATCACAGAGAACTTTCAGATCCGCTTCAGTAAGGTTACAACATCCTTCTCAAGTTCCTCAAAAAAAGAGAATGAGCAAGGAGAAACTCATATCCAATATATGCGCACTTAGCCTCATTTTTGACGCGTTTGCATTGTACGGCCTCAATCACCACACGACAAGACACAAAATCAACCATACCACTTAATTGGTTATTTGATACAAGAAATTAATTTTTTTTTAAAAGGAACGTATTCACTATTTATACGTTTCCACAGACTAATTACATATTCATTTCATAACCTCATACTAAAAATCAAATAACAAAGACCACTCATATTGGCTATAAGACTAGTCAAATAAGATCTTCAATGGGAATAAATTAATTTCTCTTTTCTTAGCATCAAATAGGGCTGAGCTTAGTAGAGAGCGGACTCAACCAAACCGATAAACCGGGCCGAACCAAATATTTCGGTGAGTCCGACCCAATTTGGTCTTACACAGAACCGGCTTTTATGCTTTATTGGACCGAACCGGAATGACCCGGGACTAGACCAGACACTTCGGTCCGGTGTTTTGAACGAAATCATTTTCCATTCTAGTCAAGTTTAGTCGGTCCAATCCAGTTTTCTGACAATGATCAGCCCCATAATATTTTTGGTAAAAGGTTTTTACACTTGATAACTATATATTACTCCAAAACGTTTAAGTACATAGGATGCGGGTGAATCCCGTATTTCAGCCCGTTACATAAGCGATAAAGCTATTATAACAAGGCCTCATTACTCTTATAAAATCAAACATATGACTGCCCTCTAGAATACATTTGACTCGATACCAAATATAAACTAACGTCTAACATGACCACGGAGATTTATATCAAACGCATCACAAAATGCAAGAAGTTGTTCAGTTAAATCCTCACGGTCATAATCTTCCTTTGAATCATCATCATAATCCTCCTTCCAATCCTCATACAAGTTCTTGTTCCAAACACCACTTCCACCTTTCCTATTTTTTGAAGCCATGAAGTTAGCAGTTTCGTCATACACGTCTTCCACGTCACTATTACTTTCTTCTACAACCATTTCACTCAAATTCCCACCCTTATTAATGTTGCTACTACTAGTCACTACACGCTCAACATTGAGGCCGACGATCGGGTTACTAAACTTTACTTGATCAGTGTTTCCTACATTAGCTCCACTCGCTCTGACATTTTCATCATTTGCAACCGAGTTTAGATCATCAAATGGATTCGAAGTAACTACCTTAGGACTAGCCATTTCTGAATTCTTATGCGTGCCACAACTTGTACTAGCCCTATTCTTCTTTGACACAGGTTTATACACATGTTTAGTTGGTTTAAATTGGAATGTTGGACCAATATTAAATTGGATCCTTGACATAAGTAACAACACATTTAGGACATATAGAATCATCATGTCCAAACACTATACAACCTCCACATCTATGCAAAACATCCGCATTACCCTCCAAACTAGGAATAGCAATAATCATGGTCTCCTTTATGGCCCGATTAACCTTAATATCAATCAATGCACGTGCATAATTGAACCGGCCCCATGATTGCATACATCTAGAGCTAGTGTATGCATCAAGCATAATAGGAGTACCTAGTGTAGTAACCATAACACTCAATACGTCTTCGATAAAAGCACCAATAGAAATATCATATATCTTGACCTAGACTGGAATAAAGCACAAATCTTCTTTCAATAAGCTAGTATTCAGAGTTCACTTCTTCAAAATAATAGGAATGGAGCGACTAAACCAAGGTCCATTCTCTAAGACCCCATTTATTCTATCGGCGGATGAAAATTTACAGAAAAATAGGCCCTTGACATTCATCTTATCGCGAAAAATGCCATACTTCTTCTATGCATTCCTAACATAGTTCTCGACAACTGGGAATGCAAATTTCTTGCCTACAAAATACCTAAACAAGCTATTATAGAACCTTGAAATTTACTTCCAAAACCGAAGACAAGGGTTTTTAGACTTCAACCTTATCATTAGATGGTTTACCAATGTCGAGAGCTCTGAAATTCATCTTTCGTTTCGTAGACTCAACACCCATTATGCTGGCAAAAGAGATAGTGGCAAGTTTCTTGTCTAGTGCCTCAACCACTTTTCACGACTTCATTTTGACAAACGAAACACGACGAGTACTATCATTTGTTATAGAGGTAGTACCAGCCACTTTAGTGTCTTTGTCTACCAAAGAAACGCGACCATACAATCTTTTTATCTTACTAACACCCATATTTCCTCCATCAACATCAGGCATGTTTGCCTTAATACTTCCATCAGGATTTGGGACATGTTCAACATTAGGTTTTAATGACAACCCATTCTCTCCCATTAATATAAGTTTTCCTTCTAGCAATTGAGTTTCGAATTCACGAATCTTAGCAGCTAGACCCTCATTACCCGCAACATACAAAGACCTCAATCCTTCACCCATTCCACCCTTTTTATCCTTAACCCCCATCATGAACACATTCCACTCAATTGACCCTCAAACAAGCAACCAACACCAGAAACAAATAACCACGACACCCACAAATTGCCACAAAGGAGTTGCAGAACAAACCCTCAATCGAAGATATAAAAATGTATGCAGACAATTAGGGTTTATAAGATCCAAAATCTCAGCAAAAACATGTACAAAATAATAAAACCTTAAACGAATCTAGGGTTTATAAACATGAACATGACAACAGTTATCCCCCAGTCACTAGTACATAAGCATCAAAGTAGTTGATTAATTAGTTCATTTATTTGTAGCAGCGATAAAATAAACCCTAACTGAATGAAAAAGTACAACCCTAAAACGGCAAACCCTCGTCTAGTTAGAGAGGATCGTGTTATTCTATGAATTATCACCGAAGTAATAATCAAAGGACAAAACAAACTCACAAACAAGAAGAAGGAAGTAGATCCAGACTATCAAATCGGTTAGTTTGGTAATATTAGGGTTTTCGACTTTCACCACGATCGCCAAAGTGAGAGAGAGAAAGTTAAAGTTTAAGCTCCAATAAACTAGTGATCAGCCTTGTTATAAACATAATTTTTTTGCTAAGATACAAACATATATCTATTTTGACCAACGGAGAAGGTTAATAAGTTATAAGTATCTTTAACATGTGAATATACAAATTTATAATGGATCCAAAGACCTAAATTTTGGGATGTGGATTGTTACATGTCTCCAACGTTAAAACAAAAACGCTTTCGAGGTAACGAACTAAATATTGTTCAAAATAGACCAAACATCAAACTTCTTATAAAAGTAACTCACGTTCTAAAGAACTTAATCTTCTTTTAGAAACTTAAATTAAAAGTTTCTTTACTCATTTCTTCTAGATTTCCTAAAAATAACTTCTTTGAAAAAAAACATACGTCATTTGTTTCTTATCACATAATCTATATCTATACTACATATAATGCACGAAGGCAACTCACTCTTAATTTTAAAACGTAAAAAAAATAAAAAATGGTTTACAACACATAATTTTCTGACTTACAATACAAAAAGCATAGTGTACAACAAAACACCACATTAATGCTATTTAATGTAGTCAATTATTTAACTGGTCAATAAATACAATTAATACAGTTATTAAAACACCCCTTACATAAAAAATACAAATTATCAAGCATATTGTACAATCAAATTAAACACAATTCTTGCATTAAATTTCACTACTACAAATAATAAAGACATTATATTAAATATTCAAGCTCGAGGCAGAACGGCCAAATGGGCTTGAGCCCAACGTGGACCAACGGGCTCGAGCCCGAGCAGACACGGTTAACGGGTTCGAGCCCGAACAGGCACGGTTTATAAGAAATTCTTGATATCCAGAATTTATTGTTAAAAAGAATATAATAAACTAAAATACATTATTCATCATAAAATTCTATTTCGCAGTGCTGCCACAACGCATTGCATTACTCGCTAGTTACATATAAAGAGTGTATGGTCAAAGTGAAATTGTTGAATTGTTGAATGTTGAAAAGTTGTCAAAGGTGAGATAAATGTATATATTGTAATTAATACTTTTATTAAAACACGTCATTATTTAAAAGTACAATGATTTATTCATATTGTACAACCAACTATAATCATACTTATCAAATTAAATACAAACAATTAAAACACTCCTTACTAAAATGTACAATAAAATTTTCACAATATACAATTAAAACAAGTTACAATATGATCCAAAATATAAAATAATTAAACAAACTAATTAATGATTTTTTAAAAACACCCTAAAATGAAAAGTACGTGTTATGATACACATTAGGCAAATTAATAAAACATACAAAGTTTCATACAAGCTAAAAGTTGGATGGTACATATAGTTTTGAAAACCAGACCAGACCGGACCAACGGGTTCAACCGGGAACCGGTGTCGCCACCGGTTCGGATAACCAATAAAAGCCATCCGAAAACGAACCAGATAAGACCCGTTGAAACCGATACAAACTAGTAAATCAGGCCTCACTGAGATATATTTCTCCGGTTAATCGTCACAGAATACCTGCGTATACTATATATAAAAGAAAAAAACAAAAAGTGAAAAGTAAAACATTGAAACTAAAAATAGATGGTTGAAAACATATGTTTCAAAAAAAAAAAAAAAAAAAAAAACTATTTATACACATCGGAAACCGGATTGACTCGGGACGCTTCAAACCCGGCGGGTTGACCCGGTTTAATATGACCCGTGCTCGACCCAACCCGTCGCGTTGACCCAGTTTAAATCAACCCGTTTTTCGACCGGAACGGTTCAATCAGTTCAACCACCCGGGTCGAACCAGGTTTCAAAACCTTAGGTTTAATCCCCAAATCTTCAAACTTTTATTATTTTTCGGTTAAAACCCATAAGCTTTTTTTTTTATCACTAAACGATCTGTCGCAATAAAATCTCGTTGCTAAGCACGGGTACTCATCTAGTCTTAATGATTTATTTATTTGAGTCAACTAAGAGGGTTCCCGCGCAATACGGTAGCTGGTACCCGATGACTATTTTTTTGTGACGAGGAATTTTTTTTAAACGTGTCATAAATACTTTATAACGTAATAGATATATATTTTTTTCATAAGTAGAACGTTTAATTTATTAATAGTGTAAATAGTTATAACTTTTATTTTTTAAATTTTAGCATTAAATCGATGGTTATAAGTTTAGTTATTTTTTTTAATAAACAATTTTATTAAAGTATATCATCGTTAGTGGGTTATTATATGATTTAAATAAGACTTCAAAATTTAAATTTTTATACTAGTTGTATAACTTTTTTGTTTTAGTAATATTTTTTGTCTGATATTAAAACGTCAAAAGTATTTAATAATGTAATATATATTACATGAGGTGAGATCAATACAAAACAAATCTAATCTAAAGAACAAATCATACGATCTCAACCATTCATCTTCTTTTCATCCAATAGATGAGATCAAAGTAAAAATTAACAAAGGAAGAGTAGAAATGTAATTCTATAAAAACCCACTTTCCACCCTTTTTTAAAAACAACATATCTTTCAAACGGTAAATCTTCAAGCTACAAAAAATACACCATCGCGACGAGAAAAAAATCATCTTTCTGTTGATATGCACTTTTATATACTTTCAACGATTTTTTTCAAAATTTCCGTCTAGAAAATCCCACGGATTCGTAAAAGACGAACTTTTTTTCAAAGTTTCGTCGAAAAATCCCACGGATTCGTAAAAATCCCACGGATTCGTAAAAAGACTAATTTTTTTTCAAATTTTTCATCAAGAAAAATCCCACGGGATTCGTAAAAAAATCCCACGGGATTCGTAAAAAGACGAACCTTTTTTATCAAAATTTCCTTCCAGAAAAATCCCACGGGATTTGTAAAAAAATCCCACGAGATTCGTTAAAAGACGAACTTTTTTTTTCTTTCAAAATTTCCGTCCAGAAAAATCCCACGGGATTCGTAAAAAGACGAACTTTTTTTTTTTTCAAAATTTTCGTCCCGAAAAATCCCACGGGATTCGTAAAAAATCCCACGAGATTCGTAAAAAATTCATTTGTGATTTGTATAAATCCCATGGGATTTTGTATAAATCCCATGGGATTCTGTATAATCCGATGAGATTACAGGTGGACTTTTACAGGAAGCCATGTTTGAAATGAATACATCCAGCTTGGTTGATGACTTTCATAATATTTGCTTTTTTCATGCATTCATCATGACATTAATCTTTATTTTTTACAATGAATTTTAAGTATCTTGTTGGTCATAAAAGTTGCAAGTTCCCTTTAGTTTACTAATTTACCCATATCAAGATTATACTTTTTAATGTCAGTAAGAAAAAAATCTTTTTAAGGTCAAGATTATACTTTTTCAAAATACATAACTTACTCAAACATTTCAACGAACACTTGGATTACACTCTAAACATAGAACAATTCACAACGCTTTTTAAAAAAAAAAAAAAAAAAAGCAAAAACTCATTCGCACATTTCGTTGAACACCTCGTGTACGCGTATATAATACATCAAAATTACAAGTTTATAACTAGTCGTATGAAGGTGAAGGTGAAGGTGAGATTAGATTGTGGTACTTGTACCTCTCGTTGTTCTGAATTGGCTCCAACTCGAACACCCCATCTTCTTCCTCCTTGATTTTTGAAATAGGTGAAAAGAACTGAAAGAAAGAAAAATCGTGAGATGCAAGTCAAACTGGAAATATGTGAATGACTTGGCTGTTAACATTTTCATTTCTTGATTCTAGTTTACATGGCATGAGGAGTGATTATAAGTCTTGTCTAATTAATACAGCAGATTAATCAAATCCAAGCAGCTCGTAACTATACCTGATGCATTCCAAATCCCAAAACAAGAATCCAAACCCATTCCATTTCTCAGCCAAAATCCCAATCGCAGTTTTCGGCCTCCCTTTCCTCTCCGCCTTCACCACCACCCACAACCACCACCACCCTTCCAACAACCTCTCCTTATCCCTCCGCACCCACTTCACTTCCGGGCCATCTCTTAAACTCTCCTGCAACGCCACGTCGTCACAACCCCCTCCACCTCACCACCACCACCTTTAACCCTCACCTTAAAATCCGGTTAATAAAGGTATGACGGTTGATTCGGTTAATAAAGGTATGGGATCTGAGATAATAAAGGTATTAGATCTGAGAGAGAGATGAGAGAGACGTTAGTGAGTGTGTGTATATGTGTGTTTAGGTGGTTAGGTAGAAAGTATGGGATGACTAAAATGCCCCTTCAATATATTTGTTATTTAATCTAAACCGTTGGATGAAAGAAAGATGGATGGTTGAGATCTTGTTATTTGTTCTTTAAATAAATATTGTTTCGTATTGAACTTTTCTCTAAATTACATTGGATAAATGGCTTTTTACGTTCTTCTTAAAGTTTACCAGTGTGTCCCAAACTATAGCATTCTTGTTTCTTCTAGATTAGTATGTGTTACAAAAAAGACAGAAAACGAATATATATTTCAACTCTAATTTAAATATAGACAAACCCTTAACAAAATTAGTCAAATAATCTTTGCATATCTAGCAACCGTGGCATCATACAATTATTGAATTTTAAAAGCACCTTATGAATAAGGACACGTTATTGAATTGTAAAATCACGTTATATATATGAAAAATATTTTGATACATAAATATGGACACGTGTAGCATCTCACACCTATAGTGCACCAACTTTTAGCCTACCCACAATACTTTTCAGACATCCAAAAACCTATTATAAATACGACTCTTCACCTTCTCTTTCACTTTAGATATTCACATTCATTTCATTCATTCATAACATTCATTCAAAAATACACACAATCACACCTTCATTTTATAAAAAAAATGACGAAACAAATGAATAAAAACGCAATTTTTCCATACAACAAAAACCCTCTACACCGGAGACAAAAACTCTCCGTACTTCTTCATAGCTCGGAACCAAATATCTTCATCACAACTCAAGATAATTCATTCGATAATCGACATAGCAACGCTTCATCGTTAAGTCCTGACATGTCGACAAACTCATCTCCTAGTAATCATTTCATGTCACCAATAAACCAAATGTCTTCACCCTATACTAAATCTCCATGGACTTTTCCATACAACAATGATAATGATACGAACATTGGCTTGATTGGTTCGTTAGTACACGAAGAGGGTCATATTCATTCGTTAGCTTCATCGGGTGATTTACTATACACCGGTTCGGATTCTAAGAACATTAGGGTTTGGAAGAATTTAATGGAATATTCGGGGTTTAAATCAAGTAGTGGCTTAGTAAAAGCTATTGTTTGTTCTGGTGACCGAATATTTACCGGTCACCAAGATGGGAAAATTCGTGTTTGGAAGTATTTGAATAACAAGAAAAAACATTATAAACGTGTTGGTAATTTACCAACTACCAAAGATTATATCAAAAGCTCCATGAATCCAAATAATTACATTGAAGCAAGAAGACGTCGTAATGTTCATCGGATAAAACATTACGACGCAGTTGCATGCATTAGTTTAGATGAAGAAAATGGTTTGTTATATTCGGGTTCATGGGATAAAACTATTAAAGTATGGCGCCTGTCAGATTCCAAATGTTTGGAATCCATACATGCGCATGAAGATGCTATAAATTCGGTTGTTGTTTTTGATGGTTTAGTTTTTACTGGGTCCGCTGATGGTACGGTTAAGGCATGGAGAAGGGAATTAGTCGGGAAAACTACGAAACACATTTTTGTCTACACACTTTTAGACCAGGACAGTGCGGTGACATCTGTTGTGGTCAATGATGAAGGTACAGTTTATGCTGGTACCTCGGATGGTTTGGTTAGTTTTTGGGAACGTGAGAAGCAAACTTTGTCCGATGTTGGAGTTTTGAGGGGACACAAGCTCGCGGTGCTTTGTCTTGCAACTGCCGGGAAACTCTTGTTGAGTGGTTCGGCTGATAAGAGTATTTGTGTATGGAGAAGTGAAGGTGGTGGTGTTCATACATGTTTATCGGTTTTAAATGGACATAATGGACCGGTTAAGTGTTTAGCGGTCCAGGAACGATTAGATGAGGACGACGAGGATGGGAGTGATCCAGATTGGGTTGTTTATAGCGGTAGTTTGGATAATTCGGTTAAGCTTTGGCGCATATCAGAACAACCAGAACTTTACAGCTCATCTGAGACAAGTGTGTGAGATATTGGACAAGCAAGCAAAGCTCGCATTGTATGATGGTTCAAGGCGCGTCGATTAGTCAATATATGTCAAGTTTTGAGTTTTGTTAGATTTATACGAATGAAGAACTAGAGTTGAAAAGATGGTGATGAAGATCGATCACCAACTTTCCTTAAGCATGTTTTTTGATTGCTTATTACTCTTTGATATTAAATGTAAATGATATAATGATTACTCTTTAATATTATAGCTTGAGGATTGTGATATATTTGTATAATTTCATATTATGACAAGATCTATAAGTGGATGCATATGTGTATATACATGATTATTTACATAAGATTGTATGTTGTATTTTTGTATCTTAAAGATTCGACTGCAATATGGTATTTTTGTGATATAGTGTGTCTCATAGTTCCTGCGAACGTTCTTTTTTTGTCACATCCTCTTTTAATTAACTTGATTATTTGAGGTGGGATGTCTTCTTGTTGTATTTTGTTCTTTTCGGTATCTATAAAATTGTTGCCTTTTTAAAAAAAATCTTAAAGTTTCGACTTGTATCAGAATCAATATGATTTCAAAAATCAAAGATTTACAGCTTGCTAATGATTTTGAGTTTAATTTTTGTTAGATTAATTTTTAATTAATTATAAATTACTTAATTTTTAAATACATTCATTAAGGCATTGACAATAACATTAACATAAAACAATTTATATTAAAATATAAAAATTAATGTATAAAAAAGTAAGAAATAAATAAACTATTTGCTAAATTGTTTGTTTTTAGCAACTTTCTTAGCTTTACGCTTAGTTATTGATGTCTTTCTATTTCATATATAATGATTCTGAAAGCAAATCTAATATTTTTAGCTTTAGAGAAAAATGATTTTCGGCTGGTTTGCCGGCTTTACGCTTGTTAGTTACTGATGATGCTTTTTCTCCCCCGACTTCTTCATGTAGCTAATTGAATGTAGTAATGATTTGTGAAATATATATGTAATACCACATATTTTGATTTACACAGCGGAATAAGTTTGGGGTATTACTTCATAGATCACAGTCATAATAATAGAAAACGACTAAAAAAGAGACGTTTTAGATAACATAGCTATCATTCATTGATTAATCAGAGTTTACATAAAAAGAGTTCCCAGCGGAAATTATTGAAATACATATTTATTTTATGAATGATAACAAGATGGACGCCCTTTTATTAAGAAAGTCCATAGTCACTCCGTACCAATTCATGCTTTAGTTACTTGAGATAAAACATGCTAAAAAGTCAACACAAAAGTTAAGTGAATCCATAATTTTTGTATAATAATCTGTTAAAAACAAGTTGAATAGTAGTAAAACAGTAATATTGCAGTACTGTATATTGCCCTAAGTCTCATGATACGCAAACGTTAACAATGGTGATATTATAAAAATGATATAAATAACAGACATTATAAATGATGTAAGTAACAGTGCCCTCGTGTAGGACTTTGCCATTCTCCTATTTATTCTCAAATAAAGTGCATCTGGTTACCTTTTCAGCTAACACATATGGGGCATCAACTTACAATAGATCTATTCACTAGATTTGCGTTCACTCGCAGTGATTAATGGTTTATGATATGAGGGACTTTCAGTGGCAAAAGTATGTACTTAGGCAATATCAATCAGGATAGCATATAGAAAATCCTTGTGTTCGGGTTTGTAGCATGTATCTCCCCACGAGTTTGAAAAACATGTAAAAGTGGGATTATGAACTCACCTTGGTGATACAATAGTCTGATAAGAAGAATAATCAAGTTTTGTGAATAAACAGCTCCGACACGCGACCTGGATTTGTATGCCAAAGTTTATAATACGTGATTAGAGTTTGTACAGTGGTTGTGTTGCCGATTAAAGTTTACATTCATGATTGTGAACTCTCTTCAAAAGTTAGTGTATATATGTTAATTACATTTATTTTTTAAGCTTCGATCAATCGCTAGTGAAAATAGATACATTTCGTATTTTATAAAAAACTGAGTCGTTGAGCGTTACAAGTATAATTCCGTGATTATATAATATGTTTCACTTTGTACCCTTATATTTTCAAGTATTGATAGCTCATACCCCTAAACTTTTATAAAATGACAATTTACACCCCTTAACTTTCATAAAATAACATTTTATACCTCTCAACTTTCATAAAATGATGATTTATACCCCTTAACTTTCATAAAATGACAATGTATACCTTGTAGTTTCAAAAATGACATTTTATACCCTATATTATAAGCTGATTACAATTTTAGTCCTTTATATGTATATAACTTTCTGAAATTGACAGTTTTGGCCCAAGAAAACTCCAAGTTTCAAAATGTTAAAGTTTTCTCCCTAAATCATTTTAGTCGTTACGCTCTTAGTCCTTATTTTGTTTTAGTTGCGTTTTTGATTTAGAAAAGGGTGTGGCTCATTATGGCTATCAAAATAAGTTGCTTTAAGTTGGGAAAAGCTTTTGTGAGCTTATTAGCTTATAAATTAGCACATGGCTTTAAAAGTGCACTAAAGGGTGCGTTTGGTTTTCTATGCGCAACACACAAAAAGACCCAAAAGAAAAGCGAGGTCGTGAGGGTTTTGGCGAACGTTCCTGTGGTTTTAGAAACTTGGATATGCCCTATTTAAGATGGCGTAAACCATTTATTTTATAGATCTTTAGTTAGATGAAATAAATCCATGAAAAAGGGTGTTTGGTTGTATTGCGACAAAAGGGAAAAAGAAAAGAAACGGATTTTTGACCTTAAAAACTTATGGACTTATCTTATGTGTTTGTTATCATGTATATTAGATTATTTAACGGACCAAAGGGGGTAGCTTATAGCTTATAGTTTTAAAAAATAAAAAAAATATATATATATATATATATATATATATATATATATATATATATATATATATATATATATATATATATATATATATATATATATATATATATATATATATATATATATAGGGTGTTTGTTTTAGGCTCGGCAAAAACAAAAAGGGAAAGAAAATAGTTTTTGATCTTTATTACCAATTCGAACTTAGTTGTTATCATATGTAAATGTTATTAAAAGTATAAGAGAGTGTAGGACCAATAAAAACATATGTTTCGTGTGGTTCGGGGGTCGGGGAAGCTCAAAGAATGAATAAGACATGGTATTGTATTAGATAGAAGAAAGGGAAGATGTGTGTGTTTCTAGAGAGAAGAAGAAGAAACCACACACACCTTTATTACAAATGTGAACTTCCTACCCTCCTAGCTGGGACTAGGAGGTGTATTTATACTTAGACAAGCCTAACTTAGCACTATTGACTAAACTAGTCCTTGTGAATGAGTAAAATAAAAACAAATGCAATTCCCGTAATGACTTCACTCTAGCGAGGCTAACAATCTCTCCCCAAGTGATGTCATGCGGGAGTTGCTTACAATGTTCCCTACAAGCAAAATTAATTAAAAAAGATAAGCGCAGCAGCTCCGAGAATGTCTTCACAATCTTCAAACTACATGAATCTTCTTAGCAGACATCTCTTTACATGCAGAAGAACAATGCGAGAAAATCTAATTAGGGATTAAATATGGCCTTTTTGCTCTCCCTTAATTAGTGCTCTCCCCCAAACTGACAATCTTTTTGATGAATTACCTGAATCCGAAGAAGTCTTTTGATAATTAAATTAGAACCGTCTTTAGTCTTCTAACACGCAGCGGAAAATGTAGAATAGACTGTCGACTAGACCTTCTTCATGATTGTTCATTCGGGGGAATAAGATATCAACATCTTCATCTAATCAAATGCATTCTAGATATCAGCCCATAATGTACACATGAAATGATAACACCAAAGTAACAAGTTGAAACACTGATCATCTTGAATTTGTTTCCCGAAAATTGCTGAAGGTGGATGAGGAAGAAGTACGTAGAAACAGACGAGAGCAGGATATTGAATCAACCAGTTTCTGACAAAAATATTTAAATAAACTATTAAGCCCGATCACGTGAACTTGTTGTGCATCCCCGATGTATACATTTCTATCCTCTAATTGTTACGATTAATTGGAATCAGCATACAGTTGTGTACATGAAGCATTAACTAAAAGCACTTTATCATATATCATATCAGCTCGTGAGAAGTTGTCGATAAACAATACCATTTGTACTTGTCTAACTCATTTTTCAACCCCCTGTATCAAAATTCAACGGCTGACTGTAGTAACCACATGTGAAGATAACCCAATATGGTGAACTTGAGAACGAAGTAAAATCTTCCAGACTTGTTACTTAAGCTTGTACTATCCTTGTGAAGAAGAACGGTGTACCCAATGTACAAAACCTCTTGACGTATCCTCAACTGCGTGAGACACCGAAAGTGATAGCTACTTTGTGGGTAAAGCGAGAGAATCACAAAAGTAACTAGATAGCCAAGTCTTCATCACACTCAATATTTGCCCAGACAAGTCATCTTCGCGAAAGGGAAGAAAGAAAGAAGACGAAATAAGTAAACGCGCCCGTCAAACTTCACGTAAAACCCAAATAAATAATAAAGCATCATCTTCGTGGTCAAATTTGAAAGGCATTGAAAAATATAGCCGTGAACGTAGTCTCCTCATGAAAATCTGTGAACCAAAATACCACTCTTTTTGCCGAGTTATACCGAAATTAAACACAATGTATTTAAAATACAGTTTATATTTGAGTTTCATCCCAATGTGTTAAATTTCGGTTACCATTAATATAGTTAGACACTCGCAGGCCAATTCCATTTCATATTTCATGTGATCTAGCAGTTAAGCCCGGTCACAAGCCCATAACCTAAATTAGCCCAAACTCTACTGATAACACAATCAGCCCACAGATTCATGAAACCCGATTTACACACAAGCCTATAACCGCTACCCTAATAAAAATTTTACTCAAACCCTACATAATACTCGTACCCTAAAACACATATCCTTTAATTGTACGCCTACCTCATTTCATCTTGTCTAAAATCTACTCTCATCTCATCATAATAAAAAACGGATCTGATCAAATCTCAACACATCTCCATCATAATCATATCAAAGCTCATCTCAACACATAACATCATAAATCACAATCTATTTAATCATAACCAATCGAGCAACACTCTTCCTTGTTAGAATCAGTTAGGTACGAAGATGCAAGAGCACCATGAACACACGGCTTCAAGGTCTCGTCAAAGGGTCTCGGGTAGGTTTATATGATCGAATTGATTGTTTTGATGTTTTCTGTAATCGAATCAAAGAATAGACTATAGCAATATTGTTATGAGTCTTTCTTTATATTCAGATATGAATAGAAGTATACAACTTCAACAAAGATCGATGATGTTTTTATATTCGTGGTTTGACCTTTAAGGTCAGATGTTGCTGTGAATTACCACGAAATAAAGTAGGCTGAGATCTTATATTTTTCCTTTTAGATTCGAGTCATGTGATTGTTATATGATAGATTTGTAGTTGTAGTCGTGTGAAAGAGATGGAATTGATTGGCTGAAATTTTTTTGTTGTTGTCTTGTAGGATTAGTATAAGAATTGTGTAGATTTTCGTGGTTTATGGATTGGTTTTGGTATGGACTTGTTTTGGCTATGGTTGAGTCTTCGTCTCATCAACAGTCACGTTTTGATTTTTTTCTTTCTTTAAAAAGGACTAATGATGTGATAAAACGGAAGTCAAACACAAGAGTCGTTGGTATTAGGTTTGATGGTCAAGGTCTTCATCTTAATCTCCTATTTCTGTCAAAGTCTTAGGCATAAAAGTTGGTCGTAGAGTCTTATGCGTAAAAAATGTTATGCGTAAAGTCTTGGTCGAAGAGTCTTATGCATAAATCTTTACGCGTAAACAGATCTTATGCGTAAATCTTTACGTGTAAGACTTACTTATGCATAAAAACCTTACTCGTAAGGTAAACCTTACGTGTAAGCTTACATGTAAGCATGGTTCTTACGAGTAAATTTCCAAGTTACTCATAAACAGATTGTAGATAAGTCCTTAGGCGTAGAAAGAGGGTTTTGACCATCGCTGACTTTTTTTCGGCGACATTTCCGACCATATTCTCCGTTCATTCTTGATAAACCTATAAACTGACTGAAATAACTTCATGTTATTGACCCGTTTGACTGAATATTGACCAGATGACCACACAACTTCCACGAGTATTTGGTATAAACGTCACAATAAAGGATACAAAAATGTTGACTTGGACAAAGAGACACAAGAAACATTTTATCAGAATAACAACAGTCACATGATGACTTTAACCAATATTTTGATACTATAATACATGTTATAAAAACTGTTTCACCATAGAAGTAGGAAAAAAATTCCAGATTCAACATAAAAAGAGGTAAAAATAGCTTAACAAATATTCGAGACCACACAAATCAAAGGTAACATAACCTAGCTCTGATGCCAATTGTAGGACCGATAAAAACATATGATTCGTGTGGTTCGGGGGTCGAGGAAGCTCAAAGAATGAATAAGACATGGTATTGTATTAGATAGCAGAAATGGAAGATGTGTGTGTTTCTAGAGAGAAAAAGAAGAAACCACACACACCTTTATTATAAATGTGAACTTCCTACCCTCCTAGTTGGGACTAGGAGGTGTATTTATACTTAGACAAGCCTAACTTAGCACTATTGACTAAACTAGTCCTTGTGAATGAGTAAAAGAAGAAACTAATACAATTCCCGTAATGACTTCACTTTAGCGAGGCTATCAGAGAGATTAAAAAGGGCTTAGGGACTTACAAACTTAGGGAAATTGATTAGAAAGGAAAAACGCCAAATTTAACTTCCAAGGCTTCAAGGCTTTTGCTCAAAGCTTCATTCCTTCTTCATTTGGCTTAGATCTCAGAATGCTAGTGTGTGTGTGAGTGTTGTAGGTTAGAAAGTGTTGGATGAGTAGAAATGAGTGATATGGGTCGATATTTATAGGCAAATTTCTAGCGTTTGCATTTAATGCAATTGTGACTTGTTAAGGACATGTAAGCAAGATATGGGACACATCAAGATCATAATATTGATCTTGTAAGGATCCTTGTTAATTTGTAGGGTGATTTTATGGTTTAGGGAAATCCCATGTGAAAAGCTTGATATGTTTGACCAAAGTGTTGAAGATCTTGAAGACAAGGCTGTAAGAGATAAGGATATGGTGATTGAGATTAGATTTGGTTAGAACTAGATTAGGGTTAGTTTGGTTGGTTTTGGTTCTAGTCGAACAAGATAGAAACTAGGATGGGGTTTAGGGCTTTAAACACTTGTACATAAGCTATATTAAGTAGTACTTGTAGTTTAGGACATGTAGGATCTTAGTTTAAGTATATAGTTAGGTTCTAAATAAGTATAGTTTAAGTAAAATACATATTTAACCTTTATGCATTATATACTTTTACCACAAGCTTTATGGACTTGTACTTTAGGTTTGTAAATTATAAGAAAGTCAATTTTAAGGGTTGTGCATTATGGTCTTGTATTATGTGCTTCAACGTAGGTACATTGAGGTTTATAATGTATTTTATATTAACATTAAAGTTTATGTTTTAATGACTTGTACATGTGCAAGTGAGACTTGTATATCTCTATTTTCATAAATATTATTTACATATTAATTAGGGGTTGTGATATTATTTTCATAAGATCATAGATTTGTAAATTAGGGTTTGTAATGGGAAATAATGTAAAGTTAGGATTCCGTGCTTTAAATACTTGTACATTGGCTTTGGAGTGTTGTATTTTAGGGTTTATGATTCTAGTTACGTAAAATCATAGTTATCATAAATTAGGGTTTCGTGAAAATTCAAATAGATAGCAAACATTTATATTGAACGTTTAATAATCGTACGTTAATAAAATAACATAAAGTGGCAAATAAAAGTTGAAAACTTTTATACTTGACATATAAGGATGTTTATGTGAAATAAATATAAGGCATGTTGGTGTCGGTCCGCGTGTCATCATGCTTATTGAGAATGTGAGTTACGTCACATTTTCTAGTCGTTGTGATCAAATAAATTGATAACGTTCAATCTAAAAGAAATATACGTAGAAAATGGATAAGTATTCTTTCTTTAGAATATTGAATTGATTTAAAGTGAGGTGAAATTTACCAGTTGTTATACTACATAAAGTACCTCTTCTTCATGTCGTTCTAACTCCAATTCCATTGTTTTTAGTTTTAGAGCCAAAAGATTTCCAACTGATGATGCTTCTTCTTATTCACCGAATTGTTCATGCGTGATTGAATTTCTAATTATCAATATAATGTATCTATAGTAAAATATAGTAATGATTATTGATACACATATAAAATACCTCTTCTTCAGGATGATGTGGTAGTAATGCTAACAACAACTCCAATATTTTTAGCTTTAGAGCCAAGAACTTGCACTTTGAGCATATTGGAATTGTAAAAAAAAATGTGTCTGCATAAAATTAAGTAAAAAAATCAAAAAAAAAATAATAATATGGAAGAAAACACACAAAACAAGGAATGGATGTTTTGTTTTTAGGACAATGTTTTTAACAGTGTCATGTATTCCCACATCTGAAACAATTCTCCTATGCCATGTATGTTATTCCCCTAGTTGTACCCACTCTTCCTGATTTTTCGTAAAACCTCCTCTGATTTGCCAAAAGGGCTTTGTCTTGAAACTCAGCAGTTAGAACAAAGTGAAATTCTTAACTACTTTTTGTATCTTCTTCTACAACAGAGACACTATCAGAGACCTAGACATTAGTGTTAGAAAACATGACAGTTAACATAGAGGTAGATATATGAATCTTTTTATTATCAGGTTTATATATTTGGTCAATGAGTTCCTCCTCATAGTTGTACTTCCCAAAAAGTGTAGCAAGTCTATCATTTTTTATAGAGTTGTTCGCTCTCTGGTTCTGATTTAGACTTAGCCACTTCTTAGACAAGCTGTTGAAAAATGTGGCATTAACCTCAACTTTAGGAATATCAACACCTTTGTTTGAAAGGTCATTCAATAAGATTTTCAGCCTGGTGTAGGTCTGTGCAACTTTTTCACCATCAAGTGCCTTGAAGGCATTAAATTTCAGCCTGAGGGAAGCAACCTTGGTGTCTCTGGTTTCAGTTGATCCTTCATGCCCTAAAACTAGGTCAATCAACATTTCTTTGGCAGATTTACATCTTATAACTGACTTCATGGTGTCCTTAGGAAGGGCATAGATGATTATACTCTTTAAGCCACTATCTTGATTGGCAAGCCTCCTTTCATTAGGCAGCCATTGCTTTTGTGGTTTAGGTAAAAGGTTTTTAGGTGTAGAGGTGATGGCTTTAGTTATGTATGCACCATTTTCAAGAACTTCCAAAAGTAAGGGTTATAGTCCATTAAGATAGACCAAGAATCTATTATTCTAGTGTAAAAATCGTGAACGTCTAGTAAAGGGACATGAGTAACATGAGCCCCCCCTTTGAATCTAAGAGTTATGGAAGGTCATTATTTGATGAATTAAAGGTAAAATTTCTTCCCGTACCATTTCCACCAATATTTCGGGGTGATGATTTTGGACCATCATTGCTTGCAGAGTTAGTAGCATTATCATTATTTCCAAACATATTAGGATCTTGATTTAAAAAGTTTTGAATAAGTTTTTGTAATAAGCACTGGTGAGAAAGATTTTGAAATCAAACTTGCTCTGATACCAATTGTTTGTCCAAAAGTATGCCAGCTTTATAAAGCACAAGTTAAAACAATTTAAGTAACAACACAATGTAACTTTTCAACGTATAACTCTTTATTGATATATCAAAGAATTACAAAGTGTTGTGCGAAAAACACTTAATTGAATGACAATATGTAACTGAGTTCCCTGAACATGCAAACATATGATACTAAGTTTTCAAGTGAACTTATGAGTCTCTTAGAGACTCCATGTAAGTTCAACAATGAGAGTAAATGCATTTCAAAAATTCAACAATTAGAATGTGAAGCGACAAGCATTTACTCTTGACCAACATTCCTTTATATACTAGGTACGAGGTGTTCGCAAGTGTGTTTAGGTAAATACGTGTCAAGCATCTTATGGAAGATGTACAATAAAGTACGTCTTTTATTTAATGTTTCTATTCTTGGAAATGCCCCTTGCTTGCCTTAATGAAGAGTTCTGCCAACTTTTCACTTCTTTTCACCAATTCATATCTTTTATGACTTTCACCAAATACATTTTATCCCACTCAATTGTATCTTTGAAAAGTCGCACCTAAACTTCAAGGACTAAGAGCTAAGATCTTGTTGGTTTTCAGAGAACTGAGAGGTATAGAGTATTGCGAACCCTTGATGAACCTTTATCCTTTAGCATGAGCTTCTTCTACATGTTATATGACCCGCATCAACTAGTGAGTAAGTCTTTAAGTAATCTTTGACCTCCTTGACATTGTCTGTGACTTGAACTCTGCTAAGGTTGCTCGTTGATTTCATTATCAACGAGTCTTCTAGAATTGTTGTTTGATTTCATTAACATAGAGTCTCCTTTACTTAGACTAATTTATGTTCAAATCATAGTCAGAGATCATTGGGCACTAAATTGGCCTAACACCCCCTTTCTAGTTTTCAACAACTTTTAATCATTCATGTAGATTCTAATACCCTTCTTAAACATCATATTCTTAAACTTAAAAGGGCTAGAATAGTTACACATTATGTAGGATGGCCAACGATTAAGGGGGAGGGGAAATTAATTCTTACACATATAGTGTTTTTACCAAACATTCTTAAGAACAAAGGCATACGTCTCTTACTCCCTAGAAACAAACACACAAGTGCAAACCATTTATCAAATCTTCCAAAAAACATAATTGGTTCAAGACCCTTAACCCCAACATGATTATGTTGCATCAATACCTCCTCAAGAGAAAAATACACCATGTGTTTAACAACTCTTTATGTGTCATGAAAAAAATTCTTACACACCACTAATCCTTTAACCATAGCACTCAAACCTATAACTAAATTTCACTCTTGATAGTGATACTTAGATTAAGAACCTTCAATCTTCACAACCGTTATACTCATAGTTTATGGCAACACAATCACTCACAACAAAACCCTTCACTCATCAATTTATCACAAACACACAACTAGGATCATAAGCCTTATCATCCTTCACAATTGGAATAATGCATCTCGTCACATTATCCCAAACTTGAGATTAAAATTAATTTCATTATTGATAATCTAATATCTTCGCATTATATGGATATTATGCACTAACTAAATGGCGTATCGGATTATCCAACTAGAACCTTAAAACTCGATAGTCATAAAGCCGTATGAGAAATTCACTCACAATAGGAAAAAATGCGTATTTCTCTTTTGAAACGTGCCATATATATCATTGTCAGTGTAAACGATATATTCATCTAAACCGTCTTCGTAAACCTTAGCATAACACCTAAGTTAATCCAACGCATGATTGTTACGTGGAATTATTTTCATTCACATCTGGGTACCTATTAATTTTTTATTTTTTATTTTTTGATTTTTCCCATAGTACAACTCTGTGAAAAACTAGAAGGGTGTTGAATAGTTTTACCAATTTAAAACTTCCTTTTAAATATTTAGATCGACTTATGTCAATCTATTTGGTTTTTTATGTTGGACGTTGATAGATAGATATATAAACGTGTAATAAAAGATAAAGAGTAAGAAGCACATCACCACTACACAAGTATTTATAGTTTTTCTGCCACAAGGACACCTTCCTTGCCCTACTCCACTCCCGAGTCACCTACTCGAGAGTTCAGAACACTACACCAACTCCTTATGGCGGAGAATCCTTCACAACGTCGCTACACCTTTTCCCAGACAAAGCTAAATACCAAGTTCTTTCACACCAAGGCGAACCACACCTAACAAAACATCGCCTACCCTTTATACGGTGCTAGGCTAACCACCGAGTTCTTTCACACCAAGGAGAACTAATCCTATCACAACGTCGCCTACCCTTTATTAGGTACTAGGCTAAGCACCTAGTTCCATTACTATGGAGGAACTACTACCCTTCACAACACAACACCTAATCTCAAGGAGATCCACTCCTTGTTACAACACCATCAAGGATATCACCATCCTTGAAAATAAACAAATACTTATATCTATAACGATGCACTTCATCGATTATACGACCTAAATATTCTTCCGAAATGCCACTTGATTTGATTCTTAGGCATCCTTCACTAATGCCTTTGACACAACGCTTGACACCCTTCACTAATGCCTTCGTCTTGACGCCTTTAGCATTATTCACTAATGCTTTTGACACGGACGATAAGCACCTTTCAATAATGCTTTCGTCTTGAACCCAACATCTACGGAGGAAGAAAGAACTATCAACAAGAGAACCTTAGTTGTCTTGATGATGACGAAGCATGGCAACTCATGGACTTGAGCTTGCTCGTCTTCATGAAGTGGTGATCTCGCCTTTAAGAGGAACCCAGAGAATCACATTTTAGTATATACTTGTTTTTACCCATTTTAGTATATACTTGTTTTTACCCATTTTAGTATATACTTAGTTTAAGTATATGCTAGCCCAATATGTAAACACTAGTTGTTGTACATATGTATCTAAATCATAAAATCACTTATACTTGTTTTAGTGTTTTATGTGAAAACGTAAGTGTGTTAGGAAACTATTGACTCAAACTATTTACGTATTTTATTTGTTTCGTTAAAATGATTTTATGTTTGTTATCGACAAAACATTAGAAGATCGTAAAATATAAATAAACGTTTTTACGGCTTATTTGTATTAACAATCTCCCATTTTTTGTTGATGACAAAACATAAAATTATTTTAAGAAAAACTAAAATTCGTAGCAAATTTGAATTAGTAGTTTTTACTTTCTTCTCCCCCTTTTTATCGAAACAAAAAATGTTTAAAAGAATCTAACATAATTTTTATAAGAAAAAAAATATGTAAAAGAAAGTGTAAAGAGAGCAAGTAACGGGAATGGTACTCGTCTTAAATCCCCCTTGACGAGTCCACCCCTTTGAGAGGGCGTCAAGGACATGACGTAAAATAAACTAATGTGTTTGCAAATGGTTCGTCTAAGTGACGAAAAACGTGCTCCCCCTTGAAGATTTCAAAGTTGCAATGGGGTGTCATGAAGTATAATCCAAAATCGGATTAAGTTGCAAATGTTTTTGCAATATCGTTTGACACAAAGCTCCCCCTAGCTTTATGGTGTCAAAATCTTCATGTGTATTTTGAAAATCTACAAAGTAAAGGTTAGAAAACAATAGTATAGTGCATAATTTCCTGCAAATAAAACTCAAGTTAGTAGAAATTTGTGTTTCTGTACCACGGATCTCACGGTTCCCTTCTCTTGGAGGGACCCGTCTAGGCATTTTGGAGGGATCCGGCTATCTGGTGACAGTTTCTTCAGCAGTGAAGATGTGTCAAACAATGCTAATGAAGAGATGAGATATGTGTACAATAACAAGCACAACGCACAAAATAATCATAGAATATAAATATTCATTCAATAAAATAAAAGATAATCAAACAAATCTCTAAAACTAAGAGAATGAACTAGGACATACAAGTACCACATAATACTAACTAGTTACTAGACTTAAAACGTGACAATGTGCTTGAGTCTAGGGATGAGTGGACTTGTTGATTTGATCCAACTTTACAAGAAGATGATTAAACATGAAATGTATCTCATTTTGTGCTTCTTGAACAAGTCCTTGAGTGATTAGACAATTTGGACAATTATTGTCTTGGTTTGGACCCGGAGGGAAATGGATATTTTGAGGAGGATCTATGTGTGATTGTGGGTCTTCATTTTGAGAAGTAGGATGAGGTTCTAAAAATGAGGATGGTAATGGAACTTCTTCCATATGATCAAGGTTTTTCCTTGTCTCCCATGATGGGCTAGTTGGCATTGTTGGTGGTTCTCATTTCAATGAAAAGGTTGGTGAATGGGAGGTTCTTGGTGGTGAATGATCCAATGAGTAGATGTTTGGGTGAGGGAGAGGCTCATTCAAGGAATTTAGTCCATGCTCAATGAATGAGGGTTTTGACGACTTGCTAGAACTAGCCAAGTTTGGTTTTGAACTAGATGATCCTTTTTCTAGTCCAAAAGGTTTAATGCCAATCCTTGTGGTTCTCTTAGCCTTTGTTGGATGAGTTTGATGAGGGGGGATTCTAGTATCATTATCTCTAATGGGAGATGTTTTGGTGGATCAGATTTCATGAATCATTTGACCCTTTCTTTTGGATGATCCTATGGTTGAGGAGTTGTTGCTAAGAGACTTAGTCATGGTGATGATGATGCTAATGTAAGCTTCTAATTGCTGATTTTTGAAAGGTAAGTGAGGATGTTGCCTTAACCCTAAGGTTGTTTGGTTTATAAAGAATAATTTGAATTAGGAAATTAAATTCTTGGCCACTTAGAGGATTAAGCATGCTCTTAAGATTTTGATCAGCTCTAGGAGGATAATAAATGAGTGATAAAAGTGGTTAGAGAACCAAAGGTGACTTAAAATTGAATATGGAAGCTGATTGAGGCTTTCTGCACTCTGGATCCCACGGATCCTCTCGTGAGGATCCGCTGGTTAAAGACTGTGGATCCGGCTGTCAGCAGGTTTTAGGTGAAATGATTATGCTTTTGTAAGGTTTATTATCAATGGATTTTGAGTTTTGACTTAATTTTGAAGTCTTTAGTGTTGGATATCTCAAATCCTCAACCATAATGAGTGATGGTGCTTAATGATGGTTTTGGGCAAGAAAATTGACTTTGGGTAGTCTAACTATGTGTTTGACAAGGATACCATTTAATTTGATATGGAGAAATGGTGGTAACAAGTCCTAGAAGTCGATGATGACCTAAGAAGAATTTACTAAAATCTTTAAAATAAAGAAAAATGAAAACTATTTTGAGCCTAATTTTGAGTCAAAGATGATTAAGATCAATTTGCTAAAATTGAAGGATAGACCAAACTAAGTGCTCTCAGACGTGATAGATAATGTGTGAGTGTTGGAGCGGAATTATGGTGAGTTTTGACGATTTGATAAATCAAAAATATTTCGAAATATATCCTAGGTAAGCCATGGATGAGAGTGAGGTTTTCAACTATTTGAGGAAGACTTAGTTGGCTCTAGTATCTTATGTTTGACTCGTGTGAGGTGATCTAGTAGACTATTTTGATGTAAGCAAATATGTATTGCTTATCAGATGCCACGGATCCCGCGCTCTTCCGGGAGGATCAGACAAGTTCAATTGGGATCCGCCTCTGCAGATCGAAGGCTTCAACAAATGTGCAACTTTTCACTTTTAGTAAATGCTTCTCCTAGTTGTTTCTATGGGGACTAAATGCAAGAACACAACTAATATAATGTATAGAAAAGTAGGAAGAGCTAAAATTCCTATAATGAGTGACGACGACCACTCAAGGGGTCGTAAAATCTCATTTTTCAAATACCTAAGTTAGAATTGTTTAGTGCCAAGATATGCCAATACCTACATACTACGAGCATAGTTTAAAGTGTTACAAACCATTGTTTGAAATTGTTCATGATACATTTGGGTCCTAAGACCTTACCTCTCTTCTCCTCCCTATCTCGTCTTCACCCGTCCTCCACTCTTTATCATACCGTTTCTATCTCTTTTTCTTCAAGAAATTGGCAAAGCACTTGAAGATTCCCTTGGTTTGTTGCCATTCGGGTGATGCACCAGGAACGTCCGGCAGTTGGTTGATATACTCCAAGGGGTCTAGTTCGGTATTTCCGAGTGGGTTTCTACTTCCTTCACCTTCTCTTTGTCTCTCCCTTTCTTCCGAGGAATCCGTGGGTGGGTGAGGCCTCTTTCCATCTACCAAAAACCTCGTGGTTTTTCCCTCAGTCAATGGTTCCATAACCTTGTTGCAAAAGCTATGGTCATAGGTTTGTGGAGAAGGATCTAATGCAAAGATGAATTTAGCAAGACGGGTTAGGAGCATTGCATACGGGAGCACCATCTTGTCCATGCTTCTTACACTTGCCATTATCTTGACCATGTAGTAAGAAATGTTAAAGCGAGTCTTGGTCACTAGACAATAGATCATGAAGCTTAGACATGCGTTGGGGTGATCCTTGTTTCCTACTAGACACACCACATTCTCCCTTATCACATCTTCCCATTTTCTATACAAAGCGTACATCTTCGAGAGCTCCATTTGGAAAGGATCCCTATAGATCACTTTCGACTTCCTAGTAACCCTTGATGGAGATTCTCTTGGCATAAACACGGTGTCCCTTACCGTGGTTGCTTCCGGGATTGTCGTGTGATAAATTTCGTGATGATCAATCATAGAGTGTATCTCCTCCAACGACCACTCATTAGAATACATGCAAACACCATCATATGGAACCCCTATTATTCTTCCAAACTCCTCAAGTAAAAGAGTGTACTCATGTCCATTTATGGTGAATTCAATTGAGATGGACCCATCATCATTTCTAATTATACACATTGTCTTGTAGAACTCAAGCACAAAGATCGAGCAAATTTGCTCGTTTATATCCAATAAACAATCAAACCCAATAGTTCCAAATACTTCCCTTATGTCGGTATTTGCAAGAAATGATGGATCAACAACTCTACCTACGTGAAAGAGTCTCCTTTCAAGCAACTTAAAGGCTTTCCTATCATTCGGACTTAATACATCTTTCCTATGGTACATGGGTATGTAGTGAGCGGTGTCTTGGTAATCTTGTTGCTTATTGCTTGGCATGATTGTTCCTAAACAATACAACCACAATGTGGTGTTAATTGTGAATAGTAACCTAGAGGGTTTGATTACAATTTTGCTCTCATCATCTTTGTTGAGTTCAAGAAATGTGTTTAATTTGTATTAACAATGTTAATTCTTTGATTTAGATTATCTTAGAAAACAATGTGGTGACAAATTATGATAAACCCATTTGAACCCTAATCTTAAAGATGAAGAAATTGTAATCTTAGAAATTAAGGAATTAAATTAACAATGTAGTGAAGATTGTACTTACACAAGCGATTGTTAAACTTGAGAGGAATGATCAAATTGCTCCTATGAACAGTACCTGAGTTCTTGTTCGTGAGTCTTTGAGGTGAGTATAATTGTGGAAAATCCACAGTGATCATTCTTTAACTTATATTGTCTTCTGTTGCACGGATCCCGCGGATCCCTCTCATTTGGGATCCGGCTAGTATAAACGAAGGGATCCGGCATGACAGCAAAAGTCAGCCTAAACATTCCTTGTTAACTTTGGTTTGGGAGTTCTAAAACGCCTAGTGTTTAGATGTTAAGACTCTAAAACTTGTGGTTTGGGGTTTTGAAGATTTAATACTATTCCTATTAGACGAGGTCCCCTTTTTAAGAATTAGTCATAATTCTTGGGAAGCTTTTCAAACAGTATAATAAAATCCCATTTTATCATAATATAAGAAGTTTCACATGGATATTTATTGACATAGATGAAGTGTCAATAAATCCTTTGTGATGAATAATGATTGAGGTTATCGAATAACCAAGATATCATTATTACGAGTTGGTAATGTAGTCTATACAAATTAGTCGAAGAATACTATTTTGATGCTGACTATAATATGGATAACTATTTAAGTAATTACTAATAGATATAAATCATGCGACTAAGATTTTAATAATAGTAAAATCAAAAAGTAAATTATTAGCTATTATACCTTTGCTAAATATTCTTTTTAAGAAAAGAAATATTTAGATGAAATGTTTTGTGATTTTCTTGGAATCTCCAGATTCATGTTGTGAGAAGGACAACACTAAACATTCTTTTTGCGAAAAGAAATATTTAGATAGATTCTTCATGATCTTCTTGGGGACTCCGAATCCAAATATGGAAAATGCTTAACAAGGAAAATGTTAGAGCATTCTATCATTGTCCAACAATAAACATTATAATGATTTTTAAAATATGAAAAAAAAATCCTTCTTTGTAGTTTTCAAACATACGCGGATCGTATCAAGTTTTTAAAGTAAAACATACTATAAGAAATGTTAGGTCACTAGTTTTACAACACAAGCAACATAGAAAGAGATAAAGGCGATTGAACAAATAAACCAAACACACACACACGTTATGCTTATACCGGTTATGCGTAGAGAGTGAGTGAAAGGAATAAATTGAACAACTTGGTAACGAATCTCTGATACCAATTGTGGAAAGCTAGAAGGGGGCTTGAATAGTTTTACCAATTTAAAACTTCCTTTTAAATATTTAGATCGACTTATGTCAATCTATTTGGTTGTTTATGTTGGACGTTGATAGATAGATATATAAACGTGTAATGAAAGATAAAGAGTAAGAAGCACATCACCACTACACAAGTATTTATAGTGGTTCAGATACAAGGACACCTTCCTTGCCCTACTCCACTCCCCGAGTCACCTACTCAAGAGTTCGTAAACACTACACCAAATCCTTATGGCGGAGAAGCCTTCACAACGTCGCTTACACCTTTTTCCGGTACAAAGCTAAATACCGAGTTCTTTCACACCAAGGCGAACCACACCTAACACAACGTCGCCTACCCTTTATACGGTGCTAGGCTAACCACCGAGTTCTTTCACACCAAGGAGAACTAATCCTATCACAACGTCGGCTACCCTTTATCAGGTACTAGGCTAAGCACCTAGTTCCATTACTATGGAGGAACTACTACCATTCACAACACAACACCTAATCTCAAGGAGATCCACTCCTTGTTACAACACCATCAAGGATATCACCATCCTTGGAAATAAACAAATACATATATGTATAACGATGCACCTCATCTATTATACGACCTAGGCATTCTTCCCAAATGCCACTTGATTTGATTCTTAGGCATCCTTCACTAATGCCTTTGACACAACACTTGGCACCCTTCACTAATGCCTTCGTCTTGACGCCTTTAGCATTCTTCACTAATGCTTTTGACACGGACGATAAGCACCTTTCACTAATGCTTTCGTCTTGACACTTTCGGCATCCTTCGCTAATCCCTTCAACCCAACATCTACGGAGGAAAAAAGAACTATCAACAAGAGAACCTTAGTAGTCTTGATGATGACGAAGCATGGCAACTCATGGACTTGAGCTTGCTCGTCTTCAAGAACTGGAGATCTCGCCTTTAAGAGGAACCTAGAGAATCACACAAAAACAAAAGACAAACTACATAGATCACTTGTATCTGAGGTTAGAGAGGTATAATACTTGGGGAAGTATGTGTGTAAAGTGGTGAGTAGAAAGGAAGAAATGGCTCTCTATTTATAGAGGAAATTTTCTACTATTCCCAGGATCCCACGAATCCCTTCCACAGCAGATCCGTCTAGCGTTAAGCTAGGGATCCGTGGAACGCTCCTCTTTGCCCATGGGTATTTTTGGTTATGGGTCATGGGTTATGGGTTGATCCATGGTTTTTTTTCTAGATACAATGTATCTAAAGGATACAATGAACTTGGTTAAGTGGAATATATAAAACCATGGGTTATGGGTCAATACCATTTGCTAGTTTTTACCCATTTAGTATATACTTGTTTTTACCATTTTAGTATATACTTGTTTTTACCCATTTTAGTATATACTTAGTTTAAGTATATGCTATCTCAATATATAGACACTAGTTGTTGTACATATGTATCTAAATCATAAAATCACTTATACTTGTTTTAGTGTTTTATGTGAAAACGTAAGTGTGTTAGGAAACTATTGACTCAAACTATTTACGTATTTTATTTGTTTCGTTAAAATGATTTTATGTTTGTTATCGACAAAACATTAGAAGATCGTAAAATATAAATAAATGTTTTTACGGCTTATTTGTATTAACAAACTCTTTTCAAGCTTATATTATGGCATAACTTGTTAAGCAATTAATGACATATGTCCACTTTTGCACGTAATATGACATGAAAAGTTTTATTCTAAGAACAATGAATAGACTATGTCTTATTAACAACTTATCCTTATCAGTTATCACCAATCAAAACCTCACCAAGTTCGACCCAAAGCTACGGAGGTGTCCCTCTAGGATATTCAGGAATCTCTCAACATAACCTTTGAAAAAATTCTACCGAAACCCAAAACATCATCTTTGGTAGATGATGTTTTCATAAAGGAACATGTGGTTTTAAATTGTATTAGAACTTATTTGAACTCCCTATCCAAATGACATCTTAGAAGAAGTCATTCCTATAATAATATGTGTCATTTTGTTGTTCCATATTCACTATCGTTTTGAATACAATTAAGTACTTAACACAAATTAACAGTGAATAATGACTGAAAGTAATGTAAGTTGAACACACAAAGTAATTTTCAACATCATATTCTTATTAGAAATAAATCAAAAGAATACGTTACCCAAGTACTTGCGGAATAGTACTTGGGATTGAAATGACAAAGTTTGGGGTGACTCCTCTCTAAGCTCAGGCTAAGTCTGAGCACAACTCTTAGAACCCACTGAGCTAGCTCAAGGATAAAGTTGTATTTTGAGGAGTGAAAAGTTGGCTTGTGTGTATGTGTGTTTTTACAATTCACAAGCTTAAACTTTTCACTCATTCTCTTATGCTATTTATACAAGTATGATTATTAACTTTAACCTAGAAGACAAAAACATGGATCACGTAAAACACGAATATTGATATATTCGACATCGCTCACCTTTCTATAGTAGGTAAGCTTCTTTACTTGACAGAGAATCGCGACTTACTATAAATGGGAAGATATGATCTTTATAGATTGAGGCTGTATAGACCGGATAAACACTGAGGGATTTAGTTTTATCCGGTAAAACTTTCCTACCTAGTCCGACTCATTCTTGATCTTCAAAGCCTTCGATCTCTTCCTTCGTTTGTCTTTAGTGTTTAACAGTTGGAGAGGAGTCTAAGGGATTCGGTGTGTTATTGTCATCACCACCGAATCCACCATCTTCTTCTTGACTTAGTCTTCACCCTTTAAGTTCCGCCTTGCAGTGGAGAGGCTCCTTCTTCGCCTCATACTAAGTGTCTCGAAGATGGCTCACCGAGAGACTATGCGCTCAAAGGACGATTGTGTTTAATGGATTAAACACTTAGGTTATTTTCTATTCAAATCCTAGTTGAAGGGTTTGGGTATTTATCGAACCCAGGTCTCCCCTATTTGGATATACAAATAGCCTAAGTGTTTGATCGGTGTAAGTGAGCAAATGGCTTTATTACACCGAATGTACTAATGAATACAATAAGGAACATTTGAGTAATTTGACAAAACATACATCTTTTATTGATCGATTACATATTTCCTATCACTAGTACAAAAGGATAAAATGATGTCACCCGTATGGATACCCGGTGCTTGAGCTTCACTTTCTTGGTGATGAGTGTTTCCTGTCGGATAGTCTCTTATCTTTGCATTCGTGTCTTGATGTAACTCGATGTTTGCCGAGGATTGGATCCGAGAGGCCACGGAATATAGTCGATCATTGCGACCACACTAGCCTTATCAATATCACTCCATCTTTGAAATGCTTGATTTCCATAGACATCAATGTGGAATAGCCCTTCGTGCTCTTCAATTACCAAACAGTTCACGAATTTGACACCTCGTGCAGCTCTCTATTGCATTCTAAGCCGTGCACTTTGATCTCGTGTTGGAACTCAACTCTTTTCCTTTTGCGGTGGATGCTTGTGGTTGAGATCCTTGAGGTGCGATCAGCGGTGAATTCAGTTGGGTTGGTGCATCTCTCACCTTTCATATTTTGTCGAGCATCTTCATCACTCCTTGACCACCTTATTTTGCTTCTTTCCAATGATCGGACCAAGTTCATCGAGTTCGGTGATCCCAAAGTCACTGAATTTTAGGGATCATGAACCTCAAAGTGTCTTTTGTCATCCCTCTATAAACATTCATAGCCAATGGTTTGGTGTTGGGAATAATCTTGACATCAATGATTTTTCAGAAGCCTTTGCCGGTCATTGTCCGATTGTATTCCTCAATTACGCTTTGCACGAGAGCTTGATTTTCTTTCTCTTTTCTTCATATCGCTTTCTCATTGCGACCATTTGAGCGACTGAGCATCTTTGAACTTTGTCCTGCTGACCCTTTGGGAGCTTACTTGCATCTAATCCTATGTTTTAGCTTCTTCTACGACAACCTTTGCGGTGCTTCTCTGTTCTTTTCTCTTCCTCACTAGTTTCAATCTTCTTTCTTCTTTAGCAAGATGTTTACTCAGCTGTTGTGGTGTGAGCAGGTATTCAGTGTCACCGATTTTATAGGGAATCTTCTTAGGCTCAGTAGTTGTCATAATACCTTTGCCTTTGTCCTGGCTTGAGGAAGAAGATGCAACCAAGGGTTGTGTTGTTGTCATGATAGGTGTTGTGACTGTTAGTGTAGTTGTTGATGATTGTGGTGGTAGGGATGAGATGGGTATTGCTGAGACTGGTTGAGATGATGATGTTGGAGCAGCAGAGACTGGTGGTGTTTGCTCCCCCTCAGCGTGAAGAGGAGTTTCTTCAAAAGGATTCTCCCCCTCAACTGTTGTCGAAGCTTCAGTAAGGGTAAGAGTTGGCGTGGGTGCTGAGGAGGACTGAGCAGCTTGACCCTTGAAGGCCTGATAGATTTCAGTCATCATAGCTTTAATCTCTGTAGTATCTGCCTGAATACCGGTGACCTTTGCATCCAAGTTAGCTGAGAGAGCTCCAAGGCGATCATCCGGGACCAAGATTCCGTGCCGTGGAAGAGGATGCTCGAGCCATGGTCGCCACCTGTGTATTCAAAGAGTCTAATGTAGCTTGAAGAAACTGGACTGAGGATGGAAGACCCTGAACATTTGCAGACTTGAGCAGATCTAACAGTTCAGTAAGGCTTGAGGATTGTTGCAAGTATGCCTTAGTAGCCTTTAGCACTTGAGAGTTAAGTGCTGGATCTTCTTTGACAAACTCCCTGATTTCATCGACCTTTGTGCCTACATCTTGAAGGTGTCTTAAGATGTTAGCCAAATTTTCATCCAGTCGGTAAATTCTGTCATACATCAAGTCCCTGTGCTTATGAGCATTTTCCCACAACGTTTTAGTAACCCCTTAGTATAGCTTCCTTGAAGCTTTGGTGATCCACTGAGCCAACTGCCTTTCAGTGAGGGGAAGAACATTGTCAAACTTTTTGAATTCACCAGAGCTTGAGGAGGATTCAGAAACATTATCATTATGTTGAAATGGGGATTCAGTATGCTCCTTTGGATCAGGCTGAGGCTCTTGGTCAGATTGAACCTCAGCGTCCGCTTCATCCCCTGCTGATAAAATTTCTTCATCACTTTCAAAGAAGGTCATCATCGATTTTAGCAACTCAAGAACCTCAAGAACTGTTAACAAGGGAGTGGGAATGGGTTCCACATCGAGTGGTATTGATCCTCCGAGTCTTTGTCCCCATGGACCCTCGGACAATGGTGGGAGTTTCCAGCGTCTTCTCGGGAGTCGATTGGTTTTGGGTTCCATATCGGTAGGTTGTTACTTTCCTCCAAGTCTTTGTCCCCAGTGACCCCCGAGACACCGATGGGTTTTCCCAGTGCCTTTAGCGAGTCGTGATTGTTGTATCCCTATCGGTGGGTTGTTTGTTTCCCTTAGTCTTTGGGATCGATCGGTGTGCCCTCGGACAAAGGCTTTGATTTGCTAATGTCATCATCAGCGTAGTGGAAGGCTCCCCCTACCGGTTGAAAACCTACCAGCGGGTTGTTTGTTTCCTACGGATCTTAGGGAGTAGTAGGTGTGACCAAGGCACCGACCGTGATGTATCAGTGTCCTTCGTTGTCACAAGGGTGGTTGTTGCACAGTGGGTGGGTGTCTTTTTAGTTACGGGCTTTTGTGCCTCTTAGGTCAGTGCTCCTCAAGCCTCGGGGCCCGAGACTTTGGTTTAGTCTTAGTCCCGATCGAGACTTCCCTTTCTCTTTTAGGAGCGGGGTTTGAGACGCCGATCCTCCCAGTTGTTTCTGACAACCATATGGGCCGTCAATTCAATAGGAGTGACAAGGGATGGGTCCTTTGAAAGTTTGATGGGCTCGGGATGCTAGGTAAATTTCCAATTTTTTCATCCCGAGTATAATTGGAACCCATTAACGATTGTAAAGCACAAGAGACAAACCTAGGATACGAAACATACTAGTCCTAGTTTTACTCAGAGCTTCATTACGAGATCACGTAAATGATCTCCCTATGTCGACAAAGTGACCCCATTCATCAGCAAGATGCCATCATCAAGCGAATAGAGTTAACTTGTTCGTGGATGAGTGGTTCCCGCCGAGGACCCGAATCACAAAAGTGAATAGGATCCTCCAAGCCACGGGAATGAACTTTTGTGATCGGGTCTTTTCCAAAGAGTTGGATCTAAAGCGATTTGTTTTAACCCATCCTTCTTTGTGGAGGGTTCGGGATGGGCAACATAAACACCTTTGTTATAATCTAACCTCGTTGAAGTGCAAAACGTTTTGTAATCCAGGTGTATTGTTGCCCCATTAAGACAAAACGATGAGATACTCCACGAGTGGTCTAAGGTTATTCTCATCGATGAAGGTGTCGGGTCAAGGCTCTAGTCAGAGCCCAAAACTCCCCGAGGTAGTTTGGGTGCGATCTTGAGGACATTTACAAAGGCCGTTTGAGTGGGCGGTTGAATAAAATTTTATAATGTCTTTATAAGTTGGGACATTTTCGTGGTATTCAAAGTTACCTATGACATTATTTGTTTTGAATTCAACGTTAGTAAGATCCCCTACCCACTGAGAAGCAAACTGGAGAGATTGTGTTCTAGCCATTTCCATTAAAGAAGATTTTAGGGTTTGAAAAAGTATTTTGACTATAACAATCAAAGTTTTTATTTTTTAAATCTCTCAAGTTTGTGATGAAAAACGTTTGTAAATGTTTACAAGAATGGTTTTTCAGAAGAAGGTTTAAGGTTTTTGAGAACACACAAATTTTCTGGTTTTGAGAAAGGATTTTGACAGAGTTTTGTTGCAGAATATAATTTGTGTGTGTGTTTTTGGTTGAGAAGAGGGTTTTTATATAGTGGTGAAAGGGGTGGTTTTTGCACATTCGTGGATAGGTAAAGATGGTTTTTGAAATCGTTTGAAATTCCACAATTAATGCCACCCACCACTACCTGCAGTAAAAACCCGTATCTCAAAGAAAACAGTTGCAATGCACAGTAAAAGTGCACTTTTGCAGCATTAAAATATCCATAGGATATTTCATGTGTAAGAAGGCATTTAATGCCAAGTGGGTAAGTGATGAGACCCCTGACAGTAAGACATATATTCCTATATTAAATTGGTGGGATTACCAACCTAGGACATTTAAGTAACTAATACTTGGAGCATTTAGTTACTCATTCAATGCATTATGTCAGGGACCCTGATTGAGTCTTACTCATTCAGTGAGAGGTTGACTTTGGATGTTCAGGGAGACGAACAGTTTCATAGAACTCACTGAGATTGGTTTTCAGATGCCTGACATTCAATGTCAAGCATTCCCAATTCAGCTTTCAGTCTCTTGAATGTAGGTTCATCCAAAGGTTTGGTGAAGATATCGACAAGTTGATATTCAGTAGGGATGAAATGAAGTTCTATGTCTCCTTTCATTATGTGATCCCTGATGAAGTGATATCTGATATCAATGTGTTTGGTTCTTTGATGGAGGACAGGGTTGTTGGAGATTACAATTGCACTGGTGTTGTCAAAGAAAATGGGTACCATTTTGTAATGGATGTCATAGTCACTGAGTTGACTCTTTATCCATAAAACATTGGCACAGCATCCTGCAGCAGCCACATATTCAGCTTTGGCTAAAGACATAGCCACTGATTGCTGCTTTTTGGCACTCAAACAAACCAATTTTCCTCAAAGGAATTGACGGGACCACGAGGTACTTTTTTACATCCATGTTGCGGCTAGCATAATCGAATCAGTACCCTTTGAGATCAAAACACGAGCATTTAGGATAATAAAGTCCAAGGCTTGGGGTTCCTTTCGGTACCGAGTATTCTTTTAGCTCTGATGAGGTGGGCTTCTTTAAGATTGACCGATATCTAGCTATGAGGCAGTGAGAATTGTATGTCCAGTGCAGAAGCTTAGATACATCGGTGAGCCAACAATTCCTCGAAATGGGTTTGATATCGATTTGCGGTGAGATCGGGTCCAAGATTGTTAGTGTTGGGAATTAAGGTAATCTCGATTCGCCAAGCACAACCATCGATTACGCGAAGCCTCGGTTGAAGAGATTACGAAGAAGAAAGATCTTGCCGAAGTTATACTTGAGAAGTAATAAGCGAGCAGTGTGTTGTTCGAAAGTGGGAACCACGTGGAGAGATAAGCTCGGTTTAGAGTAAAAGTCGGTGTAGTATGTATAGGTTGGCCGTATTATGTAGAGCTTACTCAGAATAAACACGATGATTAACAAAACAATATGATTAGTTGCATGCTTGTCTAGTTGCATGCTTAGTCTAGTTTAGTAGTAGTAGCGTAAATTGTCAACGCACATTAGGGTTTCTTGCCTATATAAGAAACCATATTAGTTTGTAATAGATAAGCTTTTCTCAAGTATCTCAAGTCTTGTATTCTATCCGAAACATAGAGTTTCTATAATCAAAGATCCATAGAGGATCAAAAGTGTTCTTAGTTATTATAACTTGTATTTATCTTCCGCTACAATATCAAGTTGTAGAGATCTTCTATTAGTTTGCTTGTGATTACATAGGCAACGCTAACGATCTCCGAGTGCTTAAAGATCTATCAAGGTCTTTGTTTCTAACAAGTGGTATCAGAGCCTCGGGAAAGTCTCTACGATACTGAGAACCAGTCTCACCCCCATACAACCAAACATTCATTCATCATGCCTGGATCCGATACTGAAAATGAAGTCACCAACACAAACAACTCCAACACCACTTCCATGCAACAACTCAGTCTCACAAACAGCAATGGTAAATTTCCTTATTTAAAGAGGGAAGAATATGAACTTTGGACTATGAAGATGGAAAAGCTGGATTTCAAATATTGATTGGAATGTGGGAAGTAGTGAAGAAAGGAAATAGTCTAAAGAAGATGATTCTGACGAGAGATGGGAAGTTTATCATGGCTCCACAAAATTCTTGAAGAAGTCTTGGCCATGCGAGAGAGAGCATAAAGTGAAGACTATTTTGCTTCAAGCCATACACGAAGATCATCTTTGTGATTTTCACCATATGGATGATGCTAAAGACATATGGATGGCTCTCAAGGCAAGGTTCGGTGGAAATGAAGAATCAAAGAGAATGAGGAAGTCCATGTTAAGACAAGCAGTTTGGGACTTCAACATATCGAAGAAGAAGGTATCCACAAAGGATACGACGGGTTCCATAGGATCTTGAGTCGGTGAATCATTTGAATGCTAAACCGGACAATGAAGATTCAAACTCAAAGTTCTTGAGGTCCTTGCCACCATCTTGGTTGCATGTTAGTATTGCACTCAAGGCTAAAGGAGGGTTGGACATGCTCACCTTTGATGAGCTATACAGCAGACTCGAACTCTTGAACGGATGTCGGGACTCCTACCGTACATCTTCTTCTAACCATGCGACTTTTGTTGGGACATCTCATTCCAACATGATGGTACAAGCTCCTAGCTCCAACTATTTTCCATCATCTCCTAGTTCCAACTACTTTCCATCATCATCTTCAACTCCCCTTCACCACATAACCTCGTCCCACTCCACCAAGTTCTCAAGCTAGGTCTAGTAGTGTGATGGAGGATGTTCTTCATTCGTTTGTTCTTCGACTATGATACTCGTGATATCTTGCATATGAAGACTTTGATCGGTGGACCCTCTTGAAATGGAGGAAATGAAGGCGAAAATGCGGTGGCTTTCTTTGTCGGTGGACATCAAAGGTTTGAAGAAAAGGTGGAAGGAAGTTTGTTTTCAAGGAAAGGAACCATTTCGCTTTGATAGGGGAAAGTCAAGTGCTACACTTGTCATCGGATGGGGCATTTCTCTAGAGAATGCAAGGACGAGAAAGAATGGAGATGGAGCCAAATATCTTTCCTATCGTGAACAATGAGGAAGTGGAGCTTCAGACTCTCCTCACCATGGATGAACAGTCAAGCTGGACTACGCATGAACACGTTGATGAGGAAGCTCATGGTCTTGATAAGCTTGGATGCTTGCAAGGTGCACCGGATGAAAGGCATGACGGTTTGCCTTGATGGGACTATCTCGGTACACAATTGTATATTTGGGTGTAGTCTTAGATACAATGAACTTAAAGAAGAATTTGATGCTATGAAACCTAAGTTTGATGCATGCTATATTGATAATGAAGCTCATAAACTTGCATTAAAAGCGTAGAAAGACAAAAGTATGGTTTCGGAAGAATCAAATTGCTTATGAAGAAAAAATAAAGGTTTTACAGTTTGATCTAGAAGTTGCAAATAATTACTTAAAAGCGTGCGAGAAAGCAAAGGATGAAGTCAGATGTCGAAAATCTAGAACTTAAGGCAAAACTAGTGAGGAAATAGCTAGGCATAAGGAATGGTTAATATCGGGTGATAATCGGCTAGTGAAATCTATAAAAGTCAAGCGTAACCTCTCGCTAGGGATAGGCTTTCAAAAGTATGTAGGAGTAGAAGCTAAATATGATGGTCGTAAATCCACACCAAAGAGGTTAGCTAACTTTTAAAAGAAGGTGAATTACATGTTGTCCTGGACCCATTAGAGGTGAATTTATGCCTATTGACCTTTCCATCACTTGTTGACTTTGATGGATCACATCATCTATATGGCAAAAGTCAAAGACTTGCGGACCGATACCTCATCTAATGACTTTGTCTCTTGCGACAGCGGTGACAATTCATCGGATCAAGGTCCACTTCCTATGAAAGTTGTGATTCAAATGAGAAGTCGACCTTCCCACGCTGAGCCAACACCCATGTCTCACACAAGCCTTCTAAGGAAGCTGGCGAGAATCCACTTCCAAGATAGTTTCTTACGAAGACTTGTCTTTTCATCTTTGAATAATCGGTGTGTTAAAACAATTCCTTAAATGTATCTGTTTCAAGTACTTACGCATGTAATCCAACATCTTCCTTTTGAATAAAACTTCTAAGAAGAAGACATGTTTTGTATGTGGCGATAAATTTCATTTGATTAAGGATTGTGATTTCTATGAACAAAGATTGGGTGCATGTGCTACTCTCAAGAAACACAAAACTAAGCGGACCAATGTTGCTAATATTCCTCCTTATGTCCCTCAGCGAAAAAGATGACTCTCATTGGAGAGGTTCGATTACTGGACCTTTGTCAAACCTACTAGCCCATATTTTAAACATGGTCATTGGCCTACATATGTTGACTCTATGTATGCTAGGATGGGATATGGGACCACTTCTTTGTGAAGCCCTCGTGAGTTGTTCTTGGACCAACAAGGGACCAAATTATCAATGGAGGACCAAGAACAATGGTGGATCCTCTAAAACTTCATGCCCTAAACTTTGTGATCCAGGCGGGTTCAAGTCGATAATGACTTGAACCTCCATGAAACTCTGCTTGTTTGTATATATTTTTGTTGTTGTTTGTAGGATCATCCCTTAAGCATAAGAATATTGGTATAGTTGATAGTGGTTGTTCGAAGCATGTGCGGGAGCAGGATATGATGCACAATTTTGTCCCTATAGAAGGAGGAGGCAATGTAACTTTTGGAGGAAGTGATGGTAGTATCACGGGAAGGGCACCATAAAGACACCTCATCTGGATTTTGAAAATGTGTACTTTGTTAAGGAACTTCAACATTTCAACTTGTTCTCTGTTTCACAAATCTGTGACACTAAGAACAAAGTTCTCTTCATCGAGAATGAATGTCTTGTCTTTGTCTAAAGACTTCAAGCTCCCGGAAGAAACTTCAATTCTCTTGAAGGTTCCTCGTACTCACAACTTATACACATTCAACCTTAATGAAGTCCAACGGTGGTGATCTCACTTGTTTGGTGGCCAAAGCATCTCATGATGAGTCCACTAAATGGCATAGTGAGGATGGCCCATGTGAATTTCAAGACCATTAACAAACTCTCCAAAATGGGTCTTGTTGAAGGTCTTCCACCAAAGTATTCACAAATGATCATAATTGTGTCGCTTGCAACAAAGGGAAACAACACGAGCTTCTTACAAAGCTATCAATGCTATGAGCATCATCATTGAACCTCTTGGTTGCTTCACATGGATCTGTTTGGTCCAACTCAAGTCGAAGCATTGATCATAAGTACTTGTTTGGTAATCAATGATGGCTATAGCGATTTTGTTGGGTGTTCTTTCTCGGAACCAAGGATGAAACCTCTCAAGTCTTGTTGAATTCATCACTCTCGTTGAAAATCACTAAACAAAAGGTCAAGGGTATTCGATTGTGATAATGGGACGAGTTCAAAATGCAATTCTAATAGAACTACGTGGGTCAAAGGGTATAAAAAGGACTATAGTAATCCAAGAACCCCACAACAAAATGGGGTGGTGAAAGAAAGAATAGGACCCTAATAGAGGTGCAAGGTCAATGCTTGCGGACTCTAAGCTACCCACCATGTTACGGATGAAGGCATGGCCTGACTTGCTATGTGCTAAGCAGTCTCCATTACAAGACCACAACTCAAAACACCATATGAACTTCTCTTTGGGAAGGTTCACATCATTCACTACCTAAAACCTTTTGGATGCCAAGTGACCATTACGAACACTAGTGATCCGTTGGGAAAGTTTGATGAGAAGGCGATGATGGTTACATTGTGGGTTATTCGACTCATAGTAAGGCCTCTGGGGTGTACAATTTGCAAGCCAAGAAGATAGAGGAGGCGTTGAACACGAGATTTTTGAAGATAAGCATAACATTCAAGGACGGGGTCATACGTGGTCTTTTGACCTTGACTATAGCGACTCTTTGGGTTACACTAGACACTTGGCTAATCAAAATCACGAGGTTCTCAAGCTTCTCCCATCGAAATGCAGGTCCATTAGATGATGACTACGAAAATGAGTTTGAAGATGATGAGCAACCCATACTTGTGCCTTCCTCTCTCCTAACAATGTTGCGGTACCACCTCAAGGATCTGGCGATTTGAGCGATGAAGATGACACTCATTATCTTGAGGATCTTGCTAGGCTTGGACTCAAGAACTTCTTTGCCACACTTGAAGCGAGAAACCGAAAGAAGGGTGGCTAATGAAGGAGTCGTGAGAAACAACGTGTATCTTGAAGTTGACTCTGTCACACCCTCCATCCCCAAATCTGCTGAAGGCTACGCTATTCCTTCTCAAGTATCTTTAGACTTTGGTGAACCCTATACACGCTTTCCAAAACCGGATCTTGGAAATCATCAACCCAAAGTCGGCATCTTCACCTCACCCTCTTATGATCTTTGAATTTGAACCAACCATCACTAATCTTGATTCATCCATTGAAGTCAACCCCATTGCTACTCGGAGGATCAATATTGCTCACCCTCAATCCAACATCATAGGTGATCTTCGGCACTGTTAGAACTCGAAGGGCTATCACAAGTCCTCAATTTGGACATATTGCTTTTCTCTTATGTCTCCAACCAACAAAGAGACAATCACACGGACTTCAAACATTGTCATTTGCTTGTTTTCTCTCAAGTGGAACCAACGGTGTATCTCAAGCTCTTAATGATTCAAGTTGGCTAGAAGCAATGCAAGAAGAGATGCAACAATTTCACAACCAGCGAGGTTTGGATTTTGGTACCACTACACGATGGCAAATATGCCATTGGGACAAAATGGGTTTTGAAGAATAAGAGATGCTCGGGGTGTTGTGATCAAAAACAAAGCAAGGTTAGTAGCACAAGGCTTGAGACGGGAGGAAGGAATTGATTATGATGAAGTGTTTGCCCTGTTGCGAGTTGAAGCAATTCGCATTTTCTTGGCTTATGCTTCTTATATGGGCTTCATGGTGTATCAAATGGATGTCAAAGGTGCTTTTACGTATGGTGAGATTGAAGAAGAGGTTTATGTCTCTCAACCAAAGGGTTTGAAGACCCGGATCACCCAAATCATGTGTACAAAGTTGTTAAAGCTCTCATGGCTTACATCGGGCTCCAAGAGCTTGGTATGCTCGGCTTTCATCATTCTGCTTTGAAGCATGGCTATAGGAGAGGTGCTATTGATAAAACTACATTCCTCGAGAAGAATTACTCCGACATCATTACGGTACAAGTGTATGTGGGCGACATTATCTTTGGTTCCACAAACGAAGCTTGGTGCGAGGAATTCGAGGAACTTATGAAGGTGAATTTCAAATGAGTGCTATGGGAGAACTTACTTTCTTTTGGGTCTCCAAGTTCGTGAAACAAGATGGCATCTTTATCGGTCAAGATAAATATGTGAGGACATTACGAAGAAGTTTGGTATGGAAGGTGTTAGGGCGCCACCACACCTTATGAAGCTCAAAGACTAAAGCAAATAATGAACCAGATCTACACGTGAATGTGCATCCAGACAGGTCCATGATTGGTTCATTGATGTATCTGACGACTTCAAGGCACGATATTACGTTCTTTGTGAGTGTGTGTTCTCGACATCAAGTCACTCCACTTGCTTCCCATCTCAATCTTTGTAAAGAAGATCTTTAAGTACCTCAAAGGCCAACCTCTTTAGGCCTTTGGTACCCAAAAGAATCTCCTTTCAAGTTAGAAGCATATAGTGGCGGTGATTATCTTGGTGCAAATCGGATAGAAGATCCATGTTGGAGGTCGCCAATTTCTAGGCAAAGGTTGATTTCTTGGCAATGCAAGAAACAAACCATTGTGGCCACCTCCACTCTTGAAGCGAATCGTTCTTCTTTGCAAATTCTTGTGGACAAGTCCTTTGGATTGAGAACCAATTCTTTGGACTATGGGTACAACTTTATGAACACTACAATTCATATAGATAATCAAAGTACCATCTGCATAGTCAAAATCCGGTTTTCACGATCGAGCGAAACACATTGAAATCGGGCACCACTTTATAAGAGATGCTTATGAAAACATTTGATAAAAGTGGCTAAAATCCATCTTGATGATAATGTGGCGGACTTATTAACAAAAGCGTTTGATGGACCAAGGTTTCAACACCTCGTGGTCAATATTGGAATGCTAAACCCTTGTTGCATAGTTTAAGGGAGGCATAGGCCTCGGGGAGGCATATGCCTCGAGGGAGGATTGTGCAAACTCTGCAGATTTTTGTTTATTTTTATATTTACTCTGCTGATTTTTGTTTGCTTGTGTATATTAGTTTGTTTTCTAACACTAACTTCTAATATTTCTCTAGTTTGTTTGTTTTGTTGTTGTGTATGTTTTAGTATCACATTTTGCGGTTATGCATCTTGCATTTTGTCTATTCCTTATACGGATTGCGGTTTATACATCCCATGATCAAGATCATATTCATCAAGAGTGGCTCATTTGTACATGGTCGGATAGGCGAGAAAGTGTTGCTTGTTTCTTACGATAACAAATCTTGAAGCATACAATTTGATTCTCTTGAAGATATCTTGAAAGAAAAGAAATTGAAGTCAAATTGTTCATTCATTCATTCAAGAAACAGTTTACAGCTTACAGCTTACATAAAATCAACCTACTTCTATTTTGCATCCTCAAGATACGAGCTATACGCTTAAGCTGAGCCTATTCTAGTGCATATCTTTCATTTCGAAATCTAATCGAATGCTGGATATGCGTTAAATGCTGGCTTTGCTTTCGTAGGTCTTGCATAACCACCCATTCAGTCTAACTGGCTGGTTGGATATGCATGACCAGCACGACGAAGATGCTAAGGACCAAAATGGAGGGATGGATTGATGAAAGCGATTGGCGATGGCGATGACCACGTGGGATGACGAAGAGAACTATCGTGTCCTTTGTGCTTCATCTACTCATTTCAACCAAAATGCAATCGATCCACCCTCCTCAAGCCCTTCTTCTATCGATGTGTGTTCATGCACCAAAAGATGGCGCGGTGAGACCAAGAACCACCTCTCTATCTTTGGGAGTGGCGGATTCACTGCACGAGGTCTTTGTTGAGACCGAGGTCTTTGGAGGTTGGGAGTAAGGCGTTCCCTCCTTATAGGAGTCATCGAATCATCGTGATTCACTTGGATTCACTACTTTGTCATCTTACGAAGAAGGAAGAAAGGCGATTTATTTGGTCTTGGATAGGGTTGAGGAAAGTAATGGAACCATGGGTTTGATTCACCACTGATGATGATGAAGAGGATAAGGAAGATGAGGAAGTGAGATCTATGATCTCAGGTTTGGAAGTCATAGTGCAATTGGGTTAATTGGGGTTATTTGGCTTCTAGGGTTTGTGGTAAATATTTGGGGATCTTGGTGAAAAGATGAGTTACATTGGGATCATTTTATAGACGGATTCAAGGTTCGACGAGTTTAATGCAAGTAGGTGGCACAGTAATTCTAGAAACTTACCGAAGATATTCTTATCTTTGATGCATTCTGCTGATACCATAACTTCAGCAGATTGATCTTGTGTTTCTACCGAAGTGTTATTTTGGGTTGGGTCAAAGTTGTGATACACGTCAGCAATGGTCAACCAAACGGTCCATTTTTCTTTGACTATAATTTGGGCAAAAACACTCCACCCACCATCACTCGCTTCAGAACAAACGAATTCCCTCTCATTCCACTTCCACAAACACTCACCATTTCAAGAATCTTAACTCCAAACACTCATATCCCTCATGGCTCTTGAATTTAAATATGATCACAACAAAGTTGCATTTCTGGGTAATGGCAAAGGTTATGAACTGTACGAACCAATGGTGGAATTCCTGAAAAGGTCCAAGATTCGTTATGCTCTAACTCATTCTCCAAATGAGATATATGAATCACTGGTTACTCAATTTTGGGCAGCTACGAGAAAGGAGCGAGACGGAGATTAGGGCGTGATTGATGAAGCAGAGTGCATTGTGACCGAGGAACTAATCGGAGGAAGCTTCACTTGGAAGATCTTGATGGAGCATTTTACTCTAATCGGGAAGATGTCTTTGAATGGGCTAAGGGCTATTGGCTATCGTGGTACTAGAACCGATATGTGGCTAAAGAAGGAACTACGCCCCAAATGGAGATTCTGGTTCACACTGCTGCCCAATGCATGAGCAACAAGACCGGAGGATGGGACGATTCTCTACTAGGCGGGATATGGTATTGTGTGTCTTTCTCGAGGGTAACTTTCAATTTTCTAAGTATATTTTCGAAAACATGGTTGAAAATATTCAAAGACAAAGGAAAATTTTTAATGTACCCAAGGTTTTACAAATTATATTAGACACCTCTACCCAAGCCCAAGCCTTTTATCCTATAGGTTCCTTGTTGCTAAATTATTTGCAACCATGAAAACTCACTTTCGGGGAACATCATCCCTTGCTGGCTGCCATGTTGCCCCAGGGTAATGAGGCTGCTGATGAGGAGAATGTGTCTCATAATCCTCCTATCTCACCTATGGCGACTGATGGTAATCCATTGGTTAACATTGATGAGGGCCCATCTTCTACTATTGAAGCAACTCATGTTGCTCCTGACCAGCCACCTTGTCCCAGCCCTTCACCCACACTTGCTACTTATGATGAGTCAGATTTGCATAGACCTCCCACACCAAGTCCTGTGAGGGATCCTCTCGATGAAGATCTTCCTCACACTGTGCATGACCATGATTCTACTGAAAGGTCCAATGAGGCTCCCCTTACCACAGAGCAATCTGTTGGTGGAGCTGAGGACCCCATTACACTCTCATCTGTGTATGCTCTTGTTAATGGTATCTTTGAGAGGTTAAGAATCGAAAAAGGAACTCGCGAGACCAAGTCTTCTCTTGGAAGTAAAATTGAAGAAGCTGAGAATCGAGTTAAGGTCTTAGAGCACAAACTAAAGGATCTTCCAAAAGGAAACTAGTGGTTTCCTCGATGAAGAACAAAGTTCCTCCCTTTGGGTCTCTAGAAATGTTGGTGAAGTTTCTCTCAATGACCCTTCATCGATGGTTGCCACTTCATCAAAGAAGGCGAAACACATTACGTACACGGAAGAAAGAGATCGATCTTCATAAGGTTTCTTACGAAGCTTCAGAGGAACACAGGGTTGATAAAGGTGCATCTGGCGATATACATATGGAGGATGCATCTCGGACCTTGGACAATCTTCATCTGTTCAAGAACCATCGAGCCCTTCACCTTGACGCAGATCTTCACGATGTTCTTGTCTTGATCACATCGTTAATAATCTACTTCAACATGTTGATCTAGGTACTCGGAAGAAATTCGTAGTTGATCTTCTTGAAGAAGAGTGTGCTAAGCGACGATGATAAAGGGAAAATGTCATCATCGAAGATGAGCTTGGCCTCACCTAGTGGTGAGGAAGAAAAGGCGGGTCAAGCAAGTAGATTGGCGAGTTTGAGATGTCAAAGGAAAGTGTAGCATTGGCTAAACAACTTGGAGCAGAGGAATTTTCATCTCTAACTCACGAGAGAAGAAAAGAAATAGATGAGCGAGGGTTAAGATGCTGCTTGAACATTGGGATATCCTCACCTTGACAAGTCATTTCAAAGCCTCTCTAGCTCAAAGTATATTAGGTGAAGATTTCCTCGGTGACAACTATGTGGAGCGAATGATGGCTCGGGGAAGACAAAGGAGGCAAGAAGCAATTGAACAAAGAGGGCCATCCAAGCTCGAAGGCCAAAACAAACCTCCCACTAAAGATGAAATAAGAAGAGTGGTGAAAAACCAATACTCACAGTCCAACTCTGGCCTAACAATGAAGCAAGTCAAGGCTTTTCCTGATCATGTCCTTATAGCAAATATAATCAAATCATGGAGGAAAGATCATTATCTTTAGCAAAATCTCTCAACCTAAAGAGGACTTCAGAGCATGAAGCGGCTTCAGAAGCCAAAAGACTCAAAGTTGTTGATGCTCCAACCAAGGAATCCTCTCCGGTCATTCTCTTTGAAGCAACACGAAGTTGCCTCCTCTCTTGCCAAGAATCAATCTGTTGAACCATCCTCCATTCCTCCTAATGCACCAAGCATCGGCTACCTCTCCTCGGTAATACACGATGGCACCTGGAAGATTCTAAAGCTAAGGAAGGCGATCTCGCGAAACCAAAGCAGAAAAGGCTATAAGAATATCCCGGGATGAAAGCACCGTGCTTCAACCCGATCTCCATCTCGATACAAGTCCTACTATCAATGCGAGAAGATGAAAATGCTCCTCAAGAGATATCTATCACTGGGAGGAGGGCGAAGAGAATGGCTAAAATATCTCCTTTGGATCTTTAAGGCGATGACTCGGCCTTCATTGTAGAAAGATCTGCTGCGATTTTCTGATGGAAACTCGGATGGGGTGATAGAGTGGAAATTAAAGGATGATGAGATGAATGTTCTTCATCGAAGGACTCCACTTTAATGGAATTCACCTTTCTAAAGGAAATTCTACACTTGATAGGCAGGCGGACATAATTTCTCTGTTTACTCAAGTTACCACCCATTCTTGCAACAAGGAACCACAAGGTTACGGGATGTTTTACGAGGAGATCTTCAAGTTTCTGTTGAACTCCCACATTCCCAACAGCAAAGCATCTTCCATTTGGGAAAACTCACATCGGTGGAAGCTTATATCTTGGAGATTCTATCCTCTCCCTCGGGTGCATGTCCTTGAAACTAAGGGTGGAATCACTTGTGTGCATGTTGTGCGAAAGAAAGTACCCTCGCCTAAAGACTCATGGAAAGATCTTGAGCAGTGGAAATTCCTCCGGATCCGATTGGGAAATGAAAGGCACTCTGCCTTAGCTCGGTGGGATTGATCAAAACTCAACTTCAACAAGCGCAATAGGCCTCTTCGTCATCCATATCGGTCACTTGGTACTCTGCACTACTGTTGTGTTCATTTTAGTTTGCTTTGTTTATGTTATTTGTCTATTTTTGTCTAAAGTTTTTAGTAAACGCTTTCATAAAAAGAAATCTCACAAAAACATCATTTTACAAATAGTGATAGCATTTATTTAATAAAAATTAGGTCTTTAATTTTACTTCTCAACTGATTATTAAGCGTTTTCTGTATACTAAACTTTTTGTTTGTTCTTAATAAAAAAAAAAAAAAAAAAAAAAAAAAACTACTTTTATGTAGAATTTTTGTCTCATGGTCTTTAACTCACCCGATGTACCTTTTGTATATCAAAGAGTTGGCTAGTCCAAAGTGCTGACTTTGGTAAAGACACATCAAATCTGTTGATAGCTATAATGGTTTGCTCAAAACCATAGGGTTTACAACCACCCATGCTTCTTGAGGGTTGTATGGTCATCAATTCACCATGGTCTATTCTGTTTGGAATCCAAGAATTGGCTAGCCACATGAATATGGAATGTGGTAAAGGCACCGACTCCATATTTGGTTCTCAATTCACCAATTCTAAATTGACTAGTCACGAGCAAGCGGCTACGGTAAAGACAAGACAAATCCGTTTATATGGTTCTTGATTTGCCAATAAATCGAGATGGTTATCAATGTACCATAGTTTTCGAACTCAAACATGTGGCTACTCCGGTAGTAATGGCTATTGGTAAAGAGACATCAAATCCATTAATTTCGATGATTCACCTCTCACGGAGTTAACACACGGAAGTGATGAGAATAGTATTGAACTTATATGTTTTGATGTACACGATGTCATATGTTCTTTGCAAAGATACGGTGTTTCACAGTTCGATTCTTGATCCTCAAGATCTTGTCCACTCACGGCTCACACAACATTATGGTACAATCCTCAAGGAAAATGTTACAATCCTTAATGACATTAGCGATCTATCAAGGAAGCGGAACTTAACCTAGTCAAATTCCGGTTTAGGGAGGATTGTTGGGAATTAAGGTAATCTCGATTACTGCAGAAGCACAAACTCTCGATTTGCGAAGCCTCGGTTGAAGAGATTACTCAAGAAGAAGAGCGATCTTTGCCGAAGTTATACTTGATGAAGTAATAAAGCGAGCAGTGTGTTCTTCTTTGAAAGTGGGAACCACGTGGAGAGATAAGCTCGGTTTAGAGTAAAAGTCGGTGCCGTATGTATAGGTTGGCGCCGTATTATGTAGAGCTTACTCGGAATAAACACGATGATTAACAAAACAATATGATTAGTTGCATGCTTGTCTAGTTGCATGCTTAGTCTAGTTTAGTAGTAGTAGCGTAAATTGTCAACGCATTAGGGTTTCTTGCCTATATAAGAAACCATATTAGTTTGTAATAGATAAGCTTTTCTCAAGTATCTCAAGTCTTGTATTCTATCCGAAACATAGAGTTTCTATAACCAAAGATCCATAGAGGATCAAAAGTGTTCTTAGTTATTATAACTTGTATTTATCTTCCGCTACAATATCAAGTTGTAGAGATCTTCTATTAGTTTGCTTGTGATTACATAGGCAACGCTAACGATCTCCGAGTGCTTAAAGATCTATCAAGGTCTTTGTTTCTAACAGTTAGGTGGAACCATTGGAGTCTTCACTGAGGCACAGTCAGATATCTCATACTTCTTCAAGAGATTTCTTGTGTACTTCTCTTGACTGATGGAGATTCCTTTGTCAGTTTGCCTGATTTGTAGTCCAAGGAAGTATGTTAGTTCACCCATCATGCTCATTTCAAACTTCTTTGTCATTAGTTTTTCAAACTGTTTGCAAAGTTTGTAGTTTGTTGAGCCAAAGATGATGTCATCAACATATACTTGGACTAGTATCACATCCTGTTGTGTTCTATAGACAAACAGTGTGTTGTCTATCTTTCCTCGACAAACTTGTTTTGTATCGGGAAGGCGAGAGAGTTTCATACCATGCCACAGGAGCTTGTTTCAATCCATAAAGGGCTTTATCAAGCTTCGAGACATAATCGGAATTCACCGCTTTCAAAGCACAGGGGTTGTTGAACATAAACATCTTCCTTGAGTTCACCATTTAGGAATGCACTTTTACATCCATTTGGTAAACTTTGAAGTTCATGTAGGTAGCATAAGCAAGGAAGATCTGATGGCTTCCATTCTTGCAACAGAGCAAATGTCTCATCATAGTCAATGCCTTCTTGTTGTTGTAACCATTGGCTACAAGTCCGGCTTTGTTTTTAATGACGATGCCGTTTTCATCGATTTTGTTTCGAAACCCACTTCATTCCTATGACAATGACATCACGAGGACATTTGATCAAGGTCATGACCTTGTTTTTATCAAACTGTTGAAGTTCTTCTTGCATGGCCTGAACCCAGCTTGGGTGTTTTAAAGCCTCAGTGACACTTTTGGGTTCTATGTCTGATAGGTAATCAGCATATAGACATTCATTGGCTAAAGCTGCTGACAATCTAGCAGCCATGCTTCTTGTGAGCATGCCCTCAGTGGGTTCACCAATGATGTTTACAAGTTCAATATCCTGAGATCTTGTCCACTTACTTTGTGGTCTAGGATATGAGCTTGAGGAGGTCACTGGGAGTTCAGGTGTGAGTTCAGGTGCAATAGCCATAGAATCATTTAGATCATTTGTTGAGATGTATTGTTCTGGTGGAGGATCATGAGTTATAGGATCCTGATCATTTGGATCAGTGTTACCTATCCCAGCAGGTCCTGACTAACTATCAATGAATTCACTGATTGTTTGTTGTGACAGTTTGTGAGGCAAGACATAATATGAGATGTCAGCATCAGCTTAGTATGAGGAATTGGTTTCAGTGATGAACTCATCAGGAGGATATCTTGATGAGTTATCAATTCCTATTTCTTCCACTGAAGTGTTGGTGAACCTGATGCTTTCAACACTTTCATCAAAGGTGACATGATAGGTTTCCTCGACTTGTTGTCTCCTTGTGTTAAAAACCACGAAGGCTTTGGAGATCGGTGAGTAACCTAGAAAGTATCCATCATCGACTTTAGCATCAAACTTGCCAGATGATCCTTGTGGTTATGAATAAACACGGGACATCCAAACACATGAAAATAGGCGATGTCGAAGTCTACCCTTGAATATCTCATAAGGGTTTTATTATGTCTTTTGACAATGATTGACTGTTTTGAGTGTAACGAGCGCTTTAAGCGCTTTAGTCCGAAATTCTTTGAGAGGGTGAGCCATTTAACATGGTTCTTCACCTCAATGAGAGTTATGTTTTCCTTTCGGCTACCTCATTTTGTTTAGGGGTATAAGGAGATGAGAAATTTTGGGAGATTCCTTCTCATCACGTAACCTCTCAAGCTCAAAGCATTTCTAAATTGATACCATTGTCGATTCGATTTGTTTCACTGTAATGTCATTCTGGTTTTCAATGTTCCTGATAAATGACATTATAGTATCAGCTGCCTGACTCTTGTTAAAGAGAAAGTATACCCAAGTGTATCTTGAGAATTCATCAACAATGACAAGTGTATACTTCTCATGCTGGATTGATCTAGGACTGAATGGTCCAAAGAGATCCATATGCAAGAGGTGAAGGCAGCTTTTGATAGAGAAGTTTTGCTTGGTTTTGAAAGATGCTCTTTTATGTTTGTGATGAGTGTGCAAATACTCATCATTTTTATACTGTTTAGAATGCCAAAAACATCTGAAAACACTCAGAAATGCATCAAAATGATGAAAATATCACAAACAAGTGTTTTATGTGTTTTAAATGCAAAAATATCAAAATCTGGTGAAAAACGTATCAAGTTTGCATAATTGGCAGTTTTAGTCCCCCAAGTTTAAAAAGTTGTCAAAAACAGTCCCTGGTATATCAAAATAAAGAAAAATATTATTTTAAGTCCTTAGGGATTCATAAGTTGTCAAAATAAACCCTTTGAAGTTTAAAATTGCAAAATTACAACTTAGGTCCCTTAAGTTTTGAAAATGTCAAAAATAGTCCTTGGATTTATTAAAAATGGAATTTTATGTATAATGGTCCTTGTACTATTCACATTTTACAGTTTTGGTCCTTGTGAGAACTTTGGAAAATGGACAGGTTTGGTCCTTTAACTTTGCATAAATTGCAAAAATGGTCCTTGTACTTAACTAAAGCCAAACTGACCCCCTTTTGCATTTAGAAACCCATGCCAAAACACAAAAGACCCTGTCAAATGCCCAGTGACCCCTCAATTTTGGACCCCTCCCTTTTATTAATATCTCAGTCAAATAAGTCAAACGCGCCAAAACAACTACTACTGTTCATCTCCTTCACACAAGCTGCAAACCAAAACTAGAGCTGGTTTTGCCTCCTTTTTCACCTTTACACCTGTTTTTCCACTTGAATACATCCCCCCTCCACCTCCACAACCTCCCAAGTTTCTTTAATTGCCCAAACCTGCTCTTGACTATTTTGGCGCCAAAAATCTAAATGTACGTATATGATGGCTTTGACCAATCCAATGGTTGGATTGAGGTGGGAAAGATTCAGAGACATAAACAGAGCCTCAAAAGTCTATAAAGAAGGGATGGAAAGAATGTGAACAAGTATCTAGTCTAATTTAGTTTAATGTATGTCGTAGAAGTTAATTTTCAAATAAAAGTGTAATTTTAAGCTTCCAAGTACTGTGTTTATGTTTTTCAAGTGTATTTGAATCTGTTTTCAGTAATCAATTTTAGTTTAAGTCTCATTTTCAGTTTATGCAGAATTTTAACTTTGTTCAAAATTGCAATAAGTTCAAATGTTGTTGTTAGTTGTTGTTTTGGACTGAAATAGATCACATAAGCTCCTAGAAAGCTTATTAAAGCTTTTAGAGACTTTAAAAACCAGTTTAGAATCAAATACAGAAAAATCACAAAAATACTCAAAAATAGCTTGAAATTCAAAAATCAATGGTAATGAAGATTAAAGACTGAAGCAGAGCTGATTTTGGATTGCTTATTGGTTTAGTGCTTCTTGGGAAGCTATAGGATATGTTCTCAGTCCTTGGTTCTCATCTTTCACTTGAAATCATCTTGTAAGCTTGTTGTTCCATTTTTGCAGTTCACTGTTTAAATTGTTAATTAGCCTAAATTTTTGTATTTCTATGTTCATGAGTTGTAGTTGAGTAAATATAAACAAAAAAAAAAACTAGTTGCTTGTTTATTAAAATTTGTAGTTGTTAAAATTTTAGTTTAACAGTAATAATAACATATTTGTCATTACTAAGTTTTATGCTGTCATTGTTCTTGTTTAATGCTTCATTAGTCTCATTAATGGATAATATAAAACCTTTAATCAAGTTCATGATCCTGATCCGTGAGATTCTTTGAAAAGCTTCAAATCGGTCTAGTTAAAAGGTGTTTGGATTAGCTTGTTTATACGTGCTAAAAGTGTTCAAGATGTTATTGCTTGTTATGTGTCACACTTGGTCCTAACATCTCATTGAAACCATCAAAACCGGTCTTCATTTGGTGAAAAGTCAAAATACCATTTGATCACATCTTTCTTGTTCAATGTTGGATTTTAAGTTCTATGATCATGGTTTTGTGTTAATAAGTTGTTATAATTGCTCAAATTAGTCTTAATACACCTTAATACATCATAATCGGTGCTTAGGATCAATTACAAACTCATAAAGTCAACTTAGTATAGTAATTAAAAAGTCAAAGTTTTCATTTGGTGGTTTTGAATAAAATAGAATAATTTATGTAGGGTTTAATATTAGTTTTCAAGATTTAGTCTTTTGGGATATCAAAATAGAGCTGCTTATCTTTAACCTAGTATTTTTTATATTTTCCAAACAGCTTATTTACTTGCTTATTTCCTAGCTTATTTTGAGCCCCTTGTCAAAAAGAGTGCCCTGTGCACAGATTTGCTAGTCCATTTCACAAGGTCTCAGAGAGCTTATTAATGGCCTCTAGCTTATGTACCCTAGCTTTTTGAGAAGCTCATCTAGCTGACTCAAGGCTCCAAGTTTTATTTTCCCATTTGTAGCTTATTTGATAAGCCTGCAATAGCTTTTTAGATTTGTCCATTTCATCTAGTGAACTGAGCATTCAGTGTTTTCAAGCTTATTCATAAGCTCCTTATAAGCTCACCAGTGAACAAAACAGTAAGTACTTTAGCTTTTTGAAAAGCCAATAAGCTCAGCTTATTGGATTAACCTTTTGTTTGGACTTCCAATCCATCCTGTGGGCCCCACAAGGCCTTGAAGTTGGCTAGTCAGACCTGCTTGTACAACAATTAGGATTAGATTTGCTTATTTGCTTATTTTCAATTCTGACTTATTTTCTTAGCTTTTCTAGTTCCTTTAGCTTATTTAAAGTTCTTTCAGGTCCATCTTAGCTTTTCCATAAGCTCTTGGCTTATTTTCAAACTTTTAGCTTAATTTGAAGAATCCTAGTTCATATAGTGTCTTGTTGGAATCATAAGCTAATTTCGAGCTTATTAGTCGGTTTTGTAAAAGTGGTAGTTGTAAAATTGCTTATTTTCTTGTGCTTAATAAGTTTGTAAAAGAAAATCGAAAAAAAAATGTTTAGCAAAAGGTGGGAGGCGGGGCTCAACCCCGAGACCTCCACCTTTGAGAGTGATAAGTGTGTACAGATACTAGTTGCCCTTGGGTCTTTGGTGGTTTTATTTTGCACAATCTAATACTTAAGTACACTTTGTCGGTTTAAGCTTATACGAGATATTTAGCTTATTTCTAGCTTATTTCAACTAGCTTTTTCAACTTTTGTATTTTTCATAAAATTCTATTAGTATAAAGTATTTTATAAAAAAGTTTCAGATTTTTCTAAATAGTTTTAGTATTTTTAATCATTTAATTAGTCTAAATTAGTATTTAATTCATAATAAAAAATATAAAAGTCTAAAAAATATAAATCTTTTTTCTAAAATTTTCTTTTGTCATATGGTACGTAAGAAAATTGTTTTTACATTCGTAGGACTTTTATTTCATAAATTTTACATTTTTGCTTGCGAACTCGCGTAATTTTCATAAATAACTTACGTTTTCATTTTAAGTTACGTTTTTAGGTAATTTAAGTTTAAGTTTTAATTAAAATAGTTTATTTAAGTCATTTTATTTTATAAATCACAAAAACATCATTGTAAAAATAGTGATAGCGTTTATTTAATATATTTTAACTTTTTAATTTCCTTTAATTTGCATTTAAGTCGCTGTAATTTATAAACCTTTTCTTTAGGTATAATTATCCATCAAAATCCTTATTGGTCACTATCCTTAGTGATTATTCGACATCTGTCTGTGTGAAACACCAATTCATCCTCCGTGGGACTTAACGACCCAGGAATCCCCTATATTCCTCTGATCTTAATTGCATTTGCTTCTGAGCTGTTTTAAGTTTCTTACGGTTAGCCATTCACAAGTGGCTAGCTTGTGTGAGATAACTTGATGGTTCGGGACCAATCAGTTTGCCTTTTTCACAGGCTGAGCATGGTTTATCTTTTGCAAAAACTAGTGATGGTAAGCCAAGGACCTTATTTTGTTTTGCCAAATTGTTGATGTTTTTGAAGTTTAAGTGTGAGAGTTTCTTGTGCCATAGCCAGTTGATAGTTTCAGTGGCTTTGGCAAAGAGACATGTTCCATCTTTATAGAGAGTTGACATGTCTAAGACATAAATGTTGTCTCTCCTAGGAGCAATCAACATAACTTCCTTGTTGGCATTGAAAATGGTACCTTGTTTTTCATTGAATTGTACAACGTACTTAGCATCACATAGCTGACTGACACTGATGAGATTGTACTTGAGACCATTAACATAGGCAATCCTAGAAAACTATTCCATTGCGTTCTTGAACCATAACCTTGATGGGACATGATGAGTTATCACCAAATACTACCTTGGGCCTGGTTCCTTTACATACTTGTGCAGATATTCCTTCACACCAGTCATGCTTCTTGAGCATCCATCGTCCGAGATGCGGATAGGCTCCCTGGCATGCCTCTGCACAAGTAGTAAACTGTATTAGTTTCTCTTCGTGACCCATTTACTAGTGGGCTTGGGTCTCATGGTCTCTTTGAATTGAGCAATTGATTCATGGTCAGTGGTGGAGTGTAATGAGCTGCCACATGTTTTGCATTTAGAGACTGAGGATGACTCCAGTGGATTTGGGTTGCTTTGAACTTCTCCTTGCATGAAAGACACTGTCATGCTGGGATGTCTTAGTTGTACACGCAAATATCACGGCATATATTCAAAGACAATCATCGCGATGATCATTAAATCCACAGATGTGGGCAAGGAGGAAAAGGCTTTGCCTCAAATTTTGGTGATTTGGATAAAGAAGCATACCGATGACCAAAATTGGTATAGTTTTCTTGGTGAGAGAACTTACATATTGTAAGTGGTCGTGATTTCGTGATCATCCTTTTGCGATCATGCAAAAAGGATTCTATTGATTGTCGATGGTATGACCGGTATAGTTGCATAGATCACACTTCGCTTGTTTTTGGTGGTGGCTTTTGACTTTGAGTATCGGAGGAGGCCGACTTTGTCTCCTTGATTGGTTTGAGGACCTTCACAATGGATTCCATTTTGTCGTTAGCTTCCTCACAAGTTCATCAATTCTTGAATCGATCGACTTGATGGGAACCGAGGATGTGGAAGTTTCGGTGAGGTGGATTCTTGTTGAGTTGGTTTTGATTGTCTTTTCAAAAGGTTCTACCAAGTCCGACCTTTCTTTGGGGAGTAAGGATTGTATTGTAATGGAGTAAGCTCGAGCTAGGATCGGCCTCAAGAGGTTCCAATGGTGGAAGTGGTGATTGAGATTCGTCTTCGACTCGGAGATGTGTTCGGTGCTCTGGGCACATCAAGGAGTCAAGCATGCTCTTTAGAGCTTGACTTTCGTGCTCTAGAATTCTTCCGAGTCAAAGTTAGGAAGCTTACTATCAGGATTAAGTCTTTCTTTCCAATCACTGGGCTTGGGAACAGACAACATATTGGTAATCATGCCACCAGACACAAATGGTTTAGGACTCTGGTCTTTGTTGAGAGAGTCAGTAAGATGATGTTCACCTATGACTCTCTTTTTGCTACTGGGGGCACCCACAACATCAAAGACTCTTGGATTTTTGGTCGTCCAACTATTTATGATATCCTTTTCTTTCTTAAGTTCATCTTGAAGAGCCTGATTTCTTTTGACTAATTCAGTGTTTTGAATTTGTAAGGTAATAGCCTCAAGCTTGTTTTGTTTTAATACAAGTAACTCATCCCTACACTTATTCAATTCAAAACTTAACTTGTTGTACTTAGAAAAAAGATTTAATCTTTGCTCCTCTACAAACTTAAGATCAACATTGATATAGTTCATATAGGACTGCCAATCAGAGTCATCATCTATAGAAAGTAGAATATTTACCTTCTTCATTGTGATGTTAACCCATTCTCCATTTATGGCATGATTCTTTCCAACGACTAGCTTGTCTTCCTCTCGAGAGGGCCATCGGTCTGTTGACATGCACCATTTCATTATCGATGAGACCGGCTCTTCATCCCGATCGAAGGTTTCAAACAACAAGACCTTTGTTTTGCCCGCACGGATGGAACACTTTTTGGTTACGAGGACCGGCCTCAAGTAATCAATTGTTTTGTTCAGTCCGATTTATTCGAAAGTTTTGATGAGACCGATAGATTTTAGGTTGAAATTTGCTAAAACCTAAGGACCGATTTGACCACGATGGTGCGTAAGAGGTTCATAAATTGTTTTAGAAAAGCAGTCTTTTGCAAAATGACCTCTTTTGTGACACTTAAAGCATTCGGTGTCCTCGTTAGCTTTAGCAGTTGAAAACCTTTGTTTCTTTTAATAAACCTTGAGAGTTTGCAAGGTGCCCTTTCACGAAATTCAGCGTTCGGGTCATTCGGTACTAAATCACTTGATCTCTCATCGGGCTCGTCATCGAATTTTCTTGAAAATCTTGAACCACATTGTTAGAAAAGAAGGCGGTTGATATAGGTGAGGTGATGGTGGGGACTTCTTGACTTCGAGACTTCTTTAAGCTGTGGTATCGCCTATTGATGAGGTTTTCCTCATAGACAAATTTCCCATAAATTTCGTGGAGTTCAAGATTTTGAATGTGATTAGCATTTCTAAGTCCCCGAGAGAAGTTCAACCATTTCTCAGGAAGACAATTAACAAAACCAACATTTATCTCATGCTTGGATAACTTAACACCGTCATTAGCAGTTCATTTAAAAGAGTTTTGTAATGGTGTAAGTTTGAGAGAGAGTTTGAGTCCCTAGCCACGAAGATATTATAATCAAGTTTCGTGTCCATTATCCTGTTTTCCTTGGTATCGATGGACCTTCATGGCTATGAACTAGGTCATCCTGTGTTTGTTTAGCCAGTACACGACTTATAAGCGGCTCCATTATATCATCAGAAGACATGATATGATGATACTTTTGAGTCTTTGATCTGGTTGACCACTATCCTTTCATCCCGAGTCCACCGAGCTTCAATTTTGGGCAAACCTTTGATCTTTGGGACAAATGGACCTCATTAATACACTTGATATAATAAGGTTCCATCCCAATCAAATAGCAAAGCATACGCTTTTTCCATTTGTTGAATTTGCCAACTTCAAGTCTAGGGGCAACAGCTGAATAAGCTTCACCCTTTTTATCGACTAGTTGGGGTACATCAAGTTCAACCATAGGAATCCTGATTTAAAAATGTTTTAGAGCGGCTTAAAAAGGGTTTTATAATCAGCCTCGCTCTGATACCACTTGTTGTTCCCTATTCACTATCGTTTTGAATACAATTAAGTACTTCACACCAATTAACAGTGAATAATGACTGAAAGTAATGTAAGTTGAACACACAAAGTAATTTTCAACATCATATTCTTATTAGAAATAAATCAAAAGAATATGTTACCCAAGTACTTGCGGAATAGTACTTGGGATTGAAATGACAAAGTTTGGGGTGACTCCTCTCTAAGCTCTGGCTAAGTCTGAGCACAACTCTTAGAACCCACTGAGCTAGCTCAAGGATAAAGTTGTATTTGGAGGAGTGAAAAGTTGGCTTGTGTGTATGTGTGTTTTTACAATTCACAAGCTTAAACTTTTCACTCATTCTCTTATGCTATTTATACAAGTATGATTATTAACTTTAACCTAGAAGACAATCACATAGATCACAAAGAAACACGAATATTGATATATTCGGTTCATCGGTCACCTTTCTATAGTAGGCGTGAAGCTTCTTTCCTTGACAGAGAATCGCGACTTACTATAAATGGGAAGATATGATCTTTATAGATTGAGACTATGTATAGGCGGATAAACACTTGAGGACTTAGTTTTATCCGGGTAAAACTTTCCTACCTAGTCCAGCTCATTCTTGATCTTCAAAGCCTTGATCTCTTCCTTCGTTTGTCTTTAGTGTTTACGGTTGGAGAGGAGTCTAAGGGATTCAGTGAGTTATTGTCATCACTCACTGAATCCACCATCTTCTTCTTGACTTAGTCTTCACCCTTTAAGTTCCGCCTTGCAGACTGGAGAGGCTCCTTCTTCGCCTCATACTAAGTGTCCTGAAGATGGCTCACTGAGAGACTATGCGCTCAGTGACCTGATTGTGTTTAACGGATTAAACACTTAGGTTATTTTCTATTCAAATCCTAGTTGAAGGGGTTTGGGTATTTACTGAACCCAGCACATTTAATGAACAAATTTTGCTCTTGTTTATTAAAGATTGTGTGATTGGTTGAAAATTTATATCGTAGGATGTCGGTCAAATTGTGACCCTTAAGCGTCTTTGAATAGCAATATATATTAATTTTTTTTGTCGCTTAACTTTTTTGGTTATTTTACCATGTTTGATCCTAAAGGATATGTATTTAAAACAAGAATTACATTTTGCTATCCTACTTTGATATAACTATTCTTCATCACATTCATTTTCTTAAACCTTTCTTAGGAAACCATCAAATCTCCAATATACTTCTATATTAAATTTCTATTTATCTCTTATGTTCTTTAATAGTTTAATACTAACATAGTTTAATCCTCGAATATCTTTGCTATGTGTCTTTCCTCCATATGATGTTGCTCTTACTCTTTCATTATCAGTATATTATGTTGCACAAAACTAACCCTTGATGTAGGATAAACCTCTGTAAGAATTTGATTCATGGATTCGCTAGCAATGAAGGACAATAAATAAAGGGAAACATGGGGGAGCAATGAGCTAGGGAGAGATCGGGGTGTATTACATAGCTCAGAGTAGTTTAAACGGGGATTATAGTAGTAAAACTTTAACAGGGATGATGCAAGCTCGCCTTTTCAGGGAGAAAGGAAGTCTATACGGGTAGTGTATTTGCAAGCTAGAAGTGCCCGCCTTTCATTTAGACAAAACAGAGAGAAGGAAGTGTTATTGGAGAAATAAGAATAAACGGATAAAATGAGTAACTTTTACACTTTACTATATGTTACATTTTATATGTTTGTCATCATCAAAAAGTGGAAGATTGTTACTGCAATTTTGAAGATATTTAAACTAAATGATCTCTTATGTTTTAATAATGACAAACATGTAACTTTTATTATATAACAAAATTCACAAGTTACTTGTCACCATATATTGTCTCAACATATAGTTCTCAATGTCTCGAGTATCCTCATGCTTCAACACATGTTTAAATATGTTTGTTATTTTGCATTATGATCAAAACATCTAACAAAATTTGGAATTTTAAAAATATATTTTGGAGTTATTAAGTATATACAATCTCAATCATTATCTTTCGAACCTCATTTTACATTTCATTCAAGGTATGAATAATATTTACTAAAACTAGCATTATGATCAAAGAAAGTTTTATCATACATGATGCATTAATCACTTGCATCATTTTGTAAAACTCCACATTGTATATAAACTTTCACTTAAGTTTACTTAAATTTCATTTAGCATATTACTTTCATGATAAGAAAATAACATAATCCTCATTTGACCAACTAGCCAAGTTTTTTCCATTTAGGAAAACATTCAAATATAATATTGCATGAGATTAAGGTTTTGCTATTTTCATAATAATCCAAAGTTTAACACTAGTTAGATATCTTCCCACAAAATCCAATGACTTTGATTTGTTCGTACCATTCTGTCATCGATCACTGCTGGGTCGGTTGGTGAGTCACCTAAAAAAAGCATCGAGAAAGGTAAAGCATATATGTTTTATGAAATGATCAGCAGTTTCATTGAAAACAATCTTGCATGGGATTAAGGGATGGCCATTTTGAGAATAATCCAAATGCCTACACTAGATTAGAATCTTTACATTTGGGAATAGAGTCAAACACAGTATTGCCTTGATAAGAGGATCAACATCTTTGATAATAATCTAAGAACTTAAGATGTAAGAATCATTAATGCTTTTTAATGGACAACACAAATACTACAATTCAATTATAGGAGTTTGCATCAAATATGGTAAGCATCTTACCCCTTTAATCTCAGGACTTTTTATGCATCACCAAGGAGGTGACATTCTATAAAAAATAAAAAATAGAATTGACCACTAAAAAACAGGTTAGAGAGATGACTCCCTCAGTGAGGGAGCCGTGGTCGGAGCCATCGGGTTACTGTAACACCCCAAGCTTGCCTATTTAAGCAAGCACTTTGTATACCGTTTGATTAACCCTTTGCATACATTAAAACCAATCTTTTGTAATGTAAGGACACACATTCTCTAGTTCCAAAGCCCTCTATAACCCTTGATCACAATGCTTCTAACTCTCATTTACTGAAAGCAAATTATTACTTAATGATTTATTAAAGAATGCATATGAGGATGAATCACAAGAAGATTATAGATCTTGTCATTGATAAGGTTTTAAAATATACCTTTTTGAGGGGTCGTTTAAGCCCTTATTTGAGCACTTTTGTATACGTTATTACTTAATATCGTTCCTTTTACGTTTTAGGTATCTTGAAGGCAAATTACTGGAATGATACTTATTCAGACGAAAAGGCATGAATATACGAAGAAAATGGCCAAAGTCAAGAATCGAGACACTCAGGCTGCTAGAACTAAAGGGGACGACGTCAAGTTCTACAAGTGACGGCGTCAGGTATTACTAGAGACGTCGTCGGACAAGTTTTGTGATGACTCAGTAGCCAAATTGCTCATTTACAAGTGACGGCTTCAGGTTTTAAAAGAGTAGGCGTCATGACTCGACGGCCTAGATTTGTTCGAACGACGTCGAGACCGAAAAGGACGGCGTTACAAGCATAAGGTGACGCCGTCGCAATACTAAGGTGGTCAAGACGAAACCCTAATAACGGCGACCCGACGGCGTCACAAATTAAAGGGTGACGCCATCGCATTTGTAATCTTATATATAGAATCCGAATTTTTCAGTTTTCAGTGTGTAGTCTTTTGCAGTAAAAACCTAAACCGAACCAAGGCTGTCTTGTATAGTATTTTAGGGTTCCATACCCTATCTTACATCAAGATAAGTGTTTTACTTTATTAACTCAATTATGTCTTCCATTGATTGTGTGTATGCTTGCATGTTCCCCACGTCCGACTAATTTATTTGTGTGTTTGCTTAGGTAATATGAAACTTAATTATTAAATATTGATTGGTTGTCTCTTATCTTAATTGTGTTTGACCTAGTATTGCGATAGGTCATTCGTTGTGTTGTTAATGCTTGATTAATCTTTGTTGAACCTTAGTTTATAATCACCTAGAGTAATTGTAGCCTATACATCCAAAGAATACCTTAGAGTTAAAGTTTATAAATCCTAGAGATTTTGTAGTCATTAACCTTTGGTAGCTTCAAAGAGTTAGGGATAAACGCATACCCTACGACCTTAGAGACACAACACGATTAAGAATAAGGACGTGACAATTCAAACATCAATAGGAGATAACTAGGGAGTAATAAAGCCTAAGCAAATACATTTTTAACTATCATACGAGCACACAGCAATAGACATAGACTACCCTCACCTTAGTTTAGATAATTAGATAAGTAAAAGTAATCGGTAGAAATACCAACCCCCCAAATTCAAACCCCGATATTCGTACCTTTCCATTTCCTAATAAACATAAAAAGATAAAACATAATCTTCCTCAACCCCAACCTTAGCGTAGTAACTTCTCACTAGCATTCCGATTCCCTTAGAGAACGATATCAATTCCCGTGGCTTACCCTAATACTACACTACAACGATTAGGTTCATTGCCTAGGGTGTTGAAAAACTTGCTCGACGAAAAGGAAGTTCCTTTGACCCCGAACGCGCTGTGTAAGCATATCAAGTTTTTGGCGCCGCTACCGGGGAATAGAATAGCTAGTTAGGAGTCCACCTCGTTTAGGTTTCCTTGCTTGATTCCTATCAAGTAAGTTTTTTTTCCCCCAGTTTTAGCTTCCTTGTAGTCTATCCCCCTTCTTTGTGACCTTTTTTCGTATCCCATCACTTTTTATCATGGAAGGTGATAACCAACCACCACGAGTCAACCCACCACCAAATGACCCGCTAAGAGGCCGTACTCTTCATGAATACTCGAGACCAAGCCACCTAGGCTACAGGAAAACCATTGAAAGCCCAAACTACGGCCCTGCGATCCGACACCATCCGGTTGGTGCAAAACGGATGTGCATTCTATGGACTTCGTTCCGAAGATCCTAATAAGCATCTTAAGGATTTCCTTAAAATTGTCGATTCCATCGACCTCGATGCTACTACTCGGGAGACCACGCGTCTGCGTCTCTTCTAATTCTCTCTACGGGACCAAGCTAGTAATTAGCTTGAGCGACTTCCCGCCGGCTCCATCTCAAGTTGGGATGATCTCACCTCTCGCTTCCTTGCTTAATTTTTCCCACCGGGGAGAACCACTAAGCTTAGGAATGATATCTTGATGTTCCAACAACATCAAGGTGAATCTCTCTACGAAGCATGGACTCGATACAAGGACTTATTCATAGAGTCCCTCATCACGGCATTGATCTTTGGCTTCTAGTCTAACTTTTCTATGATCATGTCAACTTCCCCACGAAGCGATCCATTGACCAAGCGGCCGGTGGAAAACTTAGTGATCTCACCGCGGAAGAATCATGGGGTATAATAGAGGAACTTGCTCTCTATGACAACGAAAGTTGGAATGACCCCCGTGAGTTTCCCAAAACCGTGAAGGCAATCTCCTTGCCTCCCATTGACTCACAATCTTCCAACCCCGTAGGATGCTCGAGCTTGAAGATCAAGTTAAATTCCTAATGAGCTCCTACGAAAATCCTAAGTCTTCACGCCATGTGAACAAAGTTTCTTCCTCGTGTGAGCCGTGTAGTGGTCCTCATAACACGCGTACTTGCACAAGATTCCCCGAACAAGCTTCCGTTGACTACGCATCCTCGCGTACTAATGGAACAGGAGGAAGATTCCCTACAACACCCTGACCTAGGACTTTTAATGACGCCCGAAAAGCATAGAAGGGCAAGTCCGACTTTTATTGGGGACAAACCAAAGAATTCACATCCAATGATTTCTCACGGCCCCATCTCACGACCCTAACCAACAAACATTGAGGGGATGTTGCAACACCTAGTCGCTTCCCAAGAAGCTCAAATAGCTAAGCTCTCGGACCATTTTAACCAACAACAAGCCGAGATGAATAGGAATATAGATAACCTCTTGAAAGCCATGAACAAGAGTGATAGGAAGGTTAATGCTATCTCAACTCCCGAAACTTCCGGTGTAGTGATTAAGGACCCAAGTAAGCTAGCTAAGCACGTTCAATTCGTCAATACCATCACCTTAGTGAAACCTAATAGAACAAATGACGAAGCGAACCATGAAACGATACTTGAGGTTAGTGAAACAACTAGGAATGAAACAACCGAGGAAGTAGATGAAGTAGACAATGACTATTTCAATAAGTTTCCTACGGAAGAAGAACTATCTTGCCACCCTCACTTAGTGCGTGACCTCCGTCACATGTATGTTAGGAGATGCCCTAGGATCCAGTTTGGGAACCCTTGGAATCTTAACATACCATGTTGCATAGGACACCTTTTCATGGCAAAGGCCTACATTAACCGCAAGTCCCCAATAAACATAATGACTAGCACCTACTATAATTTGGTAATGAAGAAGCCTATCCCAACTAGGCAAGATCCCGATAATCCCATGGTTAGTTGCAATTTTCTTGGTAGAATTAAGGGATTGCCCATATATGTAGGTAGTTTCATGTTTCCTACGGATTTCATAATAGTGAATGACATTAGTACGGCCATAGATCCTAGCTTATCCAACGTTATTCTAGGGAAGCCTTTCATAGAAAGCATCGGGATGACTTATGATCCCTCATTAGGAATAGTGCGATTCAAGGATGAGACCGATAATGTAGCTTACCAAATGTCGTTTAAGATTGAGAAGTTTTCATCACTCTCCAATGATGAAAAGGAACTTAAACTATCTGTCTACTAGAGGAATGAGGAGGATAAGGAGAAAGGAGTAGATTATGTTATGGCCAAGATTTTCGGCTTCTATAAGGATTGCTTGAACTTAGGACCGGAAGATAGAACTGAGTGGGGAGAGGACGACCTCTTAGAAAGGTGCATCATAGGGCACTTCTACAACATGGAATCACCTAATAGAGACCGTCATGAGGAAGAAGGTGACGGTAATGAATTCACGTAGGGGTACGACTTCGAGTCTAGCTACAAGACTCATAAATAAAGAAAAGTGCTTCGTAGGAGGCAACCCATGCTTAATTGTTTGCTTGTTAGTGTCGTGTATCTTTTATTTATTGTTTATTCTCATGTTTAAATTTGTAAAAATGCTTTATTTTGTCTTTAATCTCGTCTTAATTACATATAAAGGTATTTTACATAAGGGATAAGTGTAGGGAGGATTACACACGTTTTCAAAAGAAACGTAAACATGAGAATTTCACTTAATAAAAAGATATACATGTGTGTTTGTTCGAGTCAAATGCTTGTATCGAGTCATAATGGATGTTTTGCGTGAAATTTTTCCGATTCTAAAGATAAAATGTTCCAAATTTTTTTCTAGAAAATCGCAGAGCGATTCGTCACAACTGGCGTCGGGAAGGAGCGTAATTAATCGGTTACTTTTTCTCATTTTTCGAGCTACTTATAAATTTTGGAATTTTCTGTGTCTTAATTTTCCAGAAAATCTGTAAACATCCATTCCACAAGCATTATATCCTAGTTTAGTAGAGTCATATATATATATTGTTACCGTCGATTTTACACGAAGGTTTTGTTTGTTTTCTTCAAGTGTGCATGTTTAATTTATCAAGAAGAAGATACATAACATGAGAAAGAGCTTTTCACGCAAACATTCTTCTTGAAGAAAGATGTAACCACCACTTTACACGGATCCTACCGAGCTAATCAAGGGAGTATTAATTTCTTTCGTCTTTTAATTACCTTCCGTTATCATAATTTGATACTTTCGGGGAACATTGGGGAAAATGTTCAGTTTAAGTGTCAGGAAGGAAAATAAAACGGGAACTTTGAAAGTATGCTTATCCTTGATTATTTGCTTTGTCCAATTGCATTTGTGTAATAAACCATGAGAAATATCGGTTAGGGTAATTTTGGCACCAAATTTAAAATTTTTCATGATATGTAGGAGTGGGCTATTAGTCTTAATAAAGCGTCTCATGGATAGGAAATTATATGACTAGCACAAAAACCCTTTACCACTTAAATTTCACCCAAAATGTGAGGATCGCCCTTAGATTTGTAGGAATTAAAGCATTCATCTTTAATGCTTAGAGTGTGAACTGGTAGTATAATAGATTCTAGAACTTGTTTTGTGATGCATCCCGAGATCGCTAGTAAGACTACACTTGTTTAGTTAGGAATAACTAAGTGATAAGAGGCATTAGGATAACCCTTGTTTGATACCCGTAGTATAAGTACTTCTTCCACATCGGTTGAGTAATTCCCCCACACCCTTGCGTTGTACTCATATTTAGTACATGATACCCCTAGTTAACCCCTCAGAGCCTATCCTTTTCGCGGTTCTCGTGATGTTTCGGTTTTTCGGAATATCAATGAAGAGCATTGTTTACAATCCACCCCCAAATGTACACCCAAATCGCCTGAGCCTACCTTGTATGCACTCACTTTTAGTGCATAATTGTTATCACACCTAACCCTTAGTTCAATTATCAAGTTGCTTGCATAAGTTGCTAAGTTGAGTCATATCCTTCGTACACATTTTTGGGACGATTGGGACTCATGGGAAAAGTTAAATTTTATGAAATGACGGGAAGGGAACGTTAAATTCAAATTCCCTTTATTTGCGTAATAATGTACTTCAAGTGTTTTGATCTTTTCAATTCGGGTCAAATTAATGTTAGAGTAATAAAAACTCAAGTGTAGGGATGTGCCTATAAATCCCTATCATTTTGATGTTATCGTAGAGGATGGTAGAGTAAAAGTGTTTGAAAAAAAAATCGAAAAAAAATAGAAAAAGAGAAAAAGAAAAAAAATAGAGTGTTAAAAAAAACGTACGGGCTACCATCCTACATCTATCTTTCAATTATGCTTGTTTATTTCAGTTATCTAGAGTTTAGAGTGTCGAGTCTTGGCTTAGCAACGCCATTCTTCGCGTGCTTGTAACATAAAGATTTTTGACTTGCCACCACCAAATCGCCTATCCCACCAAACCCCTTTTTTCCCTACCGTAATCTTATCATTACAACCCTTTAAAAGACCTCTTGGATAGTCTTTCCGAGGTGCTTACGCCAAAGCGATGGAGGTTTGATCTAGTCTCAAGCCTATGGTAATCTATGTACTAGGACCGGTTAATGAGTGTTTATCTTTCATTTCCAACTTGTTATATTTCATATACAACCGAGAGATGTGAGTATCGAAACACTCCATGTGAAGTGCTAGTATGTAATTTCCGTGCTTGTTATGACTTTTGTGGGACTTATAGGTGTTGTGGATCGTTCTAAACTAATGCTTCATGACCCCTAAATTATAAATTAATTGGCTAAAAGCACATTTGCTTGAGGACAAGCAAATACCAAGTGTAGGGATATTTGATAAGGTTTTAAAATGTAACTTTTTGAGGGGTCGTTTAAGCCCTTATTTGATCACTTTTGTATTCGTTATTACTTAATATCGTTCCTTTTCACTTTTTAGGTATCATGAAAGCAAATTGCTGGAATGACACTTATTCGGACGAAAAGGCACGAATATACGAAGAAAATGGCTGTTGGGAATTAAGGAAAACTACTGATTCGCCAAGCATAAACCATCGATTCGCCAAGCTTCGTCAAGAGATTCTCAGAAGAAGAAAGGATTCGCCGGGTTATACTTGCCAGAAGTGTTAAAGGCACATTGTGTTGTCACGAAAGTGGGAACCACGAGGAGAGATAAGCTCGGTTTAGAGTAAAAGTCACCGTATGTATAGGTTGGCGCCAGACATGTAGAGCTTATCGTAATAAACAATATGATTAACAAAACAAAATGATTAGTTGCATGCTTGTCTAGATGCATGCTTAGTCTAGTTTAGTAGTAGAAGCGTAAATTGTCAACGCTCATTAGGGTTTCTTGCCTATATAAGAAACCATGATAGATTGTAATAGATAAGTTTTTCTCAAGTTTCTCAAGTCTTGTATTCTATCCGAAACATAGAGTTTCTATAATCAAAGATCCATAGAGGATCAAAAGTGTTCTTAGTTATTATAACTTGTATTTATTTTCCGCTACAATACCAAGTTATAGAGATCTTCTATTAGTTTGCTTGTGATTACATAGGCAACACTAACGATCTCCGAGTGCTTAAGATCTATCAAGGTCTTTGTGTGTTTCTAACAAGTGGTATCAGAGCCTCGGGAAAGTCTCTACGATACTAAGAACCATTCTCTCCCCCATACAATCAAACATTCATTCACCATGCCTGGATCCGATAATGAAAATGAAGTCACCAACACAAACAACACCAACACCACTTCCATGCAATGTACTCGCCTCACAAACAAGAATGGTAAATTCCTTATTTAAAGAGGAAGAGTATGAACTTTGGACTATGAAGATGGAAAACTGGATTTCCAATATTGATTGGAATCTGGGAGGTAGTAAAGAAAGGAAACATTCTAAAGAAAATGATTCCCGATGTGGATGGAAGTTTATCATGGCTCCACCAAAGATCGCCAAGAAGCATCGCCATGCAGAGAGCATAAAGTAAAACTATTCTCGCTTCAAGCCATACCAAGATCATCTATGTGATTTTCACCATATGGATGATGCTAAAGACATATGGATGGCTCTCAAAGCAAGATTCGTGGAAATGAAGAATCAAAGAGAATGAGGAAGTCCATGCTAAGGCAACAGCCAGGACATCAATATATCCGAAGAAGAAGGTATCCACAAGGGATACGACAGTTCCATAGGATCTTGAGTCAACTCGAATCACCGAATGCTAAACCGGATAATGAAGATTGAAACTCAAAGTTCTTGCGGTCCTTGCCACCATCATGGTTGCATGTTAGTATTGCACTCAAGGCTAAAGGAGGGTTGGACATGCTCACTTTGATGAGCTATACAATGCACTCGTAACTCTTGAACCGATGTCGTCGACTCCCTACCGTACATCTTCTTCTAACCATGCGCCTTTTGTTGGGACATCTCATTCCAACATGATGGTACAAGCTCCTAGCTCCAACTATTTTCCATCATCTCCTAGTTCCAACTACTTTCCAAAGATCCCGCTCTCCCACTCCACCACATAACACTCGTCCCACTCCACAATCTTCACAACCTAAGACTAGCAATGTGATGGAGGATGTTCTTCATTCGCTTGTTGTCGACTATGATACTCAGAAGATCTTGCATATGAAGACTTTGATCGGTTGGACCTCTTGAAATGGAGGAAATGAAGTCGAAAATGCAGTGGCATTCTTTGTCGATGGACATCAAAAGGTTTGAAGAGAAGGTGGAAGGAAGTTTGTTTTCGCGGAAAGGAACCACCGCTTTGATAGGAGGAAAGTCAAGTGCTACACTTGTCATCGATGGGGCATTTCAAGAGAATGCAAGGACGTAAAGAATGGAGATGGAGCCAAATATCTTTCCTATCGCTAGAAAAAAGATGAAGTCGAGCTTCAGCAGCTCTCCTCACCATGGATGAACAGTCAACTGGACTACACATGAACTCGTTAATGAGGAAGCTCATGATACCGACAAGCTTGACCGCTTGCAAGGTGCACTTCGGATGAAAGGCATGATCGCTTGCCTTGATGGGACTATCTCGTGTACACAATTGTATATTTGGTCGTAGTCTTAGATACAATGAACTTAAAGAAGAATTTGATGCTATGAAACCTAAGTTTGATGCATGCTATATTGATAATGAAGCTCATAAACTTGCATTAAAACTCGTAGAAAGACAAAAGTGTGGTTTCAAAAGAATCAAATAGCTTATGAAGAAAAGATAAAAGTGTTACAGTTTGATCTAGAAGTTGCAAATAATTACTTAAAACTGTCTCGAGAAAGCAAAGGATGAAGTCAGGTCTCGAGAACCTAGAGCTTAAAGAAAACTAGTCGAGGAAATAGCTAGGCATAAACAATGGTTAATTTCGTGTGATAATCGCCAAAGAACTCTATAATACCAAACAAGAACCTCTCGCTTAGGATTAGGTTTTCAAAAGTATGTAGGAGCGAAGCTAAGTATGATGGTCGAATCCACACCGCCTAAGTTAGCTAATTTTGTAAAAGAAGGTGAAATGCATGTCAGACCGGTCCTATTAGAGGTGAATTTATGCCCATGCACCTATCCATCATCGTTGACTTTGATGGATCACATCACCTATATGGCAAAAGTCAAAGACTTGCTGCACTCGATACCTCATCTAATGATTTTGTCTCTTGCTCGACAAAGGACAATTCATCGGATCAAGTGGTCTACTTCCTATGAAAGTCGTGATTCAAATGAGAAGTCCGACCTTCCCAAGCCTCGAACCAACACCCAAGCCTCGCACCCCGCCTACTTGTGAGCCCTCTAGGAAGTCAGCCGAGGAATCAACCTCCAAGACAGCTTTCTCAAGACTTATCTTTTAAATGTTTTAATAATCATCTGTTAAAATCAATTCCTTGAATGTATCTGTTTTAAGTACTTCGCATGTAATCCAACATCTCCCTATTTGAATAAAACTTCTAAGAAGAAGACATGTTTTGTATGTGGCAAGAAATTTCATTTGATTAAGGATTGTGATTTTATGAACAAAGATTGGGTGCATGTGCTACTCTCCGTAAACACAAACCTAATCGGACCAATGTTGCTAATATTCCACCTTATGTCCCTCACAAAGAAAGACCGACTCTCATTGGAGAGGTTCAGCTACTGCACCATATGTTCAACCCACTAGCCCATACTTTAAACATGGTTATTGGCCTACATATGTTGACTCTATATATGCCGGGATGGGATGGGAGGAGCACCGTGAAGCCCTCAAGCAGTTGTTCTTGGACCAACAAGGACCAAATTATCAATGGAGGACCAAGAACAATGGTGGATCCTCTAAAACTTCATGCCCTAAACCGTGATCCACAATGTGTTCAAGTCAAGAATGACTTGAACCTCCTCTCAATACTAACTGCTTGTATATATTTTGTTGTTGTTTGTAGGATCATCCCTTAAGCATAAGAATATTGGTATTGTTGATAGTGGTTGTTCCAAGCATGCGAAACAGGATATGATGCACAATTTTGTCCCTATAGAAGGAGGAGGCAATGTGACTTTTGGAGGAAGTGATGGTAGTATCACGTGGAAAGGCACCATAAAGACACCTCATCTAGATTTTGAAAATGTGTACTATGTTAAGGAACTTCAAGATTTCAACTTGTTCTCTGCTTCACAAATTTGTGACACTAAGAATAAAGTTCTCTTCATCGAGAATGAATGTCTTCAGGTCGCCTAAAGACTTCAAACTCCCGTAAGAAACTTCAATTCACCGAAAGTTCCTCGAACCCACAACTTATACACATTCAACCTTAATGAAGTTCAACGGTGGTGACCTCACTTGCTTGGTGGCTAAAGCATCTCTAGATGAGTCCACAAATGGCATAGGAGGATGGCGATGTGAATTTCAAGACCATTAACAAACTTTCTAAAATGGGTCTTGTTGAAGGTCTTCCCACCAAAGTATTCACAAATGATCATAATTGTGTCGCTTGCAACAAAGGAAAACAACACGTAGCCTCTTACAAAGCTATCAATGCTATGAGCATCATTATCGAACCTCTTCGCTTGTTTCACATGGATCTGTTTGGTCCAACTCAAGTCGAAGCATTGATCATAAGTTCTTCGCTTGGTTATCACCGATGGCTATAGCAGATTTTGTTGGGTGTTCTTTCTCGTAACCAAAGATGAAACCTCTCAAGCGTCGATCGAGTTCATCACTCTTGTTGAAAATCGTTGAACAAAAAGGTTAAGGGAATTCGTGTGATAATGGGACGAGTTCAAAATGCTATTCTTATAGAACTCGTGGGTCAAAAGGCATAAAAGGGACTATAGTAATCCAAGAACCCCACAACAAAATGGGTGGGTGAAAGAAAGAATAGGACCTTAATAGAGGTCGCTAGATCCATGCTTGCGCACTCTAAACCGCCCACTATGTTCGGATCAAGTCATGGCACCGCTCGCTATGTGCTAAACAGGTGTCCATTACTGCACCACAACTCAAAACCCCATATGAGCTTTCTTTGAAAGGTTCCCATCATTCACTACCTAAAACCTTTTGGTTGTCAAGTGACCATTCAACACCGGTGATCCGTTGGGAAAGTTTGATGAGAAGGTCGATGATGGTTATATTGTGGGTTATTCAACTCATAGTAAGGCCTACTGTGGTGTACAATTTGCAAGCCAAGAAGATAGAGGAGACATTGAACCCGAGATTTTGGAAGATAAGCATAATGTTCAAGGATGTGGTCATACTTGGTCTTTTGACCTTGACTACTTAACTCGATTCCTTGGGTTACACTAGACACTTAGCTAATCAAAATGCGTGTTCTCAAGAATCTCCAACTAACCATGCAGTTCCTTTGATGATGACTCGAAAATGAGTTTGAAGATGATGAGCAACCCATACTTGTGCCTTCTTTCTCCCTAACAATATTGGTGTACCACCTCCAAGGATACCGCCGATTCGAGTGATGAAGATGACTCTCATTATGCCGAGGACCTTGCTAGGCTTCGACTCAAGAATTTGTCGCCAAGCTTGAAGCGAGAAACCGAAAGAAGGATAGCTAATGAAGGAGGCAGCAGAAACAACGTGTCTGTCAAGTTGACTCACACACCTTCCATCCCCAAATCAAGGCTATGCTGCTCCTTCTCAAGTATCTTCGACTTTGGTGAACCCTATACACGCTTCCAAAACCTTCGATCTTGGAAATCATCAACCCAAAGTCGGCATCTTCACCTCACCCTCTTATGATGTCAATTTGAACCAACCATCACTAATCTTGATTCATCCATTGAAGTCAACCCCATCGCTACTCGTGAGGATCAACATTGCTCATCCTCAATCCAACATCATAGGTGATCTTCGCACCGTTAGAACTCAAGGGCTATCACAAGTCCTCAATTTGGACAGATTGCTTTTCTCTTATGTCTCCAACCAACAAAGAGACAATCACACGTACTTCAAACATTGTCTGCTTGCTTGTTTTCTCTCAAGTGGAACCAACCAAAGGTATCTCAAGCTCTTAATGATTCAAGTTGGCTAGAAGCAATGCAAGAAGAGATGCAATAATTTCACAATCGCAGGTTTGGATCTTGGTACCACTCACCGATGGCAAATATGCCATTGGGACAAAATGGGTTTTCAAGAATAAGAGATGCTAGGGGTGTTGTGATCAAAACAAAGCAAGATTAGTAGCACAATGCTTCGCATAAGAGGAAGGGATTGATTATGATGAAGTGTTTGCCCTGTTGCGAGTTGAAGCAATTCGCATTTTCTTGGCTTATGCTTCTTATATGGGCTTCATGGTGTATCAAATGGATGTCAAAGGTGCTTTTCAGATGGTGAGATTGAAGAAGAGGTTTATGTCACTCAACCAAAGGGATTTGAAGACCCCGATCACCCAAATCATGTTTACAAGGTTGTTAAAGCTCTTTATGGCTTACATCGTGCACCAAGGGCTTGGTATGCTCGGCTTTCATCATTCCTCATCAAGCATGGCTATAGGAGAGGGCTATTGACAAAACTCTGCTCCTCAAGAAGAATTACTCCGACATCATTTCGTGCAAGTGTATGTGGATCGACATTATATTTGGTTCCACAAACGAAGCTTGGTGCGTGGAATTCGAGGAACTTATGAAGGTGAATTTCAAATGAGTGCTATGGGAGAGCTTACTTTCTTTTGGGTCTCCGTGTTCAAGAGAACAAGATGGCATCTTTATCACCAAGATAAATATGTGAGGACATTTTGAAGAAGTTTGGTATGGAAGGTGTTAGGACCGCCACAACACCTTATGAAGCTCCAAAGGCTAAAGCAAATAATGAACCAGATCTACCGTGAATGTTCATCCAGACAGTCCATGATTGGTTCATTGATGTATTTGATGCCTTCAAGACCCGATATTACATTTGCCGTGAGTGTTTGTTCTCGACATCAAGTCACCCACTTGCTTCCCATCTCAATCGTCGTCAAGAAGATCTTTAAGTACCTCAAAGGCCAACCTCTTTAGGCCTTTGGTACCCAAAAGAATCTCCTTTCAAGTTGGAAGCATATAGTGACAAGTGATTATGCCGGTGCAACCGATAGAAGATCCACAACCGGAGGTCGCCAATTTCTAGGCAAAGGTTGATTTCTTGGCAATGCAAGAAACAAACCATGTGGCCACCTCAACCATCAAGCAGTAGTACGTTGTCGCCGCAAATTGTCGTGGACAAGTCCTTTGGATTCGTAACCAATTGCCGGACTATGGGTACAACTTTATGAACACTACAATTCATATAGATAATCAAAGTACCATCTCGCATAGTCAAAATCCAGCTTTTTCACAATGAACGAAACACATTGAAATCGTGCACCACTTTATAAGAGATGCTTATGAAAACATTTGATAAAAGTGGCTAAAATCCATACCGATGATAATGTGGAAGACTTATTAACAAAAGCGTTTGATGGACCAAGGTTTCAACACCTCGTGGTCAATATTGGAATGCTAAACCCTTGACTGCATAATTTAAGGGGAGGCATAGGCCTCGTGGGAGGCATATGCCTGTGGGAGGATTTGTGCAAACTCGCAGATTTTTGTTTGTTTTGTTTGTGTACTCTAACACTAACTTCTAATAATTTCTAGTTTGTTTGTTTTGTTGTTGTGTATGTTTTAGTGTCTGCTTTGTAGTTGTCTGCATCGCATTTTGTCTGCTCCTTATCTCGATTGCAGATATACATCCCATGATTAAGATCAAATTCATCAAGAGTGGCTCATTTGTACATGGTCGATAGTCGAAAGAGTGTTGCTTGTTTCTTCCGATAACAAACATCAAGCATACAATTTGATTCTCATCAAGATAATATCGAAAGAAAAGAAATTGAAGTCAAATTGTTCATTCATTCATTCAAGAAACAGCTTATACCATACTTACATAAAGTCAACCTTCTATTTTGCATCCTCAAGATACGAAGTCAGTACACTTAAGCTAAGCCTAATCTAGTGTATATCTTTCATTCAAATTTAATGGAATGTCGGATATGCGTTAAATGTCGGCTTTGCTTTTGTAGGTCTTCATGAACCACCCATTCCGCTTAACCGGGCCGGTTGGATATGCATGACCAAAGACGACGAAGATGCTAAGGACCAAAATGGAAGGATGGATTGATGCAAACGATTGATGATGACGATGACCACGCAGGATGACGAAGAGAACTATCGTGTCCTTTGTGCTTCATCTATTCATTTCAACCAAAATGCAATCGATCCACCCTTCTTAAGCCCTTCTACTATACGATGTGTGTTCATGCACCAAAAGATGGCGCATGAGACCAAGAACCACCTCTATCTTTGGGAGTGGCGGATTCTCGCACGAGGTCTTTGTTGAGACCGAGGTGCCGGAGGTGGGAGTAAGAAGTTCCTCCTTATAGGAGTCATCGTAATCATCGCAGATTCACTTGGATTCACTACAATCGTCATCTTCTCAAGAAGAGAGAAAGGGCGATTTATTTGGTCTTGGATAGGGTTGAGGAAAGTAATGGAACCATGGGTTTGATTCACCACTTGATGATGATGAAGAGGATGAGGAAGATGAGGAAGTGAGATCTATGATCTCAGGTTTGGTATTCATGGTGCAATTGGGCTAATTGAGTTTATTTTACTTCTAGGGTTTGTGGTAAATATTTGGGGATCTTGGTGAAGAGATGAGTTACATCGGGATCATTTTATAGACGGATTCAAGGTTCAATGAGTTTAATGCAAGTGGGTGGCACAGTAATTCTAGAAACTTACCGAAGATATTCTTATCTTTGATGCATTCTGCTGAAGCTACAACTTCAGCAGATTGATCATGTGTTCTCGTCAAGTGTTATTTTGGGTTGGGTCAAAGTTGTCATACACGCCAAGAATGGTCAACCAAACGGTCAATTTTCTTTGACTTTAATTTGGGCAAAACACTTCATCCACCATCACCGCTCGTAACAAACAAATTCCCTCTCATTCCACTTTCACAAACTCTCACCATTTCAAAATCATAATCCTAAACACTCATATCCCTCATGGCTCTTGAATTTAAACATGATCACAACAAAGTTGCATTTCTGGGAAATGACAAGGGATATGACCTGTACGAACCAATGGTGGAATTCCTGAAAAGGTCCAAAATTTATTATGCTCTAACTCATTCCCCAAATGAGATATATGAGTCTCTGATCACTCAATTCTGGGAAACTGCTGAGAAGAGGAACGAGACAGAGATTAGGGCTGTGATTGATGAAAAAGAGTACAATGTTGCAGAGGACCCGACAGAGGAAGCTTCACTTGAAGATGTCGATGGAGTATTTTACTCTAATCGTGAAGATGTGCCGAATGGACTTAGGGCTATTGGGTATCGAGGAACAAGAACAGATATGTGGCTAAAGAAGGAACTCGCCCAAAATGGAGGTTCCTGGTTCACACACTTCTCCAATGCATGAGCAACAAGACCGAGGATGGGACCGCTTTCACCAAACCGGGATATGGTATTGTGTGTCTTTCGCGGGTAACTTTCAATTTTTCTAAGTATATTTTCGAAAACATGGTTGAAAATATTCAAAAGACAAAGGGAAAATTTTAATGTACCCAAGGTTTCTACAAATGATTTTAGACACCACTACCCCAACCCAATCTTTCTATCCCATAGGTGCTTTAATCGCTAAACTGCTTGCTACTATGAGAACCAACTTTGTGGGGAACATCATCCTGCTAGCTAGTACCATGTTGCCTCAAGGTAATGAGGTCACCGATGAGGAGAATGTGACTCTTAATCCACCTACCTCACCCGTGGCTACCGATGGTAATCCATTGGTTAACATTGATGAGGCCCATCTTCAACTGCTGAAGCAACTCATGTTGCTCCGCACTCACCACCCCGTCCCGCCCCTCCACCCACACTTGCTACTCATGATGAGTCGATCTACATAGACCACCCACACCAAGTCCTCGTTAGGGATCCTCTCAATGAAGATCTTCCTCACACCGAGCATGACCATGTTTCTTCCGAAGGTCCAATGAGGCTCCCTTACCACGAGCAATCCGGTGGAGCCGAGGACCCCATTACACTCTCATCTGTATGCTCTTGTCAATGTGTATGCCGCAGAGGTTAAGAATCAAAAGGAGCTTGCAGAGACTAAGTCTTCTTGGAAGTAAGATTGAAGACCGCAGAATCAAATCAAGGTCTTAGAGGACAAACTCAAAGTAGGAGCTCCAAAGGAAACTTGTAGTTTCCTCCGATGAAGAACAAGAAGAACCTCATTTTGGGATCCGAGATATTGGTCGATGTCTCTCTCAATGATCTTTCATCCTTAGTCGCTACTTCCTCAAAGAAGAAGGAACCGCTCGTACACCGTAAGAAAGAGATCCGATCTTCATAAGGTTTCTTCAAGCTTCTAAAGAACCAAGTGTCGATAAGACCGCATCCGCCGATGAGCAATGGAAGATATTTCTTCCGATCATAATGACATGGGCATTGCACCGTAAGGATCGTTGTTGATTTATCCAAGATGAGTATGTTAAGAACCGATGATAAAGGGAAAATGTCATCACCGAAGATGAGCTTGGTCCTAACTCGTGAGTGAGGAGGAAAGGCGGGTCAAGCAAGTAGATTGGCGAGTTTGAGATGTCAAAGGAAAGTGTAGCATTGGCTAAACAACTTGAAACAGAGGAATTCTCATCTTTAACTCCCGAGAGAAGAAAAGAACTAGATGCACCGAGGGTTCGGATGCTCACGAACACGGGATATTCTCACCAAGAAGTCATTTCAAGACCTTCTCCGCTCAAAGTATACTAGGTGGAGATTTTCGGTGACAATTATGTGGAGCGAATGATGGCTCGTGGAAGACAAAGGAAGCAAGAAGCAATCGCTCAAAAGAGGACCATCAAAGCTCAGAAGGCCAAGGACAAACCTCCTACCAAAGATGAAATAAGAAGGGTGGTGAAAAACCAATACTCAATGTCCAACTCTGGCCTAACAATGAAACAAGTCAAGGCTTTTCCCGATCATGTCCTCAGATCGCAAATATAACCAAATCATGAAGGAAAGATCATTATCTTCAACAAAATCTCTCAACCTAAAGAGGAGTTCGAGAATGAAGTCGCTCCGAAGCCAAAAGACTCAAGGTCGATGATGCTCCAACCAAGGAATCCTCTCCGGTCATTCTCGTCAAGCAACTTCAAGTTGCCTCCTCCATCGCCAAGGGTCAATCACGAACCATCTTCCATTCCTCCCAAGCACTGAAGCATCGCCCCTCTCCTCGAGCTTTGTTGTCACATCGAAGATTCTCAAGTAAAGGAAGCCGATCTCACGTAAACTAAAACAGAGGGCGATAAAGATATTCCACAGATGATGAAAGTGAAGGCACTTCAACCGAGTCTCCATCTACCAATACAAGTCCTACTACCAATGCACTAGCGAAAATGCTCCCCTCAGAGATCTATCACCGGGAGGAGGCGAAGAGAATGGCCAAAATATCTCCTTTGATCTTGAAGTCGATGACTCACTTTCATTGTAGAGAAGGGTCTCACGATTTTCCCGATGGAAACTCGATGGGGTGATAGAGTGGAAATTAAAGAATGATGAGATGAATGTTCTTCTTCAAGGAACTCCACTTCAATGGAATTCACCTTCTAAAGGAAATTCTACACTTGATCGATGTATGCACTTAATTTCTCTGCTTACTCAAGTTACCACCCATTATTGCAACAAGGAACCACAAGGTTCGGGATGTTTTACCAGAGATCTTCAAGCATCTGTTAAACTCCCACATTCCCAATAGCAAAGCATCTTCCATTTGGGAAAACTCACATCGGTGGAAGCTTACATCCCGGAGATTCTATCCTCTCCTCGTGTACATGTGCTTGAGACTAAGGGAGGAATCACCGCTTGCATGCTATCGAAAGAAAGTATCCTTTGCCTAAAAGACTTATGGAAAAGATGTCGAGCCGTAAATTGAAATTCCTCCGCACCTGGAAATGAAAGACAGTCAGCTCTAACACTGGTAGGATTGATCAAGACTCAACTCCAACAACTGCAATAGGCCTCTTCCTCATCCATATCAGGACGTTTGGTAATCTCTGAACTATATTTGTTTTGTTCATTCTAGTTTGCATTATTTCTGTTATTTGTCTATTTTTGTCTAAATTTTTTAGAAATGAAAGACCTTCATAAAAAGAAAACTCACAAAAACATCTTTTTAAAATAGTGATAGCGTTTATTTAATAAAAATTAGGTTTTTAATTTTCCTTTTCATCATATTATTAAGCTTTTTCAGTTTTATAAATTTTTTTTTTCTTAGTTAAAAAAAAAATAAATAAAAAAAAATAAAATAAAATCTAACTTTTATGCAGGATTGTTTGCTGTCCAATTCTGATGGTTTTTCACTCACCTGATATACCTTGTGTATGTCAAAGAGTTGGCTAGTCCAAAGGGTACACTTTGGTAAAGACACATCAAAATGTTGATAGTCAGAATGGTTTGCTCAAAATCATAGGGTTTGCAACCACCCATGCTTAATCGCCGAGGGTTGTATGGTCATCAATTCACCATGGTCTATTCCTTTTGGAATCCAAGAATTGGCTAGCCCACATGAATATGGCATGTGGTAAAGGCAATCGAATCCATATTTGGTGCTCAATTCACCAATTCTAAGAATTGACTAGTCCCGAGCAAACGGCCATGTAAAGACAAGCCAAACCGCTTATATGGTTGCCGGTTTGCCAATAAATCGATGGTTATCAATGTACCATAGTTTTCGAACTCAAACATGTGGCTACTCCAAGAGTAATGGCTATTAGAAGAGACATCAAATCCATTAATTTCAATGATTCACCTCTCACGGAGTTAACACACCGGAAGTGATGAGAATAGTATTGAACTTATCCGCTTTGATGTACATGATGTCATATGTTGTCGCAAAGATCTAGTGCTTCTGATTACTTCATCATAGAGATGTTCTTCTTCGATTCTTTGTCACGATCCTCAAGCACTGTACTTTCATAGCTCGAAGTGTTTAAGATACGGGAGGATCTTGTTTGGAAATTTTTTCACAAATGGCACAATCCTCAACAAAGATTATCGATCTATCAAGGAAACCGAACTTAACCTAGTCAAATTCCGTTTAGGGAGGATTGTTGGGAATTAAGGAAAACTACCGATTCTCGCCAAGCATAAACCATCGATTCGCCAAGCTTCGTCAAGAGATTCTCGAAGAAGAAAGGATTCTCGCCAAGTTATACTTCAAACAGAAGTGTTAAAGGCACATTGTGTTGTCACGAAAGTGGGAACCACGAGGAGAGATACGCTCGTTTAGAGTAAAAGTCACTGTATGTATAGGTTGGCGCCAGACATGTAGAGCTTATCGTAATAAACAATATGATTAACAAAACAAATGATTAGTTGCATGCTTGTCTAGATGCATGCTTAGTCTAGTTTAGTAGTAGAAGCGTAAATTGTCAACGCTCATTGTGGTTTCTTGCCTATATAAGAAACCATGATAGATTGTAATAGATAAGTTTTTCTCAAGTTTCTCAAGTCTTGTATTCTATCCGAAACATAGAGTTTCTATAATCAAAGATCCATAGAGGATCAAAAGTGTTCTTAGTTATTATAACTTGTATTTATTTTCCGCTACAATACCAAGTTGTAGAGATCTTCTATTAGTTTGCTTGTGATTACATAGGCAACACTAACGATCTCCGAGTGCTTAAGATCTATCAAGGTCTTTGTGTGTTTCTAACAATGGCCAAAGTCAAGAATCGAGGCACTCAGGCTGCTGGAACTAAAGGGGATGGCGTCAGGTTCTACAAGTGATGGCGTCAGGTACTACTAGAGACGCCGTCGGACAAGCTTTGTGACGACTCAGTAGCCAAATTGCTCATTTACAAGTGACGGCTTCAGGTTTTAAAAGAGTAGGGCGTCGCGGCTCGGACGGCCTAGATTTGATCCGCACGACGCCGAGATCAAGAGGACGGCGTCACAAGCATAAGGTGATGTCGTCGCAATACTAACGCGCCAAGACGAAACCCTAATAACGGCGACCCGGCCACAAATTAAAGGGTGACGCCACGCATTTGTAATCTTATATATAGAATCCGAATTTTTCGGTTTTCGCCAGGTAGTCTTTCGTAGTAAAACCTAAACCGAACCAAGGTCGTCTTGTACAAGATTTTAGGTTCTATACCCTATCTTACATCAAGATAAGTGTTTTACTTCATTAATTCAATTATGTCTTCCATTGATTGTATGTATGCTTGCATGTTCCCCATGTCCGGCTAATTTATTTGTATGTTTGCTTAGGTAATATGAAACTTAGTTATTGAATATTGATTGGTTGTCTCTTATCTTAATTGTGATTGACCTAGTATTGCGATAGGTCATTCGTAGTGTATTTAATGCTTGATTAATCTTTGTTGAACCTTAGTTTATAATCACCTAGAGTAATTGTAGGCTATACATCCAAAGAATACCTTAGAGTTAAAGTTTATAAATCCTAGAGATTTTGTATTCATTAACCTTTGTAGCTTCAAAGAGTTAGAGATAAACGCATACCCTACGACCTTAGAGACATAACGCGATTAAGAATAAGGACTCGACAATTCAACCATTAATAGGAGATAACTAGGGAGTAATAAAGCCTAAGCAAATTCATTTTTAACTATCATACGAGCACACAACAATAGACATAGACTACCCTCACCTTAGTTTAGATAATTAGATAAGTAAAAGTAATCGGTAGAAATACTAACCCCCCAAATTCAAACCCCGAGATTCGTACCTTTTCATTTTCTAAAAAACATAAAAAGATAAAAAAAATAATCTTCCTCAACCCCAACCTTAGCGTAGTAACTTCTCACTAGCATTCATATTCCCCTAGAGAACGATATCAATTCCCGTGGCTTACCCCTAATACTACACTACAACGATTAGGTTCACTGCCTAGGGTGTTGAAAAACTTGCTCGACGAAAAGGAAGTTCATTTGACCCCGAACGCGTTGTGTAAGCGTATCAGTCATCTTCATCCATTGAAGGCTTCTTATCAATAGAATTTCGACCTCATCTAGCTTAGATTTCTTGATGTTTAGATTAGGAATTCATATCATTTGACAACCTTGTCTTGGATCACTATTATACACCACCATGTATAACTACCATACAATATTACCCATTTAATTCCAAACTAGAGGTTAGGAGGCATATATGTTTAGGCCTTAAAACACAATGGTAATAGGTTTAACGTGTTTAGGCCTTAAAACACAATGGTAAAAGATTTGTTATGTTGGGCTATAAAACATAACTGGTTTGGGTATACCCGGAGAAGAACTCGATATTTAGCTTAGTAGGTAAAGATTGTAAGCAAAACTATAAGGTTTTCTTCACCGAGAAGGTAGCTTGTTGACTTAGTGAAGTAACTATCGAGTCCGAAACTCGGGGAGTGGAGTAGGGTGGGGAGGAGCTTCGTAATAGAGCAATTAGAAATCATTGTTCCGGTTTGCTCTTTCTTTTACTTATCGCTTTGTGTTTATATTTGAATTGTGTTCATGTTTGTGTTGTGGTGATATGTTTTCTTGAATGATTTCTACTATTTTTATGTAGAATTATTATTGCCACTTTTCATATTTCATCACACTTATCGGTTATTTGAGACAAGAATTTAAGTTTTTAAACGAGATCGTATTCACCCCCGCCCTCTACGGTTCTACAATAACCAATTATACCAGATACATCAGTGATAATTATACTATAATCCCTCACAAATGTTATCCTTAGGATCAAGAAACTTACCTTTTGAGGCTTACACACTTCAAAACTATGACAAACATCAAAGATGGATTAATTATCTTTACCAGAACCATTTAACGATAAAAGATGGCTACATGGTATTTATAATATTAGCTACAATGTACAAAGCCATATGATCCTCTTCGTATTCATCTATCCAAACACTTCATCATAGCCACAACTTCAGCTTTAAACATAGAATCACAAGAGCAGGAAACCTTTCTTAGGAGAAATACTTCCAAATCACAAGAAACAAAGATCAAGAATAAGTTATCCCACCAAGACCCACTCATTCCAAACCTTGAATCAAGTAATTGGCTTTCCTTCCCAAAATACAAAGCCATTTTCGTCAAACCTTAACTATACCAAACACCTCCTCAGTCAAAGATAAGAAATTTGTTAAGAGATCATAGAATATACAAACCTCAAACACTCAAATCAGAATCCCTACTGAAATACACCATCAAAGCTACTTTCCATGACATTCAATTATAGCTAAAATATTAAATTGAGAAAACTACCCAATATAACATCTACTCCCAAATAGGGGTGAAGCAAACCCGTGAAAATTTCGAGATCGGATCGTAAAAATTTCGAAGCAGCCGAGCTTAAACGAGCTCGAGCCCAGCTCGAGCCTAAGTTTGGGCTCATTTAATAATCGAGCTCGAGCCCGAGCTCTATAAAGGCTCGCTTAGGCTCATGAGCCCAAACGAGCCCTAGAAATATATCGATATATATTTTCTATCGTATAACCGTTAACGACTCGAGCCTTGCGTTAACGAGTCGAGCTTTGTGTTAACAGTCGAGCTTTGTGTTAATCCCAGCCGAGCTCGCTGTGAAAAATTTCACGAGCCGAGCTCGAGCTCAAAATGTGGTCGAACGAGCTCGAGCTCGAGCTCGAGCTTTTTATATATAAGCAGCCGAGCCGAATAAAAAACGAGCTCGAGCTTTGCCTGCTTTCACCCTACTCCCAAACACAAAACCTTCCTTATGAGAAATATTCACCAAATGAACAAGAATTAGTATTAAGAACAAACTCTCTCTCTAAAATAACAACTGAATGAAATGAATAACGTAATGGAATAAATGATGTAATGAAATGACTCATTACCATTATTAATCATGTTTGGTTAGTACAATAAAATGTAATGTAATGAATATAAAATGACTTAAATACCCTATTTATGATAGATCTTTTTTTATATAATGAGTATTTAAAGATTGGTTTTTATGTAATTTGATTACATTACAATATGTAATGAAAAAAAAAGAAGCACAATGAATCAAATTGATGTAATGAGTATTCTATGAAAGAGTTATTCGATTACATAATAAGAACAAACATGTTTTCTACATTACATCGTAATGATCTATTTCATTCACCCTTTCATTACGACATACCAAACGCTACGTTAGGGGTTGTTTCTTTCTATTTCCTGTTTGGATATAGCGTATGTTTAGAAAATATGAGTCATTTGTAACAATAACTGTTTGGAAAAAAAAGTGGTTAAAAAAGCCACATCTCAACTCTAGATTTCCCTAAACTCACATGAAGCAAATAACGACACCAACTTTACAACACTAACAACAATCAGCACATTCATCATCAATAATCATAGGTTCGAACTTTAAAAAAAAAAAAAAAAAAAAAAAAAAAAATCTCGTTATCCAACTAACCGAGGTTTCTCAATTGAAAATATGGGATTTCTTTATCGTCCGACCAAGTCGATTCAGTTGAAAGGACAAGATGAAACGGGGCTTTAGTAGACAAACGAGAACAAGATATTGTAATTGTTAAATTTTGATTTTTTTTTTTTTTTTTGTCCTTAGATCGGTTATAGTGTGCGATGGTGGTGAACTATTTAGAGTTAAGAGGGTAGCAGTGGTTGAAGGTGAGAATGGTGAAGATTGTTGGGGGTGGTGATTGGTGGTGTGGTGGTTATGGTTAGTTAAGTGCGATGGTGATTAGTGGTGTAGAGAAACATAATAATTTCATGTATGTAAAGACATTTGCTAGCAAACAGGATATTAAGTTGAAAAGAAATAGGACCTTATTCATAAATATGAAACAAGAACCTGGTTTTCTTTCACAAGATACAAGGTCATATGTTCACATCGAATACTAACCGAACACCCCTTACAAGATACAAGGTCATCCGTTCACATCTAGACATGCTTTACTATGCCAAAATAGAAATTTATTTTCTTAACTAATTGTATTAGTAATAAAATAAGATAATATACGATTTGTATGCATAAATAATTAAAATGTATTGTAACTTATTTAAAAATACTTTAAGTAAAATTTATGTCAAAGTCCCGTACGTGCACATAGACATATAACTAGTAACGTTAAAACTCTTATCAGCTAGATTAATCTTAGTTAGTCTTACTGCTCGGTATGGGTGCCATTGGGCACAAAATGGTACCAATGGCTAACGAACAACATGTTATACCACACAGCCGAACGTGCCATTCGTGTGTTATTCGACATTTAGCCAATGCAATCACTAGCGCCATCTTTTTTTTTTTTTTTTTTTTTTTTGAATGAGTGCGTATTTTGTAGGGCCTCTGACAAATAACATTCTTGATTTTTGTTAAAAAAAGTATTTTAGTTATTGGTGTGTTATAGAAAGAATGAATAGGAGATGTTATTCGTTCTCCCTGCACCTTGCACTCTTAGCCATCAAAACAAAACTGACATGTATAACACAAAGTAATGTTAAATCAATCATGCTGCTACGTGTTAGTTAATTTACGACTGATGAGACACGAAAGGAAATTTGACGATAGTAGTAGGTAAAATTCATTAAACGTTATCAAGATATATAAGCAACTATGTCCCAACAATGATTGATGTGATTCAAGAAATAAGCAAAATAAAGTTATGGGCACTTGAATGCAATTAGAACATGAAATAGATGGGTGATCCATAGTCAACCCGACAAGTTTTAGAAATAAATATCAACACCAGCCTCTACACCACAAATTAAGGGCCTATGAAAACCACACCTCAACACTAATCATTGAGCCATTAGCCCATTAGTTATGTGACAATTTTTGAGCATATTCGCTTTCACAAAATAAATAAATAGTTATGTGACAAATTTTGCTACTCCGCTAGGTGGTTTAGGGAAGACAAATTTTGTTGTTATACTAAAAGGCAAATGTTTTAAAATATATCATATTTGTCATTATTTGTTTTTGTGGGTAGTGAATAACTTTTTTGCTTTTGTGGTACTTTCTTTCAAATTCATTCTTTTTAAAGTACTATGTGACATTTTTGCCGTTCAGGAAAAAAAATTTCTATCAGCTAAGAGGGGTACAAATATTCAAAAAATTCGCTAAATACCCAAATGAATTTGAAAGAAAAGTATCAACAAAAACCAAAAAAAATTGTTCGCTACCTACAAAAGTAAATTGTGGCATGTATGATAACTTTTAAATTTGCCCTATACTAAAACACCCTTAGTTATAAAAGGAATGCAATTTATTAAATACATAAATACTTAATTATAATTTAAACCATTAATTTTTCTTAGTCTAACTTATTTCACATTTATATATACATAAAAAAAATGCACACGTATATTGACATTATTATATATCGCCACCGTTATACGCAAGTAATCATGTTACGAAAATGAGGAATATGTTGAGTTGTATAATTATTTATAGATTATAGATCTCGGCCCATTGACACATCTGGGCCAAGACCTCCAATAGTAAACATAATATCAACAAATAATTCTAGAAATACTAAGTATGTCGATATTGCCCATATTCATCATCAAGTTTACTCGGTTTCGCAATATTGATTGTGTTACACAAAGTATCACAGCTTTAATTAACATATTAGCCAAATGACTTTAAGCAAAGATTTCAGGTCAGAAGGTGTGTGTCACTTCATAACAAAACCCAAGCCAGCATGTAAAACACAATCGAACAAATAATCAATCGATTCAAGCCAGTTTTAATTTTAATAAATGAATTGTTGAGTTTTTTTTTACCAAACAACAAATCCTAACCTTTAAGGGTGATATTTTTTATTTATTTATTTATTTATTTTTTTTAGACACAATTTCCTCAAGCAACAAACTTCAATTAAAATAACTAATCAAGTAGACTTTACTTTAAGATAAAATCAGATATTCTTAATTTACCTTTTAGGCATCCAAACGACATCTATAGTTTTGATTACGTATGTTTATTAGCACACTTGTGCCTCTTCAATATTTAAACCTTCTAATATCAATTAATTTATATAAACTCACACATTAGTAAATTAATTTAAGTATATTATGTCACTTTAATATGTCCCCATAAAAGAAATTGGCTGGTCATTAGAAGACATGTAATAAAAAAATGCGCGTAACAAATTTATTTATATTTTCTAGCCCATCTTGTTGTTTAATTACCTAAACTTTCTTAATTATATTATTATGACATTCCTTACGAGAAAATAGAACATTTGATAAACATTTTTTTTTATTTGTAAAGGGTATCAACGTGTCCAAAATGACTAATTGCAGTAAGATACATTTAATTTATATATAGGGTTATAATAACATTGTTAGGTTAAAGAAAGTGATGGAAACTCCACATGCCTCAAGCACATGAAGCCACAAAACCTTTGTATGATGAAATGAGTTCTTTTTTATCGTTTTGAAAATTGTTACCTATAAGACGACAAGTTTAATTATTATTATTATATGTTAAGTCATGTCGAAAGGGTAAATGTGTTATCTATCTACGACCTTAAAAATAGTTAAATATGCATGGTTCATTGTACTTGTATATAAGTTGAGTTAACTTGTTATTAGTAGATGGATTAGTGTTCTAAAGCACTATGATTTAGATCGTAATCCATCTAGATATATGAGTTGTATGAGGATTAAGGAGTAAAAAACATTATAATATTATTTTTACGTGTAGCAAACGAATTGCATATTTTGCAGCTCTTTTTGTAATTACCATGTTATAGGATCCGAAACCAAGGAAGTATTTTCGTTAAGTCTAACATAAGCCGGGTGTGACACAATCCTATCCGTTTTTAATTCAAGAAGTGTAAATGTATTCTGAAAAATGTCTTTCAAGTACATGCAACATCTGATAATTAATATTTCGTGCTACTTTCTTTTTTATGATGTTAACTTTAGTTTAGCTACAAAAAATTTTTATAGTGCAACTTTAGTACGTACATATGATAGAAAGAGTTTGTGCAATTTCTTTTCAGAAATCCTATACGTCCGTCTTTGACATATAATATCAGCACGCATTGTTGGAAAATTTAGTGCACTTGTAGGATAAGTTCACACTTGGAATGGGTCAGGAGGTACGGAGTGAGTGAAAAACTAGAAGGGGGGTTGAATAGTTTTGCCGATTTTAAGTTAGTTTCAAAAACTTTAGATTCGATATTATGTGAAATCGTATGGATGTAGAGAAATTATAGATCTAATAATAAAGCAAGTAAATAAAGTAAAACAAGGTATAGAAATGACACAACCGATTTATAGTGGTTCGGCTACAAGGACACATTCCTTGCCCTACTCCACTCCCCGAGTCACCTACTCGAGAGTTCAAGCACTATGTCAACAAAATCCTTCAACTTGTCGGAGAAGCCTTCACAACGTTGCTTACGCTTTTTTCCTGTACAAAGCTAAATACCGAGTCCGTAACACGGTGGACCAAACCAACACGACTATTACACAACAAATATGTGAAATATCAAATACAAGATCTTTACTACAGAAATCTTGTGGAGGAACAAATCAATCAAGGACCCCTTGCTTTGATGACTTGTAGAATGCTCGTGATCTCGCCTTAGAGAAGGACCTATATGAGAATCACTATGAAGGAAAGAAAGAAGTACTCTCTAGATCAAGTGATCTTTTGTTAGAAGAGAATGAGAGTATATGAGAGAATTAGTAAGAAGAGGGGTAAGTTAGAGTGAATAAATGACTCTCTATTTATAGGCAAAACTTGCCATCGCTCCCTGATCCTCCCATGCGGATCCGTCTAGTGTAAACCTAGGGATCCGTGAGACGCTCCTCTTTGCCCATGGGTTTTTTGGTTATGGGTCATGGGTTATGGGTTGGTCCATGGGTATTATTTTAGATACAATGTATCTAGTCAAGTGGGTATGGGTCAATACCATAGGTTATGGATATGATCCATGGGTTGTGATTTTTACCCATCATAATAAACTATTACAACAAATGATTTATTACAACAATTTGTATTAAATGACTATATGTAAATGCTTTACAAAAATAACATGTATCCTTATCATTGTACTTAAGATAACATTATATTTGTTATCAACAAAACACAAAGAGATCGCAAAATATTAATAAACGTTTTTACGGTTTATTTGTATTAACAATCTCCCCCTTTTTGTTGATGACAAAACATAATGTTATGATGAGTAAAACTTAAGAATAGATATATGTTTTGAAAGCCCCTAAGTTTTACTTCTTCTCCCCCTTTTTGTCGAAACAAAAAGTTAACCCATCAAAGAAATAAAATGTGGAAAAATAGTCTACGTATCGCTTACTCCCCCTTGACGCTAGCTCCCCCTAGTTTGGGGCGTCAATGGAAGAAAAAAAAAAAACCCTACAAAAAGAAAGGTTAATAACATGCTTAAATAATCTTGGGAATGACGAGAATCAAGATTGGGAGCCAAGGTATGTAAACAAGGCCTTGTAATAAAACAACAAATTGTAGTGGTATTTATGCCATCTACAAGCATGTAAAAATAAGAACAAGACTTGTTCTTGAAAATGACTCAAAAGAAAAGTACTAAAAATAGAAAAATAGTAATAATGATTCCTTCCATGCTTGCATAAGATTATGGATGGAGGTTTTGATGAGTAATGGTATTGATGCGATCAAGAATGAGGTTGAGTATGAATCGCATTTCTTTCCTAACTTCTATTGCAATATCCCTAGTAGATTGGCAATGTTCACAATGTAAGTGATGTGGGTAATGAGTGCGGAAGTTTTCCTGGTTGCTTTGATTTGTGAGGGTTGGGGAAGATGTGGTGGAAAAATAGGAAAATACGGATCAAAGTCCGGAATGTTTGGAAGTGGTGGTGGAGAAGAACCTAGATGTTCTTGTAGCTTAATGGGAGCTAAGAGTGGTGAGTTTTCAAGGTCATTGAAAATTGTGGTTGGAGAAGTGGGAGGTGTCAAAAAGGCTATTTCTTTTTGTTTTGGTTGTTGAGATCTTGTTGGAGTCTTAAGGAGTTCCAAAAGAGTGACTTTAGGTGGTGATGAAGTTGGTGTACTTGTTGGTGATGAAGGAGTTGCTATAATGGAAGCATCTTGTGGTGAGTTATTTGTTGGTGATGAGCCATTCGATGATGGTTTTGCTAAGTAACAAGGACGGATGCTAATCCGTGCGGATATCCTAGAATTTGATTGTGGTATTTTGGAAGGTGGAAGTACAAAGGTTTGGATTTCATGAAGAGGATTGCTTATACTAGGTGATTCATCTAAGTTGTAAGATCTTTTAGATGACATGGTGTTGTTTGTTTGTGAAGATGAGATGAATATACAAGCATTTTGGGAGTCCTATATATAGAAAAATAATGCATTATAATTAATGCTTGACCCAAAATGTGGATTAAAATCTAATGATTAGATATGTATTTAAGGCATGTGATCATGAGAACACAAGCATTAAAGAACATACTCCAAAAAAATGAAAAGATATTGGAGTTTTATCCAAAGTGAGAAAAATAGAAGATAAAACTAGCTTCTGTCTCACGGATCCCACGGATCCTTCCCTTGAGGGATTGGTCCAGCATTAAGGCTGGGATCCGTGGTGCTCGTGATACATGCAGCTCTAAAATATTCCTTTTTGGAAACATTTGTGCCTAGTGTGTGCCTATATGTAAACTATTTGGAGTTGTGGTTATATCGACTCTTAAGAAGAAAGAAAAAATAAACTAGAAGTGAAAAAGCATACTATTATGTGAGTTAACCCGAAAACACATAGTTAGTACTTGAGTACATAATTCAGTGCTACCAATGCTCCTAATTCATTGTCGCTTAAATGAATGTACCCGAAAACACATATTAGTTATGTGTCCCCTTTAGCATTCAAAATACATGAGATGCAATGAAAACGGGTTTTTACTTTGTATTAATAGTGAAAAAGCGATTTGTCCTAATCGTGAGAAATTGCTTTTGTGAAATTGATACGGGAAGAGGTATCATTTTTAGAAAACATTCCAAAAGGAGGTTTCTATGTGAGAATAAAAATCATTTTATCTTTTGAAAATAAGGTGTGTATGTAATTATATATTTGCAACTTGTACTTATTTTGAAAGAAAATAGAAAGAGTTATAAGTGAAAAACTTATCTTGGGTTTTGAAAATTCCCGTATTGTTTGTGAGTGGTGCGTGAAATAGAGATCCTAGACTCAGAAAGAAGAAGGCTAGTGTTTACATACCTTTTAGAGTAAAAACGAAATAAATTACGACGTTTGTTCCATGAGACCAAGACGAAGTAGGTTGAATTATTCCCGCTTCAACGGTTTGGTGAGGACGTCGGCTATGTTGTCTTCGGACGCTACCTTCTCAATAGAGATGTTCCCCTTTTGAACATTGTCTCTTAAGAAGTGATGACGAATCTCTATATGTTTTGTGCGAGAATGTACTACCGGATTCTTGCTTAGATCGATGGCACCCTTGTTGTTACATAGAATGGCTATGTCACTTAGATGAATGTCGAGTCAACTAACGCTTGTTTCGTCCATAGTGCTTGTTGGCATGCTTTGCGGCGGAGACGATTCGCTTCGTTGTTGATATTGCTAATGCCGTTTGTTTCTTTGAAAACCAAGATCTTTAACAACATCCCATAAAAGTACATACCCCACTTGTACTTTTTCGGTCAACATAATCACCTGCATGGTCAGAATCTGCATATACAATTGTTTCTACTCCCGTGCCCTTAGGATACCATAATCTTAATTGTGTTGTACCTTTAATGTATCTAAATATTCTTTTTACGGCTTCTAGGTGTGATGTTTTAGGATCTTCTTGAAACCTAGCACATAGACAAACACTAAACATGATATCCGGCCTACTAGCCATGAGGTATAGAAGACTACCAATCATGCCACGATATTTAGTATTGTCGACGGATTCGCCATCTTCATCTTTTGTGAGTTTGGTGTCGGATGACATTGGTGTCCTAATTGGTTTCGATTCTTCTAGACCGAATTTCTTTAACATCTCTTTTATGTATTTAGATTGATTAAAGAAGATACCTTCTTATACTTGTTTGATTTGTAGACCAAGAAAGAAACTAATTTCTCCCATCATACTCATCTTGAACTCGTCATGCATGATTTTAGAGAAATCATCACACATGTCTTGACAAGTGGATCCGAATATAATATCATCTACATATATTTAAACTATGATTATATGTGACTCTCTTTTCTTAGTAAAAAGTGTGTTGTCAACTAACCCCATGGTATAGTTGTGTTTGATTAAGAATGACTTGAGTCTATCATACCAAGCTTTTGGAGCTTGTTTAAGACCGTAAAGGGCTTTCTTTAACTTATACACATGTTTAGGTTTTTCAAAATCGATGAAGCCAGGAGGTTGAGCTACATATACTTCTTCATTAATAAAACCATTTAGAAAAGCACTTTTGACATCCATTTGATAAAGCTTTAGATCATTAGCACAAGCATAAGCAATAAGTATTCTTATAGACTCTAATCTAGCCACGGGGGCATAGGTCTCATCAAAGTCTATTCCTTCTTGTTGGTTATACCCTTGGGCAACGAGTCTAGCCTTGTTCCTAGACACTACTCCGTTTGCATCTAACTTGTTTTTATAAACCCATTTGGTTCCTATTATGGTTTGATTACTAGGTGGATGAACTAGTGTCCAAACATCATTAGAAACAAATTGATTTAACTCTTCTTGCATAACCATTACCCAACTTTCATCTTTTATGGCTTCTTGCGTATTCTTAGGTTCTATGGTTGAAACAAAACAAAATAAGCTACTTTGGTTTGGAACTTGAGACCTTAAGGTTCTTTCGTTTAATTTTCCTATGACCTTATCTACGGGGTGATCTTTGTACTCTTTAATATTTACGAGTTCATTATTTGAAAATTCTTCTTCTTATTCACTTATCGTTTTCTTTATTACAATAGCTTCACTTTCTACAATCTCGTCATCGACAAGAGGTGGAGAGGGTTTGGGTGGACTCTCATCAAATTTTACATTTAATGACTCTTCTACCTTCATTGTTTCTTTATTTAGTATGACGGAAGCTTTGCTATTAGGAGAGTAACCTAAAAAGATACCTTCGGTTGATTTAGGATCAAATTTTGTAAGGTAATCTTTAGTGTTAAGAAGAAAACATTTGCTACTAAAGACTCTAAAGTGATTTAACGTAGGCTTTTTTCCTCGAAGTAACTCATATGGAGTTTTACCTAAGAATGGTCTAATTAAGACTCGATTAAGTATGTAGTTGAAGTATCAACGGCATTGCACCAAAACTTTTGAGGTATTGATTGCTCATTGAGCATTGTGCCACTCATTTCTTGTAGGGTTCTATTCTTTCTTTCAACTACCCCATTCGATTGTGGAGTGCGCGGAGCTGAGAAGTTGTGAGTAATACCATTAGCATCACAAAAGGCTCCAAATTGCACTTCATTATCGAATTCCCTACCATGATCCGTTCTAATAGACACTATAGGACTTCCTAGTTGTCTTTGGATTTTCTTGCTTAATATTTCAAAATAATTAAACGTTTCTGTTTTGTTCTTTAAGAATTTTGTCCATGTGTACCTAGAGTAATCATCCACTATAACCAAAGTGTAGTAGTTACCTCCATAACTTTGGATAGCGAAAGGACCAAATAAATCCATGTGTAGTAATTCTAGACACTTAGTTGTAGACACCATATTTTTAGCTTTATGACTAGATCTCTTACTAGATCTTTGGATGATAGCGATTGAAGAAGTCGCATATTGGCATGACCCAATCTTCAAGCCATAAGGTCAAGTATCATCCATAGAGGTAAGACACGCTTGTCTTTAGGTTCATTACCGATTTTAATGACATAGACTCCATGTTTCCTAATTCCTCTTCCTATGGTTATGCCATTTTTAATATCTTACTACGGTTTGGTAAAAGTACATTGCACTTTTTATCACAAATTTGTCCTATACTTAAGAGATTAAAGTTTAGGTTTTCTACGTGACACACATCGTTAATGGTTAGAGATTTGTTAGAAATCGTACCTTTACCGATGATTTTACTTTTGCTATTTCCAAACACCACATTACCTCCATTGAAGGATTTATATGTGGAGAATGGATCTTTATTGCCGGTCATGTGCCTCGTGCACCCGCTATCCTTGACCCATTCGTCCGGGTCTAGGTCAACCTTTAAGCACACCTAAGAAAACAATTACCTCAAAAGTTTGGTACCCATTTGTTCATGGGTCCATTAGTGTTAAACATTCCATTCATGTTAGACATGTATGGATAAGGTGAATATGCATTCCATGGTGTAAAGTTTTGAAAAGGAAATCCATTTTGCATATTTGGGTTCATCCATTTGATGGTTACTTCTCGGGTAAACATTATTAGGTCTCCTAGATGGGTTAGGTTTTGAAAAAGATGGAGCCTTGTTTCTTGCAAAAATAGGATTATATTTTGGAGGTGGTTGTCTAGTGGTAAAATGAGTTGGTTTCTTCTTATTAACGATAACAAAATCAGTTCTAGATGAAGACGCTATGTTATTACCGTTGTTTGCTATAGCAGACCCACGGATCCCTGTCTGAACACTAGCCGGTTCCCTTTTTATGGGATCCGTGGGATCTGCCACAACAGTGGCTGGTTTTTCTAGTGCCTTAACAAATTGTGTTTCTTTGTTTTCACTAGTTGATGGATCAAGTTGTTGAATACCTAAACCTTTTTGGCCGTTTCCGGTTTTGACACTATCTAATATCATATCTAAATATTCGTACTCATTCTATCAATTTTAGAATCTAGTTGATCAACTAGTGTTTGAAGTTGAACGCAAAGTTCACATTCACCACTTGCTATTTTACCCTTTTCTAGACGTTTCAATTTTGCTTTTAATTCTATGACTTCTTTATCTAAACGTTGGTTTTGACTTTTTAAAAGCTTGTTTTTGTTAATTAGTTTTAAGCTAATATTGCAAAGTTTGTCATATTCATTATGCAATGAGTCGTCATCTAGTGATAAGCTACTATAGTATTCGTGACATACCTCGTCATTTTCCATGAGACAAATTTCTTCGTCATCCTCGTCGCTTGTTGGAATCACTCCTAAACTAGATTACAAGTGTTAGTGATTAATATGTAATAGTTAGCTTAATTAGGCCTTTATGTTTGTTATTAAGCTAAGGCTTGTGTAGAAGGCCCATGAGCCTTGGCCCAAGCCCATAAGAAGGGAAGGATGCTAGTAGTGTTGCCCTAGCTCCTTGCCTTATAAATAATCCTTGTAAACCCTCATTTGAGGGTTGGTTGTTCATTTACATTCATACTCTACGCGTAACTCTTCTCATATACCATACGTGTGTGTTTTTCTTTGTTCATCCGATCACCTTATCTTTCTTTCTTTCATATTGAGGCTTGTGTTACAAACATGGTGACCAAACAGTGGTATCAATCGCCAAATAGTTGGGTGACAAGTTTTTTGTTTTTGAAGTTTTTGGTTTTACGCATCAATTACGGTTTACAAACTTTGTCATGCTTAAAAACTCATTTTTTACACTTTCCAATCCAAGATTCTTGTACTTTCAAGGTTTTTAGGTGTTAAAATTTTAGTTTTTAGCAAAAAGTTTCAAACTTTACGTGTATTTCATTGGTTTTAAGCTTGATTTCAAACGTGTGTTCATTTCTACGCGTAACGTGTGTATAAGTTTTGGATCATCAAGTTTCACACTTTTGTGTTATTTTGGTGATATTGAAGTTGTTTCATCACAAAATCTGGTTTAGAAACACTTTGGGCTGAAATCTCGCCAGAAAATCCCACGCGTAACAAAACCCTAAAGTTACGCAGAAGAAATATGTGGCTTGATCTTGATTTTCTTGGTTTACTCGGTGTTTTCTTGCTTGGATAAGCCCGAAAACACTTCGACTTTGGATATCGTTTACACCGTGATAGCGTAAAGGATTTTTGGGCAAAACCTAATTTTACGCATAAGCTCAAACTTATGCGTAGAACTCTTTACGCCTAAGATTTTTCTTACGCCTAAGCCTTATCTTACGCATAAGCTAATCCTACGCATAAGTTTTCTACGTCTAACTTTCAGTTTACGCCTAATCTTAGTGTTTCTCAATTCTTACGCGTAAGCTAATCCTACGCGTAACTATTGCTTTTACGCGTAAGTTTGGTGTTTTTACGCCTAGGTATTACTTTGCCTAAACTTGGTTTCTACGCCTAAGGATACTTCATCAACAATATTTCATTCGACTAAAAAGATCCATTTTACAACACAAGTTTATCAACATGTCTCAACCACCATACTCTAACTACTTTCCTTACACATATACTCAACAACAACAACAACAACAACAACTCAGTCCACAACATCAACAATTCAATCAACAACAACAAATTTATCAACAATAATTTAACCAACAATATTATCCACAACAAGGAGCAATTCCACCTCAAATGGTTCAACCACCACCTAGTCTTCAAGTATAACCTTACACAAACTTTTACAATCAACATCCATCAAGGAATACTATGAAGGAACCGTCTTGGTTTGGAAAGATGTGTGAAGCTCTAAGTAGCCAACAATCCATACATGAAGCTGGATCACTTGATAGACCTCCAATGCTCAATCCCGGAAACTATGATCAATGGGTGATAAGGTTCTTTAGGTTCTATGATCTAAAGAAGCCACATGGAAAGTTTTTAAAGAAGGTAATCATGGAAGGTCCATTTCGGATGCTCTTGTCATTACACAGAAGATCCAAATGCTACTCCACCAAGAGATGATGTCACCAACATTGCAACTCTTTTCGACCTCACTGGCGATGAACTTCTACATTTCAAGTCGATGAGCTAGCAATGCAATACATCCTTTTGGGATTACCCAATCCAATCCTTCAAGTGTTGATGCTCAAAAGATCGCTAAAGCAATGTGGGAACATATTCATCTTCTCATGGAAGGCACTGCACTCAATCAAGAAGACATGGAATCCAAAATCTACTTGGCTTATGAACACTTCATGATCGAACCCGAGAGACATTAGAGTCATATCATCATCGCTTCTCGGACATTATCAATAATTTGATAAACACAACATCATCATGCCAAGAATTGCGATCAACACTAAGTTCCCGAGTAGTCTTGGTCCTGATTGGGAAAAGTATGTCATTTTCATCTCGCAAGCTAAGAATCTTCATCATGCTTCATACGGATTGTTGTACGACTATTTGAAGCCCTACCAAAAAGAAGTTGACAGAGAAAGAGCTATCCGTGGACAACCTGCTTCACCTTCACTTCTGGACAATCAACAATTAGCATTGTGGGCTCAAGCTGGTTATCCTCAATTCCCGACCTCACAAAATGTACTCACGAATCCCCCATAACCCACTGCTCAACCAACTGAAACAATCACACCATATGATCAATCAAAGCAACAATCTCAAGAAAATCAATTGGTTCCATACAACAACAACAATGATCAAGCACTTTACAGTGAATCCAATGAAGATGCGAAGTCATCGATGCATTGCAACAAGGGTTTGTCATGATTGCTAGAGCCTTGGCCGATATTTAACAAATCCAACAATCGATTTGTACCTCATCTAACACAAGGAATCAGGCTATCGGTAACAATGGACGTGTTGAAGTTCGTAATCATGGTAATGTTCGTCGGATGGGCGGTGGTCAAGGGTTTAATACAATGGGAAGGAATAACATGGGTGCTCCACAACAACAAAGGGCTCAAGTGGTTGAACAGGTAATGCTCGGAATGGGGTTAATGGTCTTCGTTGTTATAATCAGAATGAGAAGGGTCATCGGCTAATGCATGCCCCAAGTCGAGGACAAGAGGCAACACTTATCACAAAGAGGCTTTACTCTTGGCTCTCAAGGATGAAGTTGGTGGAACTCTTACCAACAAGGAACACAACTTCATGGCGGATGCTGATTCGATGATGACATGGAGGACTTGCAGGCTAATGCAAGCGATGATGTTGATGGCACATGCAAGCTCTCCACATGAGTGACACAGCCCGGTGTATGATAATCGATGGCTTGTCTCGGTGCGGATCAAACTTTACTCATTAATGATCGATATCTCACCAACATCTACATCCGACAAGGATCGAGTGTTCAACATGCGCCTGTCTACATCTCATTCAAGATAATCAAATAGACCCGTAGTTATATTTGACGATCAAGATGACCTTATGTTTCCCATTGATAATCAAGTTGACTCCGTGGTTATACTTGAGGATCTGACTAATGATCATGTTGAGACTCACGTTGAACAAGATGAACCTTCGTCTAATCTAGAAGTTGAGCTCATGACCTTAATTAAAGACCAAGAATCTCGACTAGAAATCTGAAAGCAATTAGGGATAATGAATGCTTAAAAAGGCAACTCAACTTTTTTAAAACTCAAGAAAAACGTGAACAAGGTTTTAAAGTCGCTCTTGGTATATCTTTCCAAAACGAAAAATCACAAGAACGACAGATACGTGATCTAGTCGCATCCAAGAATGCTTTGGTGTCTCAAATAGAACAACTGAAACATGATCATACAAAACAAACTAACGCTCTTACTTTGGAAAATCAAAAAGCCAAGGCTGAGTTGTTAACTTGTAAAAAACAGTTCTATGAGTACAAAAAGCATTCCACGAAACGAATAGATGACTATCTTGAAGAAATTGTCGACTTACAACACAAAATCAAAGAGTTTCGAACTGTTGTTTATAAACATGGTGAATCAATCACAACGATTCAAAAGTTTACTTTAAAACCAAATCCAAATGGATATGGACCGAATCTTGCTGATTATAAACCTAAGTTTTCAAATAGAGCATTCAAACTAAATCCTAAAGTTTACAAAGGCGTAACATAGAGTTGATGATTCCATTATGAGTGTTGTTGAATATAATCGTCAAGAGGAATTAGATGCAGAAGACGAGAGTCGATCAAAATTAGAAAATGTCGTTTATAACAAACCATTTAACTATTCAAAAGCTGTCACTTTCGTTGCACAGAAGGATTTTTCTAACACACCTTGGGTTATCACACCTACTTCTGAGGGTCCCCTTTCCAAGCACAATTTAATGGTCCTTTACCTTCACTCAGTGAAATAAAACCATTAGCCGAAAAATGTAAAGTTATAAAATATTTTGAAACATTCATTTCGGACATCAAAATTTTGGAACGAGAAATTGAATTTCATTCTGAAATAAAAGTTGAACATTTTCAATCGCCTCTTGCGCGTGCACAAAGAGATATTCTTCAGAAAAGAATTTTACCTCATGTCCGAAATTTGAAAATTTGTGCTATTTATTGGGAAAGGGATTTTCACAAGGAGCTTAGACTTATGAAAAGAGTTTTCGAACAAACAGAAACATCAATTTCAAATGCAAAACGTAAAAAGAAAATGTTACGAAAAGATGTTGATCGACTCTTGGAAGATGTTATCTCTGCTGATATCCATAATGTTGTATTATTACATTCTTTTGCATATGCATTTCATTATATCTCTGCTGATACTGTTGATTCTATTGCAATTGTTGAGAATACTGATAATGTGCTTCAGATCGAGTCATTAAAAGTTGAGAATGAACGATTGATTAACGAACTTTCAAATGCAAAACGTCGTCTTCAATGGTGTCAAAAAGATTGTCAAAATCGTGAACTTGCTCTGCAAAACAAACTCACCCAGTTGAGTTCAAAATCTTTTGATCCTAAAATTGAGCAACTGGATGATCAAAACGCGTCTTTGAAATGTCAAATCTCAAAATATGAACAAGAACTTGTAAAAGTTAAAAAGGAATATGGTGTCATATTTGATTTACTCAAATAGACTCGTGATGAAGCATCAAACGAACTTGATCATTATCTTGCACACACTAAAGAAGTCATGAATTTTTCTAGAAATCTTCGTTCTGAAAATCAAGATTTGTTGCACACTGTCATTGAATTAAAAGAGAAGTTAGGAAAGTGATAACGCTACATGCGTCGTTCGAGGTCAAGGAAACTTCCTTTTCTTCGAGCAAGTTTTATAACACCCTAGGCAGTGAACCTAATCGTTTTAGTGTAGTAATTAGGGTAAGCCACGGGTATTGATATCGTTCTCTAGGGGAATAGGAATGCTAGTAAGAAGTTACTATGCTAAGGTTAAGGTTGAGGAAGATTATTTTTTGTATTTTTATATTTTATGAAATGGAAAGGTACGAATCTCGGGTATTGGATTGGGGGTTGGTATTTCTACCGATTACTCTACTATTATCTAATTATCTAAACTAAGGTTGTGGGAGTCTATGTCTAATTAATGTGTGCTCGTATGATAGTTTAAAGATGTGTTTACTTAGGTTGTACTACTCCTTAATTATCTCCTATTGATGGTTGAGTTGTCACGTCCTTATTCTTAGTTGCGTTGTGTGTCTAAAGTTGTAGGGTATCGTTTCTCCCCAACTCTTTGAACTTACCAAAGGGTCTCGTCTACAAAACCCACTAGGGATGATAAACTCTTACTCTAAGGCACTCTTTGGATAATTTAGCCTACAACTACTCGGTAATCATATTCTAAGGTTCACAAAGATGAATCAAGCATTAAGTACACAACGAATGATCTATCGCATTACTAGATCATTGATCAACTAAGATAAGAAACAACCAATCAATATTTAACAATTAAGTTTCATACTTCCTAAGCAAACACACAAATAAATTAGCTGGGACATGGAGAACATGCAAGCATACACACAAATAATCAAAGACATAATTGAATTAATGAAGTAAATACTTATCTTGATGTAAGATAGGGTTTAAAACCCTAAAATCTTGTACAAGACACCTTAGGTTCGGTTTTAGGTTTTCACCCAAAAGACTCTCTAAAACCGAAAAATTCGGATTCTATATATAAGATTACATTATGTTTCGTGACGCCGCCGTGTCGCCGTCATTAGGGTTTTATCTTGGCCACGTTAACCTTGAGACGGCGTCACCTTATGTCCGTGACGCCGTCCTCTTCGACTTTCGGCGTCTTGGATTGCATCTAGGCCGCTCGCGTAGCGACGACCTACTCTTTTACAACCGGACGTCGTCACTTGAAAATACGAGTTTTGGGTTCGAACCGTCACAAAAATCCTCGGACGGCGCCGCATTAGCTTTTGACGCCGTCGCCTTCTATTTTCAAAGTGTTGTGAGTGTCTCGATTTTGACTTTGGCCATTTTCTTCATATATTCGCGCCTTTTCGTCCAAATAAGTGCCATTCCAAACATTTTGCCTTCAAGAGACCTAAAAGTAAAAAGGAACGATATTAAGCAATAAAGGATACAAAAGTGATCAAATAAGGACTTAAACGACCCTCAAAATGGTACCTTTTAAAACCTTATCAAATATTCCTACACTTGTTATTTGCTTGTCCTCAAGCAAATGTGCTTTTAACCAATTAATTTATAAGTTGGGGTCATGAAGCATTAATTCAAAGCGGTCCACAACACATATAAGCCCAAGAAAGTCATAACAAGCACGGAATTACATACTAGCACCTCACATGGGGTGTTTGGATACTCACATCTCTCTCGGTGTATATATGAAATATAACAAATAGGAAATGAAAGACAAACACTCATTAACGGTCCTAGTACATAGATTACCATAGGCTTGAGAATAGATCAAACCTCCATCGCTTTGGCGAAGCACCTAGGAAAGACTATCAAAGAGGTCTTTTAAAGGGTTGTAATGTTAGGCTTACGGTAGGGAAACAAAGGGTTTGGTGGGATAGGCTATTTAGTGGTGGCAAGTCAAAAATCTCTATGTTAAATGCATACGAAGAATGGCGTTGCTAAGCCAAGACTCGACACTCTAAACTCTAGATAAGTGAAATAAATAAACATAAATTCAAAGATAGATGCGGGATGGTAGCCAGTATATTTTTATTTTTTTTTTTCACTCTATTTTTTTTCTTTTTTCTATATTTTTTACGAGTTTTTTTTTTTTTTTTTTTTTTTTTTTTTTTTTCATACACTTTTACTCTACCATCCTCTACGATAACATCAAAATACTAGGGATTTATAGGCATATCCTACACTTGAGTTTTTATTACTCTAACACTAATTTGACCCGATTTGAAAAGATCAAAACACTTGGGGTACATTATTATGCAAACAAAGGAATTTGAATTTAACGTTCCTTCCGTCATTTCATAAACTTTAACTTTTCCCATGAATCCCAATCGTCCCAAAGCGTATACAAAGGATATGACTCGAATTAGCAACTTATGCAAGCAACTAGATAATTGAACTAAGGGTTTAGGGTGATAACAAACATTTGCACTAAAAGTGAGTGCATAAGGGGTAGGCTAAGGCGATTTGGGTGTATATTTGGGGTGGGGTGTAAACAATGCTCTTCATTGATATTCGGAAAACCGAAACATCACGAGAACCGCGAAAAGGATAGGCTCGAGGGGTTAACTAGGGTATCGTGTACTAAAGATGAGTACAACGCAAAGGGTGTGGGGAATTACTCAACCGATATGGAAGAAGTAATTATATTACGGTATCAAACAAGGGTTATCCTAATGCCTCTTATCATTAAGTTATACCTAACTACACAAGTGTAGTCTCACTTGCGATCTCGAATGCATCACAAAACAAGTTCTAGAATCTAATATACTACGGTTCACACTCTAAGCATTGAAGATGAATGCTTTAATTCCTACTAATCTAAGGAGATCCTCACATTTTGGTGGAATTTGGGTGGTAAAGGGTTTTGTGCTAGTCATGCAACTTCCTATCCATGAGACGCTTTTGTTAAGACTAATGGCCCACTCCTATATGTCATGAAAAATTTTAAATTTGGTGCCAAAATTACTCTAACCGACATTTCCTCATGGTTTATTACACAATCACAATTGGACAAAGCAAATAGTCAAGGATAAGCATAGTTTCAAAGTTCCGCTTTATTTTCCTCCTACACTTAAACCGAACATTGTCCCCAATGTTCCCGAAAGTATCAAAGTTATGATAATGGAAGGTAATTAAAAGCGAAAGAAACTAATACTCCCCTGATTAGCTTGGTATTATCCGTGTAAAGTGGTGGTTAAATCCTTTTCAAGAAGAATTATTGCGTGAAAAGCTCCTTCCAATCTTATGTAACTTCTTCTTGACAAACTAAACCGCATACTTGAAGAAAACAAACGAAACCTTGGCGTAAAATCGGCGGTAATAATATATATAAGACTCGATTTAAACTAGGATATAATGCTTGTGGAATGGATGTTTACTGAATTTCTAAGAAAATTAAGACCGGAAAATTCCAAAGATTTATAAGTAGCTCGAGAAAATGAGAAAAAGTAATCGATGTTTTACTCCTTCCCGACGCCGTCGGTTGCAATCTGACGCCGTCAAAGTTATCGACAAAAAGCGCTCTGCGATTTTCGAAAAAATTACGAAAAATTTACATCTTTAGAATCTGAAAAATTTACGCAAAAACATCCATTATGACTCGATACAAGCATTTGACTCGAACAAACAAACATATATATCTTTTAATTAATATTATTCTCATGTTTACGTTTCTTTTGAAAACGTGTGTAATCCTCCCTACACTTATCCCTTATGTAAAATACCTTTATATGTAATTAAGACGAGGTTAAAGACAAAATAAAGCATTTTTACAAATTCAAACATGAGAACAACAATTAATAAAAGATATACGACACACAAATGAAAATGAAAAACAAATACATGGGTTGCCACCCAAGAAGCGCTTGTTTTTGTTCGAGTCACGAGCCCCGACTCTACCCTTATTTATCGATAAAGGGAAGTTTTCCTACACTTAAGTTTAAGTGAGGGTGATAGTAGCAATACACACCCTCGGGGTGGAAATTTGCTATGTGAGGAGAGGGTGATGGGTGATTTATATGCTCAAAGGGTGTGCTCTATTCATTATAACCTTACCTAAGTCTATTGGTGTAGCGGTGAATCAAATCTCTCTCCTAGAAATGGATCATTTTCTATCAACTTCAAAAGATTCCTAGTTAAGGATCCATCTTGACCTAATAAACCCGGTTTAAACCCATAGTGTTTCTTGTTATCAACCATGAATGGGTGATGTAAGTGTGTAAGGTCATGGGTTACTCCTATATTAGCTTCTACTCTACATGGCCTAGAATCTACCACCTTTATCAAGCAACTACCGGACTATCTATTTTGATGGGTGGATTGGGGCTAATTCAATTCCAAGATTCACATCTAAAGATGGAAAATTGGGTAAGGTTTTTGGTTGAGGCTCGGTTCATCAAAATTAGGAACTTTCCTAGGACTAAGAGAGAGGTCATGACAACAAGCATCTAAACCTATATTCCTAGTGGGGTTTGGTCCAAAGTTTCTACAATCGGGTTCCTATAGTCTCTTCTACTTCTTAGGGTAAGTTATAGGCGATGTGTGTTCCTCAGTGATGGTAGGACTTGTGGGTTATCCGATGGGATTGGATTTTCTACTCTATCCTCCATCTTATCAAGATCACCTATGTATTCATTTTGTCTTGTGGTAGCGCCTAACCATGACATGCACCTTGGTACCTCAACTCTAATCATCTCCTTCCTAAACAACCTTTCCGATCAAGTTTCCAAATTGAAAATAGGTCTAAAGATTCGTTTTTGGGTCCCATGTTCCACTTCTAAATTGGGCGTGAATCTCAAAGGTTTCCCATGCATTTCGAACACCACGTCCCCAAATATCCCCATCCGCTACATAGTCAAGTCTTCTTTGGGTTTCGTAGGCGATACGAGTGTAAAAGAATTGTAGTGGAAACGGTAAATCAATACCATGATAAAGGACTTTTGTAATAAATATTTAATTCGAGTCCACGCCTCGGAAAGGATTCATCATGATATTTTGGAACCTCAAGATCTCATTTTGGAGTGGAAAGGGTAGATTATGTAGTGGATTTCGTTGATTGGGTGACAGTTTTGGCGATTCGCGTTCTCCATAACGGCTAACGGAATAGTTAATGAAAATGGTTACGAACAAAGGTCACGAAGAAGGGGATAGACTATGAGGAAGCTAAAATGAGAAAAATTTTACTTGATAGGAATCAAGCAAAGAAACCTAAACGAGGTGGACTACTAACTAGCTATTCTATTCCGGCGGCGCCTAAAACTTGATAACGCTACACGCGCGTTCGGGGTCAAGGAAACTTCCTTTTCTTGAGCAAGTTTTATAACACCCTAGGCAATGAACCTAATCGTTGTAGTGTAGTAATTAGGGTAAGCCACGGGTATTGATATCGTTCTCTAGGGAATAGGAATGCTAGTAAGAAGTTACTATGCTAAGGTTAAGGTTGAAGAAGATTATTTTTGTATTTTTATATTTTATGAAATGGAAAGGTACGAATCTCGGGTATTGGATTTGGGGGTTGGTATTTCACCGATTACTCTACTATTATCTAATTATCTAAACTAAGGTTGTGGGAGTCTATGTCTAATTAATGTGTGCTCGTATGATAGTTTAAAGATGTGTTTACTTAGGTTGTACTACTCCTTAATTATCTCCTATTGATGGTTGAGTTGTCACGTCCTTATTCTTAGTTGCGTTGTGTGTCTAAAGTTGTAGGGTATGCGTTTCTCCCTAACTCTTTGAACTTACCAAAGGGTCTCGTCTACAAAACCCACTAGGGATGATAAACTCTTACTCTAAGGCACTCTTTGGATAATTTAGCCTACAACTACTCAGGTAATCATATTCTAAGGTTCACAAAGATGAATCAAGCATTAAGTACACAACGAATGATCTATCGCATTACTAGATCATTGATCAACTAAGATAAGAAACAACCAATCAATATTTAACAATTAAGTTTCATACTTCCTAAGCAAACACACAAATAAATTAGCCGGACATGGAGAACATGCAAGCATACACACAAATAATCAAAGACATAATTGAATTAATGAAGTAAATACTTATCTTGATGTAAGATAGGGTTTAAAACACTAAAATACTGTACAAGACACCTTAGGTTCGGTTTTAGGTTTTCACTCCAAAAGACTCTCTCTAAAACTGAAAAATTCGGATTCTATATATAAGATTACATTATGTTTCGTGACGCCGTCGTGTCGCCGTCATTAGGGTTTCGTCTTGGCCACGTTAACCTTGCGACGGCGTCACCTTATGTCCGTGACGCCGTCCTCTTGACTTCGGCGTCGTCGGATTGCATCTAGGCCGCCCGAGTAGCGACGGCCTACTCTTTTACAACCGGACGTCGTCACTTGAAAATACGAGTTTTGGGTTACGAACCGTCACAAAAATCCTCGGACGGCGTCGCATTAGCACCGACGCCGTCGCCTTCTATTTTCGGCGATTGTGAGTGTCTCGATTTTGACTTTGGCCTTTTCTTCATATATTCGCCTTTTCGTCCAAATAAGTGCCATTCCGGCATTTTGCCTTCAAGAGACCTAAAAGTAAAAAGGAACGATATTAAGCAATAACGGATACAAAAGTGATCAAATAAGGACTTAAACGACCCTCAAAATGGTACCTTTTAAAACCTTATCGAAAGTATGAACAAGTTCGCTTAGCAACATTAAGAAACTTGCACAGTAACACTTAGAAAAGTGACACTAGAATGCCTACTCACAAATCACAAGATCTTGATGTGCTTCCTCTCTTGAACAGAATAGTTGCCTCTTTTCCCAACGCCCCGCACTTCACGACCTAGGAGCAATACAAGGAAGAATAGGAAGTTGCGACCTAAGAAAAGAACAATAAAGAATGTCAAGTGAAGAACACCCTAGGACTTTGAATAAGACTCAAGTTGCACCCACTTTAGATATTGCGTCTGACAAATGTAATGGAAAAAGTGTTGTAACGAATGCTGAACCTTTAAGTACTTTTGATGTTAAGTTTGAAGCTTCTTGTGTTATATGTCATCAAAGCATGCTTTCTGATTGTCATAACAAATGTGTTGCTAAAACTATCTTGTCTCGTTTACGAAATCCTAAGAAACGGAATACCTCTAGGCCCACTAAAGTTTCTAAGTCTGTGCTTGGTAAACCACCCTCTTTAGATTCTAAGAAACGCATTGATGTCCCTGTAGCTCCATTATCACCTCCAAGGAACGTAGTACCACCTAGTGCATTCACTAAGACTAAAGCAAAAACTAGTTGGAGATGGCAGAAATGGATACATAATACACTAGGATTTAAATGGATACCTAAAATCATTGATGTATGTATTTCTCCTATAACTGCTTCGGAACCCTCTAACTCTTTGGGTTCCACATCTACTTCTATTCCATCCGTGTGTGCGTGTGTAATGCGGTGATATGATCACCCATTGGGTTGTTGATAGCGGATGTTCCCGACATATGACAAGCAATCTCAAACTGTTATCAAACTTTATTGCAAAGTTCATTGGCACTGTCAGATTTGGTAATGATCACTTTGCTGCTATCATGGGCTACAGAGATTATATCAATGGCAACATCGAAATTAGCATAGTTTATTATATGGAAGGTCTCGGTCATAATCTCTTCTCAGTCGGTCAATTTTGTGATGGAGATTTGGAAGTTGCCTTTAGGGAGAAAACTTGTTTCATTCGTGATCTACAAGGAAATGATCTTATGTCTGGTCAACGCACATCAAGTCTTTACACAACATCAATGCAAGACATGATTGCTTCATCTCCCGTCTGTCTACTCTCTAAGGCTACATCTACAAAATCCTGGCTATGGCACCGTCGTCTCTCACATCTAAACTTTCAAACTATAACCAACCATGCTCGATACAAACTAGTTGAAGGTCTCCCGAGATTTCGGTATTCTAAAGATCACCTATGCTCACTGTGAACAAGGAAAAGCACTCGTGCTCATTTTCCTTCAAATGTGGAACACGACTCAAAGATGTGCTTCATCATCTTCACATGGATTTGTGAGGCCCGATGCGTGCAGACGATTAATGGCAAACGCTACATCTTGGTAATTGTAGATGACTACTCAAGATGGACTTGGGTTTATTTTCTCGAAGTAAAGATCAAGCTCCTGAGATGATCATCACCTTCTCACGAAAATTCAAGTTCACTCGGAACACCGTCAGCAAATTCAAGCAGACAAAGGAACTGAATTTGTGAATCAAACTCTTCGTGCATTTTATGAGAAAGTGGGAATTGAGCATCAAACATCTATTACACATACACCAGAACAAAATGGAGTTGTTGAAAGACGAAACCGCACGTTAGTGGAAGCTGCAAGAACGATGTTATTTAATGCTAAACTTCCGGATTACTTATGGGCTGAAGCCGTGTCAACTGCATGCTACACTCAGAATCGCTTAATGATTACCAAGCGCCACAACAAAACACCTTATGAGCTTATCCACAACCATAAACCGAATCTCAAACACTTTTACATATTTGGATCCCTTTGTTATCCGAATAATGATCATGATTACTTTGGTAAGCTCAAAGCCAAAGCTGGCATTGGAGTCTTTATAGGATATTGTGAAAATTCTAAGGGTTTCGGATCGGAATCGTCAGACAAAGCAAAGTTATGGAAACGATTCATGCAAATTTCGATGAACTTATAGAAATGGCTTCGAGCATAACGACTTGGAACCCGTCACAACCGTTAAAACTTCCCCAAACCCCATCATCGGTGAACCAAGCCTCCAAACTTACTCGTCAAAAATGGAAAAGCCATTTGCTCCTCGTTTAGTGATAATATTGATGAACGTGCTCGGTGTATCCAATGTTTCATTGCTCAACCCGATCATATTCCAATACCGATACACTGCTACAACAACTATGTTGAAGAAGCACCACCGATTGAATCTACAACAACAGTTGAACAAACCGCTTTCTACGACGAACCAAGCGATGATGTTACGAACAATGAAGTACCCCACTGCCGATTTTGATCCAAATCGTTCTTTAACCCGTTTGCTAATGAAAGCTGCTACACGATGTTGCGGAATCATCTACAAGCCATTTGAATCCTCCCATCTGCATAATGTATATCAACATCAACCTTCCACACATCGTTGGACGAAAGACCATCCTCTTGAGAACATTATTGGTAACCCGAATCAACGGTCATAACAAGACAACGTCTTTACACGACGGTGAACATTGTATTTATGCACTCACCGTCTCGCTAATCGAACCTAAATACATTAAAGATGCAATGACCAAAGACAATGGATTGAATCCATGCAAGAAGAACTCAATCGGTTTAAACGTCTTGAAGTATGGGAATTGGTTGAAAGACCAACAGGATCTTCGTCATTGGTCTCAAATGGATTTGGAAAAACAAATTGGATGGAGAAGGAACGAATCGTAAATAAGTCACGTCGGTGGCTAAGGGTTATAAACAGGAAGAGGTATTGACTTTGAAGAATCATTCGCTCCAGTTGCTCGTCTTGAGGTCGTTCGGATATTTCTTGTGTTCGCGGCACACATGAACATCACGGTCTTTCGATGGACGTCAAAACGCTTTTCGAATGGTAAACCGAAAAGCGGTCTATGTCACCAACCGGAAGGATTCGTTGATCCGAGTTCCCGAACCACGTTTACAAACCGAACAAAGCTCTCACGGACTCAAACAAGCTCCTAGGGCATGGTACGATAAGTTATCATCCTTCCTCATTGCCAATAATTTCACCAAAGGTTCGGTCGATCCTACACTTTTCATACAATATCACGGGGCTCACATCTTAATCGTTCAAATCTATGTGGATGACATCATTTTTGGGTCAACACATTTAAAATATTCAAATGCTTTTGGAAAACTAATGACAAAACAGTTTGAAATGTCAATGATGGGTGAACTCACATTCTTTCTTGGAATGCAAGTTCATCAATCACCCCGTGGTATTTTCTTAAGTCAGTCCAAATATGCCCTTGAACTTCTAAATAAATTTGGAATGCAAAACGTGACACCTATGCCACACCAATGGCTCATACCAAGAAACTAGATCGATTTACATGGGAAATTGGTGGACCCTACCAAATATCAAGTATCATTGGGTCTCTCATGTATCTAACGACTAGCGTGTCACGATATTGTTTTTGCCAGTATATCTTTGCTCCGTTATCGATCAAGACCAATGAAACTTACCTCTCGAGGCTAAAAGAATCCTCCGATACATCAAGGGAACCATTAACTTGGGATCCGTATCAGAAGGATTCGGTTTTGAACTAATCGCCTTTTCAGACGACGATCACGCAGGATGCTTAGATTCCGGAAAAGTACTTCAGAGCATTACAATTTCTTGGTGATAAACGGTGTCATGGCAATCAAAGAAACAGATTGAACATCGTTGTCATCAACCGAAGCGAGAATATGTAGCCATGTCGGTGTTGTGCTCAAGTCATTTGGATGAGAACACAACTCAAAGACTATGGTTACGTATTTGATGTAATCCCTATATACTCGGACAATCAAAGTGCTATTGCAATCTCGTGCAACTCGTTCAACATTCAAATCAAAGCACATCGATCTTGATATCATTTCATCAAAGAGCACGTGGAAGCAGTCCGTCGAATTATACTTTGTGGGTCTTGAATACCAATGGCGGATCTCCTCACCAAAGCCTTAGCTCCTGCTAGGTTTAATGAGTTGGTCCATCGAATTGGTATGCGGTGTTTGACTCCGTCGGTGGATGAACTTTTAAAACATTCTTAATACGGTCGAACACCAAAAACATTTTTGTAAATATTTTTCAAGAGTAAAGTCCTAAAACATCCACGTGGTTTGCCCGTGGTCTTGTATACATCCCTAAACTTTTTGGCACAAAATCATCCCTCCGTTAGTAAAGTTGGCACAAATACATCCCTCCGTTAGCAAATTCGGTTAATGAGGACTAACGGTGCAAATTTTTCTCTCGTTATATTTACGTAAATCGTCCTTGTGGCAAGGAACAAATTGCAACCAAAGTCCTTAAATTTATTTACAAATTAGTCCCACGTGGTCAACGTTTGGTCAACGCCACGTGTCACCACATGAGTGGTGCCACGTGGCAACCGGCCCGTCGGGTCGGCAAATGGGTCGGGTCGGTCAGCGGGTCGGTCGGTTTGCCACGTGGACCAATGAGGTGGTGCCACGTGGCATTGGTAAAATATACCATTTTGGCTCGGTGGGATTGAACCGGGTTGTTTATGTGGGAAGCTATGCATTGCCCAGTGGGCCAGCATAGTTTCATTAATAATATTCAAAATCTGTCATAACCCTTCCTTATTATTTGGCGATTCGATAATAATAAAGGTTGATTTAGGTTTTGGCCTATCAATTTATGAGGTTATATGGATTGTCAAAAATAAATAAATACACCGTCGGACTCGTTTTTGTGCTCTTTCCAATGGTATGCTCGGAGAATTTTTCAACTTAGTTTGGACCTCGAAAATGCGAAAATCATCATTTTTCTTTGTTTTGCATTTTCAAGGTCCAAAACAAGTCGAAAAATTCCCATCCTCTCGTCAGATTCGTTTTTTGTTCTCTTTCCAATGGTAGCTGAGGATTTTTTCGACTTGTTTTGGTCCTCGAAAAATGCAAAAATAAAGAAAAACGATGATTTTGCATTTTCGAGGTCCGCACCAAGTCGAAAAAATTCCCGAGTATACCATTGGAAAGAGCACGAAAAACGAGTCCGGCGGTATGCTCGGGAGTTTTTTCGACTTGTTTTGGTCCTCGAAAAATGCAAAAAAAAAAAGAAAAACGATGATTTTCGCATTTTCGAGGTCGCACCAAGTCGAAAAATTCCCGAGCATACCATTGGAAAGAGCATGAAAAACGAGTCCGACGGTATGCTCGGGAATTTTTAGACTTTTTGGACCTCGAAAATGCAAAACAAAGAAAAACGATGATTTTCGCATTTTTCGAGGTCCAAACTAAGTTGAAAAATTCCCGAGCATACCATTGGAAAGAGCACGAAAAAACGAGTCCGACGGTGTATTTATTTATTTTTGACAGTCCATATAACCTCATAAATTGATAGGCCAAAACCTAAATCAACCTTTTGTTATTATTGAATCGCTTTTAACTTTAGTAAGGGTTATGTATTAAATTTAGGATATATACTTGAAGCTATGCTTAGCCGGCCATAAAGCTTTGCTTCTCACCCAAATGACCGTGGTTCAACAGGGGTGACAAATTGGTGATTTATTTTACCAATGCCACGTGGCACCACCTCATTGGTCCACGTGGCAACCCGACCCGTTCATTGATCCGATCCGATGACACGTGGCAGATAACGGAGAAAAATTTGCACCGTTAGTCCTCATTAACTGAATTTGCTAACGAAGGGATGTATTTGTGCCAACTTTACTAACGGAGGGATGATTTTGTGCCAAAAAAAAGTTTAGGGATGTATACAGCACCACGGGGCAAACCACAGGGATGTTTTTAGGACTTTACTCTTTTTTCAAAAACAAAATACAAAAATATAAAATTTGATAAAACAACAAAAATATTCTTCTATCTTTATTTCTTTTAACATGGCAAGTACAAATCTTCCATCAACACTATAATCTTTCAAAATTCTGTATTTTATCGGTCAAGTGTTGAGAGGGAGAAAGCAAATATTTTTCGGTTTCATAAAACCTTGCACTTGCATGTTACCACATCCCGGTTGTTTCTTTAATTAATGGTGGTCACAATTCAGGTTTACTGACACTCCTCGAACTCAAATTTATTAAATTTCATTATTTCTTAAGTCGAGGGGGAGTGTTGTCAAGTTTCTTTCCATAAATCATTCTTTTGGTAACCAAAATGGAAGTTATGGGTGTTGGATGTAAATGGTTAAGGTGGAACGACTGAAAGTGTCAAATGATCAAAGTATTTTTAATAAAACTTTTCAAATTACATTAACTCCACCACATTTATTTCTCAACTACCCAAAATCTACGCGTATCATTCAACCTGCAAATCCGTGTTTTTGATCATCATTTTGTAAGTGTTTTTACGTTTTTAACATGATTACAAACAAAGATTTTTGATATCATAAACATCCAACGGTTAAATCTCGTGTTTTAGTGAGATTTGTGTTCTACGCGTAAGATAAGAACACAAATTCTTCATTTGAGTGTTATTGGTTAAAATGGTTGTGTCAAAACGTTTATTTAATCACATTGAAACCATTTCTATCTTTAAAACTCACCCAGAAACACGAATTGAATGTTTTTTCTAATTAGGGTTTATGCGTGAATTGGGTATTTTCATGTGTGTGTGTTTTAGGTTATTTAGATGGTTAAGAGAGGTTGTATATAAGTTGAATTGATCATATCCATACTCATAACTTGCCCAGAAACATCAATTGGGAACGAATTAAATTTTAGGGTTTAAGTTCATACGTTTTGGGTACTTTTGGTTCATAACATTTTTGATGTTAAAACTTGTACAGAACACTTCATTAGACCTCTAAGATACCCCAGAAACAGTTTGGTGTTATTCCTATGGCTAGAAATCTTACACGTAGGAATTGAACTTTAGGGTTTAAAGTTTACACGTAAATAACACTCTACGCATAACTGCTTAAACTGTGAATCCATGCTTAGAACTGATAGATATTGAATGTATGTGTTAATATTGGTGTTATGATGAACTTATTTCAGGATTTCTACGCGTGAAAATTCAGAATCAAGGTTACTTGAACATCTACGCATAAGGATCACCTTACGCGTAGAATGTTATGCGTAAGAGAAATCTTACGCGTAACTATTATGCGTAAGGTTCTACAATGGGGACTACGCGTATCCTGTGAAGGATATGCATAAACAGTAACCTCTACGTATAAGGTTCACTCTTACGAGTAAGCCTTACACGTAAGGTTCCATATACGCTTACGCGTAAGCTTTATGCCTAAGGCCCTCTTTTCCTACGCGTAATATTTCTTACGCATAAGTCAAGATCCCACGATAAGCTTATGCTTACGGCGTATAACCATTCCCGCCACGCATAAGCTTGCAAAACCTACGCCTAAGCCTAGTTTTAACCTAAATTATGAATTGTTACGCGTGCGAACTTGTAAATAAATAAATCATAACGCCACGAAACCAAAATTGTCACTAATAAGCTTAAATGTTTAATAAGTTGTGAAAAATAAGTGAAAACTTGGACTTTAAAACTCAAAGTTAGACAACTCACGAAAATTATCACGACGTCTTTGGACTATTGAACTAACAAGTGACATTGGACTCGTAACAATAATCGACATATCACATTCAATAAATAGACAATAAAATCAACTGTTGACTAACGTAATGTCTTTCGATATGTTGGTTCTTTTGGCTAAATATCTTTCAGATCACGACATGGACACTCAAATGCAAAATGTGGAAGCTCCAAATGTTCTCACTGTTGAAAATATCTTACCTCATGGTTACCCAATGAAGATCGGAAAGAACAACCTTAGAGTTGATTTTGATAGTTTCACTTGCTCAGAGTCTTCTTGTCTGATTGCTGTGGACATTATGAAGAATCACCCTTATCGTAACATGCTCACCAACTCGCTAAGGTCTTGGGAGATCTACATTCACCAACCGGCATACAATGCGAAAAATCAAAGGTCAAAATGTTGTGATGGTGATGCTCAACGACAAACAAGTCACCATCACACCAAGCAGATTTAAGGGCTATTCTTCTTATTCCCGTCATCGAGCCAATCAATACAATGCCACACCAACTCAAGAGGTCGTTCTATAATTCATGGTCGACATTGGCTATGACGAAGCTACAGGAGTAATCACAAAGCATTCATCCGTGGATCTTAAGAATATTCCCCACCATGGAGAACCCTCTACATTATGATTGCCAACTGCTTCGGACGTGATAGTGGTTATGAGCATCCCAAGCTCATGGAACTACTGAGATCTTTTGGGCTTTGCTCAACATGAAACACATTGAAGTTCAAGCTCGATATGGGACGACATGATGTCTTTCCTCAAAAATCTTGGCACCAAGATCCCATATATCAAATGTACCAAACTGTTGATCCAAAGAGCTCTAGGGTATAATCCACGATATTCCTCGAGACTCAATGACCCCAACAATCACTCCGCTGTATGAACCTATACTCACGATCGATTTAAGGAATCAACAACAAAGAAACAAGGGCGGTGTTTCGGATCACCTTCTCGATGCGCTCAAACAACTTTATTCATACAAAAGGTATCCGGTAGCGGTTGATGAGGGCAAAGTAGGTTTTCTTGATGAAAAGTCCTCGGTACACCTACTAGGAAAACCGGGAGAGGCAAGTGCGGGGAAGCATTACGAGCATCGAGAGTCGAGAAAGTTTCCTAAGAGGACACATGTTCTCAAAAGGAAAATTCCTCTAAAGAAGCCATTCCAATTCTCAAGCCCGAACCTCAACAAAAGCTAATGGATGAAATCACCGAGGATCTTGAATCGACGAAGAGGTCATCTACTATGAAACTACAAAAGATGACACTCAAACAAGAGCAAAACCTCCCGGTCAAAAGTCGATAAAGGTAAAGGAAAACTCCGGTGCTTGAGCATGAAAAGAAAGCTCGGATGAAGAGCCATTTGATGAGGAAAGAGACTATCGAAGAAGTTGAAGAACCTCAAACTCAAGCATCTTGCCACTGAGTTCAAAAAGCAACAAATGCGTGGCCCCGGAGGGTCAAGTGGTGGAGTCAATATACACCAATTCCCGATGCGGTTAATCAACCCGATAAGGAACCGGTGCCACCACTCTTGAGCAACAAAAAGGCGACTGAGGACTCTATCAATTATGACTTTGAGGAACCGTAAAAGGAGAAGTCCGAGAAAGAAAAGTCGATGAAGAGGCTGCAGATCAAGCTCAAGCAGAGAAGCCGGGATCAAGGTCAAGAATTGGCTAAGTCCGGACAAGATGACGAAGTTGATTATGATGATTTTCTTCGATGCACCCACTCGCCCAAGGAAGAAACTTATGAGCCACCAAAAGACCCCGAGTCTCCTCATGTCTCATCATCATCGACTCGCCTTCTCACTCTTCACTTCCACCATCCAAAGGCACAACCAGATCCACATCAAAGTCAAGAAGAAACCAACCGACTCTTGGATATCTCGGGCTAAGAAAAATATTGTCAATCTTTGTCAAGCAAGTCGGGAAGAAAGACGAACCAACAAAAATCAATCAACTCACCGACAAGATCAATCTTCTACATGACGAGATAGACAAGATGTCAAGTGAAAGGAGTATATCCGTAAGTTTATGCGACGTGATGTCCAAGGGAACCGAACGAGATGATTTAGGATATACTCACAAGTTCCTTCTCGACATTGTTCCTGGCGTGACAAGAGAGATGTTCAACCAACAACTCTATCCGAATCTCATGCAATTGGCCAAGCAAACTATAAGATCAACACTTCTAACCGTAACAATCAACCCAATTGGTCCTATAGTGTTCTCCGATGCTGAATTGGTTTCCAGGCTGGTAACACAAATGTCAAAATGATCTGCAAAATTTACCTCTGACGATGGTAAATTGTTTGAAGCATTGAATACCAACTCAAAAAAAGATGCGAGTAGAAGGCGAAAGGCCTAAGCGCCCAAGAGACGGTGATGATAAGGATAAGGAGCCCAAACGCTCAAGAAAACCGGTGAATCATCCTCCTCTATGCCACCACCACCCCAAAGGACTCCAACAGACACACGATCTCCTCCACGTTCTTTCATCGATAAACCTTAGGACTCGAGTCACCACCCAGACATGAGAAAACCGTGATCATTTCAAATACACTGGTGGTGACGATGAGGAAGTCCCGAGCCCCAACAACAACCCACCTCTGCCGACACAAAGAAAGAAACCAAAGATCCTCATCTAGGCCAGAAGAAGAAGAAGAAGACTAAGGTCGATGTCGCCTCATGGCTAGACGAAGATGACACCGAATATGACCGGTTTTCCACACTTGTTGGTGCTACTCCTCCCCACCAAGGTCAAGATATGGTAGAAGGTCGAACATTGGGGCATGCTAAGTTACTTCAAGAAAAGTTTCGTGAAGAAGATGACCAAGTCGAGTTAAACGCATCAAGAATGAAGCTTTTCAACCGCTCAAAGACATTTCGAGAAAGTGCTATTGAAGTTGAATATCATCTTGAAAACATAGCACGAGCCATGTCTAACAACATCGATTGGCTCAACCACAGGCGAACATTGACTTCACCAGAAAAGACAAGGCTCCATACTACACTGACTGGACCCGACCTCTACCTACCATTGGCCAACCAGATCAACCTAAAATTCTATTTCACTACTTCTTCAACAAAGACCTGGAATTTCTTCTACATGGTAGCGATGTGTCAAAGAAATACGCTACATCACTGACACTTCCGTTCCCGGCTGATGGATCGTTATTTTTATTGTGTTGATGATTCGGGTGGTCTTGGATGATCAAAATACATGTTTGCCATTAGAGAGAGAAACTTAGAGAGTTGGGTGTTCAAGCTAGAGACTTGGTTCACAAATGTTGAATGTTAGATTATGAGAAGCACCACCCCTTCCATGGATGGAAGGGGTATTTATACTTACAAACTACACGACCTCCTATCGGCCTGTGGATCAGGTATACAGTGGGTAAAGACCCGTCCTTCCTCCACGGTGTTGCACTAAGCTATACTACGCTACAGACTAATAAATAAACCACTAAATAACGTAAATAACGACAAGTCTACGAGCAAACTTAAGCTAGATAACATTTGGGGTGACCGAATCTTCACTAAGAAATTTTCTAATTCCTAACAATCTCCCCCTAAGGGAGGTCACCCCATGTTTTACATTTCGAATCCTAGCATTCTATTCTTGACTTTGTTCTTGAGCTCGTAGACTTCAATTCTTCAATTCCACAATCTTAGTGCTTTTGTAGTGCAACTTCAAAGTCCGAGTTCTTTGTACTTTCAGTGGAGGTCTTTGAATTGATCCACATCTTTGATGATCTTCGAGCTTACTTTGAGATCATCAGCCACAGTAAATCTCTGGATCACCCTTTATTGTGTTGCCATCATGTGAAGTTGTGACTTTTGGACCGACATGCTCATACTTTTGAATCATGACATCTTTCTATCAGAGTAGCGGAAGCCTTAATGGTTCATGATATTTGCATCAGCGAAGCATAAGCATAGTATGAAATATCAGAGTCAGGTTATGTAGATATGCACCAGTCATGATTTCTTCAAATTAAGTGTGGATGCTGTGAGCATGCGGCTTTAGATTGACTCCTCAATTCGATCACCGCAACCGTCCAAATGTACCGCAAACAACAGTTAGCAATAAAACACACGAAAGTGTCTTTGATCACTTTCATTGAATAGAGGTACACGCCCACGGTTCCCGCTGATCAAGACAAGTACTTCCCGTGATCGTAGGATTCCTAAGAATCTCCTTGACAGGTTTCGCAATGATCTAGTTGTTCTCAAACCGAACGCCTCAAAGAAGACAACACGGAGTGAGTGAACCAAACAAATGAGATTCACCGATTGATGAAAATGATTTGAAAACAATCGCGTATTGCTTGAAGAAAGAGTTTTGCAATACAACGAAGGTTTTATGAGAAAGATCAATTTTCAAACAAAATACTTTTTGTATTAGAGAATGAGTACACATTCGACGTGCTAGTGAAAAGAAGAGATTCACACATCGAACGGTTTTTCTAAAAGTATTTTTCAATCAGAGATACTTTTTTGAATTTTGAAAACATAAGTACACATTTGACGTGCTAGAGAAAAGAAGATTTGTACATCGAACGGTTTTTCCAAAAGTATTCGTCAATTCATTTCCTGGACCAAGGTTGATTCACGAGTGAATCTCCCCATTGTTTCTATCCAGTTGTCACAAGCTTGATCTTACGAGAAGATCTCACATGTCACCCACCAAGAGCTTGTTTGATGTTGGCTCTAGAAGGATTTCCATCTTCATCGTGAATACTTTTACATACCACTCGGATGTTCCGCAATACCACAAGGATAATGCGAGGACTCTCAATATATTCTTACTTTTCACATTGTGTGAAACAACAAGTTTTCATTAATTTTGTGTCCTAATGAGATATTGTGGATGATCTCTTGGCTCTAGACTCGATTGTGCACATTTGGTTCTGTCGTGGGAGATTGGGAGAGGTCTCCTTCTTCAATATCAACAATCTCTAAAAGAAAGTCGATAGATTATGTCGGTTCACCGTGAGAATGAAACAAGCCCTTTTAAGAGGAACTTGAGTGGCTTGGGAAGTTTAGTGCAAGACGTCACCGGGTCCATGACGTCTTATCTTCAATACCAGTGTTACCTTAGTAACAACCAAGAGTATATGTATTGAACCCGGTTTACGCCTAAGGTTGAATTGATGGAGGGCTATTTCTTTTGACCCTTTTCACATTCGGTTCTTTTCATTCTTCAACCCCTTCAAGCTTACCGAGACTTCATAACTAGAACCTTGTTGGGTTTATTCCAGTACTAGCTCTATCTCAGTCCGCACTCTTCCCATTTCTCATTTTTCTCCTTTTTTCAATATACCTAAGGACTCTACACTATCTAGTGGATTGTCCCTGGGTAGATCCCTCTGGTTCTGGCGGATCATGGGAACTAATACCTAACCTCACCATCCTTATAACTCCATACATAAAGTAAAATGGTTGGTCATTTGGTACAGTTCATTCTTCCTTGAAACCAATTGAAAAATCATTTGGAAAAACAATCAAGGTACTTGTGATACGAGATCAAAGCATTTTGTACCTTAATAGTTTTGATCATTTAGAAAACCTCCCCCTTAACATGTGCATATGATTTAGAAATTGTTTAGCACACGGAGGCAAGAGGACTTTGAAATATTTTCTTTGATCACAGTTTTCATAGAAAAAGCCATTTGATTTTCTTTGGTAAATTCTCCCCCTCAATATGTGCATAGGATATTTGAAAACATTTTATCACATAGAGGCAAGAGTTAATTTGAAGCACATCCACAATCACAAGAGCCATTAAGAAACCATTTGAAAACTCAATCAAGGTACTTTATTTTAAAACATAAAAGCATTTGTACCTCAATAGTTTATTTTATTTTAAAATGCTCCCCCTCAAGATATGCTTCGAGATTCGAAAGCGTTTAGCACATACGAGAGAGCAGCCTGCACAATTGAATCAAAACGATCACCTTTTATCAAATTTCATTATTAAATCACAAATTCTCCCCCGGTCAAAAATATCAAACCCTTTGAGATTTTGGATCCCAAGTGATTTAATTCGGTTTAGAAAACATGGGAGAAAATGTGGCCTTGTTTAAATACTCATCTGGTCTTTGGATAAATCCTCCTCCTCAACATGTGCATTGTGTATTTGAAATCGTTTGGCACATGGAGGCAGGAGTGCCTTTGAAGGAATAAAATCAATTACATTTAAAACAGATTTAAGATTTAAATCACGATCTCTCCCGCGATCAAAAAATTCAAACCATTTGAGATTTGTGATCCCAAAAGATTTAAATTATTTAGAAAATTTTTGGGGAAAGACGTGGCAAGATTTGATTTTGAAAAATGACAGATAAGGACCATTTTAAGACATTAAAGATTGTTAGTGTCAGGTATGATTGTTTTAAGAGATCTTTAAGTAAAATAAAACAATTTCACAATCAAACAAGAACAGAAAAAATTTCATTTTGCAAGATCTTTGAGTTTTAAAGAAAACCATACCATGACATAACATTAAATCTTTAGATCACCACATTTTAGCGTACAAACGGACTTTTATGAAGAAATATCGTTTGAAAATATATAATTTGAAATCACTCTCCCCCTCAATCCATGACATAAGTCAATAATTGAGTGACTTAGGTTTTGATAAAAAGAAGTCCGGTGATTTCCAAAATTTAGTCCAATTAATTTTCAAAACAATATTTTCCATTTTCAAAACAATTTAATCAGATTATTTCAAAATTGTTTAAAAATGTTATCCTGCAGAAAGATACGTTAGGTGGTTGAGAAGCTTCGTTGTTCTTTGTAGGGTTTGGAAGAAAACCGTCTGGCGATGCGGTGAGACTTCTTCTTACGTTGCATTTTGAATGCCAACCGAGGTCAAATTAAGCTCGTTTCTTCAATCACTTAGAAGAAAACCATCTGCGATGCAATGAGACCTCTTACGCTTCATTTATGCCAACTCTCCATAGAAGTCCAATTAAGCTCCGTTTCTTCATTTGTCAACCCAAGATATAGTTACCCTTTCCTTTCGGCATCCAATCATATTAATCTGTGGGATCCGGATCGAACATTCTTATAACCAATATACCGCATCGTTAGTGAACACACATACAGATATATGGTGGTCGACATCACCCAAACAGTAATCGACTAATAAAAGTCTATGCAACATATCAAACAGATCATTTAAATGTATGGGAAAAATGTGTTCATCAAACTCTAATTATCTAACCCTAGCAATCATATCCTTGGCACCTAGTCCTTCAACATAGGTTAACATCATTTTTAATTAAGCATATTAGGATAATTAAGAAAGCTCGTTAGAAGATATAGATTTGAAAACATCTTCTCCTCAACCAATAACTCATTTTATAAAAGATTTTAAAAGTCTTTGAAGTCATTGATTGAGTTTCCAAATTTTATAAAAACTCGAATCGATTGATTTTAAGCAACTCATTTTCCACCATTTTTGAAAACACAACAAATATTTTTCTCAAGAATTTTAGACGAAAAAACATTTGTGTAGAAAGCAATGATCCTTCGACATACTTTCCTTGTTTTGTTTTTAGGATAAGTGCACGAAATATTTGAAAATTAGTTTAGCGCAAAGACTTTCCTTTCTTTAAAGAACGCGTTGCTATCTCGAAATAATAGCAAACCATAGTTTAAGCACGGTCACGATCTAAATAGCGCAAGCCATAGTTTAAGCCGGGTTACATCAAATAATCAGTAAGCCATATTTTGAGACATGTTTAGAAAAGAAATATTTACACCTCTCGCTCGAACTTCATCTAAAGTCCCGTGCCATTATTGAATGACATTTCTAAGACCGTAGATGTTATCGATACCAGAAGACATGTCTTAGAAAAACAATATTTTTGGTCTTTTTCAAATTTTCTGATTTTTATGGCTTTTTGTTGGTTTTATAATTTTCTATTTTGATTTTGTTGGTTTTATATTTTTGTATTTGGTTTTTTTTGATAAATATATACAAGGATAGAATAGATGATATAGTTAAAGAAGATGATGATACGAGTACCGAGATAAGGATATCGAACAGCCCCGTTGAAGAAGATAGAAGTCATCATCTCTTAAACATTCACCACCAAAGCTTCCAAGACACTTGAATCGAAGAGAGAAATAGAGCCACTTGAAAGTGAGACTTTGGTAGCTTTCCCCCAAACTGAAAATCCTTTAGCCGAGCAGATTCAAAGCTTTCTTTCAAGCTTCCATTAGCCAGGTGCACAAAGACGCACACCATTATCACCGATCTTGCTGCTCTTTTTAAGAATAATCACCGTGATTCTTCGTTCGAGGTTATATCATCCAATAGAACAACAGCAACGTATCATCCCACACATAAAACAATCTTCTCAAATTTCATAACCACTGAAGTCTGACGCAATCCATTCCAAAAAGTGTCAAGAGACCACTTCCCCCGAGTAGTTGAATTGATGCAGTCAGTGTCTTAGACTAGAGCTCACGAACCCAAATACACATACCCGAAGACAAAGAAACTTATACCATCAAGTAGCAGATTAAGTCCAATAGCCAAAGAATAACCCCGATGTATACTTTTCTCCCTGAAGAAAGTGTATGAAGCTCAAGAACCCGGTACCGAATGCCCAAAGAGAGAATAACCGATAACATTGAAGAAGCGGGCCGAATCATCGATTATCTCCGCGGATGACAATCTGCGGATGTCCACTCCGAATAAGTGATTACATCTCCGAATCACCGATTAAGCCCTCAAGTGAAACAAATGAGCATCCCCAATGTACACAATCTCTCTCCTCGATGAATGCGATAGCATCATCACACACTTGCGTACCTCTTTTTATCATCAGAAACTAACTCTTCCATCTCTTCCCCCACATAGTTGGAATAAGAACACTAAACGCCATGAATCAAACCTTGAGTGTCTCTGCGGTAATGACATTCGTCTTCCCGGGATATCTTCAATCACTTAGAAGCATTAAGCTCATCAATGTTTACTCGCGTTTAGATGCTTGTCTCCTTCCCCTTGCTGGTTTTGACACATCAGAATCAACAACATCTTATCAGCCCATATACTCGAAATCTTTTGAGAAGAACATTAGAAATCTTGTGAGAATCAACTTGCTGAAGAACTGAATGAGCAAGTCTAACTGGGGATTAAATCTGACATATCACTCTCCCCCAATTAGTGCTCCCCCTAAACCGACAATCTGTATGATGAATGCTTGAATTAAGAAGAAGTCTTTAGATCTTTAACTGCAATTCGTCTTTAGTCTTCTAACATGTAGCAGAAAATGTAGAACAGACTGAAGACTCGACCTTCTTCAAGATTGTCTAGTTGGGGAATAGATAGTTAACATCTTCAACTCACCACATCACAAGAACATCAGCAAAAAGCATCCCAATTAACTTACATCTTACAAATCTCCTTAATTAAGGTCCCTCCCAATCAAACAAGAACAGAAAGATGTTCATCAAGGAAATCCGCAATCAGCCCGCAGCGAACACACGAAATGGTAACACCAAGCGAACAATCACATCAAACAAGAACAGAAGGTTGTTCGGAATCATCATGTTGATGTGCACGTGAAGCATTAACCGGAAGCACTTTGTCAATAAACTCATATCAGCTTGTGAAGATGTCAACTAACGGCTCATAGAAGAAAACTCCATGAAAAGATGACCCGATAAGAAGAAGCTCGGTTCTTTCATGAGTTTGGATCCGTTTGACCATTTTATCTCAGAAATCAATCAACCATGCAGTAAATTCACACTTCTTCTCCCCCTCAAGAATTGCATACGGAGATGCCATTCTTGACTAAATAAGTGAAAATCATCCGAATGTTCTATTCACACTTCTCTCCCGCAAAATCAAGACATGATGCGCCATCTTCATTATAATCGAGCAAGTGGAATAAGAAAACAATCGATGGTAGCCGGTTCACTTGATGACCAAGCGCATGGAAAAGTATGAAGCATGTTGATGAGAATGGTCATAATAAGAAGATTTCTCTTCTTTAGAAGATAATGTCACGCGTACACATTTCTTTTCTTTAGAGTACGAGGCATGAACTGTTGTGTTCATACGTCATAAGAAGATTTCTCTTCTTTCAAAGATAAAGCGCATCAAAGCGTACACTTTTCTTTTCTTTCGAGTACGAGGCGAATCGATGTGAGCAGGCGTCATAAGAAGATTTCTTCTTTCAAAGATAAAATCGAGACGTACACTTTTATTTTCTTTAGAGTACGAGGCCTGAACTGATGTGAACAGACGTCAAAAGAAGATTTCTCTTCTTCAGAAGATAAAGCGCACTGACACGTACACTTTTCTTTTCTTTAGAGAACGAGGCATTAATTGTTGTGTTCATACGTCATAATGTTGAAGTACGAGGCCTGAACTGATGTGAACAGACGTCATTATCTCTCTCTTTTCATCATCTCGTGGCAAAACATGTAACTGTCACCATTATCATTCAGTAGGCTCTTTGAAGTGACAACTGATGGAGATAACCCAATATGATGAATTTGACCCTGAAGTAAACTACCCCGAACTCGTGACTTAAACTTGCACATATGAAACAAAGAGCGGTGTCGAGACATCATGCCCATTTGAATCTCTAAGTACTCTATACTCTTCAACCAACCAACCATCAAGTATAAGACGTACATCACCTCTTGAAAATCCACAATTAAATGTGACATCGAGCACTACAACGTAACTCCTTAAAGTGATAGTTATTTTTGTGGCAAAAGAGCCCAATTTCCCTCGTGGAAAAGAAAAAAACTCCCAAGAATAACTAGATTTCCAAGTCTTCGTTTTTTTATAATAAGCTCGAACAAGGATCATGAAGAATCTTCATCCATCCATCCCCGATACCTTCAGATACTAAGTACACTTGCTCGTGATATTTCACTTCAACCTCAAATAAATAATAGTGAATTAACCCCGTTGTCACATCTTCTGATTAAAAGCTCAAATCTAGCCTTCTTTGACATTTAAATGAACTTTGATAATGGCTTCATCCCGACCATGGCTAAGAGCACATTACCCCGTAAAACCATGTAATAACCAAACTGTCATAATGAATATCCAAACACACATCCAATTTATGAAGTACACCCTTTTATCCCTTCTTCAAATGTAACCCGTAACACCAAAGATCGAAGACCCCGAGATACGCTTTCCTTTCTCCAAGATGGTTCCATCATCACGGATTTTACAATTCTATAGTTTAAACCGAGAAATTGTTTCTTTCGCGGGATTTTACAAAACCAAGAATAAACCGTATGATAGTTCCTAAATGCACTTTACAATTACGGGATGTTTCCATTGTCACGGATTTTACAGTCTATGATTTAAACCGAGAAATAGGTTTATTCGCTGGATTTTACAAAATCAAGACAAAACCGTAAACAATGTCAGCTTGAATGTGTTGTGAAACATTGGTTTATGTGAATATCTGTTTTAGGGGAATATGCAGCGGTTCATCAACGGTTCAATTTCCAACGTCAACACATTGGTAAACACATCTTCCTCATATTTTGACGGCTATTGATGTGACTACTTGGTGAAGTAAACTCGATATACCAAACTTGATCATGAAGTAGAATTCCCCAGATTTGTTACTTAACCTTGTACTAATCCTTGTGAGAAAGAAACGGTGTACCCAATGTACAAAACCTCTTGACATATCCTCAACTGCGTGAGACATCGAAGTGATGATTACGTTGTGGGTTAAGCGAGAAAGAAACACAAACGTAACTAAATAGCCAAGTCTTCATCACCCTCTATAAACGCCCAAACAAGTCATCTTCGCTGAAGGGTAGAAAGAAAGAAGACGAACTAAGTAAGCATGCCCGAAAACCTCACTTTACAATCAAATAAGAAATACCGCCTAAACAACCCGTAGTCAACATTATCCAATATCAATTAAAGCCGTAACATAATAGCCATTGTGAAAATGTATAAACCCAAGTATTAATCCGTAGAACACATCAAATCTCATCATCAACTTGCATCAAATCATACTTCATCAACAAATCACATAAATTAAAGATTCATCACCCAACAAGTCTCATTGTCACGTAAGATGTACTCTGGATCCAATTTAGTCCCTCATAAGATTAGCACATCCGATATCAATCACTCATAAAATTCAAGTTTTCGTATAATGCACAGACATGGCACCATCGCATGTAGAATATCCGAATTCATAAAGCCCATTACACAACATAACTTTTCGTGAAGAGTACGAGTATAAGGATATCCGATTCAAGCGATTAAGACCGAGATCTAAAAGTTACCACATAACCCGTTCCAAGATTAATCCAATTAATCACGTGGCATATTGAAGACATTTATCCCATCCAATCACTCAAATAACTCATATACGACCAGTTGCAAATGCCAGATATAATTACTCAAAGTCCAGATCAACCTCATCAATACACAAATTACAAAAGTTATCCGCATCCTAACTACACAAAACAATATATGAATAATTGTATAAAACACAATGTGATAACATGATCCAATGTGATAACATGATCCAATGTGATAACATGGCCCAATGTTGTCTTACCTCACCTTGGCCCATTGTGATAACACAGTCCATAACTAGTACCCCCTATGTTTGATCCATGAAACCATAACCTAATAATTTCAGGATATAAAACGCCCCTTAACCACATCCATACCCTAATATTCCTCCCATTATATGTCCGCCTCTATCTCTTAATCTCTCTCACCACAAACTCAGATACTCAACATTTGAAACCCTAAACATAAATCAGCCAAACATCTGCCCCTCCTTCTCATATCACAGATGATAATACGCCTCCATTCCCCTCATTAATCTCTCAAACACAGCCACACAAAACTCATTACCATAAGAAATAATATTCACTCATCAAGTCATGAATTGGTTTAGACTATTCTCAGCCACAGGTAAGGCTTCGAGAAACGATGTGACATAACCACAGGGATGGTTCATTTGAGACGATGAAGAGGCAACGAGATTAAACCATGTGACTCAGGTAGGTTTTGTTATCATTAAACACGTAATTGTTTTCCATTGTTGTTTTAGAGTTACACGAACAAAAGATTTGAGATAACATACTTGTTTATCTCATTTCTTTATTTTCGGACAAAATCAGAAATTGATCAATGATGATATCCTTTTGGTTTTGAGTCATAGGACGAATGAGATAACCAAAAGTGATAGACTGAGATCCTTGATGTTAAATCAGTTATGTTTCATTTAGATGTAGATCTGTGATGAGTTGAGGGTTCAACAAAAATCTATTGAAAGATTGAAATAAGCGTGAACCCTTTCTGAGATTGATTCTTGATGATGTTAGATTGAGTCATGTTTTGTTGGAAGTTGATATGTTTAAAGGGATTTGGAATGTATGTTGGGTTAGAGGTGTTGGATAACATGTGCCAATGAAGGTTATAAACCTGAGGTCGAGAGTGATTTGGTATATGGTATTTGTTGTTGGTCTAGTGGTCGTAGTCGCTTCTTCATCCTTTCTGTTTTCAAAGCAAGTCGCTAGGTTACTGGTCAAGTCGCTAGCAACATGTCAAGTCGCTAGCTAAAGTTTTCAAAACAATTCGCTACTTGATAAATATCAAGTCGCTACCATTTATAGAGTCAAGTCGCTATTTATTTTTTAGTAAACAAGTCGCTAGCAACTTCATTTAGCCAAGTTGCTACGACTACGACTTGTCAAAACAAGTCGCTACCTTTATTTTACTCAAGTCGCTAGCTTTTTGTTTAACATAAGTCGCTGGGTCATCTTAAGTCGCTACGACAAGAGACCCAAGTCGCTACGACTTGTAAATACAAGTCGCTAGGTGACCCAACTCGCTAGGTAGATTCAGTGTATATGGACATCTTGTTCAGTCAACTCGCTAGCATGAATATGAGTTTTCCGACCACTTTTCGACGATATTCATATGAACCCGAAAACACATAAGGCGCTAAATATTTTGACCGCTAAGACCAAGAAAGACCCGTAAAAGCTTCATTTAAATGACCCTTTTGACCAAAAATATATGACCAGGTTCCAATACCCAGAAAAACATACAAAACAGATGTATTGATAAATCGGATGACAATTTAGACCAAGACAACATTAAAAAGATTGTTAAAACCAGTTAAAACAAAGACATGTAAAACTGTTTTAGCAAAATAATGTAAAATTTTCTTGACCACAAAATAATACGAAAACAGTTAACAGTTAATAGCATGAACCAACACAAACCAACAACAATCATGGTACAGACCACACAAATCAGAGATAACACAATAACCTTGGCTCTTGATACCAATTGATGGATCGTTATTTTTATTGTGTTGATGATTCGGGTGGTCTTGGATGATCAAAATACATGTTTGCCATTAGAGAGAGAAACTTAGAGAGTTGGGTGTTCAAGCTAGAGACTTGGTTCAAAAATGTTGAATGTTAGATTATGAGAAGCACCATCCCTTCCATGGATGTAAGGGGTATTTATACTTACAAACTACACGACCTCCTATCGGCCTGTGGATCAGGTATACAGTGGGTAAAGACCCGTCCTTCCTCCACGGTGTTGCACTAAGCTATACTACTCTACAGACTAATAAATAAACCACTAAATAACGTAAATAACGACAAGTCTACGAGCTAACTTAAGCTATATAACATTTGGGGTGACCGACTCTTCACTAAGGAATTTTCTAATTCCTAACACCGGCAGCCATATACTCCAACTGCATTGCAATCGAGGAAAATGCCACCCACATGTTCTCTAACACCGTGGAAAAGTATGATCTTGATGCCATGTATGGGATTCACCATTGGCCTGAACGCTGAAGAATCTTCTACAAAAGCTGCCAGGTTCAAAAGTCTACACATGAAGTGCATAGTGATAAAGGGATCGTTGCTGTTAAGCATGTAACTCTCTCATCTAAATGGGACTACACATTTCTCAAGACAATCGTGGTCAAAAGACAAGACGAAGAGGACTATGTTTTCTGTGAAGCGGACTTTCAGAATTTGTCTCTCAACGACATTGAAGATATGTATCTTGCCAAGTGCGTGGAAGAATGAGACAATTCTCATTGAAATCCAACGTGAATACATCAAGTCCTTGCTCATCTTCATCAAGTATAGTGATCCGTGAATGTGTAGAAGACTTGCAACTTGCCGTGGAATCGTATCGACACGTGTCAACCTCACTGACCTCGACTAGAGCTTCCCGACATCAACCACCTTCCTCAATACACTCTCATGAAAGAAACCATTTGGCGTAGTTCATCAGAGTGAACTACACCGCAACCGCTGACGGCGTGTAAAAGCTTCATAAGTTTGGAGATCACACATCAAGAAAGTCGGGACGGCTTAGCTTATAGGTTGAAGGAGATACATCAAGGCATTGGGTCACCAAAGCGATGGAATTCGAGGAGAGCGGGATGTGAAGAAAATCATCACCGCATCGATGAAAGGTTGTATAGAAGGGACCGATTCGAACTTTGGAGAGCTTCAGTAGGTGGTCATCCTAGGATTTCTCTCACAGCTATCAACGCCCATTCGCATTCCCGGAGTTATTTTTGGACTACCCGAATCTCCGGTACCCTTGAAATGCTTTTATTTTCAATATTGATTTGGATGTGTGACTATTTAATGACAATGGCTTGTGCACACATAACAGTGTACAACCCGTACCTCTCATGAAAGGACCATGTGGTACGCTTCAGTGCCACAATCCTATAAAAGGAGCGAAAGCTTCTTACTTTTGAGTAAAACTTATCAAAACTTTCACTTTTCAAAGTTTTGCTCAAAAGAACAAGTACTTCCCCTTATGATTTTGAAAACCTCAAAAGTTTATATCACTTGTTGAGGGGGAGTATTTGCCTAAAACTTTGTTCACAAATTGTTCTTCGTGGTAATCTTCCCGCAAAACTCAAAATGGACATATTCGATATCAAAATTTTGTCAAAAATAACATTATATGCCATTTTTGAGGGGGAGAAAAATTATGTGATAAGAAATATGTTGTGAATTGCTAATGAATCGTTATGCTACAGACTTAACCAATGAATTGACGAGATCTTAAATGTTCGTAACTCGAAAGGACTTGTCCGAGTAGAATGTACCATTCGAGAAACTCTTGGTAGACATGAACTTTGACAGTTTTGACAACCGTTCGAGGTTTGTCCACACCTTCAAGGTAGTTATTAGAGCTAGTTGTCTCCTAAAAGCTGACAATGTATCTCTTTAACTATGCAACGTAACCGTGTCTCGCGGGGATTGTCTATCTTAAGTTGATCAATTCAAAAGTGCGTGCTCTTCTCTCACCGTGTAGATTTTTGTAAAAATACTTAAGCACGTGTAGAGGGGGAGTATTTCTGCAAAATCCTAAACTCTCAACAGTGGTACAAAATGCTTTTACTCATAACCACTTTGAGAGATTTTCAAGATAATGGTTTTAATGGCAACATAGGTTAGTCATGTAGTTATAAGGTGGTGGGCCGGGGTGAATATTGCAGACCAGCGGATCTGGTGGTCGACAATCGTTCGGACTTGGTATAACCGTCCTATGATCCGCCAGAGCCGGAGGGATCTACCCAAGGACTCCACCAATAGTTAGAATCTAGAAGTCCTTAGGTATGATTATAAAAAGGAGAAAATGAGAATCGGAGAAAGAAGGAGTTGAAGAATTAAAAAGAAAAGTAAAAGAAAAGGGTGAAAAGAAATAGCCTCCGCATTATTCAAAATTAGAGGCGGACACCGCCTCAATTCATATGCTCTTGGTTGTCACTAGATGACACCGTATTGAAGATTAAAAGTCATCATGGACCCAAAGGACGCATGCACTAAACCTTCTTAACCACTCAAGTTTCTCTCAGCGTAAGCTTGTTTCATTCTCACAGGGAACCCTACGTAAACTATCGGCTTTCTCTTAGAGATTGCTGGTATTGAAGAAGGAAATCCTCTCCCTAGTCTCCGCTTAGGAAACCAAAGCGCACTATTGAGTCTAGAGCCACGAGATCCATCAAAAGATCTCTTAGGTACACTTGACAATTCATCGCTTGTCGTTCACCAATAAGAACACAAGTGATACATTATCGAGTCCTTCACAGATCTTAGCAATCTGTCGAGAACATTTATGAGGGATTCACAACTGTGATCCTCGGTGATTGAATGGAAACTCCGCTGTGGTCAACATCAAACAGCCTTGACGGCAGTCACGGTAACTCCTCGTGGATTACGCTTAGTGTGTCTCAAACGGTCTGATCTTGGGGTGATGCTTGGTATACCTCGTGAATCTTTCGAGCAGAGGTGTACTTTGGTACATCGTGTTATCTCACTTGTGGGACTCCAGTTCAGAAACAGCCTTTGTGAGAATTAGAGTAGTGTTTTCACACTATGCTGTTAACACTCTCGACGTTCAAACTTGTAAGCGCTGGACTATTTCTAACCCATGTTTTATGTTTTCTTCATATGGATGCTTGCGGGTGAAAAAGATCGTGCAGATTCTCCTCATGCTCATACCTACAACATCACTAATGAAAGTTCTCTCAAAAGGCAACACAAAGTCAAAATGATACTTCGATATACAAAGTTTAAAGACTAAGAGAACTACATCAGCACTGAAATCCAACGTTAAAGAGCGTGTGAGCATGTTGGAGAATGACGTGGAGACACTGGAGCAACGAAGCAGACCTGATGCAGACAAGCACAACATACCATCACTACCATCACAAAGAACAAAGAACAAAGATCAAAGAACAAAGATAATGATGATGTCAAAGCTGAATACTTCAAAAGAAACAATTTCTCTACACTAGGGAGATTGTTCGAATCAAGGCACTTCTTCTCATAAGAAAGAAGAATGTCAGAAGACGTTAACGCTACTATTACATCAGCACCTACAACATTTATCACTCTATCATTCATCACCAACACTTAGGGGGAGATTGTTGGAATCACTCCTAAACTAGATTACAAGTGTTAGTGATTAATATGTAATAGTTAGCTTAATTAGGCCTTTATGTTTGTTATTAAGCTAAGGCTTATGTAGAAGGCCCATGAGCCTTGGCCCAAGCCCATAAGAAGGGAAGGATGCTAGTAGTGTTGCCCTAGCTCCTTGCCCTATAAATAATCCTTGTAAACCCTCATTTGAGAGTTGGTTGTTCATTTACATTCATACTCTACGCGTAACTCTTCTCATATACCATACGTGTGTGTTTGTCTTTGTTCATCCGATCACCTTATCTTTCTTTCTTTCATATTGAGGCTTGTGTTACAAACATGGTGACCTAACATCGCTCATTCCCCAAGTGCCGCTTACGAACTCCTTTTGATCATCCCATTTGGGACACTTACTAATAAAGTGGTTTGGGTCCCTTGGCTTCTCGTGCTCTTTGCTTTTCCGGAATCCTTTCTTGTCGTCATACGGTTGTTCGACTTATCTTCCCTTCCTTCTAAAGAACTTTTTAAAGTCCCTTACCGCCATAGCATACTCCTCGTCGTCACTATCCGAAGAGGAGTTATCTTCATCACTTGAAGCCTTTTTGGCTTTAAAGGCAAGAGATTTGTGTTTCTCTTTAACCTTTGAGGCTTCAGAATCTTTAGCAAGGACAAGCTCGTAGACTTTTAAGTTGCCTATGAGTTCATCAAGGGTGAGGATTGTCAAATCTTTTGACTCTTCGATCGCCGTCACCTTGGATCTCCATTTGGATGGAAGTGCCCTTAGATATCTCCTAACATGGTTACGGCTAGAAAATGATTCATCAAGTGCTTGTAAAGATGTAATAATAGTATTAAAATTAGCAAATGAATGATCTATACTTTCCTCATCCGATATTGAAAATTGTTCATATTGTTGAACAAATAAATCAATTTTATTATTTTTAACTTGTTGATTACCTTGATGAGTTACAACTAAAGAATTTCAAATTTCTTTAGAGGTTTTAAGCATAGAAATTCTTTCGAATTCCTTTTTGGGTAAAGCATTATACAAAACCATTTTAGCTTCACTATTTTTAGAAAGCTTTTTCTTCATTTCATCGTTTAGTTTATCATGAGGTATGTTAACTAAATTTTCTTTATCATCTTTTAAGGTAGCCTCAAAATCGCCTTCAACAATAATGTACCAATGATCAATATCCTTAGACTTCACATACGTTTCGAATCTATTTTTCCAATATATAAAACTATTAGTTTCAAGTAGTGGTGGTCGTTGCATAGATTGCCCTTCCTTGTAATTTTCAGAACCCATAGTGATCGAAAAGTTTTTAAAATACGGTTTACTTTAAAACTTTTATAAACTTAGCTCTGATGCCAATTGTGGAAAACTAGAAGGGAGGTTGAATAGTTTTGCCGATTTTAAGTTAGTTTCAAAAACTTTAGATTCGATATTATGTGAAATCGTATGGATGTAGAGAAAGTATAGATCTAATGATAAAGCAAGTAAATAAAGTAAAGCAAGGGATAGAAATGACACAACCGATTTATAGTGGTTCGGCTACAAGGACACCTTCCTTGCCCTACTCCACTCCCTGAGTCACCCACTCGAGAGTTTAAGCACTATGTCAACAAACTCCTTCAACTTGGCAGAGAAGCCTTCACAACGTTGCTTACACCTTTTTTCGATACAAAGCTAAATACCGAGTCCATAACATGGTGGACCAAACCAACACGACTATTACACAACAAATATGTGAAATATCAAATACAAGATCTTTACTATAGAAATCTTGTGGAGGAACAAATCAATCAAGGACCCCTTGCTTGGATGACTTGTAGAATGCGCGTGATCTCGCCTTAGAGAAGGACCTATATGAGAATCACTAAAGAAGGTAAGAAAGAAGTACTCTCTAGATCAAGTGATCTTTTGTTAGAAGAGAATGAGAGTATATGAGAGAATTTGTAAGAAGAGGGGTAAGTTAGAGTGAAGAAATGGCTCTCTATTTATAGGCAAAACTTGCCACTGTTCCTCGGATCCCACGGATCCCTCCCACAAGAGATCCGTCTAGTGTAAACCTAGGGATCCGTGGGACGCTCCTCTTTGCCCATGGGTTTTTTGGTTATGGGTCATGGGTCATGGGTTATGGGTTGGTCCATGGGTATTCTTTTAGATACAATGTATCTAGTCAAGTGGGTATCGGTCAATACCATGGGTTGTGATTTTTACCCATCCTAATAAACTATTACAACAAATGATTTATTACAACAATTTGTATTAAATGATTATATTTAAATGCTTTACAAAAATAACATGTATCCTTATAATTGTACTTAAGATAACATTATATTTGTTATCAACAAAACACAAAGAGATCAGAAAATATTAATGAACGTTTTTACGGTTTATTTGTATTAACAGAGTGTACACCCATAAGGTCCCTGAATACCCTGACTCTATAGTGGAGAGATTCAAAAGTTAGTACTGGTAGTGCTAAGTTAGTACTGGTAGACTAGTTTCTATTGATAGTGCTAAGTTAGTAATCGTAGACTAGCTTCTACTGGTAGTGCTAAGTTAGTACTGGTAGACTAGTTTCTACTGGTAGTGCTAAGTTAGTACTGGTAGGCAAGTTTCTACTTCTAGTATTGGAATCAACTTGTAACAGGCATTGACCTATTCAAGTGGCAGTTACAACTGCATAATAACCACGTTTAATTGGTCATATAACCACTATCATCTATAATGGGGATAATTATGAGGCGATCAATGGGCCGATTAATCCTCATAATTCCATTTGACTAGTTAAAAGTAATTTCCTATAAATAGGAAATCTGATTATGCATGAAAAACAGACAAAGAAAACATAAACACTTGTAAGCAAAAGGGTTATTGATTTGTGCCTAATTCAATAACATACATTTGGTCTTATCCCAAGTAGGTATTCGTGATACCCAGGCATTAGGGTCGAATAGTTTACTTTGGAAAGTGATAACACGATTCCAAGTGATATCCGGTAACCTGTATTGGTATTTGTTTGCTATTGATTATCTTACCCTGTTCTGGGCGAATTGCCACCAACAATCAAAGTAAACTATTTTGTGATAATCAATGGCTGCTGCTGCTATGAAACACATGGCTTCAAACTTTGACAAGCTTGACAAATTTGAAGGGGTGGACTTCAGAATCTGGTAAAAGAAGATACAGTTTCTTCTTTCAAGCATGAGTATGGTCTATGTTCTGACTACACCTATTCCTGATGATGGGGATGATGCAACTGTGGAACTGATCAGGAAGAGGAGCAAATGGGAGAATGATGATTACATTTGCAGAGGTTTAATCCTTAATGGTATGTCAGATTCTCTCTTTGATATTTATCAGATTTTTGAATATTCCAAAGAACTATGAGATTCTTTGGATGCCAAATATATGGCTGAGGATGCATCAAGTACGAAGTTCCTTGTAAGTAATTTCACAAATTACAAAATGACTGATTCAAGACCAGTTATGAAATAATACAATGAACTTCTTGGTATACTTGGAAGGTTTACACAACACAAAATGCACATGGATGAGGCTATTTAAGTCTATTGTGTCATTGATAAACTTCCCCCTTCTTGGAAAGATTTCAAGCATACCTTGAAACATAAGAAGGAGGAGTTAACTCTTGTTGAGTTGGGCAGTCATTTGCGCATTGAGGAATCTCTCAGGGTGCAGGATAATGACAAGCCAAAGAGTAGCAATGCTACTGGTGCATCTGTTTTCAATATGATGGAGCATAACAACTCTACCAGGTACAATGACAACAAAGGTAAACGTAAACATCAGGATAACACACGGACAGACCCTAACAAGAAGGCAACACCTACTTGTTGGAAATGTGGCAAATCTGGTCACATTAAAAGGGATTGCAAAGGTGTTAAGATTGGTGGTAAAACCAATGGATCAGGCACTAGTGGATCAGGGAATGGTTCAGTTCCTTTGAAAGGTCAGAATATGTTTAATGAATCTATTCAGGTTTATTATGTTACATATGTATCTGAATCAAACTATATGCAGGATGATGATGTTGCGTGGTGGTTTGACTCTGGAGCAACTGTTCATGTGTGCAAAGATAGAAGCTCGTTCAAGACTTATGAGTCACTGAATGATTGTTCTATTCTTCACATGGGAAATGAGTCAACAGCCCTGGTGCATGGACGTGGTTGTGTAGATCTTAAATTTAGTTCTGGAAAGATTGTAACTTTGTTTAATGTTATTCATGTTCCTGATATAAGGAAGAACTTGGTTTCAAGAAGTGTTTTGAATAATCATGGTTATAAACAAGTTATTGAATCTGATAAATTTGTTTTATCTAAAAGTGGTGTATTTATTGGTTTTGGATATTTATGTAATCAAATGTTAAGGTTGAACATTGTTAATGGTTGTGATAATTCAGCCTTTGTGACCACCTCTGACCTGACTGACTCTACCCTTTGGCATGCTAGACTTGGCTATGTACACTATAAAAGGATGCAAGATATATCTAAGGATGGGTTAATCCCAGCATTTGACATGGACACTGAAAAGTGTAAAACTTGCATGTTGACCAAGATAACTAAGAAACCTTTTCGTGGTGTTAAACGTGAAACTAAGCTCTTAGAGCTAATACACGATGACACGTGTGATTTGCATGCCACTCCTCTTTGGGGAATAAGAAATACTTTGTGACGTTTATTGATGATGCTTCTAGGTTTTGTTATGTCTATATGTTACATACTAAGGATGAAGCATTAGATAAATTCAAAGTGTTTAAAAGCGAAGTTGAATTACAACTTGGGTCCCCGATCAAAAGATTAAGGGGCGATAGGGAGGTGAGTACATGGATACTTTGTACTTTTAGTATGTTGGTATAATCCATGAAACAAGCGCCCCTATACTCCCAAAGAAATGGTATTTCGAAAGGAAAAATAGGTCTTCAAGGAGATGGTTAATTCCATGTTGTCCTATTCAGGACTAAGTCAAGGCATCCGGGGTGAAGCTATGTTAACATCTTGCTATTTATTAAATAGGGTTCCAAACAAAAGGAACAAGGTTACCCCTAATGAACTCTGGACTAAAAGGAAACCCAACCTGAACTATCTCAGGGTTTGGGTTTGTAGGGCTGTTGTAAGACTCCCTGATCCAAAGTTGAAAACTTTGGGTGAAAAAGGCATTGACTGCATCTTTGTTGGATATGCTGAGCATTCCAAGGCTTTTAGGTTTTATGTTATTGAAACTAATGAATATGTTTCAATTAACTCCATAATTGAATTAAAGGATGCAATCTTTGATGAGAATAGATTCTCATCAGTCCCTAGACCAAGTCAAAGGATTCCAAATGGAACTAAAGACATTGGTGTATCAGAGGTCCCTGTTAAATTACCATCAGAGGTCCCTGATGAGGTTGTGGTTCAACAACCTGAACCTGTGCTCAGAAAGAGCAAAAAGGTCAAGAATCCGAAGTCATTTGGACCTGAGTTTCAATTATATTTAATTAAAAGAACAAGGGATGAGGTCTCTGACCAATACTCCTATTGCTTCATTGTTGAGAATGATCCCAAGACATTTGAAGAAGCAATGAAGTCCCAGGATATTGCTTTCTGGAAAGAAGTAATCAATGATGAGATGGATTCCATCATGGGGAACAACACTTGGGTGTTGGTTGATCTACCACATGGTTGCAAACCTTTGGGTTGTATATGGATTTTCTAAAAGAAAATGAAGGTAGATGGAACTATTGAAAAGTTCAAGGCTAGACTAGTCTTTCGTGGCTTTAAACAAAAGTCGAATAGACTATTTTGATACTTATGCTCCCGTGGCTCGTATCGATACCATAAGGCGCTAATTGCTTTGGCATCAATTCACAATATGATTATTCATCAGATGGATGTTAAAACAGCTTTCTTGAATGGTGAATTGGATGAGGAGGTTTATATGAACCAACCTCAGGGCTTCATCATGTCTGGCAATGAAAACAAAGTGTGTAAACTGATTAAGTCTCTTTATGGACTAAAGCAGGCACCTAAGCAATGTCATCAAAAATTTGATGAAGTGGATTTGTCTAGTGGTTATGTTCTTAACCAAGCTGACAAATGTTTCTATAGCAAATTTGATGAATCTGCTAATCTTTGTCACTGACCAAAATCAGGTTAACTTGACAAAGGAATTTTTATCATCAAGGTTCTCCATGAAGGACATGGGGGAGGATGATGTTATCCTTGGTATAAGGATTAAACATGAAAGTAAATGAATTTCTATTTCTCATTCTCATTATATTGAGAAGGTGTTCAGGAAATTCAATTACTTTGATTGTACTCCAGCGAGTACACCTATGGATACATGTGAGAAGCTGATGCCTAATAATGGCAAGGTTGTATCTCAACTTGAATATTCTAGGGTAATTGGCTGCTTGATGTATGCTATGACTTGTACAAGACATGATATTGCTTTTGCAGTGGGTAAATTGAGTAGGTATACTAGCAATCCTAGTGCTCATCACTGGCAAGAAGTTTAGAGGGTACTGAATTATCTGAAGAGAACTATGGATTATAGTCTCTCATATAGTGGTTACCCTTCAGTGCTGGAAGGATACACTGATGCAAGTTAGATCAGTAACACTGAAGACAATTCGTCTACCAGTGGCTGGGTATTCGTACTTAGTGGAGGTGCAATTTCTTGGGCATCCAAGAAGCAAAATTGCATCACCAGTTCAACAATGGAATCTGAATCTGTAGCCTTAGCAGCTGCTGGTAAAGAAGTTTAATGATTGAAAAACTTGCTTCTTGAGATTCCATTGTGGCCTAAACCTATAGCACCTATTTCTATCCGTTGTGATAGTGCAGCTACATTGGTAAAGGCTTATTGCCAGATGTACAATGGGAAGTCTAGACACTTAGGTGTCAGACTTAGCATGATTCGTGAGCTTATCATGAATGGGGTGGTATCTATAGAGTTTTTTAGATCTCAACAAAATTTAGCTGATCACTTGACGAAGGTTTTGGCTAGAGACTTGGTTTTAAAGTCTGCTAAAGGGATGGGTTTAAGTCCAACTTAGTCACTGAATGCTAAGACACCCAAATCCATCCTGAGGAAACTTGGGAGCTGAGTTCAATGTGGAAATCTGAATATTCAGTAAACTAGAGCACATGTTTTATTATACATCCCAAGGTTGTGCTCAAAACCTGTTGAAAAGGAGGATGAAGTCTTTACTTCTTAATGGTTAATTTCTTTGAAAAAGTGCTTGGCAGGAGCATGAATATAGAGGAACCACTTATGTGAATGTTGAAGTTTTGCCGCTTCAGGGAGCTTTGAACTTTTGGCTCTTACAACATTTATGAATTTAGATATGGACACATGGCTTGTATAGTGTCAAGAGCTTTTAAGTGTTTGAAAACTTGTGTGTATTTTATCTTCAGGTATTCAAATGTGTTGAAGGGTTCAATTCTTAGAACACCCTGATTCTCGAATATTTGAACTTGTAATGTACTAAAATGGAAATTTAATCCTCAGGATATTTTCATTTATGCACATGTGATGTTTAATTTTCATGCAAAGGAAGTGAACTAAATTTGGGGAGGATTGTTGGAAAATTTAGTGCACTTGTGGGATAAGTTCACACTTGGAATGGGTCAGGAGGTACGGAGTGTACACCCATAAGGTCCCTGAATACCCTGACTCTATAGTGGAGAGATTCAGAAGTTAGTAGTGGTTGTGCTAAGTTAGTACTTGTAGACTAGTTTCTACTGGTAGTGCTAAGTTAGTACTGGTAGACTAGCTTCTTCTTATAGTGCTAAGTTAGTACTGGTAGACTAGTTTCTACTTGTAGTGCTAAGTTAGTACTGGTAGGCAAGTTTCTACTGCTAGTACTGGAATCAACTTGTAACAGGCATTGACCTATTCAAGTGGCAGTTACAACTGCATAATGACCACGTTTAATTGGTCATGTAACCACTATCAACTATAATGGGGATAATTATGAGGCGATTAATGGGCCGATTAATCCTCATAATTTTATTTGACTAGTTAAGAGTAATTTCCTATAAATAGAAAATCTGATTATGCATGAAAAACAGACAGAGAAACATAAACACTTGTAAGCAAAAGGGATATTGATTTGTGCCTAATTCAATAACATACATTCGGTCTTATCCCAAGTAGATATTGGTGATACCCAGGCATTAGGGTCGAATAGTTTACTTTTGAAAGTGATAACACGATTCCAAGTGATATCCGGTAACTTGTATTGGTATTTATTTGCTATTGATTATCTTACCCTGTTATGGGCGAATTACCACCAACACGCATGCATGCATGAAGCATAGGGTATAACCTGTCATGGCTTGTATATGGTGAATGTTAAAGAGTGTAAGAGTTGGGACATCCAATAACTTCACCATGCACGCTCTTATTTAGCGTCTTGTTTCTTTTTTTAGACAAGGTGTATAAACATTTGGGCCATCTTATGGATTTCAGCGGACTCGTGCCATTACCACAAAGAAATTCTTAATCCCACACACAAAATGCACATGTATCAGTAGTGTGTGAACTAATTAAACCCAAGCCTCATATAATGTATATACATAATAGAAGTGTATAAAGTTTTATGACTCTTATCAAGCAGTAACCTTGTGTAATAGCACCGCTTGCACTCCTCTAAAAACGGACATGTGTATAGCGTATAACCTATCATGACTCATATATCTTATGTAGTGCTAAAGATCAAAGAGTTTAAAAGTTGGCTTGCCCAATAACTTTCATATCATTTCAAAAGTTATGATAACCTCTATCATAAGATAAGGCTTATTAAGACCAGAACGTGAAATGGGTACCACAAATGTTTCAATCAGGTTTAAGCACACATTTTTCCTATAAAGTCAATATCAATCAATGTTTACTCTAATACAAATAAAGCCTAATGTATACCTATTTTTTAACTTCCAAATGTCATAAAGAGTATTAACTTTTTTTTAGAAAGGCAACAATTTTATAGATACCGAAAAGAACAAAAATTACACCAAGAAGGCATCCCACCTCAAATAATCAAGTTAATTAAAAGAGGATGGGACCCAAAGAAAACATTCACAAGAACTATCTGACACACTATATCACAAAAATACCATACACAAGAAGACTTGAAAGTAGAAACATGGAACCACCATATTGTAGACATGGTTCCAACCAAACACAAGTGAATATACATTGACTAAATAAACTTTGACAACCCAGGCCCACAAGACTAAAACAAAGCCTCATATACCTGAGCCACCAAAGAATCAATCCAGCCAATGCAAACACAAGACAATCACAACTAAAATTTGATATCAGACCTGAACTTGCAACACAGACACAAATCAATTACTCACTCTTGAGACTGCCACTTGCAATTCCTTTTTTTCTTTGACTCTAACACATGCAGCCAACACTCTTGACTAAATAATGATCATATACCTCACAGGAAGGAATATAGAATAGACACAAAGAAGCCAAACACACAAGGTCGCAAATCAAGCTCTTGAAAACCCAAAACCAACTCGGAAAAATCGGCAAAATCATGACTTAATGCAACATTTTCCGGGATCCCGACCATTGTTGCCAATCAATAGAATTTTTTGACCTTCGCAATCCAATCGAAACTTTTAAGCTGGATATCTTGAACTATTTTATTAACGCTTGAGACTTTAGCCTTAAACACGCGATTATTTCTTTCTTTCCATATGAAATACCCCGAGGTCCAAAGAACCGCTTGCCATAACAATCTCGAATTTTTAGGAAGATTGACATACCCATTTAGATAGAAAAAATCTCTAATAGAGAAGGCATTAACTCCCCCAAGTTTCCACCAGTTATGGATCTTTTCCCAAACGCCCATGGCCATATTACATAAGACCAAGCTATGCTCACAAGATTCCACGCCACTATCACAACAAGGACAAAGAACCGTATCCAAAACAATACCTCTTTTATCAAGCTCCTCCGAACCGGAAGTCTCCTTTTCAATGCTCTCCACACAAATATATTTACCTTTTTTGGGACAAGATTGTTCCATAACGTGTCTTGTCTCGAAATCTCCACTTGTAGAATTCTCTCTTCGACCATCCTTGTTAGATCTTTAACCGCGAAGCTTCCATCTTCATTAAGATTCCACCACCATTGGTCCCTACAATCATTAGACAACATGACATTTTGTAAAAGACTCGTTAGTCCTTCCATTTCCCCACCCACTCTCCCTCTAGGTTCCCTTATCCACGACCATTCCCACCTTAAAACCCCATTGACCCACCTACCTTTCTCCGCCACCCTACCCTCCAATCTACTATCTAGATGAAACAACCTAGGAAACCTATCACATAATCTAAACTCACCAATCCGTCTGTCTAGCCAAAAGGAGACATCTCGACCATTTCCCACCTTGCAAATAAAAGACGATGTGAAATCGATACCCACTCCATCAATGTCTCTACCTACCTGGATGATGTCTCTCCAAACTCACGCCGCTATTCTCCCACCTACGCCACCACTACTAGACAACCCACCATTTTCTCCATATATGCTCTTTATAACCCTAACCCATAAGCTATCACCTTCTCTTAAACCTCCACCACCACTTACCTAAAAGAGCCCAATTTTTGCCCTTAAAGACCCGATATTTAACCCTCCCTCCCCATGAGCGGCTAGCAAGTGATCCCATTTAACCCAAGATATTTTTTTCCTCTCACCCACCCCTCCCCAAAAAAAATCCCTACGAATACTCTCAAGGTTTTTTATAACACACAAAGGCACACGGAACATCGAAAAATAATACAACGGCAAACTACCAAGAACCGATTTAACCAATGTTAACCGTCCCCCGAAAGACATTGTTTTAGCCTTCCAATCCGCAAGACGATTTTTAAACTTCTCTACCACGGGCCTCCAAGCTTTAGTACCACTCATACGCTCCCCAATTGGAAGACCTAAATATGTAAATGGAAATTCTCCCACACTACATCTCATCCATTTTGCCATCTCCTCTCTATCGCTAGAGTTTACACCAATACCATATAGCTTACTCTTATTGAAATTTACTTTTAAACCCGAAACCTCCTCAAAGCATTTTAAGATACACAACAATGCTTTCGCATTCTCTACTCCACTCGCCAAAAATATCGTGTCATCGGCATATTGCAAATGTGACACCACAACTCTATCGTAACCGATCACCACACCTTTGAATATACCTTCGCTACCGCCTCACTAACTAAAGCATTTAAACCTTCCGACCGGGATGAATAGGAACGGAGATAGTGGATCCCTTGTCGAACGCCGCGCTCTAAGGTGAATTCCTGTGTTGGGGAACCATTCACCAAGATAGACATAGAAGCAGTATTCAAACAATTCTCGACCCATTTGCACCATTTGCTGCCAAACCCCATCCGTTTCATTATATCATCTAGGAACTTCCAGTTGATGCTATCATACGCTTTCTCAAAATAAAGAGTATTAACTTTATTAGTGCACGTGTTATTGTTTGAAACAAACGGGGATAATACGTCTTTGAAACCACATGCATTATTTAGTTACATGCTTAAAGAGATAAGACCTTTCGCAAAAAGTTTTCCAATTAACTTGTGGTAAAAAATACGTACAAAATTAACTCGTATATACATTTTGTAATATACAAATGATGAATATATATACGTTGCATATGTGTTTATTTTTTTAAAGCATGTTGTAGACGCGTGTACATGAGTTTATTGTCATATATCTTGAAAGAGTATAGTTGACTTAGCTAATTTCGATATCAAAGTATCACGAACTTAAATAAACTATACCTCTTAAAGAAAAAGTACACATAAAAATAAAAATCTTTGGAACACTTGTCACCTTTTAAATCATATGCTATTGGCAGTTGGAGGTTATGTTCCATTTTGTTAAATGTTAAATATATTACTAGGAGTAGATTAGAAAAATAAGAAAATCATCAACTAGCAAGTTTGGAAAAGAGGGAACAATTGTTAAAATAATTACGGGAAATAAAATAAGTGATATGATATCGTAATCGTATCATCACAAAATATTTAAAATTTAACAAGTACGTGGCAAAATAAGCCATTATCCATAAATATTGATGAAGAAAAAAGTCTACAGATTTGTCTGAGGTGTAGTTGACTTTTTCATACTGTGATCTCTTCAATAAATATTTCATTTTGGAAGTTAACTAATTTTCTTCGCTTTTTAACCTACCAGTATTAATTTCGGCTTGACAAAATGAATTAATAAAATAATGTTCGTCCATAAATAATTTAACAATATGATGGGTACTATGTGTCGTGCTTCTGTCATACTATGGCTATATCATATTCAAATTATCTATTTTGTGAATTTAATGATGCATTTTGTGATTGATAAATTTTATTTAATTTCGTTATGTAAATAAAGAATTATGTAAAGGTTTGTAAGAAGAAATGCATCTTAAAATGAATCATGTAGCTAATTTTCATGAGTTATGTTTCTATCATCATTAACTCATTTATGTGGAGAAAAGGAACACAAATGCAAATTAGTCATCATATTGAATTTTTCTATGTTTATTTCATTTGGTAATTAATTCTGTGATACTATTATGCCAATAAGTCATAATAGTGACAATGCAAATTAGTTCAACCATGAGAAATTCGCTAAAAATAACCCGTTTGAGCATTCACAAGAAATGTTCAACTGAATTGAATTACAAGACTTCAATTGAATTACATCCTCTCCCGAGGACGACTTAACATCGTCATTGTCATATATGCTACAATCGTACACGTTACAGACTGGCTGCTACGTGTGGTTTTCTCAATAGCTAGCCCGAGTACGATAATAAATAAAGAGTAAGACATAATGCATGTGTAGCTGTTTGATTTGTAGGGGTCGCATGTTCAAATAAAAGGTATCAAAATTGGTTTAGTTCTCAGTTTGATTTGTAACAATAGCTTTATTGCAGCATGATTACCTTCTTGTATGTCTTGTACGTGTATCTCTACACATCTAAAAGAAACATACTTGTTTCGATTACAAAGATAACATAATAGTCAATCGTTCCTTAAACGCGCATCCAAAATCAAACAACAAACACGCCATAAACCGAACAAATGTGTCAAGTGAACGTTTTATTCTACACGCGTAGAAAAAAAGAAATCTGAAACTCCGTAATCATTTGTGCCCAGTTAAACATCTATATGTGATATACGTACATGCATGCATTTGCTTCATAAATTTCTACTTAAGTGAACGAAAAATAAAATAAGAAAAGCAAAACAGAAACATAAAAACTATGTCACGTAATTATCACTGCGACCAACTTTATTTGTCCATTATTGCTTCAGCTTGACGTTAAATTTCCAGTCAAACGTCAAAGCTAAGGTGCCAAACACGTCCTAATACTCGTTTAGAATATTCAAAATCAGTCCCTCTTTTACAAAAAATTATATTTTTCACAAAAGGCTATTTAAAAGAATATCAAAATAAGTCCCATTTTAAAACCAAGTTTGGCCGGTGCATGAGCAAACTTAAAGTATGGGCGTCTCCCATATGTTATACTTTTTGTTAAAATAGGTAATTTGGTGTTGAAGCATAATCTGGCGCGGACTGGATTCAACGACTCTTCTTGGTAGTTAGTTAAATGTTTCGAGTCCCAAGAGACTGTCAACAAAGAGAACCGTTAGGAGTGGACCCGAGGCCGTAGCCCCGGGTCCACCTCCGACGGTCAGTTAGTATCTTGTTGTGGCATAGCAAAAGTGTTATATGATGAGTTAGAGATAACCCGCATCCGTATATATAAGCATGGATTAGGGTTTAGGCGCAGAGTGGGCGCCGACGCCGGCCGACCCATTCTGCCCGGCCCCAGGACCATACGTCAACAAGCCCCCAAGTCTAGTATGAGATAGCGCATGGCTATGTTATGCTAGACTTAAGTTCCGATGGCCAGCGTTGGTGAAAGTGGAACCAGATCTTGCATCCGGGTAGGCGCGCCTTTTGAACCCGATGGCGGAAGATGGTGCGACGAAGACGTGCTTCGCGATAAGTGTGCGTTGTGCGCGACAAAGATGTGCGACGAAGACGTGCTTCTGCGCATTGGTGCGCTAAAGATGTGCGACGAAGACGTGCTTCTGCGCGATAAGTCTGTATTGTCGCGACAAAGAGGTGCGACGGAAGACGTGCTTCTGCGCATAGGTGTGCGCTAAAGATGTGCGACGAAGACGTGCTTCTGCTGTGCTGCGCGTCTTCACAACCGACGGAGGACGTCTCCCCTGCGGCAAATTGGTGCGGCAAGTTGATGCGAATACTCAAATCCGTCTTGATCCGCTTCCAAATATACTGCGTCACGGAAGCGGAGTAGGATATACCCGGTAGCCCCCAAGTTTGATGGTGCTACTCGTGTAGGAGCATTAAACTTATATATGCCTGCGTAAGACACTCAATGCAAAGATTAAAAGTATATGCCGCGAATCGCAGCATATAAAACCTAATGAAGTAAATCAATAGACAGCACATAGCATGAATAATATATTGCGCATAGCATAAAAAATATAAAACCTATCGTGAGATTTTACAAAAGATATAAACAATTGTTTTGTTTTTTATTGTTTTGTTGATATATATAAAAAAACTCGGATGGATGTACCGTGACCACGACTAATAGACACAGATGGATTTATCTTAACCGCATAGACTCGAACGTTTCTGGAAGATCGCAGATGTTTATACCACGGATTTTGGTCCAGTGCGCATCATGGCGATTGACTAGCATCGTGGTTTTCGCGAGTACGCGTTCTCTGCGAAGATCTCGAACGCACGGTCTTACGCGGTAGATTTATCACGACTGCGGTGTTTGGTAGCGAGCGTACTACCAACCGTAAAAAGCGATGTCTGCGCGAATTTTATCGCGGCTAAAAGATAAAATAACTCCGATCGTGCGAGCTTTTCTTAGATCCGATCGTGCGGATTAAAAGATAAAATAGATCCGATCGTGCGGATATTTTCAAATTGTATCTTATGTAAAGATTTATCATTATATAATCTTATGTAAAGAATAAAATATGCAAGTTAACAATATGCAATTTAATTTAACGTGATATTTTATTGCACGTGAAGATGCTTGACCATAAATAGATTTGACCACGTGATATTTTATTCAACATATAGATTTGACCATAAATAATGTCGCATACTAAAGTGTACGCATCCGAATAACAGAAGTCACTTTATTATCACTAAACTGTACGCATCCAATGGTACGCATATAATATCACTTTAGAGTTACCGACTTTAGGAATTTATCTCTGCTTTTCGGTAATCGGAGAACACGAAACATATTTTATTCGTGGTCCCACGGATGGCGCCAACTTGTTGAAGCATAATCTGGCGCGGACTGGATTCAACGACTCTCCTTGGGCCGTTAGTCGTCTTCTCGAGTCCTAGTAGACCTGTCAACAAAGAGAACCCGTTAGGAGTGGACCCGAGGCCGTAGCCCCGGGGTCCACCTCCGACGGTCAAGTTAGTATGCGATGTGGCATAGCAAAAGTGTTATATGATGAGTTAGAGATAACCCGCATCCGTGTATATATAAGCATGGATTAGGGTTTAGGCGTAGAAGTGGTAGCGATGACGGGGCTCGACCCATTCTCGCCCGGTCAGGACCATACGTCAACATTTGGAATGTGGATTGAATATTGAAAACGCAAGTTATAATAGGGAATGATATTATTTTATGAAGGCTAACCTCATATCGAAAAATGAAAATCAAATAAGAAAGACCCGTTATGTTGGTTGTAAGACTAGTCGATTAAGATCTTCAACATGATTAGATAAGTTGCTTTCTTTTAGTATCAATTAGGGTTGAGCATCTAATGTAACTATGTTAAAGCTTTGATTGAAGTTAATGCATTTGTTATATTTCGTGACACTTTAGTGTTGGCTGTCCCTAAACTGAAGGGAAGTGGATATACTAAAGAAACTATTTGTACTGAATACGAATGGGAACCTTCTCGATGTAGTACATGTATGTTATATGGTCATTCACTTGATGAGTGCCCTAAAGCTACATTTAAATGTGTAGTTGATGCGGTTGGAAAAGGTGAAGGTTTGATTTCGGTTGCTACTAAAGAGGTGTCGAATGATGATTTTGCAACCTATAAAGGATAGTAACGTGGTAAATACCTCCAACATTTGCTACGTTTGATGAGATAGATGGTTCTACAATGCAAAATGCTCAACCACATGGTAATTCTAATTCGACTAATGTTGACATTCCTAGTATGTTGCACACTTCTCCTACTGTTACTAGCCCATATGTGTCTTATGTTGATCCGAAAAAGGCTGTTAATCCTGCCTTCGTGGATAGGAGTTTTGGTAATTTGGAAAGTGATGATGATGATGAAGTATTGGAAGTCGATAATGAAACTTCTAGTGATGGTTCCACAAGTGGTGGTGGAGCTGGAAAGAAGAGCTGCTATGAAAGACGGAAAGAGCATACCTATGATCAAAGCCCGCATATTGATGAAGATCTTGATGATTGTAGTTTGACCGGTGTTCAATGGGAGTATGCTAATGCATATGACATTCATCTTCATGGTCAAATTAGATAAGTTCCTTCCTTGTAATGCATAAGTATGGCATGTCATGCTTATGCTAGTTTAGGTCTTATTCTCTGTATGAGTGTTTGTTTAGCCTTCTGGGGGTCGAGTGTGACTCACCTCAACCGTTATACTTAATTGTATTTTTAGTAATATATTTTCTTGGGAAACCCTTTATCCTAAAAAATTAAATTTGAGCATAATAGATCACTGACCGAACCGAATGGAAAAAGCAGACCTTTAGTGCGGTCCTTGATCCACCATTTTCCTCATATGGGTCCTCGGTTGGTCAGACCTAGTTTCGTCTTACGCACAACCGCCTTATGCTTCATTGTATGTCGACCGTCGACTGGACCAAACTCTTCGATCCGGTGTTTTGGGCAAAATCGTTTCCGGTCCGGTCTAGTTTTTGGTCGGTTTGGTTCGATTTCGAACCGTGATGAGCCTCTAGTATAAACATAATTTTTTGATAAGATATAGACATATATCTGTTTTGACCAATGGAGAAGGTTAATAAGTTAGACTAATACTAATAAAACCACACCAAGACCACATACAACATCGCCACATCAACTTTCTCGTTTCGTATCAAACACGCATAAATCTTTCAGAAGTGGTGAGACCGCACTCACAACAAAAACCTTACCCCATAAAATTGAATAAAAACAAAAAGCACACACATAAACTAAAAAATTCATTCGATCAAAAAACATACAAAATGAATCAAATTTAAAAAGATAGGGATGCGTTCCTTGTGGTTCTTTGTGGGTGGCCGGGGGGACCAGCCTGAAGGGTAGACCGACCGAATGGTTCGGCTCTATTACATTGAGTTTTACAAGTATTTTAACATGTGAATGTACAAATTTATGATGGATCCAAAGACCTAAACTTTGAGATGTGGATAGTCTTATCGAGTTGCCACATGCATTAACATGTCTCCAACGTAAAACCAAAACATTTTGAGGTAACGAACTTAATATTATTCAAAATAGACCAAACATCAAACTTCTTAAACAAGTAAGTCACGTTCAAAAGAAGAAAAGTCAGTTGTCCACACAACCATTCCAAATCAACCACGTCGTGAACTCATAATCTAATCTTTTTTTTTTCTTTTTTTTTTTTTTGGTAAAGGCGATTCCATCCAGAAATATATTACTCCAAAAACGTTTAAGATCTGATGGAATGGGTGAGTCATTAACCGCAAAGAAACGCCGACACAACCACTAATCATTTATGACGCCATAAACGCATAAATTACCTACAACCAACTGAGCTCCAAACAAAAACCATCATAATAGATACAATTTACGCAAGCTATAAAGCAACCTAGTTAAGAAACTTAAATAAATGAAAAGTTTCCTTACTCGTTTCTTCTAGATAACTTCCTAAGAATAATTAACTTCTTTTATAGTACAGGAGCATGAAAGTGAAATGTTTTTAGTATATGAGCCAGTGTTTCTTCTAGAGTTTATATATGTTACAAAAAAGATATATATATTTCAACTCTAATTAAAATCTAGCTATGCTTAACAAAATTGTCAAATAATATTTACATATCTAGCGAGCAACCGTGGGATTATACAATTATTGAATTGTAAAACCACGTTATATATATGAAAAATATTTTGATACATAAATATGGACACGTGTAGCATCTCACACCTATAGTGCACCAACTTTTAGCCTACCCGCACATCCTTAAATCCCTTTATAAATACGACTTTTCAACTTCTCTTTCATTTTAGATATTCACATTCACATTTCATTCATTCATAACATTCAAAAACACTCACCTTCATTTTATAAAAAAAAATGCCGAAACAAATGAATAAAAATGCAACTTTTCCATACAACAAAAACCCTCTACACCGGAGACAAAAACTCTCCGTACTTCTTCATAGCTCGGAACCAAATATCATCATCACAACGCAAGAAAATTCATTTGATAATCGACATAGCAACGCTTCATCGTTAAGTCCCGACATGTCGACACACTCATCTCCTAGTAATCATTTCATGTCACCATTAAACCAAATGTCTTCACCCTATACTAAATCTCCATGGACTTTTCCATACAACAATGATAATGATACGAACATTGGCTTGATTGGTTCGTTAGTACGCGAAGAGGGTCATATCTATTCGTTAGCTTCATCGGGTGACTTACTATACACCGGTTCTGATTCTAAGAACATTAGGGTTTGGAAGAATTTAATGGAATATTCGGGGTTTAAATCAAGTAGTGGCTTAGTAAAAGCTATTGTTTGTTCTGGTGACCGGATATTTACCGGTCACCAAGATGGGAAAATTCGTGTTTGGAAGTATTCGAATAACAAGAAAAAACATTATAAACGTGTTGGTAATTTACCAACTACGAAAGATTATATCAAAAGCTCCATGAATCCAAATAATTACATTGAAGTAAGAAGACGTCGTAATGTTCCTCGGATAAAACATTACGACGCAGTTGCATGCATGAGTTTAGATGAAGAAAATGGTTTGTTATATTCGGGTTCATGGGATAAAACTATTAAAGTATGAGCGCCTGTCGGATTCCAAATGTTTGGAATCCGTACATGCGCATGAAGATGCTATAAATTCGGTTGTTGTTGGATTTGATGGTTTGGTATTTACTGGGTCGGCTGATGGTAAGGTTAAGGTATGGAGAAGGGAATTAGTCGGGAAAACTACAAAACACATTTTTGTCTACACACTTTTAGACCAGGACAGTGCTGTGACAGCTGTCGTGGTCAATAACGAAGGTACAGTTTATGCTGGAACGTCAGATGGTTTGGTTAGTTTTTGGGAACGTGAGAAGCAAACTTTGTCTGATGTTGGAGTTTTGAGGGGACATAAGCTCGCGGTGCTTTGTCTTGCAACTGCCGGGAAACTCTTGTTGAGTGGTTCGGCCGATAAGAGTATTTGTGTATGGAGAAGTGAAGGTGGTGGTGTTCATACATGTTTATCGGTTTTAAATGGACATACTGGACCGGTTAAGTGTTTAGCGGTCCAGGAACGATTAGATGAGGACGACGAGGATGGGAGTGATCCAGATTGGGTTGTTTATAGCGGTAGTTTGGATAATTCGGTTAAGCTTTGGCGCGTATCAGAACAACCAGAACTTTACAGCTCATCTGAGACAAGTGTGTGAGATATTTGACAAGCAAGCAAAGCTCGCATTGTATATATGATGGGTCAAGGCATGTCGATTTGTCGATATATGCCATGTTTTGAATTTTGTTAGATTTATACGAATGAAGAACTAGAGTTGAAAAGATGGTGATGAAGATCGATATATGCCATGTTTTGGATTTTTTTTATTGCTTATTACTCTTTGATATTAAATGTAAATGACATAATGATTGCTCTTTGATATTATAGCTTGAGGATTGTAATATATTTGTAAATTTTCATAATGACAAGATCTATAAGTGGGTGTATCTGTATATACATATATATGATTGTTTACATAAGATTATATGTCGCGTTTTTTTGGTAAAAAAGATTTTTCACTCTAGTAAAATGTATGTGTTGTGTTTCGGATCTTAAAGATTCAACTTGATCAATATGATTTCTAAAATCAAAGATTTATAGCTTGCTAAATAGTTCGTTATTTTACAACTACTGTATCACATACTTAGTTTTAGATTCTCGTACATGTACTAGTTTTTAGGTTAATTATATATTGCTTAGTTTTTAAATACATTATATTGACAATGGGTTTTGTCACTTTTGAAATGCATTCATTAAGGATGGCAACAACAATAACATAAAACAGTTTATATTAAAGATTGAAAATTAATGTATAAAAATTTTTAAAAATTAAAATATTTGCTAAATTGTTTGTTTTTGGCAACTTTCTTAGCTCCACACTTAGTTACTGATGATTCATTTCTATTCCATATCTAATGATTCTGAAACCAAATCCAATACTTTTAGCTTTAGAGAAAAACGATCTCCAGCTGGTTTGCCGACTTTACGCTTGTTAGTTACGGATGATGCTTATTCTCCCCCGACTTCTTCATGTAGTTGATTGAATTTCAATTGGTTAATATAATATGAAAAATGATTTGTATGACTAATATAAGAACCTAAATTTATACCTAAAGATTTGATTGGTGTATTTCAAAAGTGATTGGTGAAAAATGATGAAAGAGAATAAATGTTATACACTGTCGTGAAACGAATGGATTAGGCCTAACTTTGGCTCCTCTTGTACTAAATATCAATCTTTCATATAATATATTTATAGTAAAATATAGTAATAATTTGTGAAACATATATAAAATACTTCTTCTTCATGATGTTTTAACACCAATTCCATTGTTTTTAGTTTTAGAGTCAAAAGATTTCCATCTGATGATGCCTCTTCTCCACTGAATTGTTTATGTACGAGATTGAATTATAACTGTCAATATAACACATCCATAGTAAAATATAGCAATGATTATTGAAACACATATAAAATACCTCTTCTTCAGGATGATGTGGAAAGATGTGGTAGTAGAGCTAATAACAACTTCAGTATTTTTAGCTTTAGAGCCAAAAACTTGCACTTTAAGCGCATTGGAATTGTAAAAAAAAGTATCTACATAAAATTACGTATAAAAATAAATCGATAAAAATAATATTGCAGAAAACACACAAAACAAGGAGTGGATGTTTTGTTGTTAGGACAATCTTTTGAAAGTGTCTTGTATTCCCACATCTGAAACAAGTCTCCTTTTACGTGTTTGTTGTTCCCTTAGTTGTACCCACTCTCCTGATCTTTTTAAAACCTCATCGATTTTCCAGAAGGGCTTTGTCTTGGAATTCAATAGTTAGATTCTTGAATGCTCTTTGTATATTCTTTTACATCAGAGTGACTATCAGGGACCTGCACATTAGTGTTAGAAAACAAGGCAGTTGACATGGAGGTAGATATATGAATCTTTTTATTCTTAGGTTCATATATTTGGTCAATGAGTTCATCCTTATTGTTTTACTTCCCAAAAAGTGTAGCAAGACTATCATTTTTGATAGAGTCGTTCGCTCTGTGAGTCTGATTTAGACTCAACCACTTTTTAGGCAAGCTGTTGGCCAAGTTGGCATTAACCTCGGCTTGAGGAATATCAACACCTTTTTTTTTTTTTTTTTTTTGGGTAAAGGGCATCCACCCGGTAAAATATATTACTCCAAAAAACAGTTAAGTACAAAGGAATATGGCTGAAATACCACATTAACATCAAGCAACCGCTTAAATAGCCACTATATCATTCATGACATGCCATAAATGATCAACTAGCTACACACAACTAGAAAACCAAAACAAAACAAGCATAAACTAAGACACATCAACCATTATGCTAACCAAAGGAAAACAACCTATCCAAGTCTAATGTCGTGCATGGCAGCAGCCTTTAATTGGGCTGCAGATAGACCACGATCATCAAAGTAATCATCATCACAATCATTGTAGTCACATGTACCATCTTTCCATTGTTCCAAAAGACTCCTCTCGTTTCCTCCACTTCCGAAATAATTAGTAGGATAGTCCAGAACTTCATCATCGTCGCTATAAGAAATAACCACATTACCCACCTTAGAGAATGGGTTACCCAACTTGGTTGAAGAAGTACACGTAGATGAAGAGATACTAAGATTAGTAGCCGCATCATGCTCCTTCTCTTTTAAATCAGCCTTTTTTAGAGGTTTACCATCATCATCCACTAGAGTAACTTTCCCTTCAATAATAAGTTTTCAATCTTCCGATTTTCTCAACAAGAGGAGTAGTACTTCCATTTCCACCCTTACAAGAACTAGCAACAACAGAATATAAGATGTTAAAAACTAGCCATGTCGTTTTGGCAATTAAGAACCTCATCATCACTATCTTCTTCAGTCACTTTAGTTTCCTTCTTACTACCAACCTCCAAATCAGCCCCATCCTTACGAGAAACACTTGTTGCACAAGGAATACCATTATCATCATTATCAGCCATATTGAGAGCATCAAATGGGTTCGATGTAGCAATACTCGTCCCACTTGTACTTGCCTCATTAGTGATTTTCTCCTTAGAAGCAACCGGCTTCTTCGAGACAGGTCTCCAAAAATTTGGTTTAGGCTTATTAAGCTTAGCACCCCCAATAGGTCTAGAAGGAGCAACCACATTCTTCCCCTTACTCTTACGATTTTTCACCTCAATGAAACCATCATCCGTATTTTCCAAAGTAGTATAAGCTTCAGAAGCCTTTGCTGCCACATTAGCATTACTACGAACAGCCTCCTCAACACAATTTGGGCATCCAATCAAAGCATATCCAAAATTTTTACATTCACCACAATGAGGAGGTTTCCATTCATATTCGATATTAATAATTTCAGTAGTAAAACCATTACCTTCTTCATTTGGAATTGCCATTGTAACGTGGCTTTTTAGATCTGTATTCGCACTTAATTCAACTAAAGCACGAGCAAAACTAATAGGACCCCAAGACTTGACACACATAGAACTTGTAAAAGCATCTAACATAATAGGTTTCCCTACTTACGTAGCAATCAAGCTCAACCCATCCTCAGAATAAGCAACCAAAGGAACCTTATGCATTTTGATCCAAACCGGTACCTTGTTTACCTCATTCCTATTAAGGGATAAACCGGGAGTCCATTTGTTAAGAATAATGGGTGAGTTACGTATAATCCAAGGACCTCGTTCGCATCGATCCACACCTCCTTAGTAGCAAACTCAAAAGAAATACACCATCGCCATTTTCATCGACTTTTGCAAGCCAAAATTTCCCATGTATTAGTAACATAATTTCAACTAAAGGAAAGCAATGGTCTTACCTAGAAAGTAACCAACAATTGTGTTATCATACCGACTTAAAACCTTCTTCATAGCAACCATAGGAAACATTGTGTCGTGATTATCCACTCGATCCTCATTGACCAATGCTCTAAAATTCACTTCGGAACCATACGAGTAGCATTGATGACATTGGCAAAAGAAGGAGAATCTACCTTTGGAACCGAACCCGGACCCACATGCACATTAGATTTAACACTACCATAATTAGTAGCTTTATCAGTTGTCAAAGAAGAAGCCGCCTTTGCATCCGTATTCCCGTCCACAAGTGTTGAAAAATTAACATCACCATCATCAACTGTCCAATCGGTAATAATAGGCCCCATATACGTATTATTAACCACGTGTTTGGTAATATGAGTAGTAGCATCACTCGACACATCATTACGAGTCTCATGATTAGTCGTACCATGTTCCACATTCAGGACAGAAGCCCTACTCATACCACTTAACTCAACTGGAGAATTAGCATGCGAACTACTACCACTCAAAACCCTATTCGTATCATCACTCATAATTGTACCACTACTTGGCCTAGTTTGATTGGCCAAACTAGTCTCACCACCCTCGTCCAACACCTTGCCAACAACATTCTTCGATTTGGACACACTAGTGTAAAAATCCTTTTTCCATCTCTCGAACCCCACACACAATAAAGATATCAGTAGTAAACAAAACAAAATCAAACAGCAGCAGCAATCGTACAGTAATAGAGGATAAAAAACCCTAACACAAGTTAGGGTTTTAAAAGCATTAAAGCCAAATTCAGTAACCCATCAATATAGCAGCATGCAATTTTTCGTATGAATAATAATGAATGTAACTGATACAATCAATTATAATATTAAGATAATATCATAACATGCAAGACTTATCAAGGTAAATCAAAAAGCGAATGAGAATCTAAAACACGTTTGTTTGAAATGCCATTCAACCAGATTTTCAGCCTGGTGTATGTCTGTCCAACTTTTTCACCATCAAGTGCCTTGAAGGCATTGAATTTCAGCCTGAGGGCTGCAATCTTGGTGTCTCTTTTTTCAGATGGTCCTTCATGCCCTAAAACTAGGCAAGTCTACATTTTTTTGGCATTTTACATCTTATAACTGACTTCATCGTGTCCTTAAAAAGGGCGGAGATGATTATACTCTTTAACCTACTATCTTGATTGGCAAGCCTCATTTCATCAAGCATCCATTGCTTTTGTAGTTTAGGTAAAAGGTTTTCGGTGTAGAGGTGATAGCTTGTATGTACTGAACCATTTTCAAGAACTTCAAAAGGAAGGGTTATAGTCCATTAAGATAGACCAAGAACCTATCCTTCCGCACTAAAAATCGTCAACGTCTAGTAATGGGACATGAGTAACATGTGCTCCCTCCTTAAATCTAGGCGTTGTGAAAGTTCATTATTTTATAAATTGAAGTTAAAATTAATTCCCGAACCATTTTCACCACCACCATTACCACCAATATTTGGCAGTGGAGAGTTTGGACCATCATTGTTTCCAAAGTTAGTAGCATTTTCATTATTTCCAGACATATTATGATCTTGATTTAAAATGTTTTGAACAAGTTTTTGTATTAAGCATTTATGAAAAATATTTTGAAATCAAACTTGCTCTACTACCAATTGTTAATCCCAAATTATATCAGTTTGATAAAACATAAGTTAAAATCATTTAAGTAACAACACACAATGTAGCTTTTCAACGTATAACTCTTCATTGATATTACAAAGTGTTGTGCGAAAAACACTTAATTGAATGACAATTATAACTCAGCTCCCTGAACATGCAAACTTAGAATACTAAGTTTTCAAGTGAACTTATGAGTCTCTAAGAGACTCCCTATAAATTCAACAACGAGAGTAAATGCACTTCACAAAATTCAACAATTAGAATCTGAAGTGACAAGCATTTACCATTGACCAACATTCCTTTATATATACTAGGTATGAGGTAGTTGCAAGTGGGGTTAGGTAAATACGTGACAATCATCTTATGGAAGAAGTACAATAAAGTACATCTTTCATTTAATGCTTCTATTCAAACATTTACTCTTGACCAACATTCCTTTATATATACTAGGTGCGAGGTAGTTGCAAGTGAGGTTAGGTAACACGTGGAAAGCTTCTTATGGAAGAAGTACAATGATTTACATCTTGCATTTAATGCTTCTATTCTTGGCAACGTTCCTTGCTTTTTAACTTTCAACAAACACACTTTATCCTGCTCATATCTTGTTTAAGTTTCAACAAACACACTTTATCCCGCTCAATTATATATTTTAAATGTCCTGCCTAAACTTGAAGGACTAAGAGCTAAGCTCTTGTTGGTTGTCAGAGAGCTCAGAAGTTCATCAGGGTATTGCAAACTCCTGATGAAGGATGACCCGCATCAGCTAGTGAGTATCTCTTCAAGTAATCTTCGACTTCCTTGACGATATCTATAACTTGAACTCTGCTAAGGTTACTCGCTGATTTCATTATCAACGAGTCTTCTTGGATTTCTCTCTGATTTCATTATCAATGAGTCTTCTTGGATTGCTCTCTGATTTCATTATCAGGTCTCTTTTAATTAGACTAATTTATGTTCAAATCATAGTTAGAGACCATTGGGCACTAAATTGGCCTAACACCATGTTCTAGGTTTCCACAACTTTCAAACATTCATGCGAATTCTAATACCCTGCTTAAACATCATATCCTTAAACTTAAAGGGTTAGAATAGTTGCACATTATGTAGGATGGCCAACGATTAAGGGGGCAGGGAAAATTCACTCATACACATATAATCTTTGTTAATACAAATAATGTCTAAAACTTTATTTCTATTCTTCGAAACCTCTACGTTTTGATAATAACAAAATGTAAAACCATCTTACATCAAAATTTTAACAAACATACATTTTACAAGTTATTTTTATTTTTGAGTAAAGAAGAAATGTTTTATTTGGAAAAATAAGTTTAAAAATCCCAACAACTGTTTCCCTCCTAAAATATCTCTAAACATCCTTAAATAAACTTTCACCACTAAAAACAAATTTTGGAGCGTTCTGGTCTGGGATGGTCCCACTAAAGTGGACGGTATCTTTATATTTAACGGGACCGTCTGATGTTTAATGGTACCGTCAGTCTGTAACGGCTAGTTTTTTTTGCCTATAAACAGTGGATCAGATTTCACTCTCAACTCACAAATTTTCATACATAATTTTCTTAGTTAAATCCACCCTTTCTAATATTGATTCTTCATCATTTAGTTGGTTTGTTTTTGTTTAAGAGTAATCCGATCATCCAACCAATTGATCACCTTCATTCCTCTAGTACTGCAAGAGAAGAACACGCCGTATTACGAAAATAAAAAGTGTTGTAGTGTTAGCGTAATGCACTCGTAACATTTGTTACATACTTGTTGTATACATCAAGTTTTTTATCATCTTGCTTAATTAGATTGTGTGGATCTTTGTGATCTTATAGAGATAGGTGAGATCTCGATAGCTTGTGTTGATAGTGTGTAGATTGTGTTGATCGCTCATAGATCGGGTTGATCGTGTGAAGATTGGGTAGATTTTAGTTTGAATGATTTGTGAGAAGATTAAGTAGGTCGTGAGTGAGATTGGTAATATCTATATTAGTACCGACATATAGCATAGTGTCAAAAATTGTTATAAGCGGCGTTATACGGTTTCTCCGCCTAAAGGGAGTTTGTTGACATAGTGCTTAGAACTCTCGAGTTAGGTACTTGGGAGTGGAGTAGCGAAGAGGAGCTTCGTTACGAACCACTATAAATCTCTATGTCTCGGTTTGATCTTTCCATCTCTCACTTTTATATCTTGTAGCATTTACTAGTTGTTTGCTTTAGAATTGTTACAATAGTGTTCATATTGCAATTGATTGATTTCACTAAACTCGAATCAAAGTTTTTCAAAACCAAGTTTTATAACAAATTAAAAAGATAAACTATTTAGCCCCTTTCTAGTTTTTCACAGTTGGTACCAAAGCCACGTCAACCAATATTTTTAAAATATATTGTATCTTAAAACTTGAATCGATCAATGAATTTTGACAAATACCAAGAAGGACAATCTATGCAAAGACCGTCACTTTTGAAACCGATTCTTTTATCTATTGGAAAACAAGATTCAAAACGATGAGGAATCGAAGATATTAATCTTTGGCATGTTATTACCGAGGGTGATTGTAAACCGGTTGAAAAGAATTCGGAAACTAAAAAGGATAAAATAGTTCCTTATGAAAGTATATCCAGAGTAACTATAACTTGTGTGATGATAAATGTGAATTCTCCCTTGAAAATGACTTGTATGCTGCTGGAAATCGTCCTCCTTAAAACCCTTAATCGTCTCTGGTTGTTGTGTGTTGAGAAGATCTAATAAAATGCGGATTAGGGCTTGTATTTATAGTCTCGACTAAGTTACAGCGTAACCTCTAGGGTTAGTTCCACCATAACCTTTGTATCTAGGACGATCTTATCTTCATTGATGGAACTACGTCGTAACATAAAGGTCAGTTACGACCGTAGAACTTTCGTTAACCATTTTACGCCGTAACCATGAGAGTGGTTATTGAAAATATATCCAGAGTAACTTGTATAGGAGTTACGCCGTAACTTTGGTCGATTGACTTTGATCATTTAGTGTTAATCCGTGTTACGTAAGTAGAGTATGGATTTCTGTAGTAACTCTTGTCGATCATCATACTCATGTGTATTTGCATTAAAACCTTTCAATTCCGCGTCTTTTCGCTCATATGCTCATTATTAACCCGAAACGAAATATAAACGAGTAGAGTATATATTCAAGTAAAATGATACAATTGATGAGCATATTAGGGAGAAATTGATACTAAAATATCAGGACAATTTGATGTTATCATACGTGAACATAGACATATAAGTAGTAAGTTAAAACTCTTATCAGCCAGACTAATCTTGGTTAATCTTAGTGCTCGGTATGGGTGCCATCGGGCACAAAATGGTACCAATGGCTAAAAAACATGTTATACGACACCACCGAACGTGCCATTCGTGTGTTATTCAACATTTAGCAAATGCAATCACTAGTGCCATTCGTCCCATTTTTTTTTTTTTTGCCATTCGTCCTATTTGGTCTTTTGTTTTGTTTTGTTTTGTGTCGGTATTTTTGGAGGGTTATTTTGTGAGACTTGCATGTACCAATAATATGTTATTGGATTTTTTTTGTTGGTGAGTGTATTTTAGTTATTGTTTTGTTATTGAAAATGTGATGAGATAGCGCTAAGATGACAGACAAATAACATGTTATTCGTTATCCCCGCACCTTGCATTCTTAGCCATCAAAACAAAACTGACATGTATAACACAAAGTAATGTTAAATCAGTCATGTTGCTACGTGTTAGTTAATTTACGACTGATGAGACACGACAGGAAATTTGACGATAGTTGTTGGTAAAAGTCATTAAACCTTATCAAGATATATAAGCATCAACGTCCCAACAATGTTTGATGTGATACATAGATTATATTCAAGAAATAAGAAAAATAAAGTTATGGGCACTTGAATGCAATTAGCACATGAAATAGATGGCTGATCCATAGTCAACCCGACAAGTTTTAGAAATAAATGCCAACGCCAGCCTCTACACCACAAATTAAGGGCCTATGAAAACCACACTTTCAACACTAATCATTGAGCCATGCATTATGGTATTTGATTATTGTTGTTAAAAAAACATCCTATTGGTTTAATAAAATTTACATTGCACTGGTACATTTTGAGCAAATTCGCTTTCACAAAATTAATAAGGATAAGGATCTCAATGTTTCGTTTGAACATTAGAGGTAATGTTAATTTTATTGAAATTGTACATCGCTACTAAAATAAAATAGATGCTTTATAATAACGACAACGATACAATCAAATAAAGAATAGCATTCCTCTAATGTTCAAATGAACATTGTAGGATCTTATCCAATAAATAAATACAGTTATGTGACAATTTTGCTACTCCATTAGGTGGTTTAGGAAGACAAATTTTGTTGTTATACTAAAAGGTAAATGTTTTAAAATCGATCATACTTGTATCATTTGTTTTGTGGGTAGAAACAAATTTTTATCTTGTGTGGGTCTTTTCTTTCAAATTCATCATTTTAAGGTCTTATTTGACATTTTGCCTTGAGAAAAAAAATATATTCTATTAAGAGAAGTAAAATGTCAAAAATTTCGCTAAATACCCAAATGAATTTGAAAGATAAGTACTAAAAATAATCGCTACCCACAAAAACAAATGATAATATGTATGATAATTTTTAAAAATATTTGCCCTATACTAAAACACCCTTAGTTATAAACGGAATGCAATTTATTAAATACATAAATACTTAATTATAATTTAGATCATTAACTTTTTTCAGTCTAACTTATTTCACACTTATATCTACATAAAAAAAATACACACACATATTGACGCTATTATATATCACCACCATTATGCGCGAGTAATCATATAGTATTAAATGAAGAATATGTTGAGTTGTATGTGTTAAATAATTAAATTCTTCTGTAGATCACAATTATTTATAGATTATAGATCTCGGCCCATCGACACATCTAGACCAAGACCTCCAATAGTGAACATAATATCAACAAATAATCTCGAAATACTAAGTATGTCGATGTTGCCCGCCAAATGACTTTAAGAAAAGATTTGGTCGAGAAGGTGTGTGTCACTTCATAACTAAACCGAAACCACCAGAAACACAATCGAACAAATAATCAATCAATTCAAGCCAGTTTCATTTTTATCCTAATTAAAGTGAATTAATTTTCAAACTAGAATGTGAACTAAAACATATAAATGAATTGTTGAGTTTTTTTTTTACCAAACAACAAATCCTGAACTTTACGGGCTTTTTTAGAAAGACAACAAATTATATAACCAAAACCAGACGATACAAACAACGGCGTCCACCTCTTCAATCAAGACAATTGAAAATAACTTTACGCGTCCTAACTTTACGTGTAACGTATACCTTGGCTTTAAGTACATGCATGTAGCCTGTTTCACAACAACTTCTAATTCCAAATCAAGCTTGCAATAATATCTTGAAACATGTCTCCTAGCTTGGTTATAATGCTTAATAGAATGTTTAGACCAACACGTACATACTTTAAACACAATTTCTTCAAGCAACAAACTTCTATTAGAATAACTAATCAAGTAGACTCTACTTTAAGAAAAAATCAGATATATTTAATTTACCTTTTAGGCATCCAAACGACATCTATAGTTTTGATTACGTATGTTTATTAGCACACTTGTACCTCTTCAATATTTAAACTTTCTAATATCAATTAATTTATATAAACTCACACATTAGTAAATTAATTTAAGTGTGTCTGTTGAAGCATAATCAGCGCGGATTTGGATTCAACGACTCTCCTTAGCCGTTAGTCGTCTTCTCGAGCCCTAGTAGACCGTCAACAAAGAGAACCCGTTAGAGTGGACCGGAGCCGTAGCCCGGGGTCCACCTCCGACGGTCAAGTTAGTATCTTGTTTGGCATAGCAAAAGTGTTAGGTTTAGAGATAACTGCGTGTGTATATATAGGCATGGATTAGGGTTTAGGCGTAGAGTGGGCGGCGATGCGGGCCCGACCCATTCTCGCCCAGTTCGGACCATCGTCAACAAGCCCCAAGTCTAGTATGAGATAGCACATGGCTATGTTATGCTAGACTTAAGTTGATGGCGGCGTGGGTGAAAGTGGAACCCGCATCGCATCCGGGTGGGCGCACTTTGTACCAAGAGCGGCGCGAAGATGGTGCGACGAAGACGTGTACGTAATGAAGTGTGCGTTGTGCGCGACAAGAGGTGCGACGAAGACGTGCTTACAAGATAAGTGTCTTGTTGTCGCAACAAAGAGGTGCGACAAAGACGTGCTTCGCGCATAAGGCGACAAACACCGATCGATCGCGCGACAAAATGCGCTTGTTGTCGCGAGTCTTTACAACCAACAGAGGACGTCTCCCTGCGGCAAGTTGATGCGGCAAGTTGATGCGAATATTTAAATTGCCTTCGATCCGCTTCCGAATATACTGCGCATGGAAGCGGTGGTAGATATACCGGTAGCCCCCAAGTTTGATGGTGCTACTCGTGTAGAGCATTAAACTTATATATGCTCGTAAAACACTTAATGCAAACATTAAAGCATATGCCGCGAATCGCAAGATATAAAACTTAATAAATTAAAACAATAGGCAGCATAGCATGAATAATAGAGTGCGCATAGCATAAAAATATATATATACAACCTATCGTGAGGTTTTTCTATTTTTAATGTATATATAAAAACTCGGATGGATGTACCGTGACCGCGATCGATAGACACAGATGGATTTATCTTAACCACATAGACTCGAACGTTTCGGATGATCGCAGATGTTTATACCACGGCTTTTGGTCCGGTCGCATCATGGCGATTGACTAGCATCGTGGTTTTCGCGTCGCGTTCTCGTGAAGATCTCGAACGCACGGTCTTACGCGGGTAGATTTATCGCGATCGCGCTATTCGAGCGCGAACAAGCGTACCAACCGTAAAAGCGATGTCTGCGAATTTATCGAGGCTAAAAGATAAAATAGCTCCGATCATGCGGGCTTTTCTTAGATCCGATCGTGCGGATTAAAAGATAAAATAGATCCGATCGTGCGGATGTTTTAAAATAGGTCCGATCGTGCAATAATCGATTCCTACGCACTGTAAATATTAAAGCATAGTGCGACAAAGAAATATAATCGATATTAAATAGGACAGCATATTTAATTATTAAATATAATCGACCGGACTTTTTCTACGCGAATATTTAATATCACTTTAGAAATTGATTTCTGTTATCTTGTTGATAAAATAGTTGCGCATGAAAGAATCTTTGGTTTTAGAGTTACCGAATTGATTTCTGCTTTCGGTGATATGAGAACACGAAACTTGTTTATTCGTGGTCCCACGGATGGCGCCAACTTGTTGAAGCATAATCTGGCGCGGACTGGATTCAACGACTCTCCTTGGCCGTTAGTCCACTACTACAATAAGTGCTTTCGAGACCTGTTGTAGAAGCCATCAAGACCTGTTTTTGATGGGGTCTCTAAGTGGGGGGCTCTCCATGTGAAAACCATATCGAGACCGGTTTTAAAACCGGTCTTGCTTATCCTAAATGAGACCGGTTTCATGATATATACCCGGTCTTATTATCAATATCGAGACCTGTTTTTGAATGTTTGACGGGTCTTGTTTTATATACATAGACTGTTTCTATCAATAAAACCTGTCTCTATTGCCTTTTCCTCAAAAAGATTTTCTTAATCATACCACTTTCTGTACAAATCCAGTTTCATTTGATTTCATATTTCATGTTCCTAGTTTCCAGTTTCATGTTCCAATTTCAAGCAATGCACAAACAACTTTTGATCCATGAATTACCAAATACATCCGACATTCCATAAATTTAACTACTAAATCATAAACGTCATTACATATTCCAGAATTTAACTTAGATAATAACGAGTTCTAGCACTAAACGTATGTACGTTCCAAATGCCTTCTACAAAAAAGGAGTTCGCACATATTATCTTAAGTTAAATACTAAATGCCTAAACAAAAGACAATGGCATAACCAACAACTACCTATCAATAATGATAATCAAATTGGACATAATTGATGCCACTTCGACAAAGTGTCTTCAATCTGATTCATGGAAAATGGACGATTGTCATGCCAAGGGATCTACATGTAAAAAAGGTATACAAGATATGTTAAGAGCTATAAAAGAAAACAAAACAAAGCATACTTGTTGCATCAGTTTTCTTTTACATATTCTAAAATCAATATTTAGGATAGTACTTACAATGTTTGGAAAATGATTCTGGTGAACTGTTACAAATTCATGCATCCATTTGAGTACATAGTACCCACATTCCCATTTTCGGCTTGTTGATTGCACTACTGATTCGATAAACCAAAATGTGTACATGTTAAAAGTTGTATAAAACAACAACTTGTTTGTATGTATCTAATCATAGTGATATAATTTACCTCGACAACTTTGTAATTTGCAATGAACTTATTCAAGCAACTTGTAAGCCAATAGCTTCGCTCGGTCCTTTTCTTGTTCTTGTTCGATATGAATCCAAGATGTAGCACATACGTTGTTTAGGGCATACAACAAACAACACCCAATGGTTCCCCGATAAAGTTGAAACAAAATTATTGGCCATATACGCACATAACCACATAAGCAGTTTAGAGATAATAGCGTGCATACTTTTCTATAAATGGCGCAAGGAAAATGTCGTAGGTAGAGTGAATGCTCGTCAAGTAATCTTTACACCCGTAGTGTTGCTAAGGCACTCACTTCCTTGAATCAAATATGGGTTTAATAGACCACAACGGCTAGAACTTGATTGCATCAACTTGTATAGCCCCCAAAAAGAAAACAATAGTATATAAAATAAATCTAAAATTTACACAATCGATAACTAGTCTAGATAGACAATCGCAAACAATCGAATCTCGCTCATCTACTTTTTTGCACTTATGTTTTTTTTTTTTTTTCTTTTGGAAACTAATAGTAAGCTAACAAAAACAACTTTTGTAAAAACTTTGTACATGAAAGCAGATAATAAGTCGATTCAAAACAGTTGCAAGGGACGAAAGAAGCGGTTTGGAATATAAGCTACTCTAAATGTGACAAAGGCTACAATGGGCTAAATAAGCAAAGATTAAGCACTAAATGAGCAATGATTAAGCCACTAACTAGTACACCTAATCTATGTTACCTAAGAAGCCTTAAGGTATCCTAAGTAAGCTAATGGGATCCACTAATAAGCACAAAATAAGTTGGTACCTAGGTCGTTGTTGCAACAAACAGTCCCAAACAAGCCTAAAGGGCTACTTCAAGATCAATTTAAGCTACTAATAAGCTAACACTAAAAATATAAAAATACTATCATCTAGCTTACCTACTAAACTAGTTGCATACCAAATTACGATCTAAATCCAAGTATTAAAGAAATTAAAATCAAAATCAAAAGGGTGTTGGGACAATTGTGGTGCAATATGAGAACAAAGGAATGGCTAAATCGGATTTTTGAGTTAAAGTAAGTTTGAAGTACTCATACCGTTAAAGTAAGTTATAATGCTTGCATCAAGCAATCCATTCGTCCACAGTTTCAAAATGTCATCAGCATCAACCGTAATAGAAAAGGATTCCTCTTGCCCAACAAACATACCGGTGGAACATCAACAACATAGCCAAGTACAATCATCACGGCTCATCCAACGGAGATATGCGACATTCAATAACGGTCCTCTCGCGCCAATGGTATCTCCTACATCACCAATCTATTTTCCAACAAGTCTTTAGCTTCTTCAAGAAGAACTTTTGAGCTACAATTTTTGCGACTTTTGAGCAACCGACGGTGGTTGTGTTTGTTTTGGTGTTTGCTTTGTAGCGACTTGAGCCACGGCTTTCGAATCGCTTTTGGGCATTCGACACCGCCTCTTTTGTTGGGGTATCGGCATAGATGTGTTCTCACCACCTACAAATACACCATTATAATTTTTGAATATTGTATAATCGCTAAATTTTCAATAATAAACTAAATTATTTAAGCGTTTACGGATCAATTTGAAGAGTAGGCACACTTGTCACTGGCATTGTTGTTTTCATCCGTTGATCTCTATTTTTCGATGTTGGTGTTATCTCCTATTATCAATTTCCATTTAACGACGTGAGAAAAGTTACTAAGTCCAATACTACAAAAGACGAGCTAATTTTATTAATGTACCTTCATGCGACTAATTCTACATTGAGGCCATTGAAAAAGCTCCCAATCGCTTGACCTAATAAAGTAACACTTTTATCTCCACCGATCACCGGAAGCTTCTGAGACTTATAAGTCGGTGAACCTTGTCTCTGTGACCTTCATGTATGTAGGAATTATGGGAACTCCATGGATGATACCGTCTCCGGTCGGATATACAACCCCCCATGCTATCGGCGTCTTATCTTTATTGTATGGTGAAAACAAATAGCACTTTGCGGACTCCTGATAAACATGAAACAATGAAAAAAAAGGTTTAAATTAAAGCTTTTCAAGAATTAAGATCTTTATGGAAATAAAAAACTTTTATACAATAAGCGTCTATGTATTCAGTAACCAAATTTTCATAAAAACCAAAAAAAAAATGCTTGCTCTTAAGTTTTAAAGGCATTAATTATATCTTGAAAATCACATTACCGTTATCTCATCCACCGGTTGCTAAAGCTTGTCGATGACTCATGATTAGCTCTTGTTGTCGACCCACATTGCTTTGCACGGACTCAAGCTTGGACTTGAGCTCGACAATTTGCTTCTCATTATCGACAATTTGCTTCTCATTATCGCAATCTTCTTGTCATATGTGGCTTTAATTTCAACTTCAAACTTCTTTACTATTTCAATTACTTCTTCCTTTTACCTGTAATGATTCATCTATTTCAAGCTTCCTTTTCTTCTTTGAACGCACCCTCTATTCCTTTTCTAAAACCAACATTCCCAACTCCCTCATACGACCCCCATGCTCGGGTCCAAACTCTTCATTAGCGGGTCCATTCCACTTCACAAAGTCCTTGAGACTTTCGTTTATCGACTCTCACCTGTTCATTAATGAAATATTTAGGGCAATTGGTTAAGTCACGAAGTTAGGCTTGGTGGTTTCTTGGTGTTATAACATCACAAAGATCTTTATATCATGTACTTAAATATCATGTGCTAGTTGCTATAACTGGACCACCAAAATTATATAAACATAAAAGATAACCAAACTATAAAGAGTATGAGAAATCTATTCGATTTTGACCATTTTCAACAAGACTAAATTGATGTAAATTTGTAGTATTGAAGGTTGCACAAATTCGACACTTTGACACCTCTAGTTCTATGCACATGAATGATATTCTCTTCATAATTATCGACTTGCAAAGTTGCAGCAAAACAATATGGAGTATTATTCGTTATTCTTAATTGTTGGCGACAAATAAACATTTTCACTAAATATACACACATTCACTAATTAACTTGTTTTACGTATAACCAAATATACAAACACCAAGTAAACTAGTTTCGAGAGATGAACTTGTTTTTACGTATAACCATTTTACAAACACTAAGTAAAGTTGTTTTACATGTAACAAAATATACAAACACAATCACTAATATTATGGAGTATCTTGTTTAGTTATAAATAAACATTTCACATCAGTTCAATACCAAATTGTTCTACATATTTGGTTTAGATTTCAAAATTTAATTCTTTATTAGCTACAAATACAAGTAATAGACATTTCACATCGGGTTCAATACCAAATTGTTCTACAAATAATGACAACAAATAAGGTATAGATGTAAATATTACCGGTCGTTTGATAATGTCATCCATATCGTGAAAATGTCATATTCCCTTGGGAGTTGGGCTTTGACAATCGAGCCATTATCCATTCTCGAGTACGAAGATCCTCCATATTTTGAATTTCATTCTTGAGTGCTTCATTCATTTCGATTTTATCCCGATTAACCTTCTTTCGCCCACGATACCTAATCGGCCTAAATGTGGATGATTCTTCGAAGGTTGGCGAATAACCTCCTAGTATCGCATTTCCTTCACATACAAGTAACAAACAAATTAGACACATTATTAAAATATTATCTCATGCTCCTTATAATACATAATAAACTAAAACAAACCTTTTTTCTGGTGTATCTTCCGCTTATGAATGTTTCCATATCGTCTTATTTATCATAGTGTAACCATAATCGAGGATATATCTCTTCATCCATAAAATCACTTTTCATCGGGTTTTAAATCTCTTCCACGCTAAGTTGCATTGTTTGATTGTTGTTTTCTAGCATCATTGTTTTAAGATCAAAAAGTCTGTTTGAAGTAAGAACTCAACATATTAATTATATGTTAATGTATCTATATATAAATATAAATTACGATGTTGATAAGCAAAAGACTTAAGAAAAGCTATACCTTCACATTCAACCATAACGCTTCTTTTGTTCCTTGATACATGACGCCAAGTCTCGTGGACTATAGAAATCCTAAGCCTCGTAATATTTCCAATATGATTTGCAAACCAGCATTGGTGGTCATTTATGGCCGCCATGGATGTTGAATACTACATCAAATGGTTCCACAGTTTAGTCTTCATTTTGTTAGGTCCTCTCTTTTCCGTTGTGGTACAAGGGTTCATCTTGTTCCATGTGTTCATCCTGTTCCACGGGTCCATCCTGTTCCACGGGTTCATCTTGTTCCGTCGGTTGATCTTGTTCCTAAGAAGACAAGTACCATGAAATTACAAACATGTATAAAGCTAGCTTTAGAACATCCCGCTAATAGTTGATTGCATTACATTCACTTAGAAAATTAGTATTAAAGAAAATTAAAGCACTTTACAGCCTAACCTACAAACTTTTTATGTTTATGCGAGAGAGTGGAAATGAGACAAATTGAAACTATACTTAACCCGTTTTTTTTTTTTTTTGAACGATTAATTTCATTAAAACACAAGGCCGACCCTCAATAAAGGGCCACCACCAAATAATTACAATATGGACATCGGGTTAACTAACCAATCCTTCCACTGTAATCTTTTGATATACTTAACCCGTTTAAGCTTATATGTGGCTTATGAGTTTATATGTGATTTCGGCTTATATAACATAAGCCACAAAAGTGTGGCTTATGTTATATAAGCCGAAACACATATAAGCTCATAAGCCACATATAAACTATAACATTGGCCTTTTCAATAAGCAATCAAAGACACTAACCAGTTTCATTAAGAAATCCTTAATCATAAGCTACAATAAGCAAGCCTTAAACATAAACGACCAAACAGCCCCTAATTATTATTAGCCCTAAAAATAAACTCAAGACCCCTAATTCAAGTAGCAAATGACGCTTCAATATAAAATCCCAAAATCACCTAATTTAACTCATCCTACACATACATCTACATGGATACATATATAAACATATGTCATCAAACTATTATAGCCTACACATAGATAATTAGCACAACGTGACATAAACCCGAACAAAAAAATAGAATAATCGAAACTTACCATTTGTGTGAGAGTTTAGTTGGAGAAATTGTTAATTCGGTATATGGTGAGATGGTGGGTATGGTAGTGGTTAGGGTTTTGAGAGTTTTTAATTAGGGATTTGTGTGTTTGGGATTCACAAAATGGAAAGGATAATGGGTATTGTTGTGTTGAGTTTGGGATTAGTGCACAATCTTTTTGTTTCCGCTTGTGAAGCCTCTAAAATTTTGTTTCCGCCAAGTGTTAAGCTTTTTTCATTTCCACTAAAGAAAATAAGGCTTTTTTTTTTTTTCTTTTTTTACCTTTTTTTATAATATGTACAAGAATATTGCATACTTGAATCTGCAATAAAAAAAATGATCCGTTAGTTAACTATATAAGAAGTTAATCAGTAAAAAGAGTTTTATGAATGTCGAATCAATAAGTGTTTTTCTTACCTTCATGATTCAAGGGATTCATCCACGAGCATTCCTTCATCGTGGTCGGATCTTATGTAGGTAGTATTATCAAGAACAACGGACTCTAAAGGTGCAATACCGGTAGAAAATGGAGGTAACTCGTCATATTGATCGTATTCATCCTCGTCCACAACATCATCAATACCAAGTATGCGGCGTTTACCAAACTGGACAACATGCCATCTAGAATCTTTCGGTCCTCGACATAAAATACTTGGGTGGCAAGTTTCGCTAGAATGAATGGTTTAGATACATAGCCATTTGTGGAAAGATTGACGAGTTGTGAAACCATCTCTGTCAATAAGAAGACCTCGTGTTATCAACCCACTTACACTTGAACAATGGTATAACAAATGAATTGTAATCTAATTCCCATATTTCTTCAATGACTCCATAATAAGAATCTTTAGTAGCGCTCTGTCGTTGAGGCTATTACTGTTACTCCACTGTTTTGCATTGTACTCTTTTGATCTTGTTGTCTAGTGTAAAATGTATACCCGTTAATTTCGTAACCTTCATATTTGACAACACGTATCGGGCCGAATCCCAATTCCTCCACCGGTTTATCGACATTTGGTAGTGTATTCCTCACTTTTTCTTTTAGCCAATGTGAAAAAGTTTCATTGTGTTTCTTAGCCAACCAAATCTTGTCCCTCTCACTGTTTTCATTTTTTAAAAATGTTTGGTGCTCGTATATGTAGGGAGCAATAGATGTCATATGTTGCAAGACTGTAAAATGTGCCTCGTGTAAATCATTTGGATGCATCGACTCTTCTTTGCGCCCAAGTGTGCCTGCCCCTCCAAGTCTACCCTTGTGCCGACTTTGTGGAATGCCAATATTTCCAACATCTTTTAAATAGTTTGTACCACATTCAATCACCTCCTCGGCAGCATATCCTTTAACAATACTACCCTCTGGTCGACTTCGATTCCTAACATACCCTTTTAAGAAACCCATATATCTCTCAAATGGATACATGTATCGAGGAAAACGGGACCACAAGCCTTTATTTCTCCTACAATATGAGATACCAAGTGAACCATGACATCAAAGAATGAAGGTGGAAAGTACATCTCGAGGTGACAAAGCGTTAATATAACATCATGTTGCCATTTATCTAACACCTCAGGATCAATCACCTTCGAGTGAATCATGTTAAAAAACAAACAAAGCTTTGTAATGGTATGTCGAATGTGGTTTGGGAGTATTCCACGAATTGCAATAGGAATCATTTGTGTAATCAACACATGACAATCATGTGATTTCATACCCGATAACTTCAAGTCTTTCATCGAAACCAACTTCTTTATGTTAGCAGAATAGCCAGATGGAACCTTAATACCATGCAAGCATTGACAAAACTTAGTTTTCTCGATCTTAGACATGGTATAACACGCCGGTGGAAGATACGTACCACGCTTTCCAGGAATCACTTTAGAAGCAAGCTCTGGTCGAATTCCCATTTCTTCCATGTCATTTCGAACATTAACACCATCTTTTGTTTCCCCCGGAATGTTCAACAAGAGGCCTACTAAACTTTCACAAACATTTTTCTCGATATGCATAACATCAAGACAATGTCGAACTTGCAAATGCTCCCAAGACTCTAACTCCCAAAAATAGATTTCTTTTCCAAATACCTTTAGGAGGACCGTGTTTTCTTTTCCTTTTCCTAAAACAATGTTCAAATCTCTAACTCGAGAAAATGTAGCTTCTCCATCCAATGGCGGTCGCATCACTCGACGCTCTATTTTACCATCAAACAACTCTTTCTTTCTACGATACGGGTGATTCCTTGAAAGCGATCTTCGGTGTCCCATATATATCGTTTTCTTACAATGTCGTAACCAAACAGAGTGGGTAGAATCTTCACAAACAGGACATGCCATTTTCCCTTTTGTACTATATCCTGATAAATTGCCGTACGCTGGAAAATCACTAATTGTGCAAAAAATCATGGCTCGTAGTTGGAAATACTCTTTCGAATATGCATCATACACTTTTACTCCATCATCCCAAAGCGTTATCAAGTCATCTATTAAAGGTTTCAAGTACACATCAATGTCGTTCCCGGGTTGTTTTGGGCCTTGAATTAACAATGACATCATGATGTATTTTCGTTTCATACATAACCAAGGTGGAAGATTGTAGTTGCATAAAAGAACTGGCCAAGTGCTGTGACGACTACTCATGTTTCCAAACGGATTTATTCCGTCTGAACTAAGTCCTAACCGTATATTTCTAATATCTCCTCCAAAATTTTCAAATGAGTTATCGATATTTCTCCATTGAAGAGAATCAGCTACATGTCTCATTTTTCCATCTTTTTTACGCTCCTCGGCATGCCAACGTAACAATTTTGCCTCCTTGGCATCTGCATATAATCGCTCGAGTCTTGGTATAATGGGAAAATACCACAATAATTTAGCAGGAGGGCCATTCTTGGTCACATCACCGTTAGGTCCTTTTTGTTTTATTTGCACATACCTTGATGTTTTACATACCTTACACACATGTAGATCCTTATCATTGCCTCTATACAACATACAATCATTTGGACATGCATCTATTCTTTCAATTTCCAAATCCATGGGGCACATTAGTTTTTTAGCTTGGTAAGTCGAAATGGGCAATTCATTGTCTTCGGGGAGCATTTCTTGATGCAAAACTCTAATGATTTGTGAAACTTATATCACTCCAACCGGATGAAGCTTTTAATTTGTACAACTTTATCACCGCAGAAAGCACGATAAGTTTTCTACAACCGACAAACAACGCTTTTCGGTGGCGACAAATAATTTTTCAAATTTAGCGTGCTCCTTTGTGAAAAATCACCATCCAAATCATGTAACATGTCATTCAAATTACTACGATCATTATTAATTGGCAAATCATTGTTATTACATTCGAACCGACGTTACTAGCAACTCTTTCTTCACCATGAAAATCCCAACAAGTGTACCTCTCGTAAACCCATCTCTTATTAAATGGTTTTTAACATCTTTAGCGCTCTCATATAATACACCATTTCTACATTTCTTACAAGGACAAAAAATTTCATCTTTTCCGCTCATCACCCGGTCATCCTCAGCAGCTTTCATGAAATCAGACAACTTTTCCATGTATTCGGGGGTAGCTCGCTTTATATTGTACATCCATGTATGACGATCCATCTGTAAAACAAATATAAGATATACAATAAGACGTATGCATCTCATGATTACGTATGATTTTGTTTTCGTTTGGTCAATCCTAACCCACCTTTATAACACATTGTCTCATATGTGAATGCTTATTATTAGATTGAGTATTATTTAAAAAAAAATCGACAGCATTTCCCCTTAACTCCCCAAGTATACGTATAAGTGCATACCCGTAGGAGTAAGGGAAAAATGATATCGATTTTTTTCTAAAACAACACTCAATCTAATAATAAGCATTCACGTCCTAAATGAAACAATATGTTATAAAAGTAGTCCCAAATGGGGACAATCCAAGATTAACCTCTAGTAGGTTAATATTGGACGGGTGTTAAACTATATATTGATCTATGTTTCTCTTACTTAGTTTTACTACATGGATGTTTAAAAAAAAATATGTGTTTGCTTAAAAGTAATTGAAAACAATACCTTACTCTAACGAATCGTAAGTCAAGTTATCCTAAACATATTCGGCATACATGATCTCCGCAAATAACCCTACATATAAATGAAGATTCAAAGAATTGAATTAGCATAAAAACTCTAAGAAAATAAAATAGTAATCTATATTAGTAAATTAAAACTTGATAAATAAGATGCATTTAATACCTTTGATGAAGAATAAGATGCATTTAATAGATATGAAATTTGTGTTTGAAAATTAAAAAGAAGTTGAGTAGGTAGTTGTTTCTTTAAAATGGCATTGAATGTGTGTTAGAATGATTTGAATGTGTTTTTTTGTATAAATAAACTGGTGTTCCAACGGTAAGAATTTGAATGTTCCAACCGGTAAGAATTTAAATGTCATATCGAGACCGGTTTTTAGAAAATAACCGGTCTCCATTCGGAATAGACCATCCATGGGGTCTTGAGTTCTTTTTGTAGTAGTGTTTTAAATTCTAGAAACCGGTCTCATTTACTTTGTTATAGACCGGTTTATATGGAAAATAACCGGTCTATGTTTGTTTCTAAAAGAATCAAGACCGGTAAACTTTCTTAATTATATTATTATTTCTTGGTAAAACATTTGAACCGTGTCCATTTACTTTAGGGTTATAATAACATTGAGGTTAAAGAAAGGTGGATTTCAAGCACATGAAGCCACAAAACCTTTGTATGATGAAATGAGTTCTTTTTATCGTTTTGAAAATTGTTACCTATAAGACGACCGTTTAATTATTATTCTTTGTTAAGTATCCGGTCTCCATATGGGGTCTTGATGAGTTCTTATTGTATGGATTAGTGTTCTAAAGCACTATGATTTAGATCGTAATCCATCTAGATATATGAGTTGTATGAGGATTAAGGAGTAAAAACATTATAATATTTTTTTACGTGTAGCAAACAATTGCATATTTTGCAGCTCTTTTTGTAATTACCATGTTATAGGATCCGAAACCAAGGAAGTATTTTCGTTAAGTCTAACATAAGCCGGGTGTGACACAATCCCATCCGTTTTTAATTCAAGAAGTGTAAATGTATTCTGAAAAATGTCTTTTAAGTACATGCAACATCTGATAATATTTCGTGCTACTTTCTTTTTTATGATGTTAACTTTAGTTTAGCTAAAGAAAATTTTAATAGTGCAACTTTAGTACGTACATATGATAAAAAGAGTTTGTGCAATTTCTTTTCAGAAATCCTATACGTCCGTCTTTGACATATAATATCAGCACGCATTGTTGGAAAATTTAGTGTACTTGTGGGATAAGTTCACACCTGTAATGGGTTAGGAGGTACGGAGTGAACACCCATAAGGTCCCTGAACACCCTGACTCTATAGTGGAGAGATTCAGAAGTTAGTACTGGTAATGCTAAGTTAGTACTGGTAGACTAGTTTCTACTGGTAGTGCTAAGTTAGTACTCGTAGACTAGCTTCTACTGGTAGTGCTAAGTTAGTACTGGTAGACTAGTTTCTATTGGTAGTGCTAAGTTAGTACTGGTAGGCAAGTTTCTACTGCTAGTACTGGAATCAACTTGTAACAGGCATTGACCGATTCAAGTGGCGATTATGTTGCATAATGACCACGTTTAATTGGTCATGTAACCACTATCAACTATAATGGGGATAATTATGAGGCGATTAATGGGCGATTAATCCTCATAATTCCATTTGACTAGTTAAGAGTAATTTCCTATAAATAGGAAATCGATTATGCATGAAAAGCACAAAGAAAACATAAGCGCTTGGTAAAAAGGGTTATTGATTTGTGCCTAATTCAATAACATACATTTGGTCTTATCCAAGTAGATATTCGTGATACCCGGGCATTAGGGTCGAATAGTTTACTTTGGAAAGTGATAACACGATTCAAGTGATATCCGTAACTGTATTGGTATTTGTTTGCTATTGATTATCTTACCCTGTTCTGGGCGAATTACCACTAACAATCAAAGTAAACTATTTTGTGAGAATCAATGGCTGCTGCTGCTATGAAACACATAGCTTCAAACTTTGCCAAGCTTGACAAATTTGAAGGGGTGGACTTCAGAAGATGGTAAAAGAAGATGCACTTTCTTCTTTCAAGCATGAGTGTGGTCTATGTTCTGACTACACCTATTCCTGATGATGGGGTTGATGCTACTGTGGAACTGATAAGGAAGAGGAGCAAATGGGAGAATGATGATTACATTTGCAGAGGTTTAATCCTTAATGGTATGTCAGATTCTCTCTTTGATATTTATCAGAATTTTGAATATTCCAAAGAACTATGAGATTCTTTGGATGCCAAATACATGGCTGAGGATGCATCAAGTAAGAAGTTCCATGTAAGTAATTTCACAAATTACAAAATGACTTATTCAAGACCAGTTATGGAACGATACAATGAACTTCTTGGTATACTTGGAAGGTTTACACAACACAAAATGCACATGGATGAGGCTATTTCAGTCTCTTGTGTCATTGATAAACTTCCCCTTTCTTGGAAAGATTTCAAGCATACCTTGAAACATAAGAAGGAGGAGTTAACTCTTGTTGAGTTGGGCGATCATCTGCGCATTCGAGAATCTCTCGGGTGCGGGATAATGACAAGCCAAAGAGTAGCAATGCTACTGGTGCATCTGTTGTCAATATGATGGAGGATAACAACTCCACCAGGTACAATGACAACAAGGGTAAACGTAAACATCAGGATAACACAAGGGCAGACCATAACAAGAAGGCAACACCTACTTGTTGGAAATGTGGGAAATCTGGTCACATTAAAAGGGATTGCAAAGGTGTTAAGATTTGTGGTAAAACCAATGGATCAGGCACTAGTGGATTAGGGAATGGTTAAGTTCCTCTAGAAGGTCATAATATGTTTAATGAATCTATTCAGGTTTATTATGTTACATATGTATCGGAATCAAACTATATGCAGGATGATGATGTTGCGTGGTGGGTTGACTCTGGAGCAACTGTTCATGTGTGCAAAGATAGAAGCTCGTTCAAGACTTATGAGTCAACGAATGATGGTTCTATTCTTCACATGGAAATGAGTCAACACCACGGTTCATGGGCGTGGTTGTGTAGATCTTAAATTTAGTTGGAAAGATTATAACTTTGTTTAATGTTATTCATGTTCACGATATAAGGAAGAACTTGGTTTCAAGAAGTGTTTTGAATAATAATGGTTATAAACAAGTTATTGAATCTGATAAATTTGTTTTATCTAAAAGTGGTGTATTTATTGGTTTTGGATATTTATGTAATCAAATGTTAAGGTTGAACATTGTTAATGGTTGTGATAATTGACCTTTGTGACCACCTCGACTGTTGACTCTACCCTCCGCCATGCTAGACTTGGCCATGTACACTATAAAGGATACAAGATATGTCTAAGGATGGGTTAATCCCGGCATTTGACATAGACACCGAAAAGTGTAAAACTTGCATGTTGACCAAGATAACTAAGAAACCTTTTCGTGGTGTTAAGCGTGAAACTAAGCTCTTGGAGCTAATACACGATGACACAATGTGATTTGCATGCCACTCCTCTTTGGGGAATAAGAAGTACTGTGACATTTATTGATGATGCTTCTAGGTTTTATTATGTCTATATGTTACATACTAAGGATGAAGCATTAGATAAATTCAAAGTGTTTAAAGCGAAGTTGAATTACAACTTGGGTCCACGATCAAAGATTAAGGGTGATAGGGAGGTGAGTACATGGATACTTTGTACTTTCGGTCATTGGTATAATCCATGAAACAAGCGCCTCCTATACTCCTCGACAAATTGGTATTTACGAAAGGAAAACAGTCTTGAAGGAGATGGTTAATTCCATGTTGTCCTATTCAAGACTAAGTCAAGGCGTGCAGGGTGAAGCTATGTTATGACTTTCTATTTATTAAATAGAGTTCCCAACAAAGGAACAAGGTTACCCTAATGAAACTGGACTAAAGGAAACCCAACTGAACTATCTCGGGGTTTGGGGTTGTAGGTGTTGTAAGACTCACAGTCCAAAGTTGAAAACTTTGGGTGAAAGAGGCATTGACTGCATCTTTGTTGGATATTGATAAGGATTTAAAAGGTACCTTTTTGAGGGGTCATTTAAGCCCTTAATTGATCACTTTTGTATCCGTTACTACTTAATTTCGTCCCTTTTCACTTTTTAGGTCTCTTGAAGGCAAATTGCTGGAATGAGACTTATTCATATGAAATGGCGCGAATATACGAAGAAAATGGCCAAAGTCAAGAATCGAGACACTCAGTCTTTGGGCCCGAAGGGGACGGTCGGGTTCTATTTGTGACACCGTCGAGAACATGTTTTGTGACGACTCAATAGCCAAATTGCTTATTTACAAGTGGCGGCATCGGTGTTAAAGAATATGGCGTCGCGACTCGGACGACCTAGATTTGATCTAGGCAGTCGAGAGACTCGGCGGCGGCGTCACGGGCATATACCATGATCCAAACCCCGAGATGAGTGTGTAAATACTCATCATTTTGTACCATTTAAAGCGCAAATTCATCGAAAACACTCGAAACACATCAAAATGATCAAAATATCACAAATCGGTGTTTTATGTGTTTTAAATACAAAATATCAAAATCGGATGAAAACATATCAAATTTGCAAAATTGCGGTTTAGTCCCCAAGTTTCAAAATTGTCAAAAATAGTCCACGAGTCAAAATTTCAAAGAAAAATCATCAAAGGTCCTTTTAAATCATAATTTGTCAAATTTGGTCCTTTGGTGAAAAATGTAAAAAGTTTTGAGAAATTACAATTTGGTCCTTCAAGTTTGCAAATTGGCATAAATGGCCCCTGGTAAAATTGAAAAAGGCAATTTTGGTCCTTGGAATATCAACACTTGTCAAAATCAGTCCCTAAAACATCTTTGCAAAATTACAGGTTTGGCCCTTTGGTTTTGTGGAAATTGCATAATTAGTCCTTGTGTTGATTAGCTTAACCAAATGGACCTTTCACACACCTTGGCCCAACTGCTACCCTTAGCCCAAACCCACTACCGGTTTTAAACCCGAAACAAACCCGCCCTTATTATTTTAACCGGTCAAATGGGGTTTGACCCACTCACCTTTCCTCTCTCCTTCACGGGTACCCAAAACCACCATCATCACCATCTCTGCAACCTCCTCCTCACACTCCATCTTTCTATCATCATTTCCCCCCCTCCAAATGAAAGAGCCAAGAAATCATTTAATGCACCTCAAAACCTCACTCAATCTCACAAACGGTTAAGAATGGTTTTGGCGCCAAAATGCTTTAAACGGCTAGGATTAAACTTAGTGATCCAATGGTCGTTTTTGTTGGTGGGATCTTTTCAGAAAGGAGAGAGAAAAAGCTTGGAGTGTATAAAGAGCCAAGGGATGCAAGAAGAAAAGAGTTAGCTTATATATTTTTAGCAATGTATGTCGAATTGTAGTTCCATTTGTCTAACATAAATTTTATCTGTAATTCTAAGCTTGTTTTGTATCAAATAACAGTTCTTAAGTGTTTACAACTCATTTCAAACTATAATTCCAAGTTTAGCTCAATTTCCATTTTATGTGTCAACTGTTGAGATTTTAATTTGCAAACTGAGTTGTCCAAGCTTCAAGCAGTTCATTCTCAATCTTATATAAGCTTACTTAAGCTGATAATAGCTTTTTGTAAGCTCATAATCAAGTTTCAAGCATTTTTGGACCTTGGTCAACAAAAGGTCAAAATGGGTCAAAAATGATGCAGAAAGGAAATGGGTCAATGCAGGCATTGAATTGGGTTGAATAACAGTGATTTGGGTTGGAATTGATAGGTTAGAGGATGTTAGGCTAGTGGTTACTTGTTTCATCAAAATGCAAGCCATAGTGGCTAAGGCTTCTTGTAAGTTCATTTCTGTTTCTGATCATTTAAATCTGTGTTTGATCTGTTCATTAGTCATATTTGTTGCTGGTTGATCTGAGATTTATGTTTGTTTAACTTGATTTGATAATTATCTGCTTGTTAGTTCATTTTCAGTAGCATAAAGTAGTGTTTGGTAGTAATAATTAATCTATGCTAGAGGATAGTAGATCTGTTTAGAGTAGTTGTTACATACTTTAGTAGGTATTTGGAAGTTAATTGAGGTCTTGTTGATTGTAGTTTAGCTCTAAAAGTCAAAATTAGTTCATAATCGCTCTTGTCGTCTTCTTGCTCAAATTTTGAAATGGTCAATATTAGTGCATTTTGTTTCAAAAGTGTGAAATCTAGCTTGTGGTTATCATATTTTGTGTTATAACATCAATATCGGTTTATTAGATTGGATCAAAATTGGAATTGGTCAAAGTTTAGTTGTGTTTTCAAAAGTCAAAATCATAAAGTCTAAAACAGGTTTTCATCAAAACTTTGTGAATCATTTTTTGATTCATAACTGAGATTCAGAGATTGAAACTTTGGATATTGCAAATTTAACTGGTCTAATTTTGATAATCTCTCTTTGCTTCAACTGGTTCAGTCAAATTAAGCTTCATATAAGCTCATTTTTTAGGCAAAATATGCCTGCACCATCAGACTCGGTACCGAGTTTTCTCGATCCTTGTAAGTAGGTACACAGAGCTCATAAGAGCTTTTCATAAGTCTGATTTTTGGTCTTAATACTCTCAACCAGGTCTTCTTTGGATCCCAATTGGTAGTTTTCCATTTGAGCTTGTTTTCAAGCTTGTGCATAAGCTTATAAGTAGCACTTGGGAATCATCTTGGTCTTAAAACTCATAACCATCAAAGCTGTTGTAACTTGTGATTCGGAGGATATAACTAGTTAGGATTAGTTGTAATTTAGTCTTCATAGCATATTTAGACATCCGTAATCGCATTGGGTTGTTTGATTGTTCTTGTTGGCTTATTTTAGTGCTTATTAACAAGCACTTGATTAAGCACTTTCATATTTCTCCACACAAGTGCTTGTTTTATAATTTTCTCATATTCCTAGCATCATTTTAGACTTTTCCTGAAATTTTCAGATTTTTCCAAGTAGTTTTGCTATTTTTCTCAATTTAAATTAGATTTTAATCATTTTAAATAGCTTTTAATATAAAAAATTAGAAAAGGTTCAAAAAATAACTTTTCAATTTTCTTAGGTTTAGATAAATATAAGAAGTGAAAAAGTAATTTTCAGATTTTTCTTAGTTTATTTGGTAATTTTAGTAATTTAATTAGTATTTAATAGTTTAAAATTCATAAAAATAGAAAAGAATCGAAAAATACAAAATAGTTTTGAAAATTCTAGTTTGATATTTTAGACTTTTCAATTCATAATTTTATTTTTCTAGCTTTGTTTCCTCATTTCTTGTATTTTAGTTAATTATTAAATAGTTAAATTAGTTTTTAATTAATAGTAATTAATTAATTAGTTATAAAAATAGTTTTCTTTTTCTAAAAGTTTCTTTTATCATTAGGATGGTAAAATATCATTTTCATATTTTTAGGGTTAATATTGATTTAGTTTCACTTTTTAATTTGTGCGTCGCGTAGATTTTAATTTAGTTTTATTAAAACAAAAGAACAAAAACATCATTTTAAAATAGTGATAGCGTTTATTTAATAGATTTTATCTTTTAATTTTCTTTAATTTGCATTTAAGCCGTTGTAATTTGTTGGCTTATTCCGTAGTTATAATCATAATCAATATCCTTTTCCGTTCAAACTTCGCGATCACTATCGTTTGATAATCCATCGCATAACTCATTTGGGACATAACGACCGGGAAACCCTATACTCCTCGGATCTTCATTGATTTCGTGCCGAGCTGCTGTTTTAGGTTTTCTTACGCTTGCGTGAGAGAACTTAACGGTTTCTTACAAGATCAAATTTTAGCGCGCCATTCGGAGTGTCTTGAATTATCTATCGTCTAGCAGTTAGTTGTTTGAATCCTCACTCTTTGTTTATATCATCCATCTTTATATATATATATATCCATATTTTCTTCTAAAAATCCAAAACCCAAAACAACCAAAAGCGTATAAAACACAAAAATATTTTTCTTTTGTTTCTATATATGTATCAAAAATAAAAATACAAAAAGAATCGTCGTTTTCTTAATAATAAACAACTTAAAAGATTACCACGAAAACCAAGGCGGTGCACTACCTAGCGGGGTGCGACCATAATAAGTTCCCGAACTAAAGATATAAAACTTGCCTTTGTGTCCATTGTGATTGGTGTACCTTTTTCAAAAAGCCATTCATCTTGGATTATTGGTTAAGTTCATTGTTGTTTTGCCTCGATCTTGTGTTAATTGATTTTGTTGTGATATCGACGTTTGAACCGAAAACCCATAAAGATTCTTCTCACCACCGATTTTTACAAAGCGTCTTCATAATTCTCATTCTCATCGAAAGATTTTCATAATTCCATTTCTCTCCTTAACTCGAGTTTCCTTAGAGTTAACTCTAGTGTATCTTTTCGCTCTTCTAGATCTGTAAGCCCATTTCGTGAGCTTGTCAAGATTCCAAGAAGGCGTGTTCAGACTTTCTGCTCCATCGATCGGATCGAGATCCGGATGTTCAAACTACTTCCGTTGTCATGGCGGATGAAATTCCTATGTGAGCTTCTCCGGGCACCCATCGGCGGGTATGGAGATGCTATCGTTATGCCGACCATCGTGGTGAAAATTTTGAACTCAAGACCGGGTTCTTGAATCTTGTAACCTCTAATCAATTCTTTGGTTTTGGCGGGACGATCCTCATGCTCATATAAGATGGTTTAACAAGATTGCATCTACCATCAAGTATAAGAATGTCCCCGATCTTTGTTAAGCTTCTTACATTCCCATTTTCTCTTGAGGGCAAGCCGGTTTGGCTTGAAAAACAACCCCTCAATCTATAGAGACATGGGAAGATCGGTGAAGAAATTTGTGAATGAATTCTATCCACCTTCCAAGACCACGAGTCTTAAAATGAAATCATCAAGTTCACTCGAAGTTTGATGAATCCTTGATGAATCGTGGGATCGTTTCAAGGAATTGCCGCAAATGTCCTCACCACGGTTTCTCGAGTTGATGCAACTCGACACTTTCTACAATGGGTGAGTCAATCGATCAAGATTCTCTCAATTCCTCCATGGGAGGAAATTTCCTTAGCAAAGCTGTCAAAGAAGCTTTGGCGATAATCGAAAACAAGTCCAAAGTCCGCCTTGCGAAGCAAGCGGTTGTTTCTCAAGTCGGTGTTGGTCCTTCTTCTTCTTCATCGCCGTGAGTCGATCTAGCACCGATGCTAAGATTGATAAACTCACGGAAGCTATCAAGCTTTGGTTCTTTCCAACCGGAAGAAAGTTTCTTTTCCACAAACTTCACCTCTGCTGAAGTTAAGAAAGTGGAAGTCGTGTTACTGTGGTGGCCCCATGCTTACTATAAGCGTATGGCCACCGCGGTAACCCTTTGAAGCTAATCTTTGTGGGCGGGATGCCTAATCAAGGAGGCAATCAATATCGTGCTCCTGAGGACCCGAACCACCGTCCTAACCACTACTCGGACCTCCGGTTTCAATCAAAATCAAAACCGTAATCGAATCGAATAGACCGAACCAAGGTTTTCAAAACCAAGGTCATTTCAATCAAAACAACGGTTTTCAAAATCGAATCAAAATTTCCAACATCAAGGAAATTACAATAGAAACCAGTCGGGAAATTTCAACCAAGGGTATTATCATGGCAATAATCCGAGGAATTTTGAATCAAGGCCTAATCCTAACAATAGAGGCGAATTTCCTGTTCAAACTCAAGCCATTGTTCCAATGGCCCATCATCGATGAGCTGTTGAAACAATTCATGAAATCAAGAAGAAATGAATCGGTTGTTGGTCGACCGATTTACGAGATCAAGAAGTCTTTAAATGATCGACCCTCGGGCTCGGTACTTTACCTAGCAACACGATCGCTAATCCGAGGCGATGCTAAAGCGATCACAACCCAGTGGTGCTTCATATATTTGGACCCATTGTTCCTACTACCTCTTCTTCCTCTCTCCGAAGGTAGTGGAAAGCGAACACGAGGCGACAAAGGACAAGGAACTTCCTACTAATAACGGGAGTAACAACAATGTCCATCCTCGGGTTGTTCCCAAACCCAAACACAGGTTGTTTTGAACCTCCGGTTGTTGACCCTAAATCCAAAACTTCTATTCCTTATCCCTCACGTTTACATGAGCAAAAGCTCATGAGAAAGCTAGTCATCGGATGGAAAAATTCTTTCAAATTTTCCAAGAGCTTCACTTTGACATAAGCTTCGCGGATGCCATCATGTTAATGCCCAAGTTTGCATCTACTCGAAACATATCTTTGAGCAACAAAGAAAAGCTATTTGAAATGGCTAAAACTCCTTTGAATGAAAATTGCTCGGCGGTTTTGTTGAAAAAGCTTCCAGAAGCTTGGAGATCCGGAAAATTTCTTCTTCCTTGTGTTTTCCGGGATGATTGAATGCTTTGCCCTTGCCGATCTTGGTGCAAGCATCAATCGATGCCTTACTCGATGTGGAAGAAACTATCTCTTAGGAACTTATTCCTACCGCATGACTCTTGAGCTTGCGGATCGATCTATCTCGCGTCCTCTTGGCATCGCCGAGGATGTATTGTCAAAGTAGGAAAGTTCCACTTCCGGTGATTTTGTGGTCGTTGATTTCGATCTTGATCCTCGAGTTCCCTCATTGTTGGGCGGGATTTACGAGGACGGGCCGTGCTCTTATCGATGTATTTGAGCAAGAGATCACTCTCCGTGTGGGTAATGAAGGTGTTACCTTTAACCTCGATCGGACTTGAGGTACTCCTCAAATTATGATCTTGAATCAATTAATCGAGTCGATTTAATTGACATTGCTTGAGGAGTACTCTCAAGAGTTTCTTGGTTATCTTCATAATTACGTGGGTGGAAATTCCAATTCCACCACATCTTCTCAACCTATCATTGCCGACTCTTCCCTCTCTCACTCCGTTTGAGGAGGTGACTTCCTTCGGAAGAGATCGATGAATTCTTGGCTCTTGATGAATCAATTCCTTTGGAATTGATGGTGTGTATGATTCGGAGGGGATATTCTCTATCTTGAGCAATTGCTTAATGAAGATCCATTACCTTCACTCCTCCGAAAGAAATCACAATTGAGGAAATCAAATCGGTGCAAACTTCCTTGATGAATTTCCGAGGTTGAACTAAAGGACCTACCTCCTCATCTTGAGTATGCATTCTTGGAGGTGATGATAAATTACCGTCATTATTGCTAAAGACTTGACCGAGGAGGAGAAAGCGCTCTCATAAAGGTCTTGAAGTCACACAAGCAAGCAATTGCTTGGAAACTCTCCGATATAAAGGGTATCAACCACGAGTTTTGTACTCACAAAATCTTAATGGAGGATGACTTCAAGCCGGTGATCAAAGTCGAGAAGGGTGAATCCTAAGATTCATGAGGTTATCAAACAAGAGGTTCTCAAACTTCTTGATGCGGTCTGATTTACCCGATCTCGATAGTCCTTGGGTTAGCCCAATTCATTGCGTTCCAAAAAGGGTGGCATTCTTGTTGTCACGAATGAAGAAAGCGAGTTGATTCCAACTCGATTGGTTACGGGATGGCGTGTGTGCATTGACTATCGAAAGTTAAATGAAGCCACCGTAAAGACCATTTTCCTCTACCCTTCATGGACGGATGCTTGAGAGATTAGCGAGGGGCAGTACTATTGTTTCCTTGATGGTTTCTCGGGTTACTTGAGATCCCCATTGATCCATTGGATCAGAGAAAACCACATTCACACCGCCCATACGGGACGTTTGCCTATAGGCGTATGCCTTTTGGCTTATGCAATGCTCTGCACGTTCCAACGTTGTATGATGGCCATTTTCCACGACATGATCGGAAACTATGGAGGTGTTTATGGATGACTTCTCGGTCATTGGGGACTCATTTCATACATGTCTCTCCCACTTAGACAAAATGCTTAAAGGTGTGAAGACACCAATCTATGTCTAAAGCGGGAGAAGAGCCACTTTATGGTCAAAGAGGGCATTGTCCTCGGCCATAAGATTTCTAAGAATGGGATTGAGGTTGATAGAGCAAAGTTGATGTCATTGCTAAACTACCTCATCCCACTCTTGTCAAAGGTGTTAGGAGTTTTCTAGGTCATGCGGGTTTTATCGTAGATTTATTCAAGATTTCTCTAAAATCGCTCGACCTATGACCCATCTTCTCGAAAAGATGCTCCTTTCATCTTCTCTCTGAGTGCATCGAAGCTTTTGAAACACTTAAGAAAAAGCTTACGGAAGCACCCATTCTAGTTGCCCCATTGGGATTTACCCTTGAGCTAATGTGCGATGCAAGTGATTTTGCAATCGGTGCGGTCTTGGGGCAACATAAAACCAAACATTTTCGGCCAATCCACTACGCGAGCAAAACTATGGTGAAGCTCGGACCCATTACACCACTACGGAAAAAGAATTATTAGGCGTGGTGTATGCGTTTGAGAAATTTCGCCATATCTTATCTTGACCAAATGCGTGGTGTATACGGATCACTCGGCACTCAAATATCTCTTTGCAAAACAAGATGCAAAGCCGAGATTGCTCCGTTGGGTTCTCCTCCTACAAGAATTTGATATCATCATCCGTGATAAAAAGGAGGCGAGAACACAGGTGCGATCATCTGTCGATTAGAGAACCCTCATCAAAATGTGTTTGAGAAAAGGAAATTAATGAAACATTTCCTCTCGAAACACTCAATGTGGTTTCTTTTCGCGGAGATTCTTCTACCCCATGGTTTGCCGACTTTGCAAATTACCATGCGGGTAACTTTGTGGTGAAAGGGATGTCGTCCCACGGAAAAATAAATTCTTCAAAGATGTGAAACATTATTTCGGGACGACCCTACTTGTTTAAAATCTGTGCGGATCAAGTCATCCGCGATGTGTGCATGGTCGGGAAGCTATTGACATTCTCAAGGCTTGCCATTACGGACCTCTTGGGGACATCATAGCCCCAACTACACCGCCAAGAAGGTGTTTGATTCGGGATTCTATTGGCCCACGATCTATAAGGATGCCCATGAATTCGTCAAAACACGTGGCGCTTGTCAGCGTCACGGAATATCTCACAAAGAATGAAATGCCATAAGCGCCATTCAAGTGTGTGAGATTTTTGACATATGGGGCATTGACTTTATGGGGCCATTTCCTTCTTCTCACGGAAATAAGTACATACTCGTGGCGTTGACTACTTGTCAAAATGGGTTGAAGCTAAAGCTTTACCCACCAACGATGCCGAGTTGTGGTGAAATTCTTGAAATCCTTATTTGCTAGGTTTGGAACTCCACGAGCCATCATCGGTGATCGTGGTGCGCATTTCTGCAATGACCAATTTGCAAGAGTCATGCAAAAGTATGGTGTAACTCACCGTACCTCTCTGCGTACCACCCCAAACAAGTGGGCAAGTGGAAGTTTCTAACCGGGGATTAAAGAATTCTTGAGAGGACGGTTGGTGAAAACCGTGCCTCTTGGTCGGATAAGCTAGATGATGCACTCTGGGCCTTCCGTGCGACTTACAAAACACCCATCGGTGCACTCCATCTAGTGGTGTGCGGGAAGGCGTGTCATCTACCGGTTGAGCTCGAGCACAAGGCATCTTGGGCCTTGAAGCATGCTAACTTTGATATTCGAGACGGCGGGTGATCATAGGAAAGTTCAAATGAATGAACTAAATGAACTCCGTGATCAAGCTTACGAGAACTCTTTGATCTATAAACAAAAGACAAAGAAGATTCATGACTCAAAATCAAAACCGCGTTTTCAGCGTCGGTGATCGAGTCCTTCTTTTCAACTCAAGATTGAAGATTTTCTCGGGAAAGCTCAAGTCCGTACCGTGCGGTCCATTTACTATCGCTAAGGTTTATCCTTATGGCACCATTGAGTTATCTCAACCCGATGGTCCTAATTTCAAAGTGAATGGTCATCGAGTGAAGCATTACTTTGGAGAGGACATTCCATCCATGGTTGTCCCGGATCTTCAAACTTTCCCCATGAACCAATGAATGCGGGGATCGAGTCAAGCTAGCGACTCGGTAATCAAAAACAGTAGCATGCCATATGGGTTTTCACCCATATTTACGTCTTCTCACCTCTTTCTAACACCCTAGTGTGGGGGTTGCCACATGTTTCAAAAAAAAAAAAAAAAAAAAAAAAAAAAAAAAAAAATCTTCTTTCTAAATAATGGCCGTAGTATTTCCCTTTCACGTTCTTTGTTTCGGCATAACCGCGGTACTTTGAATATTGAGGGCAATATTCATTTCTAAGTGTGGGGAATTCTCACGAATTTTATCATATAATTATACCAATTCCCGTTTTGGCCAAAATTTTTTTGGAGTAAGTGTTTTACACTTTCTCATTTGGTTATCGATCCGCCATGTACGTAAGACAAAAGGATTGGCTAATCCGAGAGCAAGCGGCTCTTGGTAAAGATTTCTCAAATCCGTTTATATGGCTTGCAATTTGCCCAAAATTGTATGGTTCTCAACTCACCATATCCTAAAAAGTGAAGAGTTGGCTAGCCCGCAAGATTATGGCTTGTGGTAAAGGCGATGGAAAAACCATAATTGGTAATCGACTCACCAAAGATAATATTGATAATTTATCTAAGAGTTGGCTAGTCGAGCAAGCGACTCTTGGTAAAGACAAAATCAAATCCGTTGGAAGGCGGTGGTTTGCTCAAAATCACATGGTTATCGGTGTACCATGGTTCTTACTTGAGCTGAAACATTTGGCTACTCCGAGTAATGGCTTTTGGTAAAGAGTTTAAAATCCATTATGTTTTCTCAAATCATTGCTAGGGACTAGCAATATCTCGATGTGGGGATTGATGAGTGTGTAAATACTCATCATTTTGTACCATTTAAGCGCAAATTCATCGAAAACACTCGAAACACATCAAAATGATCAAAATATCACAAATCGGTGTTTTATGTGTTTTAAATACAAAAATATCAAAATCGGATGAAAAACATATCAAATTTGCAAAATTGCGGTTTAGTCCCCAGTTTCAAAAATTGTCAAAAATAGTCCACGAGTCAAAATTTCAAAGAAAAATCATCAAAGGTCCTTTTAAATCATAATTTGTCAAATTTGGTCCTTTGGTGAAAAATGTAAAAGTTTTGAGAAATTACAATTTGGTCCTTCAAGTTTGCAAATTGGCATAAATGGCCCTGGTAAAATTGAAAAGGCAATTTTGGTCCTTGTAATATCAACACTTGTCAAAATCAGTCCCTAAAACATCTTTGCAAAATTACAGGTTTGGTCCCTTGGTTTTGTGGAAATTGCATAATTAGTCCTTGTGTTGATTAAGCTTAACCAAATGGACCTTTCACACACCTTGGCCCAAACCATTTACCTTAGCCCAAACCCACTACCCGGTTTTAAACCCGAAACAAACCCGCCCTTATTATTAAAACCCGGTCAAATGGGGTTTGACCCACTCACCTTTCCTCTCTCCTTCACGGGTACCCAAACCACCATCATCACCATCTCTGCAACTCCTCTGTCACTCCATCTTTCTATCATCACACACCCCCTCCAAACAGAAAGAGCCAAGAAATCATTTAATGCACCTCAAAACCTCACTCAATCTCACAAACGGTTAAGAATGGTTTTGGCGCCAAAATGCTTTAAGCGGCTAGGATTAAACTTAGTGATCCAATGGTCGTTTTTGTTCTTGGGATCTTGTCGATTAGGAGAGAGAAGAAGCTTGGAGTGTATAAAGAGCCAAGAGATGCAAGAAGAAAAGAGTTAGCTTTTATATTTTTAGCAATGTATGTCGAATTGTAGTTCCATTTGTCTAACATAAATTTTATCGTAATTCTAAGCTTGTTTTGTATCAAATAACAGTTCTTAAGTGTTTACAACTCATTTCAAACTATAATTCCAAGTTTAGCTCAATTTCCATTTTATGTGTCAACTGTTGAGATTTTAATTTGCAAACCGATTTGTCAAGCTTTAAGCGGTTCATTCTCGATCTTATATAAGCTTACTTAAGGCGATAATAGCTTTTGTAAGCTCATAATCAAGTTTCAAGCATTTTGGACCTTGGTCAACAAAAGGTCAAAATGGGTCAAAATGATGCGAGAAAGGAAATGGGTGTTGCGGGCATTGAATGGGTTGAATAATAGATGATTTGGGTTGGAATTGATAGGTTAGGATGTTAGGCTAGTGGTTACTTGTTTCATCAAAATGCAAGCCATTGTGGCTTGGACTTCTTGTAAGTTCATTTCAGTTTTTATGATCATTTAAATTTCTGTTTGACCTGCTCATTAGTCATATTTGTTCTTGGTTGAGTCGAGATTCATGTTTGTTTCACTTGATTTGATAATTATTTCGCTTGTTAGTTCATTTTAAGTAGCAATAAAGTAGTGTTTGGTAGTAATAATTAATCTATGCTAGAAGATAGTGGATCTGTTTAGAGTAGTTGTTACATACTTTAGTAGGTATTTGGAGGTTAATTGAGGTCTTGTTGATTGTAGTTTAGCTCTAAAAGTCAAAATTAGTTCATAATCGCTTCTTGTTCTGATTTTGAAACCAGCAGGTGGTCAATAGTTTGCATTTTGTTTCAAAAGTGTGAAATCTAGCTTGTGGTTATCATATTTTGTGTTATAACATCAATATCAGTTTATTAGATTGGATCAAAATTGGAATTGGTCAAAGTTTAGTTGTGTTTTTCAAAAGTCAAAAAAATAAAGTCTTAAACAGTTTTCATCAAAACTTTTGAATCATTTTTGATTCATAACCGTTGTTAGAGATTGAAACTTTGGATATTGCAAATTTAAGGTGGTCTAATTTTGATAATCTCTTTTGCTTCAAGCTGGTTCATCAAATTAAGCTTCATATAAGCTCATTTTTAGGCAAAATATGTGTGCAGCCATAAGAGTTCCTTGGTACCGAGTTTTCTCGAAACTCCTTGCTTCTGAGGTACAGAGCTCATAAGAGCTTTTCATAAGTCGATTTTTGGTCTTAATACTCTCAACCAGGTCTTCTTTGGATCCCAATTGGTAGTTTTCCATTTGAGCTTGTTTTCAAGCTTGTGCATAAGCTTATAAGTAGCATAGCATTTTAGACTTGGTCTTAAAACTCATAACCATCAAAGCTGTTGTAACTCTGTGATTTGTTGAGGATATAACTAGTTAGGATTAGTTGTAATTTAGTCTTCATAGCATATTTAGACATCGTAATAGATTGGTTGTTTGTTTGTTCTTGTTGGCTTATTTTAGTGCTTATTTAACAAGCACTTGATTAAGCTGATTTCATATTTCTCCACACAAGTGCTTGTTTTATAATTTTCTCATATTCCTAGCATCATTTTAGACTTTTCCTGAAATTTTCAGATTTTTCCAAGTAGTTTTGCTATTTTTCTCAATTTAAATTAGATTTTAATCATTTTAAATAGCTTTTAATATAAAAATTAGAAAAGGTTCAAAAAATAACTTTTCAATTTTCTTAGGTTTAGATAAATATAAGAAGTGAAAAAGTAATTTTCAGATTTTTCTTAGTTTATTTGGTAATTTTAGTAATTTAATTAGTATTTAATAGTTTAAAATTCATAAAAATAGAAAAGAATCGAGAAAAATACAAAAATAGTTTTGAAAATTCTAGTTTGATATTTTAGACTTTTCAATTCATAATTTTATTTTTCTAGCTTTGTTTCCTCATTTCTTGTATTTTAGTTAATTATTAAATAGTTAAATTAGTTTTTAATTAATAGTAATTAATTAATTAGTTATAAAAATAGTTTTCTTTTTCTAAAAAGTTTCTTTTATCATTAGGATGGTAAAAATATCATTTTCATATTTTTAGGGTTAATATTGATTTAGTTTCACTTTTTAATTTGTACGTCGCGTAGATTTTAATTTAGTTTAATTAAAACAAAAGAACAAAAACATCATTTTAATTTAGTGATAGCGTTTATTTAATAGATTTTATCTTTTAATTTTCTTTAATTTGCATTTAAGCCGTTGTAATTTGTTGGCTTATTCCGTAGTTATAATCATAATCAATATCCTTTTCCGTTCAAACTTCTCGATCACTATAGCGTTTGATAATCCATCGCATAGCTCATTTGGGACATAACGACCGGGAAACTCTATACTCCTCGGATCTTCATTGATTTCGTGCTTTAAGTTTCTTGTTTTAGGTTTTCTTACGCTTGCGTGAGAGAACTTATGTCGGTTTGTCCACCATAATAGAAAAGATTGGGCATTCAAACCGGATGAGGCACTCTAGGCATTCGAAGCGCTTACAAAACACCTATCGGAACAACCCTTTTTCGCTTGGTATACGGGAAAGCATGCCACCTACCTATTAAACTTGAGCAAAAGGCGTACTGGGCACTTAAGGCTTGTAATATGGATTACTCTGAGGCAGGATCAAATAGGTTCCTACAGCTTCAAGAATTTGATGAACTAAGACTTGAAGCTTATGAATCGTCGATCACATACAAAGAAAGGGAGAAAAAATGGCATGATCAACGGATAAAGAATCCTAAAGAGTTTGTGGAAGGAGATAAGGTGCTCTTGTATAATTCAAGATTGAGATTGTTTTCGGGAAAACTCAAATCAAGATGGTATGGACCTTTTTCGGTGAAGAGGAAAATGGCAATGGGGCTGTGGTGCTACTGGACCATGATGGAAGGGAATTTACCGTGACTGGACAACGTGTGAAACATTATCAGTTGGACAATAATGAAATGGTCAACGATGAGGATATTGTTTTGGTAGAAGGTGACGGTAATGAAGTCACGTAGGGGCACGACTTCGAGTCTAGCTACAAGACTCATAAATAAAGAAAAGCGCTTCGTGGGAGGCAACCCATGCTTAATTGTTTGCTTGTTTGTGTCGTGTATCTTTTATTAATTGTTTATTCTCATGTTTAAATTTGTAAAAAGGCTTTATTTTGTCTTTAACCTCGTCTTAATTACATATAAAGGTATTTTACATAAGGGATAAGTGTAGGGACGATTACACACGTTTTTAAAAGAAACGTAAACATGAGAATTACAATTATTTAAAAGATATACATGTGTGTTTGTTCGAGTCAAATGCTTGTATCGAGTCATAATGGATGTTTTAAAGGAAATTTTTCCAGATTTTAAAGATAAAAATTTTCCAAAATTTTTCTAGAAAATCGCGAGACCGGTTTCGTCGGGATAACTGATGGCGTCGGGAGGGGAGAAGCGAAATTACTTCTTTTTCTCGTTTTCGAGCTACTTATAAATTTTTGGAATTTTCGGTCTTAATTTTCCGGAAAATCAGTAAACACCCATTCCACAAGCATTATATCCTAGTTTAGTAGAGTCATATATATATATTGTTACCGCCGATTTTACGAAGGTTTCGTTTGTTTTCTTCAAGTGTGCGGTTTAATTTATCAAGAAGAAGATACATAAGATGAGAAGGAGCTTTTCACGCAAACATTTTTCTTGAAGAAAGATTTAACCACCACTTCACACAGATCCTACCAAGCTAATCAGGGAAGTACTAGTTTCTTTCGTTTTTAATTACCTTCCATTATCATAACTTTGATACTTTCGGGGAACATTGGTGACAATGTTCAGTTGAAGTGTAGGGAGGGAAAATAAAACGGGAACTTTGAAACTATGCTTATCCTTGACTATTTTCATTATCCAATTTCATTTGTGTAATAAACCATGAGAAATATCGGTTAGGGTAATTTTGGCACCAAATTTAAAATTATTCATGACATATAGGAGTGGGCCATTAGTCTTAATAAAGCGTCTCATGGATAGGAAGTTATATGACTAGCACAAAAACCCTTTACCACTTAAATTCCACCCAAAATGTGAGGATCACCCTTAGATTTGTAGGAATTAAAGCATTCATCTTTAATGCTTAGAGTGTGAACCGGTAGTATAATAGTTTTAGAACTTGTTTTGTGATGCATTCCGAGATCGCTAGTAAAACTACACTTGTGTAGTTAGGAATAACTAAATGATAAGAGGCATTAGGATAACCCTTGTTTGATACTGTAATATATTTACTTCTTCCACATCGGTTGAGTAATTCCCCACACCACTGCGTTGTACTCATCTTTAGTACACGATACCCTAGTTAACCTCTCGAGCCTATCCTTTTCGCGGTTCTTGTGATGTTTCGGTTTTCCAGAATATCAATGAAGAGCATTGTTTACAATCCACCCCCAAATGTACACCCAAATCGCCTTAGCCTACCTTGTATGCACTCACTTTTAGTGCATTATTGTTATAATACTAAACCCTTAGTTCAATTATCTAGTTGCTTGCATAAGTTGCTAAGTCGAGTCATATCCTTTGTATACAGTTTTGGGACGATTGGGACTCATGGGAAAAGATAAATTTTATGAAATGACGGGAATGGAACGTTAAATTCAAATTCCCTTTATTTGCGTAATAATGTACTCCAAGTGTTTTGATCTTTTCAATTCGGGTCAAATTAGTGTTAGAGTAATAAAAACTCAAGTGTAGGGATGTGCCTATAAATCCCTACTATTTTGATTTTATCGTAGAGGATGGTAGAGTAAAAGTGTATGAAAAAAAAATCAAAAAAAATAAGAAAAAAAAAGAGAAAAAGAAAAAAAATAGAGTGCTAAAAAAAAGGGGCTACCATCCTACATCTATCTTTAAATTTATGTTTGTTTATTTCAGTTATCTAGAGTTTTGAGTGTCGAGTCTTGGCTTAGCAACGCCATTCTTCGCATGCTTGTAACATAAAGATTTTTGACTTACCACCACTAAATCGCCTATCCCACCAAACCCTTTGTTTCCCTAACGTAAGCCTAACGTTACAACCCTTTAAAAGACCTATTGGATAGTCTTTCCTAGGTGCTTACGCCAAAGCGATGGATGTTTGATCTAGTCTCAAGCCTATGGTAATCTATGTACTATGACCGGTTAATGAGTGTTTATTTTCCATTTCCAACTTGTTATATTTCATATACACCCGAGAGATGTGAGTATCCAAACACCACCCCGTGTGAGGTGCTAGTATGTAATTTCCGTGCTTGTTATAACTTTTGCGGGGCTTATATGTGTTGTGAATCGTTCTAAACTAATGCTTCATGAACCTTAATTTATAAATCAATTGGCTAAAAGCACATTTGCTTGAGGACAAGCAAATACCAAGTGTAAGAATATTTGATAAGGATTTAAAAGGAACCTTTTTGAGGGGTTATTTAAGCCCTTAATTGATCACTTTTGTATCCGTTACTACTTAATTTCGTTCATTTTCACTTTTTAGGTCTCTTGAAGGCAAATTCTTTGGAATGACACTTATTCGGACGAAAAAGCGAATATCTGAAGAAAATGGCCAAAGTCAATAATCGAGACACAGTGCTTTGGGCTGAAGGGACGGCGTCGGGTTTTATTTGTGACGCCGTCGGAACATGTTTTGTGACGACTCAAGAGCCAAATTGCTTATTTACAAGTGACGGCATCGGTGTTAAAGAGTAGGCGTCATGACTCAGACGACCTAGATTTGATCTAGACGGCGTCGAGATCAAGGCGACGGCGTCACGGGCATAAGGTGTGTTGTCACAATGATAACGAGCCAAGACGAAAAATTAATGACGGCGACCGACGGCCACAATTAAAGAGTGGCGTAGTCGCAGTTTGTAACACTATATATAGAATCCGAATTTTTAGTTTTAAGAGGTAGTTTTCGGAGTAAAACCTAAACCGAACCAAGGCTGTCTTGTACGGTATTTTAGGGTTTCATACCCTATCTTACATCAAGATAAGTGTTTTACTTCATTAATTCAATTATGTCTTCAATTGATTGTGTGTATGCTTGCATGTTCTCCATGTCCGGCTAATTTACTTGTGTGTTTGCTTAGGTAATATGAAACCTAGTTATTGAATATTGATTGGTTGTCTCTTATCTTAATTATGATTGACCTAGTATTGTGATAGGTCATTCGTTGTGTTATTAATGCTTGATTAATCTTTGTTGAACCTTAGTTTATAATCACCTAGAGTTATTGTAGGCTAAACATCCAAAGAATACCTTAGTGTTAAGTTTATGAATCCTAGAGATTTTGTAGTCATTAACCTTGGTAGCTTCAAAGAGTTAGGGATAAACGCATACCCTACGACCTTAGAAACACAACGCATTAAGAATAAGGACGTGACAATTCAACCATCAATAGGAGATCACTAGGGAGTAATAAAACCTAAGTAAATACATTTTTAATCATCATACGAGCACACAAGAATAGACATAGACTACCCCTAGCTTAGTTAATTAGATAATTAGATAAGTAGAGTAATCGGTAGAAATACCAACCCCAAATCCAAACCCGAGATTCGTACCTTTCCATTTCCTAAAAATATAAAAAGATAAAAATAATCTTCTTCAACCCCAACCTTAGCGTAGTAACTTCTCACTAGCATTCCTATTCCCTAGAAAAGCGATATCAATACCGTGGCTTACCCTAATACTACACTACATCGATTAGGTTCACTGCCTAGGGTGTTGAAAAACAACCCCGAACGCGCTGTGTAAGCACTTCAGATATGCTGAGCATTCCAAGGCTTTTAGGTTTTATGTTATTGAACCTAATGAATATGTTTCAATTAACTCAATAATTGAATCAAGGGATGCAATCTTTGATGAGAATAGATTCTCATCAGTCCCTAGACCAAGTCAGAGGATTCCAAATGGAACTAACGACATTGGTGTATCAGAGGTCCCTGTTGAATTACCATTAGAGGTCCCTGATGAGCTTGTGGTTCAACAACCTGAACCTGTGCTCAGAAAGAGCAAAAAGGTCAAGAATCCAAAGTCATTTGGACCTGAGTTTCAATTATATTTAATTGAAGGAATAAGGGATGAGTTCTCTGACCAATACTCCTATTGCTTCATTGTTGAGGTAGATCCCAAGACATTTGAAGAAGCAATGAAGTCCCAGGATATTGCTTTCTGGAAAGAAGTAATCAATGATGAGATGGATTCCATCATGGGGAACAACACTTGAGTGTTGGTTGATCTACCACCTGGCTGCAAACCTTTGGGTTGCAAATGGATTTTCTAAAAGAAAATGAAGGTAGATGGAACTATTGAAAAGTTCAAGGCTAGACTAATCATTCAGGGCTTTAAACAAAAGTCAAGAATAGACTATTTTGATAGTTATGCTCATGTGGCTCGTGTCAATTACCATAAGGCGCTAATTGCTTTGGCATCAATTCACAATGATTATTCATCGATGGATGAAAACGACTTTCTTGAATGGTGAATTGGATGAGGAGGTTTATATGAACCAACCTCGGGGCTTCATCATGCCCGCAATGAAAACAAAGTGTGTAAAATGATTAAGTCTCTTTACCGACTAAAGCAGGCACCTAAGCAATGGCATCAAAAATTTGATGAAGTGGTTTTGTCTAGTGGTTATGTTCTTAACCAAGCTGACAAATGTTTGTATAGCAAATTTGATGAATCTGGTAAAGGAGTCATCATTTTCCTATATGTTGATGACATGCTAATCTTTGGCACTGACCAAAATCAGGTTAACTTGACAAAGGAATTTTTATCATCAAGGTTCTCCATGAAGGACATAGGGAAGGTTGATGTTATCCTTGGTATAAGGATTAAATATGAAAGTAAAAGAATTTCTATTTCTCATTCTCATTATATTGAGAAGGTGTTGAGGAAATTTAATTACTTTGATTGTACTCCAGTGAGTACACCTATGGATACATGTGAGAAGCTAATGCCTAATAATGGCAAGGTTGTATCTCAACTTGAATATTCTAGGGTAATTGGTGCTTGATGTATGCCATGACTTGTACAAGACATGATATTGCTTTTGCGTTGGGTAAACGGCGGTATACTAGCAATCCTAGTGCTTATCAACGGCAAGAAGTTCGAGGTAATCAAGTATCTCAAGAGAACTATGGATTATAGTCTCATATAGTGGTTACCCTTCGGTGTTGGAAGGATACACTTATGCAAGTTAGATCAAGAACATCGAAGACAATTAAATCTACCAAATGGTGGGTATTCTACTTAGTGGATGTGCAATTTCTTTGGTATCCAAGAAGCAAACTTGCATCACCAGTTTAACAATGGAATCTGAATTTGTAGCCTTAGCAGCTGCTGGTAAAGAAATTTAATGGTTGAAAAATTTGCTTCTTGAGATTCCATTGTGGCCTAAACCTATAGCACCTATTTTTATCCGTTGTGATAGTGCAGCTACATTGACAAAGGCTTATAGCCAGATGTACAATGGGAAGTCTAGACACTTAGGTGTCAGACATAGCATGATTCGTGATCTTATCATGAATGGGGTGGTATCTATAGAGTTTGTTAGATCTCAACAAAATTTATCTGATCACTTGACGAAGGGTCTGGCTAGAGACTTGGTTTTAAAGTCTGCTAAAGGGATGGGTTTAAGTCCAACTTAATCACTGAATGCTAAGACACCCAACTCCATCATGAGGAAACTTGGGAGCTGAGTTCAATGTGGAAATCTGAATATTCAGTGGACTGGAGCACATGTTTTATTATACATGCCAAGGTTGTGCTCAGAACCTGCTGAAAAGGAGGATGAAGTCTTTACTTCTTAATGGTTAATTTCTTTGAAAAAGTGCTTGGCAGGAGCATGAATAAAGAGGAACCACTTATGTGAATGTTGAAGTTTTACCGCTTCAGGGAGCTTTGGACTTTTGTCTCTTACAACAATTATGAATTCGGATATGGACACATGGCTTGTATAGTGTCAAGAGTTTTTAAGTGTTTGAAAACTTGTGTGTATTTTATCTTCAGGTATTCAAATGGGTTGAAGGGTTCAATTCTTAGAACACCCTGATTCTCGAATATTTGAACGTGTAATGTACTAAAATGGAAATTCAATCCTCAGGATATTTTCATTTATGCACATGTTTTGTTTGATGTTTAATTTTCATGCAAAGGAAGTGAACTAAATTTGGGAGGATTGTTGGAAAATTTAGTGCACTTGTGGGATAAGTTCACACGGAATGGGTGGGAGGTGCGAGTGTACACCATAAGGTCCCCGAACACCTCGACTCTATAGTGGAGAGATTGAAGTTAGTACCGGTAGTGCTAAGTTAGTACTAGTAGACTAGTTTCTACTGGTAGTGCTAAGTTAGTACTGGTAGACTAGCTTCTACTGGTAGTGCTAAGTTAGTACTGGTAGACTAGTTTCTATTGGTAGTGCTAAGTTAGTACTGGTAGGCAAGTTTCTACTGCTAGCTAGTACTGGAATCAAATTGTAACAGGCATTGACCTATTCAAGTGGTAGTTACAACTGCATAATGACCACGTTTAATTGGTCATGTAACCACTATCAACTATAATGGGGATAATTATGAGGCGATTAATGGGCCGATTAATCCTCATAATTCCATTTGACTAGTTAAGAGTAATTTCCAATAAATAGGAAATCTGATTATGCATGAAAAATAGACAGAGAAAACATAAACACTTGTAAGCAAAAGGGTTATTGATTTGTGCCTAATTCAATATCATAAATTTGGTCTTATCCCTAGTAGATATTCGTGTTACCCAGGCATTAGGGTCGAATAGTTTACTTTTGAAAGTGATAACACGATTCCAAGTGATATCCGGTAACTTGTATTGGTATTTATTTGCTATTCAGTATCTTACCCTGTTCTGGGCGAATTACCACCAACACGCATGCATGCATGAAGCATAGGGTATAACCTGTCATGGCTTGTATATGGTGAATGTTAAAGAGTGTAAGAGTTGGGACATCCAATAACTTCACCATGCACGCTCTTATTTAGCGTCTTGTTTCTTTTTTAGACAAGGTGTATAAACATCTGGGCCATCTTATGGATTTCAGTGGACTCGTGCCATTACCACAAAGAAATTCTTAATCACACACAAAATGCACATGTATCAGTAGTGTGTGAACTAATTAAACTCAAGCCTTATATAATGTATATACATAATAGAAGTGTATAAAGTTTTATGACTCTTGTCAAACAGTAACCTTGTGTAATAGCACCGCTTGCACTCCTCTAAAAACGGACATGCGTATAGCGTATAACCTATCATGACTCATATATCTTATGTAGTGTTAAAGATCAAAGAGTTTAAAAGTTGGCTTGCCCAATAACTTTCATATCATTTCAAAAGTTATGATAACCTCTATCATAAGATAAGGCTTATTAAGAGCAGAACGTGAAATGGGTACCACAAATGTTTCAATCAGGTTTAAGCACACATTTTTCCTATAAAGTCAATATTAATCAATGTTTGCTTTAATACAAATAAAGCCTAATTTGTATACCTATTTTTTAACTTCCAAATGTCATAAAGAGTATTAACTTTATTAGTGCACGTGTTATTGTTTGAAACAAACGGGGATAATACGTCTTTGAAACCACATGCATTATTTAGTTACATGCTTAAAGAGACAAGACCTTTCGCAAAAAGTTTTCCAATTAACTTGTGGTAAAAAATACGTACAAAATTAACTCGTATATACATTTTGTAATATACAAATGATGAATATATATACATTGCATATGTGTTTATTTTTTTAAGGCATGTTGTAGACGCGTGTACATGAGTTTATTGTCATATATCTTGAAAGAGTATAGTTGACTTAGCTAATTTCGATATCAAAGTATCACGAACTTAAATAAACTATACCTCTTAAAGAAAAAGTAACACATAAAAATAAAAATCTTTGGAACACTTGTCACCTTTTAAACCATATGCTATTGGCAGTTGGAGGTTATGTTCCATTTTGTTAAATGTTAAATACAAGGTTTTTAGCCCGCGCTTCGCTGCGGGGTGTTAGGTCACAATTATAATGTAGGCAGCAGAACCGCAAAACATATTGAGGTTTCATTGTTGCAATATATACTCAGAATTGCAATGTACATTTACTAAGCACTTATAATATAAGAATCTAAACTCAGTTACATTATCATTAGCCACATCTATACATAGCAACAAATATTAAGAAACCAACAATTAAAAATGTAAAATTAAGCGGCAATAGTGTCTAGGACCGACAACGGGATCAAGCGACCGAATAACATCTTTATCGTTCTTGCTTACGTTAGCTATTGCTCTACTGGCGTCTACCCGCAAACATTCTGGTTTGTAGTTGTATCATTGTAAGAGTTCCTATAGCTTTATAGCATACCCATTATCAGCACGTGGATATGCAAAATAAGAGTAATGCGCACACCTTTTGATCCTCAAGGTTATAGTGTAGTTACTTTGTTTAGAAAGTAGCAGGCAAACACCCTTAGATAACAACCAAATACCTATTAAACGGCAGTAGCCAAACACCCCTTTATATATGAGTTCTTAGTTTTGGTAAGGCAATAAGATGTCGAGAGCTACTGTTCCTGTTCAAGATTGACGACCATGATCATTTTTCTTACAGCTTTTGTCCTCTCAGCAAAAGCAAAAAACTGAAAAGAATTCAAAAGTTTTATTTTTTTTGTAAGTTTGGCTTCAGGTACAGCTAGAAAAAAATTATGTGTTGTAGTGCACATACCAGAGAGGGCCACGTGGAGCGGTGGAGAAGGCGTATCCATCAATATGAAACCACTAATACATCGTGTAGCAGGTCCTTGCCAACCTTATGTTCTGCAAAACCAACATATGAGAAATTACAGAGGGCATTTGAGACGTTCCATTATCAGGGTAAACTTCATATAAAGTTTGAGTAAACCTGGTTAGGTATAAGGTCAAATCTTTTCCACCCTGTGATGGCAAACAGTCGTTGGTTAGTTTGAAATTCATAAACAGTTGTTGTTCCTGTCGGTGGATACTCGAGACATTTCTCTCTTGAGCCGAAGTTTACTGGATATCAGGCATAGATACGGGACATTTGTTTGTAGTACTATCCATTGTAGATGTATTGAAGGCGCTTTATTTATACGTGAACCTTCGTAGTATTTAGCGCAATCGATATAAAACAAAAAAGTTAATACAATTGAAATATACATAAATTAACAAACCAAAAGTTTAATTACTAATAATGAAAGCTAGCGTCAACCCACATACATGTAGCATTTTCAACACGAGAAGTTGATTGGCCTATATATTAGGTATAGTTACAGGGCGTTTACTTGCAGATTCATTGAGTATACGTATGGCATGCAATTCTTGAGGCATTACATGCTTTTACAAACCAGAATATGCGACTACATATGTATATGTTTTTTGGATGGCTTACGTTGATCATTTGACGAAATCCTCCAAAGATCAGGTAAACAGTTTTATCAGTTATTTTAGCCTATGGACCAATTCTTTTGAAGGAAGTCCTGGACACGCGCCAATAAAGGTTTGAAGTTATCAAGTTTGGCCGCTAAAGCACCTTTTAGACCAACAGAGGAACTCACCCAAAGTCAAAAAGTGTTTCTGGTTCTCGCTTGTATCTCATTGCGAGTTGTTACTACTTTCTCACCTCCAACTCGGGTGGCATTTTTCATAGTACTAAATATTTGATCATTGCCTATCTTGTAGTTACTTTCCAAAAAGCAAGGCTAAACAATCTTTTGTATTTAGGCATACTGAATTTGATTTTAATTCTTCTAGATAATCAATTTCAGAGGATATTTTGGTTGCTTATTGAAACTGCGTATGCGCTTATTTTAGAGATAAGCAGTTTCATGTTGCCCTATAGTCCACAAAAGACAGCAAACACCGTCACTTAAAGTAATAGCTAAGGTATGTTTGTTTAAGCTTAATTCTGGGCTAGTAAGGTTACTTGATTTCGGCTTATATTGCATAATCTTTCCTTACAGGATCAATTTCCTAGCCTCCCCATATTATTGAACACTTGATATGCACAGAAGTACATACTTGAGCACTTTACCCTGTAATTGCCTCAACACTCACTGAGCACTACCCTGCTATAAGCTCTAGTAGAAAAGTATCGGTAAAACTTATCCTTAATCCTGAAACACTAATCAAAATTTTTTTAAATAAATCAAAAGGGCAAGAAAATCCTTCGGCGTTGATATAATCCTCAAGCAATTACGACAGCCAACTTCCCGAATGAAGATAATCCCTAATCCTCAAACAACTTATACTAAATTCTGACACAATAACGTTAACCAAAACCATCATGACAACCTACCCAAATAACTACAACCAAGTACCTAAATTCAGATAATCCCTAATTCCGAAGCAACTTACAATTAATTCTAAAAACCTATGGCCAATCCTGAAACAACAATCTGAATAAAAAAATTCGGTAACTGTGCGTAAGCAAACGTTCATTCTGAAAAAATGATCGCAACCAATAAACCTACAGATGTAGTCTAGATGTGTCACTGTTAATCCTAACACAATTAACTTATGTGATGAAGACATGTTAGCAAATAAGCCGACGCATCCCACCAAAGAATCAGTAACAATAAACATGGGCAACTAACCTTTAATCCTAAAACAATAACCGGAAGAATTAAATCATCATACATAATAAATACCCGCATCCGTAAATATTTCCTAATCAACAAAGTGTAACCCTAGGAAATCGAAGCATGCTATTATCGAAACAGCTACAAACAATAAAAGTAAACCATAAGCAACCTCTTTGAGAAAGCAGAAAATCATAAATCAATTCATATAACCCCAAAAATTTTATTATGATTCAAATATTGATTCATACATCAATCTAAAAGCCAAACCCAATCGACGGAGAATCACTTACCTCACATATCAATCAAATAGACCCAATCGTTTGCAAGAGAGATAAAGACAGAGAGAAACCGGCAGACCCAAAAACCTTGGAGAGAGAGAGAGAGAGAGAGATAGAAACCGCGAGACGGATAAACAACAACAAATACCAAGAAACTGCAACAGGTGGCGTTGATACAAAAACCCAAAGCGTGACAAACCCTAAAGCAGGAGGTGGGTTAACCATGAGGTGGAGAGCACTGTACATTCTACTGTTCATCATCTCGCATCGAGCGGACATCAATAAACCACGAAGATATAAGCAAGAGATCGGACGGATATAAGTGTCGGACCTAAAGTGGGTGGCGGGTCGGGGCAATTGCTGATTGTACTTTAAGGGAAATATTACTAGGAGTAGATTAGAAAAATAAGAAAATCATCAACTAGCAAGTTTGGAAAAGAGGGAACAATTGTTAAAATAATTATTATGGGAAATAAAATAAGTGATATGATATCGTAATCGTATCATCACAAAATATTTAAAATTTAACAAGTACGTGGCAAAATAAGCCATTATCCATAAATATTGATGAAGAAAAAAGTCTACAGATTTGTCTGAGGTGTAGTTGACTTTTTCATACTGTGATCTCTTCAATAAATATTTCATTTTGGAAGTTAACTAATTTTCTTCGCTTTTTAACCTACCAGTATTAATTTCGGCTTGACAAAAAGAATTAATAAAATAATGTTCCTCCAAAAATAATTTAACAATATGATGGGCACTATGTGTCGTGCTTCTGTCATACTATGGCTATATCATATTCAAATTATCTATTTTGTGAATTTAATGATGCATTTTGTGATTGATAAATTTTATTTAATTACGTTATTTAAATAAAGAATTATGTAAAGGTTTGTAAGAAGAAATGCATCTTAAAATGAATCATGTAGTTATTTTCATGAGGAACGCAAATGCAAATTAATCATCATATTGAATTTTTCTATGTTTATTTCATTTGGTAATTAATTCTGTGATACTATTATGCCAATAAGTCATAATAGTGACAATGCAAATTAGTTCAATAGTTCAACCATGAGAAATTCGCTAAAAATAACCCGTTTGAGCGTTCACAAGACATGTTCAACTGAATTGAATTATATCCTCTCACGAGGACGAGTTAACATCGTCATTGTCATATATGCTACAATCGTACACGATATAGACTGGCTGCTACGTGTGGTTTTCTCAATAGCCCGAGTACGATAATAAATAAAGAGTAAGACATAATGCATGTGTAGTTGTTTGATTTGTAGGGGTCGCATGTTCAAATAAAAGGTATAAAAAATGGTTTAGTTCTCAGTTTGATTTGTAACAATAGCTTTATTGCAGCATGATTACCTTCTTGTATGTCTTGTACGTGTATCTCTACACATCGAAAAGAAACATACTTGTTTCGAATACAAAGATAACATAATAGTCAATCGTTCCTTAAACGCGCATCCAGAATCAAACAACAAACACGCCATAAACCGAACAAATGTGTCAAGTGAACGTTTTATTCTACACGCGTAGAAAAAAAGAAATCTGAAACTCCGTAATCATTTGTGCCCAGTTAAACATCTATATGTGATATACGAACATGTATGCATTTGCTTCATAAATTTCCACTTAAGTGAACGAAAAACAAAATAAGAAAAGCAAAACAGAAACATAAAAACTATGTCACGTAATTATCACTGCGACCAACTTTATTTTTCCATTATTGCTTCAGCTTGACGTTAAAATTTCCAGTCAAACGTCAAAGCTAAGGTGCCAAACACGTCCTAATACTCGTTGAGAATATTCAAAATCAGTCCCTCTTTAACAAAAAAGTTATACATTTCGCAAAAGACTATTGAAAAGAATATCAAAATAAGTCCCTTTTAAAACCACGTTTGGCCGGTGCATGCATGACCAAACTTAAAGTTTGGGCGTCTCCCATATGTTATACTTTTTTGTTAGAATAGTTAAATTTGGAATGTGGATTTAATATTGAAAACGCAAGTTATAATAGGGAATGATATTATTTTATGAAGGCTAATTCTATCTATTCATTTCATAACCTCATATGGAAAAATGAAAATCAAATAAGAAAGAACCGTCATGTTAGTTGTAAGACTAGTCGATTAAGATCTTCAACAGGAATAGATTAGTTACTTTTTTTTAGTATCAATTAGGGTTGAGCATCTAATGTAGCCATGCTAGAGTTTTATTAAAGTTAATGCATCTAATATATTTCGTGATATTCTAGTGTTGGTTGTCCCTAAACTGAAGGGAAGCAGATATAGTAAAGAAACTATTCATATTGAATACGAATAGGAACTTCCTCGGTGTAGTACATGTATGTTATATGGTCATTCACTTGACGAGTGCCCTAAAGCTACATTTAAACGTGTAATTAATGCGGTTGAAAAAGGTAAAGGTCTGATTTCGAGTGCTATTAAAGAGGTGTCGAATGATGGTTTTGCAACTGTTAAGCGGAAAGGATCGAATTATAAGCAGGGTTTTGGAGTATCTAAGAACACGAAAATGGAGTATAGGCGGGTTGCTAAACAACTATTAAAAAGGCGTCTAGCTAAAATGATAGAACCAATGTGGTTTCTACTTCAAAACAATCTATAAAGGATAGCGACGTGGTAAATATCTCCAATGCATTTGTTGTGCATGATGAGATAGATGATTCTAGTATGGCTTCTGTTGATCCGATAAAAGGCTGATAATCTGGCCTTTGTGGATATGATTTTTGGTAATTTGGAAAGTGATGATGATGATGAAGTATTTGAAGTCGATAATGAAACTTCTAGTGATGGTTCCACAAGTGGTGGTGGAGCTAGAAAAAAGAGCTTATATGAGAGATGGAAAGAAGAGCTTATCTATGATCAAAGCCCGTATGTTGATGAAGATCTTGATGATTGTGGTTTGACTGGTGCACAATGGAAGTATGCTAATGCATATGACATTCATCTTCATGGTCAAATTAGATAGGTTCATTCCTTGTAATGCATAAGTATGGCATGTCATGCTTATGCTAGTTTAGGTCTTATTCTCTGTAGGAGTGTTTGTTTAGCCTTCTTGTGCTGAGTTGTGGGACTCACCATCAACCGTTGTACTTAACTGCTTTTTTAGTAATATATTTTACCGAGAAACCATTTACCAAAAAAAAAAAAAAAAATAGGCTTGAGCATAATACACTACTGACTGAACCGAAAGGAAAAACCAACCCTTTGGTCCGGTCCTTGGTCCATAGTTTTCCTCATATAGGTCCTCGGTTCGGTCAGACCCAATTCGGTCTTACGCACAACCGGCCTTTATGCTTCATTGTATCGGACCGACCGACCTAGACCAAACTCTCCGGTCCGGTGTTTTAGGCAAAATCGTTTTTCGGTCCGGTCTAGTTTTGGTCGGTCAGGTTCAGTTTTCGAGCTGTGATGAGCCCTAGTATAAACATACATTTTTTGCTAAGATACAAACATATATCTGTTTTGACCAACGGAGAAGGTTAATAAGTTAGACTAATAGTAATAAGACCACAAATAGCACCGCCATATCAGTTTTTTCTTTCATATATCAAACATAGATCAAATGCTCGTAGTAAAGAGACCGCACTAACAACAAAAAACATACCACATAAATTTAAATAAAAACAAAAAGAGCACACACACAGAAACCAATCAATTCATTCGTTTCAACAGCATACCAAATAAATCAAATTTAAGAGGGAAGCGGACGCGTTCCTGTTACATTCAGTCTGACAAGTATCTTTAAGATGTGAATGTACAAATTTATGATGGATCCAAAGACCTAAACTTTGGGATGTGGATAGTCTTATCGAGTAGCCACATGCATTAACATGTCTCCAACGTAAAACCAAAAACACTTTTGAGGCAACGAACTTAATATTATTCAAAATAGACCAAACATCAAACTTCTTAAACAAGTAACTCACGTTTTAAAGAAGAAAAGTCAATTGTCCACAGAACCATTCAAAATCAACGACGTCGTGAACTCAGAATCTAATCTTCTTTTAGAAACTTAAATAAATGAAAAGTTTCCTTACTCGTTTCTTCTAGATAACTTCCTAAGAATACTTAACTTCTTTTATAGTACTTGAAAAAAATTAAAATAGGTGTTTATATCACAAAATCTTAATGATTTATTTATGATACAGGAGCATGAAAGTGAAATGTTTTTAGTATATGTGAGCCAATGTGTCCCAGTATAACACTCCTGTTTCTTCTAGAGTTTATATATGTTACAAAAAAGATATATATATATATATTTCAACTCTAATTAAAATCTAGCTATGCTTAACAAAATTGTCAAATAATATTTACATATCTAGCTAGCAACCGTGGCATTATACAATTATTGAATTGTAAAAGCACCTTATGAAAAATATTTTGATACATAAATAAGGACACGCTATTGAATTGTAAAACCACGTTATATATATGAAAAATATTTTGATATATAAATATGGACAGGTGTAGCATCTCAAACCTATAGTGCACCAACTTTTAGCCTACCCACACATCCCTAAATCCCTTTATAAATACGACTTTTCACCTTCTCCTTCATTTTAGACATTCACATTCATTTCATTCATTCATAACATTCAAAAACACACACCTTCATTTTATAAAAAAATGCCGAAACAAATGAATAAAAATGCAACTTTTCCATACAACAAAAACCCTCTACACCGGAGACAAAAACTCTCGGTACTTCTTCATAGCTCGGAACCAAATATCTTCATCACAACGCAAGAAAATTTATTCGAGAATCGACATAGCAACGCTTCATCGTTAAGTCCTGACATGTCGACAAACTCATCTCCTAGCAATCATTGCATGTCACCATTAAACCAAATGTCTTCACCCTATACTAAATCTCCATGGACTTTTCCATACAACAATGATAATGATACGAACATTGGCTTGATTGGTTCGCTAGTACGCGAAGAGGGTCATATATATTCGTTAGCTTCATCGGGTGATTTACTATACACGGGTTCAGATTCTAAGAACATTAGGGTTTGGAAGAATTTAATGGAATATTCGGGTTTAAATCAAGTAGTGGCTTAGTAAAAGCTATTGTTTGTTCTGGTGACCGGATATTTACCGTCACCAAGATGGGAAAATTCGTGTTTGGAAGTATTTGAATAACAAGAAAAACATTATAAACGTGTTGGTAATTTACCAACTACGAAAGATTATATCAAAAGCTCAATGAATCCAAATAATTACATTGAAGTAAGAAGACATCGTAATGTTCCTTGGGTAAAACATTACGACGCAGTTGCATGTATGAGTTTAGATGAAGAAAATGGTTTGTTATATTCGGGTTCATGGGATAGATCTATGAAAGTATGGCGCTTGTCGGATTCCAAATGTTTGGAATCCATACATGCGCATGAGGATGCTATAAATTCGGTTATTGTTGGATTTGATGGTTTGGTTTTTACTGGGTCGGCTGATGGTACGGTTAAGGTATGGAGAAGGGAGTTAGTCGGGAAAACTACAAAACACATTTTTGTCTACACACTTTTAGACCAGGACAGTGCTGTGACAGCTGTCGTGGTCAATAATGATGGTACAGTTTATGCTGGTACCTCGGATGGTTTGGTTAGTTTTTGGGAACGTGAGAAGCAAGTTTTGTCCGATGTTGGAGTTTTGAGGGGACACAAGCTCGCGGTGCTTTGTCTAGCAACGGCTGGGAAGCTGTTGCTAAGTGGTTCGGCAGATAAGAGTATTTGTGTATGGAGAAGTGAAGGTGGTGGTGTTCATACATGTTTATCTGTTTTAAATGGACATACTGGACCGGTTAAGTGTTTAGCGGTCCAGGAACGATTAGATCATGAGGACGACGAGGATGAGAGTGATCCAGATTGGGTTGTTTATAGCGGTAGTTTGGATAATTCGGTTAAGCTTTGGCGCGTATCAGAACAACCAGAACTTTACAGCTCATCTGAGACAAGTGTGTGAGATATTCGACAAGCAAGCAAAGGTCGCATTATATGTCAAGTTTTGAGTTTTGTTGAAAAGATGGTGATGAAGATCGATCACCAACTTTCCATAAGCATATTTTTTGATTGCTTATTACTCTTTGTCACTTTGATATTAAATGTAAATGACGAAACGATTACTCTTTTTATATTATAGCTTGAGGATTGTAATATATTTGTAAATTATAATATTATGACAAGATCTATAAGTGAGTGCATATGTGTATATACGTGATTATATGTTGCATTTTTGTATCAGTGTCAATATGATTTCCAAAACAAAGATTTACAGCTTCATCTTTCTCATGATTATTCCTGAACTCACTGACTTGCTCCGCCACGATCTGCAATCGTTTCGTCATCCATTTACTGCTACTGCCTTCATAGTTTGAATCCCTATATTTTTAAACTCTAATTAATAAAATATATGCCCCTGTTTGTAACAAGATTAAGTACACATTTATACTCATTAATTAATAGCTTCTAATGATGCACATGATGATAATATTAACAAAGCTACAATTAATATTTTAGTAGTGTAAGAACTGTGACATCGGATCTAACCATGTGTTTATACAAGAGCAAGATCAAGTGTTTGAGGTATATCCGTATATATAAGAGAGCAAAATTTTACTGGGCTTATTGGCCTGATCATGTATGTGTTTCAAACTTTCAATTGATTTTTGAATGCAAGACTTCATGTTGTTCATGAAAAGTAAGAAAAAATCTATAGGAGAGAAGAAAACACCATGAGAAGAAGAAAGAAGACATGCGCATCATACTTGTTAGGATCCGGATCTTGATATCAGGATCTTACGATTTTACGATACTACAAAGCAAAAATAACCCGGATTGTACATATGATCTTTACAAGCTTAAAATCTTATAGGATCCCGATCTTGACTATACGATCTTAAGATCTAATCCGATCCGATCTTACTTTTACTCGGATTACAAACTAAAAATTACAAATTTATGGTTTTTTTTTTGTATAATTCAAAAAACAACATGTTAATCTTTTTAAATATTTAATAAACATAATTTATGACAACATTTCTGCTAAACATTCATAGTATTTTGTGTTTATAATGTATAATGATTTGTAGACTTGTATAATGTTACAAAAACTATTAAGAAATAACATTAAAGTATGATCTTAAGATCCCGATCCAATCTTACAATCATGATCTTGCAAAGACGAAAACAATCCTGAGTAAGATCCCGATCTTGATGTTGTACATAAATGAGAGAAAACAAAAACTACTAAACCTTATTCAATGGGCATACATGGAATAATGTAAAATGTCATTTGATTTTTTTAAGGAATGATGTATGTAAAAGCCACTTAAGTTTTCAATATTTAACACATAATCCACTCATTTAATGAAATAAATTTATAGGTCGCCCAACCAAGGCTGTTAAGATCGCGATCCCGTGTGGGATCGTTTTTGTCTTTGCAAGATCGAGATCGTAGGATCGGATCGCGATCATACAATCCTACTAATTTGTCATAGTTTGTAAACAAATGAAAAACGAGTCAAACTGTTTTACATTTTTACACAATGTCAAAGATAAATTCATATAATATCCTCTTGAAAATGACAAAGTTCAAAGTTCAAACACCAAAGTAATAATTAAACACAAAAAAATCAAGTTTCAATCTTTAAATTAACGACTTAGCCTCAAAACATATGAGCCATATACATGATTTCAAGGAAACAAACACTTCATTAGTGGCATTCCAAAACATACCATTTGATTAGTTTAATCACAATGAAGCAAAGCAAATTGAATTATTGAACACTTTTAGACTATAATCTATTTAGAAAATTAGAAAACTAGGTATAAACTATAATCTATTTAGAAAATGAAACAACAGTACTTATTAGACATTAGTAAAACACATGTTTGTTTTTTGGCCTAAGCAAGTGAGATGGACTTAAAAGATAGAAAAAATTTAAAAAAAAAGGAAAAAAAGAGTGAACTCGGATTGCGTGACGATCCTACAATCTTACGTGCGATCCCACGATCTTACTAACGATCCTACCACATATGTGATCCTACCACGATCCTACACAGTTTTAGCCGTTTGATAACTGAAATTAATGTAAACGAAGATAAACAAATAATTGGACAAGTTATATGTTAGTACTTTCAATAAATAGTAAATCTGAAAAATCTAAAAGTTTTGTGGTCTCCTCATATTTTATATCTTTATAAATGGCTAATCAAAATAATAATAATAATAATAATAATAAATAAAATAAAATAAACCCATCATACTTGCTACTATATTTTTTTTTATGTGTATGGAACAATTTTTTTGCTTATCTATATATTAAATTGCCATTTTTGCCCCTCATCTATCGGTTTGGGAGGAACAAAATGGTCATAAAATACACACATAAAAACGAAAATGACAGTTTAATAAATAAATAAGCAAACTTTTTAGTTCGATACACATAAAAAAAATATAACGACAAATATGAATTGTTTTTTAGCCCTTTTATAAACAAGTACAAATGTGGATCTAGTAATGTTAGGCCTAAGTCTAAAGGTTTAGGCATATATATCAATTCTCTTTTGATTGTCTATCAATTCTTTTACAAAAAATCAATTCTTTTAAGGTTTAGGCCTACTAATTATTGAAAGTAAAAGCAATCTTGCCTAGTGACGGTTGGATCTTTCACAAAAAATCATCATTTACCTTTTCTCCCAGGCCCCAACAATCAAATCACAAGCCAAGTACCCCGTATAAAACAACATAGATAAGATATTAGATTTCTTTATGCTTTGCAATAAGTTATTCAACAACTTTTTGATGGTATAATTAGGTAACAATAGTAAGATTACCAACCAAATCATAAAAGAACATACAAAAGACCTCTTTTGTTAGAGTTATTTTATATTTTTAAGCAAACATTCTTTAACGATATGGTTTAAACAGAATCGTTGGAGTATACTATTATATTCTTTAGAAATAAATCAGCTTATATAAAGTCATTTTCTAGATGCAAGTATGCAATATGCATTAGATATGTTGTCTATTCAAAGAAACTATTCGATACATTGTTGTGGTAACCATCCATGATGTCAAAAGTCATTGTTCTTCATTGAACTATTCTCTCCTATGCAAAATTTGTCGACCACAAATTGTTATATTCCCAAAAGAGCTTCTTTTAAAGCTAACTTATCCTATCGATCAACCGGTCAGCATACTCATTATCGAAGATTTGCAAGAGAAGTTTCACTTATCATATTCTATTTAATCTGGAGAGGAAGTGTTTTTAGATGGGGTGAATACGTTCCCGTTTAAAAACTTAAATTTCTTGTATTAAATAACTGATCAAATGTAATGCAATATGATAAGTGACACTGCTAATTCTACAACAATAATAATAGGAAGATTAGGAGAGAACATGTCAACATAATGCGAATTTAAACACAAGACAATAAAGAAAAATAAAACTGGACACAAAGATATAGTGTTTCGGCATGAAGCTCTTCTTCGCCCTACTCCACTCTCCGCATTTCCTACTCGAGAGTTCCTTCACTAAGGCTCCTTTCTATGCAGAGAAAACCTTACTACATCACTTACAAGTTTACACATATTAAGCTAGATATATAGTTTCTCTTTGGGTACAACCAAACCCGTTATATTTTATGGGCCAAACACAACAAACTTATTACCCTTTTGTTTAAGGCCTAAACACACAAACCTACAACCCTTGTGTTTTTAGGCCTATACACAAACATACCTAACCTCTAGTTTAGAATATGATTTGTAATACAAGATGTTGTATGATGGTGATATAAGGTGTTGTATAATGGTGATACATAATATGGGTTTTTAATGGATATATATAACTAATCTAGACATCAAGAATTCTAAGAATGATACGGTTGATCTTCTCTTGATAAGAAGCTTTCAATGGATGGAGATGACAATGGCTTTAATCTTGTTGTGGTAGATCTTCGTATGCTAGTGTGCTTTCAATGGATGAAGATGACAAGAACTCTAAACTTGCTTTGATGGATCTTCATTTGGTAATATGTTTCAACAACTCATGTTAGAACCGATCTAGGCTTGACTAGGATAAAGAATAACATTGAACAAACATTACACAACGGAATAAACATAAACATTAATGTTATTAACAAGGTTTCTTGTCATCATCTCTACTACAATTACAAACACAATAAGCCCCAATTCTACCCGATCAATGGTAAACGGTTACTCAACAATAACATAAATCAAAAGATCCTCGAGGCTTAGACCAACACAAACTAACCTATGCGTTTTCTATAAACCTACGCCTGGTATACACACACACACACTTTTGGTGTTTACATCTTGATACACACTAAAACAAATACCATGTATCTATTTATATAATATATAATTAGGTTTACAAAAGGACTCATAACCGTATATTCTGTAATCTCCATCTTTTTGTACAATTTCCTTTTGTCTTTTTATAGGCCCTTCATGTTTTGCATTGTCTTCTTCTTCTTCACTTATTGTTTTGTATTTATCAACTAAAATATAAATCCCAACAATCTTTCCCTAGTTGATAATTACAAAACCTTCGTCTTAATCTTCCATGAATGAAACAATCTTCCCCTTAAGCTCACCTCGTGAACTTAAATAACATGTACCACCAAGGATCTTCAAGTTGCAATTCTTCTTTGTGAATCTTCTTCCCTTTTTGTATTATCCAATAGGGGTCTTTAAGTAGATGCAACTTTGATTTCGACAACCACAAACCACTATCATACTTTCAATCCGGTCTTCCAATGTCTCGAATTACCTCCATTAAGAACACCAAAATCTTACTATATATGAACTCAAGACAAAAGAAACCTAAATCAGCAGTAGTAATAACAACTAGCAGTTATAAAAACCTTCCTCTCAAATGGTGCATGTAGATGGTTAAACATTTTAATATTAAGCTTCCCCCGAAACCCATATGTTAACCATCTCTTGAATGTAGGCTCTATGTAATGATCACTGTTGAAGAAAACCAAGTATAATGAACTTGATGTTGAAGTAGAACAATCCAAAGTTGTGTCTTATGTCTTGTACTATCCACGTGACTTTGAACTTATACGAACTCCATATAAGTAGACCGCAATCTCTTGACAAAATCCTCATCTTCAATGAGACACTAAGCACTACAATTTAACTCCTTTAAGTGATAGCAAAGACCTATTACTAAATTTGACAAGTCGTCGTCACAACACTGAAAGCACGAAAAAGTTACCTTTAAACGTAGTAAGCCATTAAAAATATGATAAGAACACGCATCTATGAAACTCCACTTCAACTCCAAATAAGTGATAATCCATCTTCTTCGTAACCATTGAAACCAATAAATACGAGACTTTAACCTTTTAATAACAAATAAACCAAAACCAAAAATCAAATCCAAACTGTGTGTTTTATCTGAGATCATCTCAAACTCATCCAATAACCATGATCGACTTCCCCTCAAATCCACGATCAAGAGCAGTACTAAAATGTTAAGGCAGTAGCAACGATGACCTTGGCAGTACTAACCTTCTTGAATGACCTAGCCGTTTAAACTTCCATGATAGTATGAAGATCGAACAGTAGTAACAAGAATGCATCTTCAAACATAACATATGAACACTCAATGCGTTTACATCAGCATAAACAAACTGCTTTATAATCCTTCTATATCATGCTACACAATTTAACACACAAACCAATCTTCAAAAAAACCATTGTTTTTCTATCACAAAACTGATGGCCAGTTGTCAAACGAAGTTGATTAAGAACATGAACAACAACAGCTCACAAAAAGAGAATAATACCATTATAGAACTGACGCACATTAACAATTAATCCATACTCATTAGCAGTATAAACATACAATGGTAGCAGCAGTACAAACTGAGTAAGATAACAACAGTACAAACTGATTTCACACAAGCAGTACAAAACACTAACCATTGAAAGCAGTACTAACTGATGACGCTTCTTCTGGCAGTACTAACTGCTAAATCGCATAAGTAGCAGTACTAACATGTGAACGATGAGCAGTTTTAAGTAACAAACGAGCAGTATTAATAATCTAAAGTAAGCGTAGCAGTATTAACCCAACCGCCATAAGTACTACAAAGCAGCAGTAGTTGGCTTACCCACGTTCAGATCACAGCAATAACACGCATCAAATCATAATTTTTTGCAGCCAAATCCACCACTTTGTTGATTGTAAAAACAAGGAATCATGTTGCTTCAAGCTCAACTTTATGTATGCATTACCAGATAAACGAATCTTTAAAGATCATTACTCAAACAAATTTTGAACATCACTTAGGGTTTCGTTAACCCTTGCTGCCATTTAAAACTTTAAGTTGTAGCCATTGTTAACAACACCTGTTGAATCACTACCCGCATGTTCATCGCCAATACCTCCTCTGTAACAGTTTTCAACAACAAATATCTTACGATTGAGACCTCAGATTGAAGATACCTCCAGTAAAAATCTTCCTTGATATACCAAGAACCTTCAACAAAAATTTCATCTTGATCCAACGTTTAACGAATGAGTAATCGCCTTTGGAAAACAGCCCTGCAGAAAGATACGAAAATTTGTACCAGATTCGAATTTTTCATGTTTTCTTCGAAAAACCTTGTAGATCCTAGATCGAGAGCCCCCAGTTTCTGATACCACGTGTTAAAACCAATTTAGGCTTGATTAGGATAAAGAATAATATTGAACAAACATTACACAGCGGAATAAACATAAACATCAATTTATTAACAAGGTTTCTCATCATCATATCTACTACAATTACAGACACAATAAACCCCAATTCTACCTGATCAATGGTAGAACGGTTACTCGACAATAACAGGAATCAAAAGATCCTTGAGGCTTAGACCAAGACAAACTAACATAGGCGCTTTCTATAAACCTACGTCTGGTATACACACACACACCTTTGGTGTTTACATCTTGACACACACTAAAATAAATACCCTGTATCTCTTTATATAATAGAGAATTAGGTTTAAAAAATGACTCATAACCGTATATTATGTAATCTCCATCTTTTTGTAGAATTTCCTTTTGTCTTTTTAGGTCATTCATGTTTTGCATTGTCTTCATTCTTCACTTATTGTTTTGTATTTATCAACTCAAATATAAATCCTAACAAAATGAGAGTTAGAAACATTATGATCAAGGGTTAGTGAGGGTTTTGAAGACTTGAGTATGTGTTTTGTTACATTGCATATCTTGGTTTGAATCGTGGCCAAAATGAGTTGTTAAATAGGCAAACCAAAGTATTCCCAGGCTCCGACTAATCCACGGATACTGATAGGATCCGTGGCCTATTCAAGATCCGTGGGTCTCTATTTTTGACATAAATTTCATACGTTTTGAGTTGTCATTCAACATTTGTTGGCTTTTGTTCCTTTTAGTTTCCTGAAATAATTGACTAGGGAAATCATGCGTGATGCTTGTATAAGGTGAACATTCTACACCCAAAATAGTTTATGAAAGGTTTCACGAAATCACGAAAGCTCAAACTAAAGATAATAAAGATAAAAGTGTATTAATAAAGACGAGCTAAGGATAGTTTGCTCATAATGATTTCGATAGCAAGCCAGTCGCATTGAGTAAGTGAAGATTCAAAAAAGAAGAGAAATTTTTTGTTGGTGACTGTCAAAAATTATAACGGCGCGTGTCGCCTGACTGGTGGAGCAACCGATTCCGGTTCTGCTTTCTTCTGAATTTAGTTCCAAATCCGCAGCCGCCACTGACGACATCAGCTAACACTAAGCAGTCTGAGAATTGTAAGCAAAACAATGAGTCACTCGTTGTTTTCTACCCTGACGACTTGTTACAGCGCCCAACTATGGCTAAGGCGGCGATTACAATATGATTCTTCGGAGTTTGAATACAATGCAAATGGTGTTGAAGGTGTCAGTTAATTCCTTACGGTTTGTGATTTAAGATCGAAACAGTTGCCTGTTAGGGTTTTAAGACGAACTTCTTTTTCTCTTTTTCAGATTTGACTAGGGTGACGGCTCAAGGTTGCGGGCCAAGTCTTGGGATCAAACCCGCTTTAATAATATGCTAAATGATGAAAACCGCCGCAAATATATGTATTATTAACATAAATATATATAGGGTATACATAGCATAAAGTCTTAGGTTGTGTTTGTTTCATTAAGATGTTTTGGGTCTGAATCTGACTACCACATCTTACTGGTAAGAGGTGGCTAGAAAGTCTAAATCAACTAAATAATGTTGTTTGTTTTGTATAAGTGTCCGAATGATTTTAAGTCTTTGTTTTGCAATTTGTTTATTAAACAAACGCAATGCGATAATAAGTTACTTATGTAAATATGAAACAAGACTTTTATCATAAATATAACGTAGTTAATAAACAATCAAATATATTATATAAATTTTACAAAACGAGTAAGAGGCAGTAAGACAAGCCTCCCACTCTTCATCGAGAAGATGTTATACGTCTAACGGGTGCTTACTCAAAAGAAAAACAAACAAAGAAAACGTCGCCTCCTCTTACTGGTAAGAGTGAGAGGGCTAGTAAGATTTTTTTAAAAAAACAAACACACCCATAGTTGATCAAAACTCCCAATCAAGCTTGAGCCATATCTATTAGTTAGCTTAGACATCTAATCTTTTATTAGGACCACAAAGGATGGAAATAGATGTTGCCAAAAGCCCAAAACAGTGAGTTAACTACTGGCTATAGGACAGAACTTCGTAACTACTTTGACTCAGAATTGAAATTCGTAATTATCTATTTGGTGTTTATATTCAAACTCCGCATGTTAGATCTATTAACGTAAATTATCATTACTGGTATTAGCCCATGTATTGTAAACCTAGCCCATTCTCTAGTTAACTTAGTATTGAAGCTATGGATTTACATTGTTTAATGACTAAACCAAGCCAATTATCATAATCTAATACTCCGTATTGGTATTACCATATTAGAGAACCATGTGGCCATAAAACCCTAAACCTTAATAACATCAAAAAAGAAAAAAGACTTTTGTTCGAACACCGGTCGCTGCTTCTGTTTGTCGGTTAATTCACATGTAATTAGTCACATGCAATTATTAACTCAAGGCCAAATATTTTTATCTTTTTCTTTCCTTTTGCTTGCTGCTTTTGCTTATGTTTTGCATTCACGTACATGCAATAACTCACATGTGTAAACCATAAACGTCGCTAAAACTATCGTAATTGTTTTTCTCCTTTTGCTTGCTGTTGTATCTACTGCATGCTACCATATTGCTTGATTTGTTTTCTGCCATATAATTTCACCCTATACTAATCAATTAATCTTAATCATCGCCCGCAAGTCCTGTAGCCCAATCAGTTTTCTATTATGCTCAGCCCACTATTTCACAGGCCCAAACACAACAGCAGGTTTGTTATGTTTGTGTTATTAATTATGGACATTTGCTTGTTGCCAACACCTCATCGACTACTTCACCTACACAATGTCTTTGTTACGCCTACCATAATTAAAAACCTCGTTTATCTACAAAATTTCACTAGAGATAATAAAATGTCTGTTGAGTTTGAATGAATTTGGGTTTCGATAAAACATTACCGAACACGTCAGCCTCTTTTCCGTGTGACAACACCGAGATCTCTACCTTGTTTGCCCCATCGCCATTTTACACACCTATTGCTTTTACTTAGCACAGACGATTGGGCCACCTCGGTGATGATGTGCTTCATAGTATTGAGTTATTCAATCTCGTGTAATAAAACAAAGTTGTCTGCTTTGTGTCATGATTGTCAGTTGGGCAAGCAAATTGGTCTACAACGTTCTTTTTATAAGAATTAGCACACATGAGATCATAAGAAAATCATGAGTTCTTCAGTTTTTCAATCATTCGAAAAAAATTAATTCTTTACAAATATTCTATAACGCAAATAAAATTAACCTTTACAAACATTTTGATATAAATCAGTTTAAAGCTTTACCCACAAAAGTAACAATAATTAGGATTTAACCATTAATTTTTTTCCCAAAAAGACATATTCGTTTGTACTTTTGACCAGAAAAAATACAAGACTATTTAGACTAAAAATCTTACTACTAAACATGAACCACAATAAAAAATCAACTTACATTGTTACCTAACTAAACCTAGCTATGATATCAATTGTAGGAGCATTTATTTCATATTAGATTGACTATTATTTGGTCGGGTAGTCTAGCCTTGAAGAGACCAAACACACACATGGTTGGACTTAAGAGACTTGGGGAGGAGTGGATATTTCACCCTGTCTGCTCGGGTCACGTCACCTCTATCCAATAAAACCTTCCACCTCAAAACTACCCCAATACTACCCTAACACTACCCTAATTAGGCGGAGTGGACCCGATCCTACCCTAACCCAAAATTTCATAAAAGACAAAAAAAAGAAGAAACAAAGCTTGCATTTGTTCGGCCGAACTCATAAAAACAACCCGCAGTCGAACCCGAGTGGGCGGAGCGGTGTTGCCGCCGGGTTCACGAACCCACGCCTAAGCCGATGCCCACTCCGTTAGCCCTTACAGAGAGAGAGTGGTGAGAAAAATGATAAACTTTATTATTCAAAACACACCCCTCAGGTGAAACTCGAAAGGTTATTTATACTAGTTACATAGATATTTTTCTCCCAACTATACGAATATTGGGAGGGTGGAAATATATTGCTTCCCTTCTCAACTTTACAAGTGTTGAGAGAGTATAAGACCCAATCTAGTGACCTATCCGTATTTCTTGCTTTAACAAAAAGAAATGTTACATGTTGTAAAAACATCACATAATAACTGGGCAGTATTAAAGCTTGATGCATTGATATTCAGTACTGCTCCAATCATTACAGATATTATTATTACCATAAATGAATTAGGTGAAAAGTACAATGGGGTTATTATGCCAAAGCAATGAGAAACCGATAATCACAACATCTTTTGAGTTACACAAGTCAAATACGAAAGTATCATTGTTCCTTAACAAGTGTCACATGTCACTTTTGATAATATTCGGGGATATGAATAAAGTGTCATCGTATTCATTCAATAAGAATACGCATTTCATTAAATTGTATTGATACCCTTAATATGGGACATCATCTTTTGAGTTACGTAAATCAAATACGAATATTATTAAAACGGTTCGGTATAAGTCAAGTACGAAATACTAAAGTCTAATACAACAACATCTTTATATAATTATTTTATATTCAACGTTAATATTTTAATTCAGAATTTTTAATTAAATAATTTAAATTAAATTAATTTTAACTAATTAATAATTAAATATAAAATAGAAATTACTTTTGGCGAGAAAATGTCCTCGCCAAAAGCTATAGTCGTCGCCAGTTTATTTTCCTCATGATTTAGAAGCTTTTATAATGAAATTCTTGATTCTGATAATGAAGTTGGCATTGTTTGTGTTTATTCTAGTGATGAGGAAGATTGATCTTAAATTGTAGTATGTAAAATGACACTTATCTGAATGAAATTATTATCAAGTGTTTAAATGTGTATATTTATTTGAATGTGCGATGCGTATATTAACTTGTTCACAAATTTTATGTTCTTGTGGTTGTACTTTTTATAGAGCAGTCCCACGGGGTCATGGTGGTGATGCAGCTGGTGATCCACCTAGGCTCCTCGGAGGATAGCTAGCGGTTATCAGGTAATAATTTATTGATTATTTTTTAAAAAAAAGAAAAAACTTAAACGTGATCATTTGAATTTGATTACTTGTTATTTTATGTCGTCATCACATGAATTTATAGGGTTGCTGATATGAGTTGGGGATGGAGGAAGCTTCTGCAGATTTTTGATACTATTCTCCCTTTCATATGGCACAAGATTCAAAATGGTAAGTATAACACCCTAAAGTTTGGAAGTTCTTTTAAAATATGTATGAGAATTTAACCTAAGTTCATAACTAACTAACTCATGACACAACCATATGATGCATGAATAAAACCTAAGTATATGAAATAAACTATTTAAGTTAGGTTTTCTTTAATATATGTCACACACCTACATGTTACATAAGGGTCCAATATTTATTATAAACTTGTACATAACTTAGGGATGACAACATGACCATGTTCAATGAACTTAGGAGAGGAAAACTAAGTCTCCCTTCCTCCTCAACTAATTCTGGCCGAAATTTCCTATATTCCCCCTCTCATCTCATTTTTTTCAACCAAATTTACCATTTCAAACACACACAAAAACCCTAGAAACCTTTATACATTTTGGCTGCTATTTTCTTTCCAAGGAAGCAAGAGGTACAAATAGAATTTAGTGATTCTTGGTGGTGATCAAGGTGTGGCGATGGTGGTTGCTCGTGGGTACACGTTTGGTTTGGTTTGAAGGTTTGATGATGTTTCTGTTCCACTGCAAGGCTGTCCAGAATTTTGGTCCGATTTAAAGGGGTAAAACTTTTTCATCACAACATATTTTTGAATAGTTTTTGGGTGTAAACTGTTACACCCGTATCCCGAAATACAAATAGGCCCTACCCTAGATGAATATGGTCTAAGGACGTGTCGGGATTGACTAGTCAACCCGATAGTCAATCTAGTAAGTTATAAATGTTGTATTATAGTTATAGAAAATAGGGGGACCTAAGTTGCCATATTATAACTTGTTATAGAAGTGTAGTGTGGCCAAATTATAAAGAATGGGACTTGAAGGACCATTGGTGTCAAGTAGCCAAAGATGCCACCTACTTATCTCTAGACACTTCCTTATTCTTCATTTAATTTCCAGAAATAAGTGTGAGAGGTGTCTATGTCGTAATATGTAATTGGAGGGAAAAGAGAAGGTTGGTCTTGGAGACCAATTGATGGTGAATTAAAGATGTTTACCCTAGTGTGAAGCCAAAAAAGGATACTATAAGGATGTTAGCTATGGATGATGTTGGGCACTATTGAATATTGATGAAGATGATGATAAATTGTGTATGGCTTAGCACGGATTGCTAAGGTAAGTAATCCGGTTACTACATGCTTAATGTGGAAATTATTGTATGATGTGTTTATGATTGTTATAGTTAAGCTAATGGATTATTATGAGAATTGATGATGGTTATAGAGTTAATTGCCTAAAGATGTGTTAAGGTATGTGTTATTGCCTTATGTGCTATTTGTGCTATGGTTTGTGTGCTAGCAATGCTTACGTGAATTGTATGATGATAGAAGCATTGCCATGTCATAGCCGATTACTTACTAAGCGTTATCGCTTACATGTTATAGTTGTTAATGTTATTGTAGGTTCATGTACTTGAAGCGATATGGCTTGGATTGGGTGTGGTTCATGGAATGATTATTGAAGATGGTAATATGTGATAATAGGAGCTAGGTAGATACCGAGCTCAAGTCAATATTGTACCCCCGGAAGTCTAAAATGGTTTGTAAATGTGTCGTCAAGTATCAATTTGTATGTTATCATTGTCTTGATGAATCGGTGGCCAACCGTTGGGTTAAAGTGTGTTTTAAGTGTTTACAGTCAAAGTTAAAGGGGTGTTTGGCATAAGCATATTTATACCCATTTTGGGTTGTAAACGGGTCATTCAATTATGGAATAAGTTTATTATTTTATACTAATGATTTTGGATGAGTTTGGTATGGTAATGAGTTGCTAAGAGTCGTTTGACATGAAATGGGTCAAAACATGTTTTAGGCACAAAACCCGTTACTTTGCAAAGTACTACTCCAAAGGTCGAACAGTAAATGTTTTGTATGGAAATGAGGTCGATGAAGTGTATAAGAAATATGGAATGTTTCGTGGTCTAACGAGTTTGGGAACTATGGTTTCTGGAAAATGGGTCAAAAGTAAATAAAAGGGTTATGCAGAAAAAGGGGTGTTTGTGACAAGGTCTATTTTAACCCATTTTGGGTCAAACGGGTCAAGGATTTTGGGAAATAATGTATATGGTATATTTTTAGTTAATATGTATTACATGTGTTTAAATACAAGTCTAAAGTGTTGATTTAATGTTTAAATGTGTTATGGGGTGATTTGAGAAAATAGTGCACTTTAGGTGTCCTTAGTGCATAACATGGGTTATAGTGCACTTTAGGTATCCTTAGTGCACAAGAGGGGTTTTAGTGCACTTTAGGGGTCCTAAGTGCAAAAGAGGAGTTATAGTGCACTTTAGGGGTCCTTAGTGCACATGACGAGTCATAGTGCACTTTAGGGTGCCACCCGTCATTTTAAAAGTATTTGAGTCTAGTTTCATGTAAAAATACTTGCAAGGGCTGAATGGTAATATATTCTCGTCAGTTGTTAAAAGAGTAACAGAAGGTACGTTAAAGTTGGGTCGTTTTCGCGTAAAAGTTCAAATTTTCATGATTTTTAGTCGTGTCGTTCACGGGGCGTAACATAAACATAAGTGCTACTTCTCTACTTTCTGAAAATATAAGATTTGTGTCGATTAGAGGTCGGGAAGGTTGATGTTTCATTTTTACAAGTTAAGGTGTCAAATCTGGGAAAACTGAGTAAAATTTTTGGTTGTAGTATTTAATTTACCATGAACAAACCATTAAGGGGGCGTTTGGTTGGGGTAATTTGAAATTCCGGAATTTTAAATTCTAGAAAATTTAAATTCTTGAGAATTTAAAATTCTGAAATTTAAAATACCTTCGCATGTTTGGTTGACAGAAATTTATAAATATTTTTTTTTTTTTAATATAAATTTCATAAATATTCTATTTAAAAGTTAATAAAAAAGTTATAAAAAAAAGTTTATAAAACATTATAAAAAAACTTTATAAAAAATTTATAAAAAAAGTTTATAAAAAATTTATAAGAAATTTATAAAAATAATTATATAAAAAAAGTTTATAAAAGTTTATAGAAAAGTTTATAAAATTTATAAGAAATATATAAAAATTTATAAAAAAAGGGTTTATAAAAAAATTATAAAAAATTTATAAGAAATTTATAAAAATAATTTTAAAAAAAAGTTTATAAAAATTCTATAAAAAAGTGTATAAAAATTTTATAAGAAATTTATAAAAAAATTATAAGAAAATTATAAAAAAAGTTTAAAAAAATTATAAAATAAAGTTTATATATAATTTATGAAAAAGTTTATAAAAATTTATAAAAATTTATAAGAAATTTATAAAAATAATTATAAAAAAGGTTTATAAAAATTTATAAAAAGTTTATAAAAATTTATAAGAAATTTATAAAAAATTATAAAAAAAGTTTATAAAAATTTATAAAAAGTTTATAAAAATTTATAAAATTAGTTTATAAAATTTATAAAAGAGTTTATAAAAAATGCATAAATATTATATTTTAAAGTTTATAAAAAACAATAAAAAAAGTTTATAATTTTTTTTCAAGTAAATTAAAATTCCTCACCTTTTGGAGGCATTCTGATTCTCTTCGTTTTGGCAATTCGGGGAATTGTAAATTATTTCAAATGTCCCCTTTTGAGTTACCAAACAGAACATTTGAAGGGAATTAAAATGCAAATGCCCCCAATATCCTCCAAATTGCCCCAACCAAACGCCCCCTAAGACTTTTGAACTCTCCTTCTCCAGTCTTGATATTTAATTAGGACATGGACTTCTGGGAACTTTGGTTGAATTTTTGGAGTTGTGGAAATGTGTGCTTCTGATCAAAACTTTTAGGGTCTTTGTTTTTGCCTACTTTCTGGACAAGTCTAGAGGTTTGATTTTCTATCCACACTTCTGCCATATAATGAAATCTACAAAAATGTTAGAGTAACCTAAAACATGTGGGAACACCGTGATTTTGTTGAATTTTATTTAGCTTGTTTAATGTGTCGGTTCGGTCAAAGATAACCTTAAAAATGTTGATGATTTACGAAAATGTTGAAAACCCTAATTAGGTAACTTTGATGGCTATAATTAGTAAGAATTTAACTTGGACTCTTAAATTGGAATTAAACACATTCTAAGCCCTAAACGTAACTTGTTATCATAAGTAAATCTAGGATGGGTTGGTTCGGAATGTTACCCGAAAAGATACTAATATTAGAAAGTTACTTAATTCAGAAAGCTATCTAATTCTGGAAAGTTACTAAATATGGAAACCTGCTAATTATGGAAATTTTCTCAAAATGGAAGGAAACCCTTAGTTTGAAATACGAATAGTTATGAATCTTAAAACTATGAAATGGCTTTCTTAAAATTAAACGATCATTATCCGTGTAGATCCGCGGAGGAAGGAGTAACCTTTGGTTATTTGTGCGTTTCCGATTATTTGATTTAAGGTTTGAGGTACAGATATTCTTTCCCTTTTCAGTAGGGATACCTTTGTACGTTATGATCCTTTGATATGATCCCTTGCTATGATTGCCCTATGATGATCCTTTGCTTGCTTTCTGAATTGATTCGTATGCTATGATTCTTTGGTATGATTCGTTCCATTATGACTTCGGTATAATATGTTATGATATGATTCTGTTGTCGATTTATACAATTATGATTTGGTATGATTTGGATATGATTATGATTTTTACGTTCTACCCCTTTTGTTACGAGCCAACTAGTCATGGAGGTACCATGACCATGTCATTGATGGCACCGATGGCATGACACTATCTGGGGCGGTTATATGATTTATTTGGCGCCTTATTTGTATATGTATACCTGCCTTGCAAACAAGGTATGATGGATCTAGACACACACCTTGTGTCAATGATATTTTGTATAATATTAATAAGCACGCGGAATTTACTTAGTAATACTTAGAAGACGGATTGTATGATGTATTGTAAGTAAACACAGATTAAACACAAAACTTAAGCTCCAATATTATTAATGAATAATACGAGTGATCTTGCTTATCACTAGGGTTACACCTTGAAGCCTTTGTGAATAATACGTATGAATGTAAGTACGTAATTAGATACCTAAGACAATGACCTAGGACCCCCTTTTATAGCACAAGGAGTCCTTTACAAGATAAGTATAAAACTAACAGAATAGAATATACACGAGATCTTTTCTATACTTAACTAAACACGTTTTCCTAATAGCCGTGGTAATAATGTACCAGCTGTGGTAATACGTTTCCACTGTTAGTGTAATCCAAGCAGTGTCTTCCAATGCTATCACTGGTAACAGATTATTCCTAACAATCCTCCCCTAAACTTATGAGTTCTTTGCAAATCAATAAGTTTCTTCAATCTGCATCATCTTCAAGGATTTGGGGAATTCTAACCAAACACTTCACTTCTTCCTTAGCTTCTGAATAGCTCTTGAACATTGATCTTGAAGCCTATGTAAAATGCTCTGACCTTCTCACTATCTTCATGAACTCTTATATTAGTACACAACATCACTGTGAGAGTTCCAGCTCTAAGTGGATATTCATTCTCAGCAAGCATAAATGCATCTACTCCATTTGCTGTAGAAACATGATGAACTTCACATGAATCATAGTAGAACCATTTAGTACCAGGACATGAACATGAGAACTTCGAGAAATCATCATTATCATCAGGTTCATAGAGCCTTCTAAGATTAACCCATAACTACATCTCCTTCATATCTTTGAGATCTTGAGCATCAAATCTTTCTTGAACTAATTTCCACAATTTGTCAAGATCATCTCTGTCAAAAGCTTTGATGAGATCTTCAAATTAAATGAATGAGGAAGTTTCACCACCTAGCATTGTGATCTTCCATGTTGGAACTTCTTGTTCAATGATAGGATGTCTAACTTGCAGTGGTTCTGGATAAAAATCTTCTTCTTCAATCACAATCATATCAGTTAGTTGTTCTTCAGTGAACTTCTCAGTTGGAACTTCTTGTTCTTCAGCAAACTTAGTCTTCTTAACAGTTTGAGAATCACTGTCTTTGGCCTTTCTCTTCAAACCAGGATACCTTCTTGCCTCTTCTTCAGAGTCCATTGGAATGAAATCTCTATCTTGTCTTTGAACTCTGTAGTAGATACTTTCAACTTTATCATCAGACATTCCTTTGAATTGATGTCTTTTCCAACCACCAACATTGCAACAATAAGTCTTCATGTATGCAATAACTTGTGCCTTAGTTGGTTGCCTTGGTTTCTTTTGACCCTTTTTGACTGAACTGATCACATCTTGAAGTGCTTGATTATTCTTCATCTAAATAAAATCTTTCAACTGAGCAGTTCTTTGTTCCTTAGTTAAAGATTTATTAGCTACAAGGTCAATTGCCTTCCTCTTGATTACTGGATCATTTGCAATCAAGAAATCAATTTCTTCTTCAGTAGGTACATAACTGAACTCTGGAGTTTTCTCTCTTAAAATTGTAAGTGGAACAGTGGAAATTGAATTTTCCAACCTATCCAACCTTTTAGCCTCCATAAAGCTTACAACTTCCAATTCTTCAAGCTTTTTCTTTTCAGCAACTTCATCTTCATATATCTTTTTAGCAACTTCTTTATCATGAGCAATCTGAACTTATTCTTTCTTTGAAATCTTCCTCACAGGTTGCTCTTCACTTTCCATAACAACTTTACCTTTGTTCCTCTTTTGTTTATCAATTTCTTCACTTGCAGTGGCAATATTTTGATCATCAGTGGGAATACTTGGCTCTGCAGTGGAAATTGGATCAGTGGTAAAATCTGTTGCAGTACTGAAAATATCTTGCTCTAGTTGCTTTTCTTGAGTATCAGCTTCCTTTGCACCTTTACTAAAAACACCTACATCTTCAAAATCAATTTTCCTCCCCTGAGTTTCAGCATCTGTTTTCCTCCCCTGTTTGGGAGAATTACCCAAATCTTGATCAAAACTAGCTGAATCACCATCATTAGGTGAGGATGAAGATGAGATCAACAACTTTGCAGTTTTCCTTTGCTTTTTCAACCCCTGCAATTCTTCCTTCAAGGTCTGCATCTCTTCTTTTAAGTGTTTAATATCCTTGGCATGCTGCTTCTTGACATGTGCCAGGTCCTTCTGTAGAGATTCAACCTGCTTGGCTAATTTGGTACACAAAACCATCAATTCCATTTGTTGCTCACTGCCCTCATCACTTCCAACTGTGTGACCTGTTGGGAGAGGTGAATCATGGGGCAATGGCTCAGATTCCTCCCTAGTTGGACTAGGTTGAAGTCTAGAACCACCATGCTTGTTCCTAGACCAAAAGGTTCAAAAACATGCTGTGTTGTAATGAGAGGAGTTGACTTTTTAGACCTTCTCTCATAGGTGTGAGAAACTGCTGGAGTATAATCAATGTGTGGAACATTAATTATGGGTGTAGTTTGTTCAGGTAAAATCTTTGCAAGCATTTGAGGAAAGAGAGATGTAAAAATCATATTTCCATCTTTATTCATGTTTTGAAAAACTTTTGGCTTAAGGCACTTGATTTTATAAACACTTTTGTGGGGTTGCAGTTGAAACTCATTTAGCACTGCTTGCACAAACCTTGGATACATTAAAATTTTTGTTGAACTCTATATTGCCTTGCATACTTTGAAAATATATTTTGACCAATTAAAAGTCCTATCTAAAGCTAGACAAACCAAAGGGTAAGCCATTGTTGAACTGAATTGTTCATAAGATGTTTTCTTAGGACTTAGGCAATGCAAAAGAGTATGTATCAAAAATCTCCAGTGGGGACAAAAACCACTCTTTTTGAAAGTAGCCTTTTTATCAGTGGTATCAAACCTCATGGATGATAAATTTTCATGTATTTCTGGCATAGGTAAAGTGATGATACCATTGAGATCATCCAGTTGGAGAACTCTCCTCAAGGATGCCTCAGTAACATCAATAGTTACCCTATCCACAGTGGCTCTTAGAGCATCCACTGTTTCATGTGTATCTCTATTCTCAAGTGTTATGGACTGAGCAGAAGTCCAAAACTGTTTCATATGAGAGATGTAGATTGTGGGATTTAAAAGTAGAGCATACCTTATATGGGTAGTATTAAGAAAGTCCACAATCTGATGAAAAACAGGGCCACTCTTCTCGTTTGACTTTTGTAGGTAGGCCACTTGGTTGTGCTCGTCTGCAAATTTTAATGGTGCCATAGAAACTTTTGGTGAAAAACGAGATTAGGTCAGTAATAATTGAAGGAATAACTAGCCAATTGAGACAAAAGATATATAGATGTAGGGTTTTAAGAGTGTAGCGCAAGAAAAATTATCTAAGGAAAGTATTTATCTTTAGAGGATAAATATCAATTAGGAAAGTAGATAATTCTCTAGAAGTTACCCTCTATATACATTGAAAGCAATTTTTCTACAACGGCTAGTAAAAAATTTGTTACTGACACAACAGTTGTAACGGCTAGATCAACAACGGTAAAAATAACACTGTCAGTGGAAACTGTGAACTAGCAGTGGTAATTTTTCACAAAAATTTCAAAGAGCAGTGGTAAAGAAAAACATATAAAAACTAGACTGCTCTTATCATAGTTTTTAGCAAACTAACAGCTATCAATGGATTTGATATGTCTTTACCATGAGCCGTTTGCTATGGACTAGCCAACTCTTAATCATAAAGAATATGGTGAGTTGATAACCATATAGTTTTTGGTAAACTATCAACCATAAACGGATTTGTCAAGTCTTTACCAGTAGCCGTTTGCTCTGGACTAGTTGATTCTTATGTGGATTAGACATGGTGAATCAATAACCATTTGTTGTGTATCTCAGTTATACACCTTTTAAGATCAACTCCCATCCATGTTGCATAAAAGTGAAGCAACAAAACAACCATACAAACTTATACAACAATGTTAGTACCCAAAAAATTCCTTTCAGCACCAAAGACCATCAGACACAAACAATTTATGGATTAAGCATTCCAATACCTGTTACCAAGTACTGAAATCGACCCACATCCAGTCCTTTTGTTAATAAATCAGCATAGTTGTCATCAGTATGAATTTTGACAACTTGGATTAGCCTTTTCTCATAACAGTCTCTTATAAAATGATGTCTGATTTCAATATGTTTAGTCTTTGAATGTTGAACTAGATTTTTAATTATGCAAATGGCACTGCTATTGTCAATATGAATGATGGTATTCATGAAGTTGTACCCATAGTCCAAAAGTTGATTCTGAAGCCATAGAACTTGAGCACAGCAACTTGCAGCAGCCACATATTCTGCCTCAGTTGATGAATTAGCCATCATTGTTTGTTTCTTGCACTGCCATGACACCAACCTGTTTCCAAGAAATTGGCATCCACCTGTTGTAGATTTTCTATCCAAACTAGCTCCAGCATAGTCACTATCTGAGTAAGCAACCAAGTCTAGAGATGATTCTCTAGGGTACCATAATCCCAGATTTGAAAATGCTTTAAGGTATCTGAAAATCTTCTTCACAGCAGTCAAGTGAGAAAGCCTAGGAGTGACCTGAAACCTTGCACAAGCACACACTGCAAACATGATATCTGGTCTAGATGATGTAAGATACATCAAAGAGCCAATCATAGACCTGTACATGTGCACATCAACTGCTTCACCACTGTTTTCCTTTAAGAGTAGATGTGTAGTCTTGTCTGCAGGGGTGCTGGATGACTTTGCATCAGTGAACTTGAACTTTCTTAGTATCTCAGCCACATATTTATCTTGATTGATGAAAATAACATCTGGCCTTTGTAGTACTTGAAGTCCCAAAAAGAATGTGAGTTCACCCATAGAACTCATCGTGAATTCTTCTTTCATTAGTTTTTCAAATTCTTTGCACATCTCTGTCTTTGTAGATCCAAAAATGATATAATCAACATACACTTGAACCAGCAAGATATCATTCTTGTCTTTTTTGATGAACAAAGTTTGATCCACTCTGCCTCTATGAAACCCATTATCAAGAAGATAAGTAGTTAAGGTTTCATACCATTTCCTTGGTGCTCGATGCAAGCCATACAAAGCTTTAACTACCAAGACACTTTATTAGGATAATCGGGGTCTTCAAAGCACGGAGGTCGTGAAACATAAACCTCCTCATCAATTTGCCCATATAGAAAAGAACTCTTTACATCCATTTGATAGACTTTAAAGCCCATAAAGGATGCATAGGCTAAGAACACTGATTGCTTCAATTCGTGCAACTGGGCAAACACTTCTTCATAGTCAATACCCTCCTCTTGAGTGTATCCTTGAGCCACAAGCCTAGCCTTATTCACGATTACAATTCCTCTTTCATCCTTCTTGTTTCGAACACCCATTTAGTACCTATTACCTTCTTGCCGTAAGGCAAATCACAAAGCACCCAAACCTTTTGAAGCTTAAATTGAGCAACTCTTCTTGCATTGCTTCCACCCAACTTTCATCTTTAAGTGCCTTGTAAACATTCTTTGGCTCCATTTGTGACAGAAAACACATAAAGAGACAATGATTCTTGTCTTCATGAGTCTTAGATTCATATATTTCACTAATGAATCCATGAATATCGAGCGACTTTGTTTGTCTTCTAGTCTTCACAGTGAATGGACATCCCCAATCACATTTTCAAGAGGATGTGATTTATGAATAAAAGTGTGGGAGTCGAGGAACCGCAATCTCACTTGGCATATTTGAGATTTCAACATCATTGGCTTGAGCTTCTCTCAGAATCGAGTTATATTTTCCACTTACGGTATTGCGGTGGAAACTTACGCCTAGCAAAGGAATTTGTATTTCCAACGCTTTTGAATTTTCAAGTATTCAAGTTGCTACCTCCTTCCTTTCCAAAATCATTGGAAGTTTGAGCATCTCCGGTCTTTGGTATATCATCATTATCGCATAGTCCCAAAGTGGCGGATGAATTCATCTTGATCATCTACTTGATCCTTGTTGGGTTCATCATCATCAAGAAACTCTTCGACGACCGCAAAATCATAAGAAGATGTACCAGAGAAATAGGTACATAATTCATAGTATTGGTTAGAGTATCAAGATCAAACACCTTTCGGACCAGTTCCTTTGACATTCACTTTGTTTTCCGGGAACTCAACATGCGATTCTCTTTAATCTTTTGGGTTCTTAAGTTGAATACTCAAAGCTTTCTCGACCATGGAATACCCAACAAAATACCCTTCATCGATTTTTCATCAAACTTTCCCGGATAATCTATGGTATTGAGAATAGATACATGACATCCAAATGGTCTCATGAAGTCAAGGATAGGAGGTCTACCCTAAATAACTCATAAGGTGTCTTGTTCTTTGTTTTACCACTAAAACCCTGTTTTGCACATAACATGCGGTGTTAATCGCTTCACCCAAAAAGTGATTGGCAATTTAGAATCGCCAACATGGTTCTAGACCTCTATAAGTGTTTTGTTCCTCCTCTCAAAGAACACTATTTTGTTGAGGAGTTCTAGCAACACTAAATTCTCTTTTAATACCTTTATCTCTATAAAAATCATCCATAACTCTATTTTTGAATTATGTCCCATTGTCACACCTAATGACTTTAACTTTCATATCATATTGGTTTTCAACTTCTGTGATAAAGATCTTAAGGATGCCAGTTGTTTCATCTTTGGTTCTAAGAAAGAAAACCCATGTAAACCTGCTAAAATCATCAGTCACTACAAGACAGTATTTCTTTAAATTCAAGTTGTTCACAGATGTAGGACCAAATAAGTCCATATGTAACATTTGAAGTGGGTGAGCAATAGAGTTAACCAGCTTTGACCTGCAAGAAGCTCTGTGTTATTTGCCTTTAAGACAAGCCACACAGGTTTGATCATTTTTAAATCTTTTCTGAGGTAAGCCTCTCACCAAACCATCTTTGACAATCTTATTAATGGTTTTGAAGTTAACATGACCAAGTCTTCTATGCCATAACATGGATTCATCCACTGTGGCCTTTGCAAGCAAGCAAGCAAGCATAATCATCTTTAGTAACAATGTTGTTCATATCAAAGCTATATAGGTTGCCTTTTCTAGGAATTTTAAGAAGAATCTGACTTTCATCAAGCAACTTAAAATCCTTAGGAGAACAAAGCACATATCTTTGGTAAAAGAACATTGTTCTTCTTATCACACATTTGTGACACACTAAAAATATTATACTTAAGCTCTTTTACATAGTACATGGTTCAAAGTCCAAGTTACCGCTTTGATTACTCCTTTACCAAAGAACTTTTCCATTAACTCCTCCTCCAAAGTCGACATCATCTATCATAATGTTCAAAATTAGAAAGATAGGACTTGTTGCCAGTCATGTGCCTTAAACACCCACTATCTGTATATCCACTACTAGAATAATGAACAACAGCGACGAAAATTAACGACCAAATTACTCTGTCACAGAAAAATGGTTCACGGTGATGGATTAGCGATAAATTAACTACAAAATTGGCTTTGATAAATTTTGGTAATTCCCTCAAAATATTTTTATTTGTCCCGCCTAAGTGTTTCACCAAAAATTTTCATTCTCCCTCCATTTCCATTAAATCCCTCCATTTGGGTATTCCCTCATTGTTCACTTTATTCACCCACGCTTATACTTTCATCTCATTTTATATTTACCCCATCTAGTCTCCATCGCCAACCACAAACATTTCACATTCAACTATGGCTCCCAATCCTCCTAAGTCACAGACCACAATTCGAAGTCATTCACCACCATTTTTAAGTCCACTAGTCTACAAATCAGGTATTTTAATGTCGTATATCTTCAATTACATAACTAATTTGAGGTGTGCATCTGTCAATTTCTTGTTTTGGTGATTTTCGAATTTAAGGTTCATGTGAACCCGAATCCGTATAACCTTATAACGTTTGATCTGCTACAATTGATGCTTATTACATGTATATTTCGTGCATTAGTTCTCATTCCATGCTTAATTTGGAATGCTACATGTATTCGTTATAGGACTTGTGATAAATTGTTTGGTTATGGTAAAAAAAAGTAAATAGTTTGCATAGTTATGGGAAAATGGTCTTTTAACCAAAATGGAAAAGGGTGAAACTTAATTTGGGGTTATTTGAGTCACTTAAGGGCAGTTATGTCACTTAAGGTCGTGAATTTGGGGCTATTTAAGTATGGGTTTCTTATATGTATGTTCATGTTTGTGCTTGGTCCAAAATCACTCCGCCTCCGCCGTCCTTTCGTAAACCCGCCGTGGCAATGATTTTTGTCAAGGTCGTAAGTTGTTTATTAGGTTTCAATTTAACATAATATGTGGTGACATCATTGACATGTTTTTTAAAACTTGATGTTGATGTTTAAAAGTATGTGAAATGAATGTTTGATCTGTATTCTAGTTGTATTTGGATAACATGAGGTAAACTAAAGGAGATACTCGCACATCGACTTAGCAGTAATTGTTGAAATACTTAATGTAAGGTTTTAAGTCATGGGTAAAATATTAATCATACATCTTGGCATTTAGTGTAAATCACAGCATTTTGGTAAGCATGCTTGTGTTGAAAATAACATGTACAAGAACAGCTGCACACAATTGCATTGGCACCTGTTGGAGCACCTCATGCCAATGTACCCTTGTGGTGGTCTAGTGCACATTACAACATTATTTCTTGGCTGTAAAGGGCCCAAAACATCGACTTATCTTGAATAAATGGTTGAATTAGTCACTAGAATAAATAGTTGAGTTGGCCCTAGAGACTAGAGTAAATATCAATCGTAGTTTATCTTTGACGAGTAGCTTTGTTTTTTTTCATTCGGTGTTAGACTGATTTATTATTAGGCTTAAAAATGGTGTGTTAGACTGATTCATTTTGTGTCAGTAGGGTCGGGTTGACCCGACCCGAACCCGATAAGGGTTACCGGGTTGGGTTTAATCGGGTTACAAAAGCTTATCGGATAAGTTTGACCCGAACCCGATAACCCAATATTCTTATTGGGTCGGGTTAGGGTTGATTTATTTATCTTATCGTGTTATCGGGTCAACTCGATAAGACCGGAAAAATATTATATAACCGAAACTATTACCTAAAAATGTCTCGACCCATTAACTAAGCGTTTATTTTCAAGCTAAAATTCATTATATTATTGCTACAATAGTCGTAAAAATAAGTTTGCTTGGTTTTTTTTGAATCAGTGTGCTGACATTTACATAAAAACAAACATTGTTTATTCTTATGTCTGTTGTATTGTCAATGCAATGAAATTGGTCCACAAAATATACATTTACGTACTTTTAGTTAAACTATAATGTATGGTACACCATTAAAACAAAATATATCAAAGTTACTACATAAAAATTGGTGAACGAGTTTTGGTTTCTTTTACAGCATTACTATATGTAGATACGTCATTATGCCGTTTTCCTTAAGCTGTCACCGTAAGAGTCTAAAGATACGTTGCATTATGTGTCGACACGCGCAAAAGGTAAGAATATTGGTACCGGGTATATGACCTCTCTAGTATGAACAGTCAAGTGTCTCGCTTGTATTGTTCAACAACCTGCAACAAAGTGGTTTTGAATGGACAGATTGATGTTGTTTAATTGACTTTGCTGTTGGATAGTTAATGGTGTTGTTGAAGTGATAAGGTTTCGTATTGTAACTGGTTGTTTATGTTGAAGCCATGTGTATTATAATATTAGTGTATCTGTTAAGATTGAACAAACGAAAATTATGCTTCATGGTGTAAATCTGGAATTTTTTTTTGAAAACTGTTAATAAGATCGGTTCCTAGGTATTAACTTTTCTTATATTCTTTATGGTATTATTTTTTTATGGTATTTCTTATCAACTCTTAATTATGATACTTGCTGCGGGAAAAGGAAACAGTGGCTGGTTAGTTTTCAAGTTCTTTTGAAGATACAAACTCACAAAAGATGTGTACATTGTTGGGCACAAAAGCTAGGGGTATGTCTCTATATCTTATTGGAATTAAATGCAATGTTTTGATTAGCTCTTATTGCTAGGTGCCTTTTAGTTGTTTGTTGAGTTGTTAGTTATTTTACTGCTGTTTGGTTATTTAATTTGCTTGATTACGCTGTTTGGTTGTTCACATGGTTGTTGTTTCATTGTCTTAGTTGTAGTTGGGCTATTTTCATATCATTCTAAACAATTCTTCTATATTTATTTGTAACAGAATGCATACCAGGAGAATTTTTTGGCAAAGCATGCCCCTGGATAAGACTAATCATCCAGCAGGCGATATGGATCTTTGGAATGAGTGTACCGGATGGAAAATAAAAGGGAGAACATTTGGTACTAGTTCGTTATCCTAGGATCCCCATTATGTGGTGACGGGTATGCCTTCCACTTGATCTTCCTGCAATCCTCATCCTCATTGTCGGGGTTCAACATCCATGAGGGAGGTTTGTAACTTTTAATAGCTGTTAAGTAAATGAGTTGGTTTAGGCAGAAAACAAGTCATATTGAGTAAATTGGTTGGTTTAGGTTGTCTGTATGTTTATGATATTTTTAAATTGTAGGTAATTCGGTTGGAAGAAATGATGGAGCTACAAAAACAAGAGAATGTTACTCGTGAAAAGCACTAAAATGAAGGATTCGAGGATTGTGTAGCAGCAATAAATATACAACGAGAGGAGTATCGTCGTTGAAAGGCAAGATAACCTTAGGGAGTTCCAAAAGATTATAACCCTTAAGTCTTTGTAGTAGGATATCGGATATTAGCATCGTAGACATTTTGTTATCTTGAAGTTGTAATTCGAATGTTTGATCGATATTTTATGGAATTTATTATGAATCTGAATGAATGTATTATTCAATTTTTGGATCATTATGTAAATTATTCTCCTATCTACACAACAATTCAACAATTCGTAACTAGTTATGTGGTAAGTATGTCATTAATATTTATTGTTGGAAATCAAGTTTAGCGACATAAAGTTTGTTGCTAAGCGGTCACTTGATGGTCAAACCAAATTTAATTTAGGTAACTTTAAAAAGGATTTAGTGAGGGGCTGGAGACCGAAAATCCATCGCCGAAACTCTAAAACTTCTGTCACAAAACTTGTAGCTAAAATTTTGCGAGGCCCTTTTTTGTGACGGAATATATCTCTCACAATTTCGTCGTTAAAGGGCTTTAGTGACAAACTAGCGATGCAAACTTTCGTTGCTGATGCCCAATTTTCTAGTAGTGATCCTTGATCTGATCTTTTTGACCTTTGATGTTCCTGCACATAAAAGTAAAGAGTTAGTTTCTTTTGGGGACCCAAGCCATGATTAACTTGGATTTGCCTCGTGTATCAATATAGTTAAATCTATCAAAGGTCATTGATACATCATTTGGATTGGTTGTAGAGGTAGTTCCTTTAGGTTTCCATTCCCAACGTCTTGAGGCCTTCACAAAGATTGCCCATGTCCCCCTTTTCTTGTTTACAACCCTTGCGGTGGTAACTTTTGAATGAGCGGTGGAAGCTATTTGGTTTAGATTTAGGTACCCACTTGTTGGTTATAATGAACCTTTTAGTTTGAAAAGTTCCTTTCCTTGTTTGTGTAGATTTTGCAAAAGTTGTTTTGGACTTTGCACTTTTAACAGTGACTTAGGGTGAGCGGTGTTAGCAGCTTTTGCAATGGCAAAGGTTTTAGGCCACTTAGTTGAGCGCTCTTGGGACCATTTTGCGGTGTGAATTAGGGTGTATATTATTTTGAAACCTGTTAGACTCCACCCTTTTATTCCCATGGACTTCCCTTCTCCCAACATGATAATCACAATAAGCATGTAGATGATCAAAACTACCACATATATAGCATGCCTTATTGTACATAACAAAATCACCACCTAGTTGTTGAGATTTAACATGATTCCAACTCCTCTGGTTACCCCTAGGAGCTGGTGACTTTTTCCTGTACATCTCAGCATACTTAACAGTTGGTCTAAGTTTATTAGCTTGTCTCCTAGGTTCCTCTGTAACAGTATTAACAACTTTTGGGATAGAAGCCTCTTCATTCTTTTTAACATTCTCATCTACAACAGATGAGTCACTAGCACTCTCAAAAACATCAGTTTCTTGCTTAACCTGTTCCTCAGTTTTCACAAATGTGTTCTTTAGAGGACCATATTCACGTTCAAGATCCTGAAACTCTTCTAAGCCTGTATGAGCTAAATCTATATCTGGAGGTGATGGAACACCTCTTAATGGTGGGGGAGCTGTGTTGTAACACATACCGGACTTAACTTTACTTTGTAGTTGAGCATTCCAAATTTTATCAATTGACTTAGACCGATGATAACATGTGTCTAAAGTTAAATTGACATTTTCATTTTTCTTTTAAGTTTTCAAACTCTTCTTGGTATGCTACATTCACAATTTGTTGTATGTTCTACCTCTTCTAAGAAGAATCATGTCATCATTATATTTTGACTCATTTGCTCCATAGTGCTCTAGTTGGTTTTCTAATCTCGCTATAGCTCTCCTAAGATTTGACACGTTTAATTAGCGATTGTACAACTCTTGTCTTTCATTAGAATATAGATCATTAAGTCTTTCAACTTCCCTAGCGACTCTACATGTTTTAGAACAACTTTCAAAATTTTGTACCTCGAGTCGAGAAAGCCATGAGAGCATGTTTTGTAGCAATGAAAGCACCATCTAAAGCTTTTCCTCTTGTTCATCGACCATGAAACTCTAATCATAGCTAACACCATCAATAGCCAACATTGCTTTTGGTTCCTCCACAGTTGGTTCCTTCTTTGTTTGTACCAAGTAGACTTGTTGTCCTTGGTCTTTGGTCTACATTCTCTAGCAAAGTGTCCCAACTTATGGCGCTTAAAACACTCCACTTTCTTCTTATCAAAGCCTGCAGTTTCACCACCATTGATGTGAATAGGCTTGCGTCTTCTTGTAGAATTTCCTAGCCCTCATGCTAAGAAGAGCTATTTACCATTTTATATCCATCTCCTCCAAGTCATCTTCATCTATTTGCTCTATGTCTTCATGAGTTAATATAGAGCCAATAACTTGAGTGGAGATAAAAGCATAAAGGTAGGATCTCCAATACCAAAGAACCTTCTTCTTTGAACTGCGGTGGTAACACTAACATTACCGATGGAAAGCGTAGAAGCGGCGAGTGGCAATATCATCATCACTTTCATCTTGAATCATCATCGTCATCAGAGGTTGACATCAAAGCCAAGTGCTTGAGCTTGTCTTGAGTTTCCACCTTCTTCAAGATTTGTTCAATGAGTTTAAAGTTGTTGTAAAGATCATTGAGCTTGATGTTTCAATATCCTTTGTTTTCCCAAACAAGAACATTAGTTTGAAACTCTAAAGGCAAACTTCTTAGAAACTTCAAATTGAGGTCTTCCTTTTCTACCTCAATGCCAAACACGATCAATTGTGTAACAATCTTCGAACTTTGGTGAAGATGCTATCAAGTGAGTCATTGCTTGAAGCGAGAAGTTTTATAACTTTGCTTTAACAATGTCTTTTGTGTCTTCTTTGTAGCATCATTACCACCAAACACCGAGCAAATCTCTTCAAAAGTTCTTTAGCGATCTTGAACTTGCTAAACGCTATGATCTGGTCTCCGTGAAGAGTCATCGACAACAAACTTCTAGCCTTAAAATCATTCTTCCTTAGTGCTTTTTCAACACTAGATTCGTGCACAAAAGCTGTCACCACATCGTGTCACCAACCTTTACAGTCTTCGACACGGACTTGAAAGAATCACCGTTTGGATGATCTCCCAAAGAGCATAGTCCTGTATGAGGAAGTATTGCTCAATCAAGATCCTCCACATCTCAAACTCATTAAGTTTGAGCTTAGGTAGCCTTGGTGTAGAAGAGTTGGATGGTTGTTTTCCATCTCCATTGAATTGAGTGAGTAGGTTAAGCTTATTCCTTGGATCTTCTAAAACAAAATATCGTAACCTTCGCCTCGATACCACTTGATGGATCTGGACACACACCTTGTGTCAATGATATTTTGTATAATATTAATAAGCACGCAGAATTTACTTAGTAATACTTAGATGACGAATTGTATGATGTGTTGTAAGTAAACACAAATTAAACACAAAACTTAAGCTCCAATATTATTAATGAATAATACGAGTGATCTTGCTTATCACTAGGGTTACACCTTGAAGCCTTTGTGAATAATACGTATGAATGTAAATACGTAATTAGATACCTAAGACAATGACCTAGGACCTCCTTTTATAGCACAAGGAGTCCTTTACAAGATAAGTATAAAACTAACATAATAGAATATACACGAGATCTATTCTATACTTAACTAAACACATTTTCCTAATAGCAGTGGTAATAATGTACCAGTAGTGGTAATTCGTTTCCACTGCTAGTGTAATCCAAGCAGTGTCTTCCAATGCTATCAGTGGTAACATATTATTCCCAACAAGGTACATATGCCTTATGTACGAGGCGTATGGATGCATCCTAGGTTATGATTTGTACGGTTATGACGTTTGGGCTATGCGTGCCTTGCCCTCCTCTCGCACTTTGGTACTTGTGAGGTCTCCTCCCGGACCCTTATGTACGTAGTGTCCTTCATGTGGCATGTTGACGAATATGATTATTTGCTCGTGGGCATCCTTTATTTGTGTTCTTCATGTGGCATGTTGGACACCTTTGCTTTGGTACTTCATTATGTTCTCTTCATGACCGATCCTTTATTGTTTATGATCTCTCATTCACTTTGATTTGTTATCTTTTGGTCATTTGATACGTATGCCTTCCTTCAGTTACTTGTTTAACCTTTCGTTCACCCAGAATCCTTATCTAGTCCATCCAACAACTATGTGGGGTTATAGTTATTTGATTTTACTATGCTTTCATTACATGTGGTTACCAAACTTATGCTATCAGATTATCACTTCCTTTGTTATGGTGCTATGACTTGAATAAGAAATTCTGCTGTTACCAGGTTGATGTATGATTTCTTGATTTATCTATCCCCATGCTAATAAGTGATTAACTGATGTATCCGTTTCCATGATCATACTCCTATTTGTATTTATGGTTGCTTAGTAGTTGTTTCAGCATAATAATTAATATCTACCGGACTAATTAGTTTGCCATGCTTACATTCATTTCCATGATTCCTTGCTTACAGAAATTGGTTTGACTTATGAGTGTACCTATTGAACAGTTTGGTTGCTGTGCTATAATCTTGCTTAGTATTACTATTGATGTGCTACTTGGTATTATGATTGTTCTGCTTGTCATTGTTGGTTATCTGTCGTGAGTATTTGCCATGCTTGAGTTATACTATGATGTTTTACGCCCACTATAGATTATAGTTTAGTTATCGCACTTGATCCTTTCGTTGCTTGTTTTACCATAACATGTTGTTAGTTGTTCCACCGCTCGACACGCTTCCACAAGATCGATATTTCACGTGATTATGATTATGTTTACTAACTCTTTGTGACTATGTTAAATGCTTAATACCTTGGATATGTATATGAGGTTTGTATGAGTTTCTTGATTGTGCTCCTTGCTATGAATTTATTTTGATTTTGTCCTATTTGCATATATGTTATGTTATGTTCTGCGGGTCCTCATTGACTCATTCCATTTCATTCATTCGTTCTGATTTTGTTATTACATTTTGATTTATTTCGTACATTTATAATATTGAGCTTTTGTTTCTATCATATCTGTTCACTGAGCTTTGTAAGCTCAGTCGCCTTTTCTTTTTCCGTGCGGCAGGTAATAGTAGGGCTATTGGAAAGAGTAAGAGTTGGGCTTAGCAGACCTACCCGATTTAGACGTTGCATTTGATTATGGATTTATGTTTCAGATTTTTTATTTTGGTTTCATTTTATTTTAGACTTCTAGATTTGGTTATTATGTTGTAAGTTATGATGTTCATGACTTTATATTATTTAAGATAAGACTTCCGCTTGCGTTACTATGCTTTGTATGACACCATAATGTGGCATTTCGACCCGTATCGGGTTGGGGTGTTACAATTATGGTATCAGAGCTGTGGTTTCGTCTTGTTAACCTTATGATTGACCTGTGAGGAATTGGGTAGACATTAGGCTTCCGTCTGTTTCGATCTTTTCCGATTCTTTTGATTTTTCATTTAGATTTGACTTTGATATTCTTTTATCTTGTTGATTTGACCTTCTTCTTTTCGCATTTGATTTTGTCTATTTTGTCTTCGCACATTCGTTTTTCGATCTTTTAGATGGAGACTACTCGTAGAGTCGAAGATGGTGGAGCCGATCCTGAGTTGCTGCAATAGTTGCTGAATTTGAGGGGTTCATGAAGCAGAAGCCGCATCCGTTCATCGCAATACTACTGGAACATAAAGATGCTGTTGGAGAAAGAGCTGGACAGAACAACAAGAGGAGCAAATACAGAGACGGGATTCAACCGGTGGGCACTGGGAAGGCATATGAGCAGAGGAAGTATGACATGCATACTTCAGACGTGCAGAGGAAATACTACCAAGATTCGGGTGTATGGTGGTCGACAGATCAACCATCGAGATGCTGAGAAAATCTATCTGCTTCATATGATTGGGCGCGATTCGTGTTATTCTCAATTGTTTCGTCACGCATTTTGAGTTAGTTTGATAATTCGTTATGTGGTTTTGACCAATGGTGCTTTTCTTCAATTTTTTTTTAGCTTAGCTTGGATGATGGAGCTCTATGGCTTGATTCTTGATTATTCCGCAACTTCACGATTGACTTATAGCATAACGGCATCTTTTTGACTTATTTTTGAATGACCAATGAAAAGGTGCTCGTATGCAAAAAGATTGGTGGATCTAAAACTCATGATCAATTTTGTGTTTGTCTTACGTGTCATTAACTTATTGAGGGCATGTTTGTTTCATGGTTATGGAATAATAGCAATGAAACCATTCCAAGATTCAGTTGTTTGGTTGATAGTGGGTCCCAATATCAGGAGTGAAAAAGTGAAATCAAACCCTTAGAGTGAAAGATGACAGGAGAGACTGGTTTCAGTTGATTCTTATTTTCATATGTTTATTGTCTACCCTTTAATCCACACCTTCAATTAATAAGATCTGTTTATCTCATAGTTCGATGATTTATAGATTTTGATACATTCATAACTGCACCCGGATGTAGCTTCACCGAAGTAGGATCATCTTCACCGGAATAAGTTTTCGAAGAAGATAACTTTTTTTCACATATTGTTTTTCATGACATGATTAGAATGCCAGAGTGTAAAAATTCTCAATTCAATAATGGATCAATCTTTGAGTTTAGTTGTAGTACAATTATTAAATACAGTATATGAGAGAAAGTTTTTGTTGTTATATTTTCTTTATATAGGATAAGAAACATATGTATCATTTCTTCTTTCATAAAGATTTGAAGAAAAAAATCTGAAAAAATAGTTTATATAGATTGATGATTGTGTAATTTTGTTTCAGAGTATAAATAAATTCAAAAAAGTATGATACCTATAAGTATCAAACCAAACAACAATATTGGATTTGATTACTTGACTCGTATGTATTCTCATTCCATCTTATATCGAAACTTATATCAGTTGTAATTCATGAGAGCAAACCAAACGGACCCTGAGTTGTGAAGAAGTTATTTTAAAGACATTATAATGACATCTTACTTTTTTGATGGTATAATGCGTTATTATATGACAAAATCTTTTAAAATAGGCCGTTATTATGCCCATTCAAAGAGTTTTAACACTACATTTTATATAGTAAATGCTAAACCTTAAACCACAAACACCAAACATTATATATTCTAAAATATCGTAAAATCCGGTAAATGGGTAGTACTACTATAAAGGTGTTCAAGATACCCTTTATAGCGGATTTTACCAGATTTGAAAATTTTACTATATTCTTGTAACATTGGGATTCTATGAGTACTTATTAACATTTTAAATGAGTTTTCACGCTTAATATATATTCTAAAAATCCGGTAAATGGGTAGTACCTCTTTAAAGGTGTTCAATATAACCTTTATTATGGATTTTACCATATTTGAAAATTTTACTATATTCTTGTAACATTGTGATTCTATGAGTACTTATTACCATTTTAAATGAGTTTTCACGTTTAATGGTATATATTGTAAAAATCCGTGTAAATACAAATAAACCGTAAAACGTTTATTAATATTTAGCGATCTCTTTGTGTTTTGTTGATAACAAATATAATGTTATCATAAGTAAAATTATAAGGATACATGTTATTTTTGTAAAGCATTTACATATAATCATTTAATACAAATTGTTGTAATAAATCATTTGTTGTAATAGTTTATTAGGATGGGTAAAAACCACAACCCATGAACCATACCCATGGAGCATATCCATGATCCATAGTATTAACCCATGATCCATTGACTAGATGCATTGCATCTATTAGATAAATTGTATCTAAATAAATAACCATGGACCAACCCATGTCCCATAACCCAAAAACCCATGGGCAAAGAGGAGCGTCCCATGGATCCCTAGAGTTACACTAGACGGATCCTTAAGCAAGGGATCCGTGGGATCCGTCTGTGATGGCAAGATTTTGCCTATAAATAGAGAGCCATTTATTCATTTTTACTCACCCCTCTTCTTACTAACTCTCTCATATATTCTTACACTTTTCTAACTAAATATCACTTGATATATAGAGTTGTTCTTCTTTCTTCTATTGTGATTCTCATATAGGTCCTTCTCTAAGGCGAGATCACGAGCATTCTATAAGTCATCCAAGCAATGGGTCCTTGATTGATTTGTTCCTCCACAAGATTTCTGTTGCAAAGATCTTGTACTTGATATTTCACATACTTGTTGTGTAATAGTCGTGTTGGTTTGGTCCTCCGTGTTACGGACTCGGTATTTAGCTTTGTACCGGAAAAGGTGTAAGCAACGTTGTGAAGGCTTCTCCGCCAAGTTGAAGGAGTTTGTTGACATAGTGCTTGAACTCTCGAGTAGGTGACTCGGGGAGTAGAGTAGGCCAAGGAAGGTGTCCTTGTAGCTGAACCACTATAAATCGGTTATGTCATTTATATCCCTTACTTTACTTTCTTTATTTGCATTACTCTTAGATCTATACTCTCTCTTCATCCATACGATTTTACACAAAATCGAATCTAAAGTTTTTGTAAACTAACTTAAAATCGGCAAAACTATTCAACCCCCCCTTCTAGTTTTCCACAATTGGCATCAAGAGCTAAGTTTATAAAAGTTTTAAGGTAAACCGTATTTTAAAAACTTTTCGATCACTATGGGTTCTGAAAATTACAAGGAAGGGCAATCCATGCAACGACCTCCACTACTTGAAACTAATGGTTTTATATATTGGAAAAATAGATTCGAAACGTATGTAAAGTCTAAAGATATTGATCTTTGGTACATCATTGTTGAAGGCGATTATGAAGCCACTGATGAAATTAAGAAAAAGTTTTCCAAAAATAGTGAAGCTAAAATGGTTTCCAAAAATAGTGAAGCTAAAAAAAGTTTTCCAAAAATAGTGAAACATACACTAATGGACCCATGAACAAATGGGGACCAAACTTTTGAGTTAAGTGTTTTCTTAGGTGTGCTTAAAGGTCAACCTAGATCTGGATGAATGGATCAAGGATAGCGGGTGCGCGAGGCACATGACCGGCAATAAGGATTTATTCTCCACATATGAATCCTTCAATGGAGGAAATGTGGTATTTGGAAATAACAAAAGTCAAATCATTGGTAAAGGTACGATTTCTAACAAATCTCTAACCATTAACGATGTGTGTCACGTAGAAAACCAAAACTTTAACCTCTTAAGTATAGGACAAATATGTGATAAAAAGTGCAAAGTACTTTTTAACGAAACCGGTAGTAAGGTATTGAAAAACGGTATCACCATAGGTAGAGGAATTAGGAAACACGGAGTCTATGTCATTAAAATTGGTAATGAACCTAAAGACAAACTTTGTCTTACTTCTATGGATGTTACTTCGACCTTATGGCATCGAAGATTGGGTCATGCCGATATTCGACTTCTTCAATCTCTATCATCCAAAGATCTAGTAAGAGATCTACCAAAATTAAAATATGAACATCACTTTTGTGATGCTTGTAACGTAGGAAAACAAGTCCATGCTAGTCACAAAGCTAAAAATATAGTCTCTACAACTAAGTGTCTAGAGTTACTACACATGGATTTATTTGGTCCATCTGCTATCCAAAGTTATGGAGGTAACTACTACACTTTGGTCATAGTGAATGATTACTCTAGGTACACATGGACTAAATTCTTAAAGAACAAAACTGAAACGTTCAATAACTTTGAAATATTAAGTAAGAAAATCCAAAGACAATTAGGAAGTCCTATAGTGTCTATTAGAACGGATCATGGTAGGGAATTCGATAATGAAGTGCAATTTGGAGCCTTTTGTGACGCTAATGGTATTACTAACAACTTCTCGGCCCTCCTGACTCCACAATCGAATGGGGTAGTTGAAAGAAAGAATAGAACCCTACAAGAAATGAGTCGCACCATGCTAAATGAGCAATCTGTAACATATTGGATTTCATAAACACACTAAACCATAAGATCAAATAGGCGTACAATATGATTCTAGAGAGAGAAAGTTAGAGGTTTGAGAACTTTAGTGAGAGAAAGAAAAATCTTATTATGAGCTCCAACTCTCTACCTTGGGAGGTATAGAGTATTTATAATCATTACATAAATCTCCACCTATCGGGCTGTGGATCAGGCATACAGTGGGTAAAGACCCGTCCGTCCTCCACGGTGTTACTTAAACTAAATACTACTTAACTTATAATAATCTACGACTACGAGCTTTCTAACGATTACATATACTTGAGGTGACCGACTCTTTATATTCTGGATTTACTAAATCCTAACGATCTCCCCCTAAGAGAGGTCACCTTAAACACACATTAAACATATATTGAATACAAACAGATATTACATTAAAAATTGTTCTTGCATTCTTGATGTTGTACTTTGCTCTGAAGCTCGTAGTCATTGATTCTTCACATTGCATGTTAGGTTAATCCAAGTGGAGGTCTTTTTTACCGATCCACGTGATAATGAGTTTTGAGCCGGTTTGAGATCATCAACCGACAAGAAATCTCGAGATATCCATTGTGGTGTTGGTATTATGTGATGTTGTGACTTTCGGACCGACATGCTCACATTCGGATCATGAAATATTCTCATCGAGTAGCGGAAGCTTTCGTTGATTCATGATATTGGTGATAGCAGAAGCGAAGCATGGAGTGAAAATATCGAGTTATTGATTCACTAATCATGATTTCTTTTAGATGAATGTGTTAAGTGAGCATGCGGCTATGGATTGACCGCTTCATTCGATCACCGCAAACGTAGGGCGTACACGCATACAACAGTTAGTAATAAATTGCACGAAAGTGTCTTTGATCACTTCGTTGAATTGAGGTACACGCCCACGGTTCCCGTTGATCGATTACAAATCTTGCTGTGATCGGGTATAATTCAAGAATTTCCTTGACAGGTTTCGCGGTGCTCTAGTCGTTCTCAAACAGAACGCCTCAAAGAAGACAACACGGAGTGAGTGAACCAATGAATAGAGATTCACCGATTGATGAAAAGAGATTTGAAAAACAATCGTGTATCGCGCAATAGAAATTGTTTTGCAATACAACGAAGGTTTTAATGAAAATCAATTATCAATCATAAACACCTTTTGATTTGAAATATTGGTACACGGTCAAGTGCTAAGAAAAGAGTTTTAAGCACAAAGACCGGTTTTCAAAGGTATCCATCAATCCATAACTGAACCAAGATTGATTCAAAAGATTGAATCGCCCCATTGTTTCATTCGGTTGTCACATGGTTGATCTATTGAATAGAACTCACATGCCACCTACCAGGAGCTTGTTTGATGTTGGCTCCAGAAGGCTTTCCATCTTCATTGTGAATATGTTAGCATATCACTCGGATGTTCTGGCAATACCACAAGGATAATGCGTAGGACTCAAGATATAATCTCTCTTTCCATATTGTGTGAAATAGAGAGTCTTCATTGAAAGTGTCCTAATGAGATTTATTGATGATCTCGTGGCTCTAGACTCAATTTGGGAGAGGGTCTCCTTCTTCAATATCAACAATCTCTAAGAGAAAGTCGATAGATTATGTTGGTTCCCCGTGAGAATGAAACAAGACCTTTTAAGAGGAACTTGAGTGGTTTGGGAAGTTGAAGTGCAGTGCGTCACTGGGTCCATGATGTCTTGTCTTCAATACCGATGTTACCTTGGTAACCACCAGTAGTATATGAATTGAACCCGGTATCTGCCCTAAGGTTGAATAATTGGAGGGCTATTTTTTTTCACCCTTTTCTCATTCAATTCTTTTCATTCTTCAACCCCTTGATTGCTTACCGAGACTTCATAGCTAAAACCTTGTTGGGTTTATTCAAGTACTAGCTCGAGACTCGATCCGCACTCTTCCCATATCTCATTTTCTCCTTTTTCAATATACCTAAGGATTTCTACACTATCTAGTGGATTGTCCTGGTAGATCCCTCCGGTTCAGCGGATCATGGGAACAAATACCTAACCTTATCATCCTTATATCACCATACATAAAGTAAAGTTGGTCGGTCTATTTGGTATTGTTCATCTGCCATTGGAACCAATTGAAAACCATTTGAAAATCAATCCAGATACTTGTGATATATTATCAAAGCATTTTGTACCTAAATTGTTTTTGATATTTTTAGAACAAGAGCTCCCCCTCAACATGTGCTTCATATATTTGAAATTGTTTTAGCACACGGAGGCAAGAGGAAGAATTAACTTTTTTGATTACCACTTTCTAAAAGATATCAACATCACTTCCCTAATCAAATCAAGTAGACAAAGCATTTTGGGGAAGGATGAGGTTTACATAAGCTTGCTCCCCATCAATATGTGCATAGATATTTGAAAATGTTTTGCACATATTAGGAAAAGACTGCACATTGAGATAAATTGATCACTTTTCAAATATTTGTGGTTTAAGATAGATGCTCCCCCTCAACATGTGCATGGAAAATTTGAAATCGTTTGGCACATGTGGGAAGGAGAGCTTGTACATCCTTATAAAACCATTTACCGAATTATCATATTAAATCCAATTTAAATCACAAATTCTCCCCCGATCACAATTATCAAATCATTTGAGATTCGTGATCTCTGTAGATTTAAATTGATTTTGAAAACTTTTAAGGAGAATTGTGACTTGATTATGAAAGCGTTTTATCTGATAAGGATCGGATTTTAAGACTTTAAACTTCATTGAATAAACTTGCATGATTATCTTTTGAAAACAATTGTATGACAAATAACTTTTTGATTTAATTGAAATCATTCTCCCCCTCAATCAATGACATAAGTTGTTGATTGAGAGATAAATATTTTGACAAACTTTTAAGTCCAGATGATTATCAAAAATTAGAGTCCGAGTTATTTTTCAAAACAACTAGTTTTCATTAGATAGTAAGGATTAGTTTAAAGAATCGAGCAAGAAATTTGAAAACTAAGATAAAGTATGGCTCGTTCTATCTTTGAAAAGCGGGTTCTTGCTCGAAATGACAATAAACCATTTTTCTCTTTCTCCCAATTTTTTTTTTTTTTTTTTTTTTTTTAAATTGAACAACATCTAAAGTCCGTGTCATTCTTTGAATGACAACATCAAGACCGTAGATATAATCGAATCGAGAGAAACATGACAAAATGACAATATTTTTTGAAGATTTTTCAAAATTTTTCTAATTTTTATGGATTTTGAAAGTTTTATATTTTTCTATTTGATTTTTTTTTAAAGGTTTTATAATTTTGTATTTTGTTTTTCGAATAAATATTTACAAGGGATAGATGAAGGAAACCTTTGACTCCTCTTCTTCCTCTTGAAGGCGTTTGAGAGTTTCGGTTGTAGGCTCTTAAGACCCGGTCGTGGAAGAATAAACTCAAAGCGTTCTCTAGGAAGAGCTTTGGTGAAGATGTACGCTAAGCGGTATTCGGTCCTCACAAAGTATAGTTCCACCACACCATTTTCAACTTGCTCCCTGATGAAATGATGTCGAATGTCGATGTGCTTTGCTCTTGAGTGTTGTACATTGTTGCATGAGAGAGCAATAGCACTTTTATTATCATAGTACATAGGGATTTTGTTGAATTCAAAGCCATAGTCAGATAATTGTGATCTCATCCATAGTGATCCTTGATCTGATCTTTTTGACCTTTGATGTTCCTGCACATAAAAGTAAAGAGTTAGTTTCTTTTGGGGACCCAAGCCATGATTAACTTGGATTTGCCTAGTGTATCAATATAGTTAAATCTATCAAAGGTCATTGATACATCATTTGGATTGGTTGTAGAGGTAGTTCCTTTAGGTTTCCATTCCCAACGTGCTGAGGCCTTCACAGCATTGCCCATGTCCCCCTTTTTCTTGTTTACAACCCTTGCAGTGGTAACTTTTGAATGAGCAGAGGAAACTGCTGGTTTAGATTTAGGTACCCACTGTTGGTTATAATGAACCTTTTAGTTTGAAAAGTTCCTTTCCTTGTTTGTGTAGATTTTGCAAAAGTTGTTTTGGACTTTGCACTTTTAACAGTGACTTAGGGTGAGCAGTGTTATAGCTTTTGCAAGGGCAAAGGTTTTAGGCCACTTCTTAGTTGAAGCGCTCTTGGGACCATTTTGCGGTGTGAATTAGGGTGTATATTATTTTGAAACCCGTTAGACTCCACCCTTTTATTCCCATGGACTTCCCTTCTCCCAACATGATAATCACAATAAGCATGTAGATGATCAAAACTACCACATATATAGCATGCCTTATTGTACATAACAAAATCACCACCTAGTTGTTGAGATTTAACATGATTCCAACTCCTCGGTTACCCCTAGGAGTGGTGACTTTTCCTGTACATCTCAAAGATACTTAACAGTTGGTCTAAGTTTATTAGCTTGTCTCCTAGGTTCCTCCGTAACAAAGATTAACAACTTTTGGGATAGAAGCCTCTTCATTCTTTTTAACATTCTCATCTACAACAGATGAGTCACTAGCACTCTCAAAAACATCAGTTTCTTGCTTAACCTGTTCCTCAGTTTTCACAAATGTGTTCTTTAGAGGACCATATTCACGTTCAAGATCCTGAAACTCTTCTAAGCCTGTATGAGCTAAATCTATATCTGGAGGTGATGGAACACCTCTTAATGGTGGGGGAGCTGTGTTGTAACACATACCAGACTTAACTTTACTTTGTAGTTGAGCATTCCAAATTTTATCAATTGACTTAGACTGATGATAACATGTGTCTAAAGTTAAATTGACATTTTCATTTTTCTTTTTAAGTTTTTCAAACTCTTCTTGGTATGCTACATTCACAACTGTTGTATGTTCTACCTCTCTTCTAAGAAGAATCATGTCATCATTATATTTTGACTCATTTGCTCCATAGTGCTCTAGTTGGTTTTCTAATACTGCTATAGCTCTCCTAAGATTTGACACAGTTTAATTAGCAGTGTACAACTCTTGTCTTTCATTAGAATATAGATCATTAAGTCTTTCAACTTCCCTAGCAGCTCTACATGTTTTAGAACAACTTTCAAAATTTTGTACCTCAGAGTCAGAGAAAGCCATGAGAGCATGTTTTGTAGCAATGAAAGCACCATCTAAAGCTTTTTCCTCTTGTTCATCAGCCATGAAACTCTAATCATAGCTAACACCATCAATAGCCAACATTGCTTTTGGTTCCTCCACAGTTGGTTCCTTCTTTTGTTTGTACCAAGTAGACTTGTTGTCCTTGGTCTTTGGTCTTCTACATTCTCTAGCAAAGTGTCCCAACTTATGGCAGTTAAAACACTCCACTTTCTTCTTATCAAAGCCTGCAGTTTCACCACCATTGATGTGAATAGGCTTGCGATCTTCTTGTAGAATTTCCTAGCCCTCATGCTAAGAAGAGCTATTTACCATTTTATATCCATCTCCTCCAAGTCATCTTCATCTATTTGCTCTATGTCTTCATGAGTTAATATAGAGCCAATAACTTGAGTGGAGATAAAAGCATAAAAGGTAGGATCTCCAATACCAAAGAACCTTCTTCTTTGAACTGCGGTGGTAACACTAACATTACCGTGGAAACCGTAGAAGCGGCAGTGGCAATATCATCATCACTTTCATCTTCAGATCATCACCATCATCAGAGGTTGACATCAAAGCCAAGTCGCTTGAGCTTGTACCGAGTTTCCCAAACCTTCTTCAAGATTTGTTCAATGAGTTTAAAGTTGTTGTAAAGATCATTGAGCTTGATGTTTCAATATCCGCTTTGTTTTCCCAAACGGTAACATTAGTTTGAAACTCTAAAGGCAAACTTCTTAGAAACTTCAAATTGAGGTCTTCCTTTTCTACCTCAATGCCAAACACGATCAATTGTGTAACAATCTTACGAACTTTGGTGAAGATGCTATCAAGTGAGTCATTGCTTGAAGCAGAGAAGTTTTATAACTTCGCTTTAACAATGTCTTTGTGTCTTCTTTGTAGCATCATTACCACCAAACACCGAGCAAATCTCTTCAAAAGTTCTTTAGCGTCTTGAACTTGCTAAACGCTATGATCCGGTCTCCGGGAAGAGTCATCGACAACAAACTTCTAGCCTTAAAATCATTCTTCCTTAGTGCTTTTCAACACTAGATTCGAGCACAAAAGCGCCACCACATCCGTGTCACCAACCTTACGAGTCTTGACACGGACTTGAAAGAATCACCGGTTTGATGATCTCCCAAAGAGCATAGTCTGTATGAGGAAGTATTGCTCAATCAAGATCCTCCACATCTCAAACTCATTAAGTTTGAGCTTAGGTAGCCTTGGTGTAGAAGAGTTGGACCGGTTGTTTTCCATCTCCATTGAATTGAGTGAGTAGGTTAAGCTTATTCCTTGGATCTTCTAAAACAAAATATCGTAACCTTCGCTCGATACCACTTGATGGATCTGGACACACACCTTGTGTCAATGATATTTTGTATAATATTAATAAGCACGCAGAATTTACTTAGTAATACTTAGATGATTTAATTGTATGATGTGTTGTAAGTAAACACAAATTAAACACAAAACTTAAGCTCCAATATTATTAATGAATAATACGGTGATCTTGCTTATCACTAGGGTTACACCTTGAAGCCTTTGTGAATAATACGTATGAATGTAAATACGTAATTAGATACCTAAGACAATGACCTAGGACCTCCTTTTATAGCACAAGGAGTCCTTTACAAGATAAGTATAAAACTAACATAATAGAATATACACGAGATCTATTCTATACTTAACTAAACACATTTTCCTAATAGCGATGGTAATAATGTACCAATGGTGGTATCGTTTCCACCGCTAGTGTAATCAAGCAGTGTCTTCCAATGCTATCGGTGGTAACATATTATTCCCAACAAGGTACATATGCCTTATGTACGAGGCGTATGGATGCATCCTAGGTTATGATTTGTACGGTTATGACGTTTGGGCTATGCGTGCCTTGCTCCCTCCTCTCGCACTTTGGTACTTGTGAGGTCTCCCCTCCCTGGACCCTTATGTACGTAGTGTCCTTCATGTGGCATGTTGGACGAATAGGATTATTTGCTCGTGGGCATCCTTTATTTGTGTTCTTCATGTGGCATGTTGGACACCTTTGCTGGTACTTCATCATGTTCTCTTCATGACCTGATCCTTTATTGTTTATGATCTCTCATTCACTTTGATTTGTTATCTTTTGGTCATTTGATACGTATGCCTTCCTTCAGTTACTTGTTTAACCTTTCGTTCACCCAGAATCCTTATCTAGTCCATCCAACAACTATGTGGGGTTATAGTTATTTGATTTTACTATGCTTTCATTACATGTGGTTACCAAACTTATGCTATCAGATTATCACTTCCTTTGTTATGGTGCTATGACTTGAATAAGAAATTACTGCATTACGAGTTGATGTATGATTTCTTGATTTATCTATCCCCATGCTAATAAGTGATTAAGCGATGTATCCGTTCCATGATCATACTCCTATTTGTATTTATGGTTGCTTAGTAGTTGTTTCAGCATAATAATTAATATCTACCGGACTAATTAGTTTGCCATGCTTACATTCATTTCCATGATTCCTTGCTTACAGAAATTGGTTTGACTTATGAGTGTACCTATTGAACAGTTTGGTTGCTGTGCTATAATCTTGCTTAGTATTACTATTGATGTGCTACTTGGTATTATGATTGTTCTGCTTGTCATTGTTGGTTATCTGTCGTGAGTATTTGCCATGCTTGAGTTATACTATGATGTTTTCTGCCCGCCTATAGATTATAGTTTAGTTATACGTACTTGATCTGCTACGTTGCTTGTTTTACCATAACATGTTGTTAGTTGTTCCACTGCCTGATACGCTTCCACAAGATCTGATATTTGGCTGTGATTATGATTATGTTTACTAACTCTTTGTGACTATGTTAAATGCTTAATACCTTGGATATGTATATGAGGTTTGTATGAGTTTGCTGATTGTGCTCCTTGCTATGAATTTATTTTGATTTTGTCCTATTTGCATATATGTTATGTTATGTTCTCGGGTCCTCATTGACTCATTCCATTTCATTCATTCGTTCTGATTTTGTTATTACATTTTGATTTATTTCGTACATTTATAATATTGAGCTTTTGTTTCATCATATCTGCTCACCGAGCTTTGTAAGCTCGATCGCCTTTTTTTTTTCCGTGGCGGGTAATAGTAGGGCTATGGGAAAGAGTAAGAGTTGGGCTTAGCAGACCTACCCGATTTAGACGTTGCATTTGATTATGGATTTATGTTTGATTTTTATTTTGGTTTCATTTTATTTTAGACTTCTAGATTTGGTTATTATGTTGTAAGTTATGATGTTCATGACTTTATATTATTTAAGATAAGACTTCCGCTTGCGTTACTATGCTTTGTATGACACCATAATGTGGCATTTCAACCGTGTCGGGTTGGGGTGTTACAATTATGGTATCGAGCTAATGGTTTCGTCTTGTTAACCTTATGATTGACCGTGAGGAATTGGGTAGACATTAGGCTTTCGTCTGCATTTCGATCTTTTCCGATTCTTTTGATTTTCATTTAGATTTGACTTTGATATTCTTTTATCTTCACGATTTGACCTTCTTCTTTTCGCATTTGATTTTGTCTATTTTGTCTTCGCACATTCGTTTGTCGATCTTTTAGATGGAGACTACTCGTAGAGTCGAAGGCGGTGGAGCCGATCTGAGTTCTTTGCAATAGTTCTTTGAATTTGAGGGGTTCATGAGCGAAGCCGCATCCGTTCATCGCAATACTCTTTGGAACATAAAGATCTTTGTTGGAGAAAGAGCGGACGAACAACAAGAGTAGCAAATCTGAGACGGATTCAACCGGTGGGCACTGGAAGGCATATGAGCGGAGGAAGTATGACATGCATACTTGAGACGTGCAGAGGAAATACTACCAAGATTCGGGTGTATGGTGGTCGACAGATCAACCATCGAGATGCTGAGAAAATCTATCTGCTTCATATGATTGGGCGCGATTCGTGTTATTCTCAATTGTTTCGTCACGCATTTTGAGTTAGTTTGATAATTCGTTATGTGGTTTTGACCAATGGTGCTTTTCTTCAATTTTTTTTTAGCTTAGCTTGGATGATGGAGCTCTATGGCTTGATTCTTGATTATCTTGTAACTTCACGATTCAAATTTATAGCATAACGGCATCTTTTGACTTATTTTGAATGACCAATGAAAAGGTGCTCGATGCAAAAAGATTGGTGGATCTAAAACTCATGATCAATTTTGTGTTTGTCTTACGTGTCATTAACTTATTGAGGCATGTTTGTTTCATGGTTATGGAATAATAGCAATGAAACCATTCCAAGATTCATTTGTTTGGTTGATAGTGGGTCCCAATATCGGGAGTGAAAAGTGAAATCAAAGCCTTAGAGTGAAAGATGACGGAGAGGCGGTTTCGATTGATTCTTATTTTCATATGTTTTTGTCTACCCTTTAATCCACACCTTCAATTAATAAGATCTGTTTATCTCATAGTTCGATGATTTATAGATTTTGATACATTCATAATCGCACCGGATGTAGCTTCACCAAGTAGGATCATCTTCACCGAATAAGTTTTGAAAAAGATAACTTTTTTCACATATTGTTTTCATGACATGATTAGAATGCCAGTGTAAAATTCTCAATTCAATAATGGATCAATCTTTGAGTTTAGTTGTAGTACAATTATTAAATACGAAGATATGAGAGAAAGTTTTGTTGTTATATTTTCTTTATATAGGATAAGAAACATATGTATCATTTCTTCTTTCATAAAGATTTGAAGAAAAAATCGAAAAATAGTTTATATAGATTGATGATTGTGTAATTTTTTTGAGTATAAATAAATTCAAAAAGTATGATACCTATAAGTATCAAACCAAACAACAATATTGGATTTGATTACTTGACTCGTATGTATTCTCATTCCATCTTATATCGAAACTTATATCGCTTGTAATTCATGAGAGCAAACCAAACGGACCCTGAGTTGTGAAGAAGTTATTTTAAAGACATTATAATGACATCTTACTTTTTTGATGGTATAATGCGTTATTATATGACAAAATCTTTTAAAATAGGCCGTTATTATGCCCATTCAAAGAGTTTTAACACTACATTTTATATAGTAAATGCTAAACCTTAAACCACAAACACCAAACATTATATATTCTAAAATATCGTAAAAATCCGGTAAATGGGTAGTACTACTATAAAGGTGTTCAAGTTACCCTTTATAGCGGATTTTTACCAGATTTGAAAATTTTACTATATTCTTGTAACATTGGGATTCTATGAGTACTTATTAACATTTTAAATGAGTTTTTCACGTTTAAGGGGTATATATTCTAAAAAATCCGGTAAATGGGTAGTACCTCTTTAAAGGTGTTCAATATAACCTTTATTGCGGATTTTTACCATATTTGAAAATTTTACTATATTCTTGTAACATTGTGATTCTATGAGTACTTATTACCATTTTAAATGAGTTTTTCACGTTTAATGGTATATATTGTAAAAAATCCGTGTAAATACAAATAAACCGTAAAAACGTTTATTAATATTTAGCGATCTCTTTGTGTTTTGTTGATAACAAATATAATGTTATCATAAGTAAAATTATAAGGATATATGTTATTTTTGTAAAGCATTTACATATAGTCATTTAATACAAATTGTTGTAATAAATCATTTGTTGTAATAGTTTATTAGGATGGGTAAAAACCACAACCCATGAACCATACCCATGGAGCATATCCATGACCCATAGTATTAACCCATGATCCATTGACTAGATGCATTGCATCTATTAGATAAATTGTATCTAAATAAATAACCATGGACCAACCCATGTCCCATAACCCAAAAACCCATGGGCAAAGAGGAGCGTCCCATGGATCCCTAGAGTTACACTAGACGGATCCCTTAAGCAAGGGATCCGTGGGATCCGTGCAACAGTGGCAAGATTTTGCCTATAAATAGAGAGCCATTTATTCATTTTTACTCACCCCTCTTCTTACTAACTCTCTCATATATTCTTACACTTTTCTAACTAAATATCACTTGATATATAGAGTTGTTCTTCTTTCTTCTATTGTGATTCTCATATAGGTCCTTCTCTAAGGCGAGATCACGAGCATTCTATAAGTCATCCAAGCAATGGGTCCTTGATTGATTTGTTCCTCCACAAGATTTCTGTTGCAAAGATCTTGTACTTGATATTTCACATACTTGTTGTGTAATAGTCGTGTTGGTTTGGTCCTCCGTGTTACGGACTCGGTATTTAGCTTTGTACCGGAAAAAGGTGTAAGCAACGTTGTGAAGGCTTCTCCGCCAAGTTGAAGGAGTTTGTTGACATAGTGCTTGAACTCTCGAGTAGGTGACTCGGGGAGTAGAGTAGGCCAAGGAAGGTGTCCTTGTAGCTGAACCACTATAAATCGGTTATGTCATTTATATCCCTTACTTTACTTTCTTTATTTGCATTACTCTTAGATCTATACTCTCTCTTCATCCATACGATTTTACACAAAATCGAATCTAAAGTTTTTGTAAACTAACTTAAAATCGGCAAAACTATTCAACCCCCCCTTCTAGTTTTCCACAATTGGCATCAAGAGCTAAGTTTATAAAAGTTTTAAGGTAAACCGTATTTTAAAAACTTTTCAATCACTATGGGTTCTGAAATTACAAGGAAGGGCAATCCATGCAACGACCTCCACTACTTGAAACTAATGGTTTTATATATTGGAAAAATAGATTCGAAACGTATGTGAAGTCTAAAGATATTGATCTTTGGTACATCATTGTTGAAGGCGATTATGAAGCCACTGATGAAATTAAGAAAAAGTTTTCCAAAAATAGTGAAGCTAAAATGGTTTCCAAAAATAGTGAAGCTAAAAAAAGTTTTCCAAAAATAGTGAAACATACACTAATGGACCCATGAACAAATGGGGACCAAACTTTTGAGTTAAGTGTTTTCTTAGGTGTGCTTAAAGGTCAACCTAGATCTGGATGAATGGATCAAGGATAGCGGGTGCGCGAGGCACATGACCGGCAATAAGGATTTATTCTCCACATATGAATCCTTCAATGGAGGAAATGTGGTATTTGGAAATAACAAAAGTCAAATCATTGGTAAAGGTACGATTTCTAACAAATCTCTAACCATTAACGATGTGTGTCACGTAGAAAACCAAAACTTTAACCTCTTAAGTATAGGACAAATATGTGATAAAAGTGCAAAGTACTTTTAACGAAACCGTAGTAAGGTATTGAAAGCGGTATCACCATAGGTAGAGGAATTAGGAAACACGAGTCTATGTCATTAAAATTGGTAATGAACCTAAAGACAAACTTTGTCTTACTTCTATGGATGTTACTTCGACCTTATGGCATCGAAGATTGGGTCATGCCGATATTCGACTTCTTCAATCTCTATCATCCAAAGATCTAGTAAGAGATCTACCAAAATTAAAATATGAACATCACTTTTGTGATGCTTGTAACGTAGGAAAACAAGTCCATGCTAGTCACAAAGCTAAAAATATAGTCTCTACAACTAAGTGTCTAGAGTTACTACACATGGATTTATTTGGTCCATCTGCTATCCAAAGTTATGGAGGTAACTACTACACTTTGGTCATAGTGAATGATTACTCTAGGTACACATGGACTAAATTCTTAAAGAACAAAACTGAAACGTTCAATAACTTTGAAATATTAAGTAAGAAAATCCAAAGACAATTAGGAAGTCCTATAGTGTCTATTAGAACGGATCATGGTAGGGAATTCGATAATGAAGTGCAATTTGGAGCCTTTTGTGACGCTAATGGTATTACTAACAACTTCTCGGCTCCTCGCACTCCACAATCGAATGGGGTAGTTGAAAGAAAGAATAGAACCCTACAAGAAATGAGTCGCACCATGCTAAATGAGCAATCTGTAACATATTGGATTTCATAAACACACTAAACCATAAGATCAAATAGGCGTACAATATGATTCTAGAGAGAGAAAGTTAGAGGTTTGAGAACTTTAGTGAGAGAAAGAAAAATCTTATTATGAGCTCCAACTCTCTACCTTGGGAGGTATAGAGTATTTATAATCATTACATAAATCTCCACCTATCGGGCTGTGGATCAGGCATACAGTGGGTAAAGACCGTCCAGTCCTCCACGGTGTTACTTAAACTAAATACTACTTAACTTATAATAATCTCGACTACGAGCTTTTAACGATTACATATACTTGAGGTGACCGACTCTTTATATTCGGATTTACTAAATCCTAACGATCTCCCCAAGAGAGGTCACCTTAAACACACATTAAACATATATTGAATACAAGCAGATATTACATTAAAATTGTTCTTGCATTCTTGATGTTGTACTTTGCTCTGAAGCTCGTAGTCATTGATTCTTCACATTGCATGTTAGGTTAATCCAAGTGGAGGTCTTTTCTTGATCCACGTGATAATGAGTTTTGAGCCGGTTTGAGATCATCAACCGACAAGAAATCTACGAGATATCCATTGTGGTGTTGGTATTATGTGATGTTGTGACTTTCGGACCGACATGCTCACATTCGGATCATGAAATATTCTCATCGAGTAGCGGAAGCTTTCGTTGATTCATGATATTGGCGGCGTAGCGAAGCATGGAGTGAAAATATCGAGTTATTGATTCACTAATCATGATTTCTTTTGAGATGAATGTGTTAAGTGAGCATGCGGCTATGGATTGACCGCTTCATTACGATCACCGCAAAACGTAGGGCGTACACGCATACAACGATTAGTAATAAATTGCACGAAAGTGTCTTTGATCACTTCGTTGAATTGAGGTACACGACCCACGGTTCCCGTTGATCGATACAAATCTTGCTGTGATCGGTATAATTCGAAGAATTTCCTTGACGGGGTTTCGTTTGCTCTAGTTGTTCTCAAACAGGAACGTCTCAAAGAAGACAACACGGAGTGAGTGAACCAGCGAATAGAGATTCACTGATTGATGAAAAGAGATTTGAAAAACAATCGTGTATCGCGCAATAGAAATTGTTTTTGCAATACAACGAAGGTTTTAATGAAAATCAATTATCAATCATAAACACCTTTTGATTTGAAATATTGGTACACGGTCGAAGTGCTAAGAAAAGAGTTTTTAAGCACAAAGACCGGTTTTTCAAAGGTATCCATCAATCCATAACCTGAACCAAGATTGATTCAAAAGATTGAATCGCCCCATTGTTTACATTCGGTTGTCACATGGTTGATCTATTGAATAGAACTCACATGCCACCTACCGGGAGCTTGTTTGATGTTGGCTCGAAGGCTTTCCATCTTCATTGTGAATATGTTAGCATATCACTCGGATGTTACAGCAATACCACAAGGATAATCGTGGGACTCAAGATATAATCTCTCTTTCCATATTGTGTGAAATAGAGAGTCTTCATTGAAAGTGTCCTAATGAGATTTATTGATGATCTCGTGGCTCTAGACTCATAATTTGGGAGAGGGTCTCCTTCTTCAATATCAACAATCTCTAAGAGAAAGTCGATAGATTATGTTGGTTCCCGTGAGAATGAAACAAGACCTTTTAAGAGGAACTTGAGTGGTTTGGGAAGTTGAAGTGCGGTCGTCCTTTGGGTCCATGATGTCTTGTCTTCAATACCGATGTTACCTTGGTAACCACCGGTAGTATATGAATTGAACCCGGTATACGCCCTAAGGTTGAATAATTGGAGGCTATTTTTTTCACCCTTTTCTCATTCAATTCTTTTCATTCTTCAACCCCTTGATTGCTTACCGAGACTTCATAGCTAAAACCTTGTTGGGTTTATTCAAGTACTAGCTCGGACTCATCCGCACTCTTCCCATATCTCATTTTCTCCTTTTTCAATATACCTAAGGATTTCTACACTATCTAGTGGATTGTCCTGGTAGATCCCTCCGGTTACGGCGGATCATGGGAACAAATACCTAACCTTATCATCCTTATATCACCATACATAAAGTAAAGTTGGTCGGTCTATTTGGTATTGTTCATACGCCATTGGAACCAATTGAAAACCATTTGAAAATCAATCCGGATACTTGTGATATATTATCAAAGCATTTTGTACCTAAATTGTTTTGATATTTTTAGAACAAGAGCTCCCCTCAACATGTGCTTCATATATTTGAAATTGTTTTAGCACACGGAGGCAAGAGGAAGAATTAACTTCTTTGATTACCACTTTCTAAAAGATATCAACATCACTTCCCTAATCAAATCAAGTAGACAAAGCATTTTGGGGAAGGATGAGGTTTACATAAGCTTGCTCCCCATCAATATGTGCATAGATATTTGAAAATGTTTTGCACATATTAGGAAAAACGCACATTGAGATAAATTGATCACTTTTCAAATATTTGTGGTTTAAGATAGATGCTCCCCCTCAACATGTGCATGGAAAATTTGAAATCGTTTGGCACATGTGGGAAGGAGAGCTTGTACATCCTTATAAAACCATTTACCGAATTATCATATTAAATCCAATTTAAATCACAAATTCTCCCCCGATCACAATTATCAAATCATTTGAGATTCGTGATCTCTGTAGATTTAAATTGATTTTGAAAACTTTAAGGAGAATTGTGACTTGATTATGAAAGCGTTTTATCGATAAGGATCGGATTTTAAGACTTTAAACTTCATTGAATAAACTTGCATGATTATCTTTTGAAAACAATTGTATGACAAATAACTTTTGATTTAATTGAAATCATTCTCCCCTCAATCAATGACATAAGTTGTTGATTGAGAGATAAATATTTTGACAAACTTTTAAGTCGGATGATTATCAAAATTAGAGTCCGAGTTATTTTCAAAACAACTAGTTTTCATTAGATAGTAAGGATTAGTTTAAAGAATCGAGCAAGAAATTTGAAAACTAAGATAAAGTATGGCTCTGTTCTATCTTTGAAAAGCGAGTTCTTGCTGAAATGACAATAAACCATTTTTCTCTTTCTCCCAAAAAATTTTTTTTTTTTTTTTTTTTTTTTAAATTCGAACAACATCTAAAGTCCGTGTCATTCTTTGAATGACAACATCAAGACCGTAGATATAATCGAATCGAGAGAAACATGACAAAATGACAATATTTTTGAAGATTTTTCAAAATTTTCTAAATTTTATGGATTTTGAAAGTTTTATATTTTTCTATTTGATTTTTTTAAAGGTTTTATAATTTTGTATTTTGTTTTCGAATAAATATTTACAAGGGATAGATGAAGGAAACCTTTGACTCCTCTTCTTCCTCTTGAAGGCGTTTGAGAGTTTACGGTTGTAGGCTCTTAAGACCCGATCGTGGAAGAATAAACTCAAAACGTTCTCTAGGAAGAGCTTTGGTGAAGATGTCTGCTAACTGGTATTCAGTCCTCACAAAGTATAGTTCCACCACACCATTTTCAACTTGCTCCCTGATGAAATGATGTCGAATGTCGATGTGCTTTGCTCTTGAGTGTTGTACATTGTTGCATGAGAGAGCAATAGCACTTTTATTATCATAGTACATAGGGATTTTGTTGAATTCAAAGCCATAGTCAGATAATTGTGATCTCATCCATAGGATTTGAGCACAACAAGATGACATGGCTATGTATTTAGCCTCTGTAGAGGAAATAGAAGCACTCATTTGCTTCTTTGAAGACCAGCTCACAAGCTTATCACCCAAAAGCGAGAGCACCTCGAAGTACTTGACGAGTATCTTGACATCTGCATGATCGGCATCTGCATAGGTCGTTAGTGACATACCGGTGTCTTTCGGGTACCAAAGTCCCATATTGATGGTACCTTGGAGATACCGAAGACCCGTTTAACCACTTCAAGGTGCTTTTAGTAGGCTTAGCCTAGTATCGCACACATGCACACAACGAACAAGATGTCGGTATAGTAGGCGTGAGGTACATCGGGATCCAATCATACTACGATAGTTCGTTTGATCTACCATGATCCATGAGTGGTCCTCATCTAGTTTAGTACGCTCTATCATGGGAGTGTCAACAGGGTCACTTGAATCAAATCCAAATTTCTTTAAAATCTCATTTGCATATTTAGATTGATTTATGAAAATGCCTCCGGGACTTTGTGAAATTTGTAATCCCAAGAAAAATGACATTTGTCCCATCATTGACATTTGAAATTTAGAACCCATTTCATTTGAAAAACGGTCACACTCATTGGGGTCAATCGAGGCAAAGATGATATCATCAACATAAATTTGAACATGAATTAAATGTTTGCACGACTTCACGGTGAACAATGTTGGATCAAGCTGCTCCTTTCTTTGAATCCGGTAGATAGAAGAAACTTTGATAGCGTATCATACCATGCCCTTGGAGCTTGCTTTAAACCGTAAAGAGCCTTCTTCAAGCGATGAGCGTGAGTAGGATGCTCTGGATTCACAAAGCCCGGGTTGGGTGGCGTGAGCGACTTCTTTAAGATCTCCGTTCGAAATGCCGTCTTTACATCCATCGATAGACTACCATGTTCTTACTAGCAGCATTAGCCAAGAATATTACGATTGCCTCGATACGAGCAGCGAGAGCAAATGATTCTTCAAAGTCAATACCCTCCTCTTGGCGGTATCCTTTAGCAACCAATCGAGCCTTGTTCTTTAAGACATCACCATGCTCATCAAGTTTCACTTTGAAGATCCATTTTAGAGCAATGAGCATAGCACAATCTGGAGCGGTACTAATTCCCATACATCAAGTCGATAAAACTCATGAATTTCTTCTTGCATGGCATTGAACCAATTGTCTTCATTCATGGCGGTTTAACATCTTTTGGTTCGATCTTAGAGAGTACGGAGTTGAAGAAGCACCATAAGGCATCGGTTGCAAGTTGTTTCCGTGTGGATCTTGGACGAGAGGATTTCCAATGATGTTGTCCAATGGATGATTGTGAGTCCATTTTTGAGGTGTTCATGTGGTCATTGTTGAGGGGTGAAGTAGCAGAGTCGATGTCTCTGAAGAAGATGGTTCGATGATGATTCGAGGAGCAAAGATATTTTCAAATGGAGCATCTTCGGGAGTAGCAAAGGGATTAACTTCTTCATTGATGCGAAACAATTCCATGATGTACATTCAAAGATTGAAGATTTGTTGATGAGGCGAGTGATCGGTGAGCAGCGCTTCTTGACTTAATGATATTGAGGCGAAGGGTTGACTTCATTCACGAGGATATGAGCGACCTCTGTTGAAGGAGATGACACATCATTAGCACTTGGCTCATAGTGTTCATCAAACATAGGATCAAACAATATCTTTAAATCATCTTGGATGGAGGTACATATGGAGTTCTTTGGAGAGAGGTTTGGTACAAGGATGAACCAATGGGACTGTTTTGAAGTGCGGGTCGAGGCTGGATTGTCCAGAGCCATTTGACCGGTCGACTCATCGAGCGTAACGTGAATTGTTTCCATGATATTTCGGGTTCTCTTGTTGTAGATTCGGTAACCCTTCTTTTAGGTGCATACCCAACAAAAACTCCAATATCTGCCTTTGCTCTTAATTTACCTAAATCTTGACCGTCATTTGTTGGATAGCACAAAGCACCAAACACACGAAGGTAGAGAGATCGGGTTTTTGTTTATGAACAAGTTCATATAGAGTTTTCCATGAGAGGTGTGTATAAGGGAGCGATTTTGGGTGTAGCATGCGGTGGCAATGGCTTGACCCATAGAAACATTGGAACCTTGAATAAATAAGCATTGTTCTTGCGGCTTCTACAAGAGTTCGATTTAGTCTTTCAACTACACCGTTACATTGAGGAGTTTGTGGAACACTTCTTTGATGGTGATTCCAACACTTTCATAAAAGCGAATTAAGTCTTTGTTGACAAACTACGTGCCATTGTGCATTCGAACAATTACATTGTATTGTTGAGTCGAACACGAAGTTGTTTGATTAGTTTGATGATGACATCCGAGTTTCATCCTTTGTCCTCAAAAACTTTACCCAAGTAAATCGAGAGTAGTCATCAACAACTACTAGAATGTATTTCTTCCCATTTATCGTTTGCACTCTCATTGATCCACATAGATCAATATAAAGGGTATGAAGAACTTCCATTACAGAATTTGTGGGTTTTGGTTTGCGGGCATATTTCGTGCTTTTACCCAATTGGCAAGCTGAACAAAGATGATCCTTTTCATATTTTAATCTGGGTAAGCCTCGACAAGATCCTTTACGGAAAGGTTGTTTATGGTGCCGAAGTTCAAGTGATTGAGACAGCGATGCCATAACCAAGACTTTGTTTTAGAAGCCTTTGAAAGCAAGCGATTGAGAGGACTTCATCATGTCATCGATAGAGATGGTGTATAGGTTAGAACCTCGAGTACCTCTTAATAATTCAACACCATCAAGTTCTCTAACAAAGCAAGTATGTTTTCTAAAAGCCACTTCTAGATCGGAATCGCGAATTGACCAACGAGAGAAGCAGATTGTGACCAAGACCTTCCACATAATATACCCAAATCACACTTTTACCAACCACATAATCTCCATAACCCATAATAGCTCCAAAATGGTCGTTCCCGAATCTAAGTCGTCGATGAATTTACTCACGAAGTTCATGAGCGCGACCGGTCTCGGTCATATGCTTGGAGCGACTTGAGTCCGGTACCACGAGCGATTTGAGCGATCTGCGGTTGAACACGAGACAAGAATGGATAAGCGGATAATTGGGATCCCCATATAAGAATGGGTTCCATTTGGTTAATAATGATGATTGGAACACCCACATCGAAATAGAAGCAATGGAATCATTATGAATAGATGCGATACTAGTGTCGTATTAGCCCTATTCAAAGTATGTTCACTTCTTAAGGGAATAGTTCTACCGGTGAGGCATCCATTTTCTAGTGGGCATTGTCGATTAACCTTATGGCCAACGGTATCCATTGATAACCTATCTTACTAAATGTTCTTCTGTGGGTTTCCTTTGTTTTCTAACTTTCTTTCGCCTTTGCCTTTTAGCCTTCTTAGAATGATTTTTGCATTAACAATATTAGCGGGGATTTGACCGCATTAGACAAAGCATTCACACCACATTCATGATAAGTAACATAATTCAAGCGAGACATCATTACAAGGTTTGCAAATAGTATCGAATTGAATTAATTACGATGCGCCTATGGCTAATACTAGAATCAACACGATTCGTTTTATTCGGCTCAAACTTAAAGTTCCTAGGTTGGTCTTCTACTCTCTTCCAATGCACATTCTTAGCTTGCGAGGTCCTATCATTCCTTGTATTGTCTTGAGACTTTGACTTTTCTTTCGCTTTAATGTCATGATTACTCTGTAGATGGAATGGGAACATTAGTTGGTTTTGCTACTCTTTGCATCTCTGTTTAGATGTCTTTGGGATCTGAACTACATGCGAGCACACAAAGGTTCACTTTCTTAACACAAGAAGTGTTGGGATTTGTACTCTAGAAGGCACACTAGAGTTCGCTTTCTTAGCACTAACGGATCTGGAATCGAACTACTTGAAGGCACACTAAGGTTCACATTCATAACATTGGGCATTGAATGGATTTCATGCTTGGCACTAGGCATAGAACAATGAATCAAAGGATTAACTCTCTCACCTAAGGACTTAGGGCATATTGTGATTAAGCATTCTAGAAGTTCTTAAGATCGTTCGGCATATAAGCATGCATGCCCAATTGCATTATCAAGTGGTTTCTCTAACTTATCCTCTTCAACAATCTCACGGAGACATTCTAGACAATCCTTAAGGTATGAGAAATATGTTTGAATTGCAAGTTTGTTATTCCTAAGATGAGGGAACATATTTCATGACAAAGCATATTTATTACAAGAGTGAACCTTTGATACACCATTCTCCCCATTGGTCTTTGGCATTTTCCTTTTTACAGCTCTTTAGATTCTCAATTTCCTTTTGCAATGAAGCTATTTGTTCGTTATTTTTGTTCTGAGTGACCTTTATTGATTCAAATAACTCATTGAAATGACGTTTAACCTTTTCATTTTCTTCAAAAACTTTCGTTTTCCTTTTGTAATGCATTTACTAAGTTTTGAAGATGAAATGTTTGAGAATTCGAGAATCTAAAGGAGGAGGCATTTGGGAGCCGGTCACATTGTTCTTTTGACCCTTTAATTGTGAGATTTGGGCTTTCAACTTTTGATCGTGTTACAATGAGCTTGAATCATTCATCACGTTTGTTAATTTGAAAAGCGCATCAAACTCGGAGCATATGAGGATGTCTTGATATTTGAAGTTTTGATATTTTCTTTAAGATGTTGATATTTTAGTTGTAAATTAAAATGCTCAACCTCTAGTTTAGAAAAATGTTTAACCAAATTGTAGTGATCATCCAGTTCAATTTTATCATTTAGTTTAGAATTAGTCTTTTCAAGCTCAATGACACGATCATGGGAGACTTTCGAGGCAACAGATAATTCATGAAATTGAGAAGCATTAATGGAACAATTTGTAGCGATGAAAAACACATCTTGAGCAACACATTCGATAATAAGAGTCTCATTCAATGTATGCAAGTTCTTCCTCTCAATCTCATTATATTTTAGTGCTAGCTCATAGTCACTAACCTCAACTATCATTGCATCAAATTCCTTTTCCATTTCTTTAATGTCTAAATTCATTCCCTTTTAAGACTTTCAAAATGATCTTTTAGTTGTTTAAAGAAAGGCATGACTTGATTAAATAACATTCTTTTGTTTGCTCAAAACCCTTTCCCCTTGATTATACCGGTGGGTGTGATCCTTTTCTTACAAGTTTTCTCAAAATCAACAAATAGTTGAAAAATAACATATTGGTGATTGAGGTCTTGCTTTTAGTGGCAATAGTCCTAGGAACTAAATGCATTGGTGTATTGGGAGGATACACGATCGTGAAGGCATTTTCCTAAAGGGGGGTTTGTTACAACAAGATTCTCTACTTTTGCTTATCTAAATCCTTTTTCCAGAACACTTGTTCGGGTGTTAACAACGTCTGAGGCTTAAACATGTTCAAGGAAATCCAATTCTCCTTCTTGTAATCATGGGGTGTGATATTTATTTTCTTCTCTTTACATTTAGGATCATCTAGTTTCTTGTTCATCTTTTCCCTAGTGACTTCATCTGATTTCTTATCTTCCTCAGTGCACTCAACGCAACTAGGTTTCTGTCTAGGCTTAAGGATTTCATTGCCATCATAAATTACCTTATGGGCAGCTCTAGCCCTTTTAACAACCTCTGGATTTGGTTCCTCAACAAGGGGAGTACTATGCTTATCACTCAAAACTCTGTGCTTAGTGATTAAGTGAGTAGTCTGAATGGTATTTCCTTGTACGTACAACTTATTTTCAAGCTTGTTTTTCAAGGTTTTTAGTTTAGAAAAATCATTCAAAAGTTTTGATTCTTTAACACTGAATTCTTGCTTAAGCATTTTAACATTTTCTTGAAGTTCTTGTTTTTGCTTAGCAGTTTTAGAAAGCTTTTCTTGTAAGGAGTTTAACTCTTGTTTTAATACTTCTTCTCTAAACCTACTTTTCTAATAGTTATGCGCATTTGGTCATCCATTTCTGCTCACGGGTGGTTAATTCAAACTTAGCACGTTGTTCATAAATAGCAAGACGTTCTTTATAAGCATTAAGTTCGAAATAACGAGAATCATCGGGGCACGTGCGGTGTATTCGTCAAAAGCATAGTCATCATTAATCGCATAAGATACATCACTTGGTACAATCTCACTTTCACTTTGTTTCACATATTGATCATATGGGACAACATTGATATTACCCATATTTTCAATATCGACTCAATAATTACAGTTCATTGTACCGTTATGTATCTTTTGCTCATCAACTTCATCGTATAATTTTAATACCTCGAAATGATTTTGTCTTTGGATGGACCAGCTTGTGGTGATGAAGAGACTTTAGGAGAGACCATTGGAGAAATGCTAGCCATGAAAATGGTTTGTGCGATGGGTTCTTCATCAACATCAGTCGTATGCATCACAATCGGCTACTTGAAAGGAATTCGATGATTATGGCCTATCTCACGAATTGGTTGCTCATCCACATCGCATCATATGTCTTAGCATTTCCCTCGACCAAGAACAACAACTCCTCTTCATCCAAAGTCGCACCATTATCACGAGCTTGCACAAACAACATCTTATCCACAAGTACTCGGCATTACGAGGCGTTTTGGTGATGTGCGGTTCCTTGCAATGTGTCCTCACCTCCACGGTTGTAACATTTGATTGGCTTTGCTTGACCACGGTTTCCATTCCTTCCCTATTCGATTTGCGGCATAACCTCTACCACTCCACCTCTTCCTTGTTCGTCTTGCCTTTCTTGAACCGATTGCACCATAACCTTCCCATCTCGGCGGTGGCTGATTGTGTGGATTTGATGCGATTCGAGATTGTTGTTGGTGTGTGGAAGAGAGTTCATGTTTTGACTAATCGGAGAGCCAGTTGATTAATGAAGTTTCCACGTGTGCATCGGCATCGACTTGTTTGAACATAGGATCGGGAATGAGTTTGTGATTACCATTACCCATGGGTATGACTTGTGAGGCTTTGGTTGTGATTCCGATGTTTGAGTAGAAGGCGGTTGAATCATTCGATGAGCTTGTCTCTCCTGGTTGGTTTTGAAGCGATTAAGAATCCTTTTTCAAACATAGCATGTCTCTCATTCTAAAGGAGGAAGGCATAGAGTTGCTCATAGTTTGTATTCTTCAATCCTTTGGTTAGCTTCACAGAGGTGACAAACTTGTGCCATTCGGGATTCATGTTGTTCACAAACTTTGAGTTCAATTTGAATGTTTGGCATAGTCATTCGATGTTCCTCATATCATTAACAAGCTTGTGGAATCTCACGTAATACTCATAGACACTTTCATCGGTTTCATCTTGAAGTGTTCAAATTCATCATAGAGTTGTGATTCTCTGTCTTCCATAGTTAATTCGAACACGAGAGAAGCATCTTGACATTATCCCACACTGCCTTGGCCGGTGTTGTGATTGATCGACTTGTAGATATCTTTTGGAAGACCTTGAAGTACGATGTTAAAAGCCACGATATCGACATCGAATCTCTTTTCTCCTTATCATTGAGCTCATCATATATCTTTGGTGCATCTATTCCATAGATCATTATTCCATCTTCAATTGTATCAATTAAGTCTCTAGTAGTCTCAACCCGATACGGTCCTTCATCAATGGATTTGAGAATGTTGACTCCATTTTCCTTTCCAAGACAATACAATCGATTCGTTGAGCCCAAGAGTCGTAGTCGATTACATCAAGCATGGGTGGGCGAGTATCCGAACCGGTGCTTGAACATCCTCGACAGCGATGGAGATGATAGTAGGAGCGTTGGTAGACATGTTAACAGATTAAGCGGGATTTTATAAATCTATGATTAAACCGGAAATAGATTCTTTCACGAGTTTTACTAAATCAAGAGAAAACCGTACATCAACCAACGAGTCAACCAAGTCGCTAAGAAAATCGAACCAAGTCGCTAAGAACCAAGTCGCTAAATAACAACTCGCTAAGCACCAAGTCGCTAGCAAAATTTTGTGACAAGTCGCTAAGCACCAAGTCGCTAAGTTGTCAAGTCGCTAAAGAGCAACTCGCTAAGCACCAAATCGCTAACACCAAGTCGCTAACAAACTTAAGTACAAGTCGCTAACTTTCACCAAGTCGCTACCGTGGTGGAGAATCCACTAAGTGTCTTGTTTGTCGGCTTGTCTCAATAGACAAGTCGCTAGCTCAACTCGCTAAGACCTTCAACTACAACTCGCTACCAAATTACAAAGCAAGTCGCTACCAAGATAACTTATCCGTGGCTCAAGTAGCTAGCTAGAAAACACAAAACACCACTTTTCAATCCAAAAACAACCCAACCACGATGATTCAAGGTTACCAAATCAAAACTCAAGCACATACAATGATTCTAAACACAAAACTACACCCAAGTTTCAAACTTTAACACTAGAAATGATCCAAATGATGCAAAAACCACTAAACTTTTTCAAACTCTAAAACCACCTAAAAGTCACTAGAAATCCAAAGATATGTAAGAGATGATCAAACCATGGCTCTTAATACCATTTGTAACATATTGGATTTCATAAACACACTAAACCATAAGATCAAATAGGCGTACAATATGATTCTAGAGAGAGAAAGTTAGAGGTTTGGGAACTTTAGTGAGAGAAAGAAAAATCTTATTATGAGCTCCAACTCTCTACCTTGGGAGGTAGAGAGTATTTATAGTCATTACATAAATCGCCACCTATCGGGTGTGGATCGGGCATACGGTGGGTAAGACCGACACGTTACTTAAACTAAATACTACTTAACTTATAATAATCCGACTCGAGCTTTAACGATTACATATACGGTCGGATTTACTAAATCCTAACAATCTAGGAGGTCACCTCAAACACACTAAACATATATTGAATAACGGATATTACATTAAAAGTTTTGGTATGCCGTTGATACCTCAACGACATACTTAATCGAGTCTTAATTTAACCATTTTTAGGTAAAACTCCATACGAGTTACTTCGAGGCAAAAAGCCTACGTTAGACAACTTTAAAGTCTTTGGTAGCAAATGTTTTCTACTTAACACTAAAGATTACCTCACAAAATTTGATCCTAAATCAACCGAAGGTATATTTTTAGGTTACTCTCCTAATAGCAAAGCTTACGTCATATGAAATAAAGAAACAATGAAGGTTGATGATGTGCTACGTGTGTACAGGTTTTAAATTTATAAAAGACGATTTACCAATTTTACCAATAACACATACGAGCAAGTGCACTCGTCCGTTATAGCAAGATTTTGAAGGTAAGTCAGGATCGTTCGCAGGGTTTTAAGTGAATCTGATTAACAAGTCTAAATCAACTGTGGCAATCCAAAAGAATATAACAACGAAAATAGATATAATGAAATTAAGATGATTAAAAACTACACTTGCTTAAACTAGTTTCTTATCCTTGATTAGTATGATTGTGTTAACCTCTTAACATGTTGGTTATGATAATTAGTTGGTGTACTAATCTATTGCTCTTACAAGTTAAACCTTCGTCAAGATTTTAGTTCATAAAACAAGCATTAAGTTTAACCAATCAATTCAAGATCAATTCAAGTTTCATAAGTTTATTTTCACTAACTTAAACACAAAAACATCCATTTGCTTTATCATATTTGCTTAAGAAATGGTCAATACAAAAGGTAACCGATTATAGACAAAAGGGTACAATTGATTGTAAGCAACTAATCTTACGACCTTTTAGATGTTTCCAATCAATCCAACTTGATAATCAAAAAGCGTTCTTATTACAACCACACCTTAGTTTCTTTGTTTAATCAAGAATAATGGGTAAAAACAATCATCCATAGAAAAAATGATTATGACTAGTTGAATAACAATAAGTTCTTTCGACCTCTACGATTACTATCTGCTAGTCAAACTTGATTAACAAATGTCACTATGAAACTTTAGCACAATTGGATCTTAGAATCAACTTGAAATTGAATTAAAACATGTTAACACAACCACAAACTAATCACATGATAATCAACATCATTTAAGCAAGTGTATAAAGAAACTAGCCACTCATAGCAAACATAAACATAAACTCAGAACTTTGAACATTAGAAAACATGATTAAAAGTCTTACTATGCTTGGAATAAGATTACAAATGGTGAAGTAATGATTCTCAAAGTATTGGGTTAGACTCCTTGGGGTTTTGACCTCCAAATGTGATACTTCTGGAACTCCAAACTTTCCTGGACTTCTAAGGACAAATTTGAGAGCTAAGAGCTTTGTTTGATGAGTAGAGAGAGTTGTATTGAAATGTGTGTCTCATATGCTCACAAGAGGTCTCTATTTATACTAGTTCCAAGGCCTAGGGTATTAATTGTTGAACTTGGCCTCCAAAGAGTTAGGAAGGGACTAGAATACACCAAGGGAAGGACCTAGAATCGTTTGGATACAATGGGGAAGCTTAATGATGAAGATTTGGCAGAAACATGTCTCCCAACCCGATCGGTCGAAGGTCCAGCCGATCCGGTTGGTCTTCTAGCATTACTCCAACCGAATCGGTTGGTTCGACTTCACATTTACTTTTTGACCATCATCCAGCCGATCCGGTTGCGGTAGCAACCGATTCGGCTGGTCTTCCTGAGTGATGGAAAATCGACCTTTAACTTTATTATGACTTGTAGAGCTTGGTTCTTCAATAATCTTGGTCTTCTACGGTACTTGAAATACTTATTTGTGCTTGACATGCTTTACTGAAACGGGAATCTTCCTTTTATTGAACATTCTTTTTCTTTTCTTTCCGTTTCCCTGCACTTGGTTATAAATACTAGACAAACATCTTTTGATGCGATTAATTACTAAAATCATACAAATATAACCAAATAACATATACAAAAGCACACATAACGCTACTAAAAACATGTACAATCTGAGCGTTATCAGTTGAAGAGTCATTAAACGTAAAATTTGATGAGAGTCCACCCAAATCTATTCTACCTCTTGTCGATGATGAGATTGTCGAGAGTGAAGCCATTGTAATAAAGAAAAAGATAAACGAAGAAGAAGAAACTTTAAATGATGAAATCATAAATATTAAAGAGTCCAAAGATCACCCCGTAGATAAGGTCATAAGAAAGTTAAACGAAAGAACCTTAAGGTCTCCAGTACAAAACTAAAGTAGCCTATTTTGTTTTGTCTCAATCATAGAACCTAAGAATACACAAAAAGTCATAAAAGATGAAAGTTTGGTAATGGCTATGCAAGAAGAGTTAAATCAATTTGTTTCTAACGATGTTTGGACACTTGTCCCTCCATCTAGTAATCAAACCATAATAGGAACCAAATGGGTATATAAAAACAAGTTAGATGCAAACGGTGTAGTGTCTAGAAACAAAGCTAGACTCGTTGCCCAAGGGTATAATAAACAAGAAGGAATAGAATTTGATGAGACCTATGCCCCCGTGGCTAGATTTGAGTCTATAAGAATACTTCTTGCTTATGCTTGTGCTAATGATCTTAAGCTTTATCAAATGGATGTCAAAAGTGCTTTTCTAATGGTTTTATTAATGAAGAAGTATATGTAGCTCAACCTCCGGGCTTCATCGATTTTGAAAAACCTAAACATGTGTATAAGTTAAAGAAAACCCTTTACGGTCTTAAACAAGCTCCAAAAGCTTGGTATGATAGACTCAAGTCATTCTTAATCAAACAAAACTACACCATGGGGTTAGTTGATAACACACTTTTTACTAAGAAAAGAGTGTAGGACCTTAAATATATCAACCTTATCACGTTACCAAGCTTACCACACAAGTATACCACATAAACAAACAAACACTATGCGTAAAGAATAAGAAGAAAGATGGAAAGATGGTGACTTGATGATATATGTCGTGTATGGAGGAGAGAAAGATGAAAACAAGATGATGTTTATTTCAAAGGAAAAACACACACACACACACACTCAAGCACACATCCCTTTGTAATCCAATCACGGAAGATGAAATAGCAACTTCTCCCTCCTGATGGTTGCGAGGTATCGGAATCATCATAATGTTACGTAGATGCCATATTACCTTTTCCTTGATGCAATATTAACATCATAGCTTGATCAAAATTCTGTGAGAATATCTCGCAAAAATACTCTCTCTACTTTCTCTCACTAGAAGATGAATCACTTCATCTTCTTCCACCAACCGAACCTCCAAAACCACATAAATCTTATACTTTTTCGGTCCTAACAAGTGGTATAGAGCCATGGTTATGCTTTGATGATTTATGTTGGTTTTAATACTTGTTTTAAACTGTTTTTAGTGCTATATTTGTGGGTCGGAATTTTTTTTTCCGAGTAATGTGGTAAAACAGTTTTTTAACAAAGTATTAGTCTTTTTACATCCCCAATCACATTTTCAAGAGGATGTGATTTATGAATAAAAGTGTGGGGAGTCTGAGGAACTACAATCTCACTTGGCATATTTGAGATTTCAACATCATTGGCTTGAGCTTCCTCTGTAACTGGAGTTATATTTTCCACTTCTGGTATTGCAGTGGAAACTTCTGACCTAGCAGTGGAATTTGTATTTCCACTGCTTTTGGAATTTTCAGTATTCAAGTTGCTACCTCCTTCCTTTCCAAAATCATTGGAAGTTTGAGCATCTCCAGTCTTTGGTATATCATCATTATCTGCATAGTCCCAAAGTGGCGATCAATTCATCTTGATCATCTACTTGATCCTTCTTTGGGTTCATCATCATCAAGAAACTCTTGACCTGCAAAATCATAAGAAGATGTACCGTAGAAATAGGTACATAATTCATAGTATTGGTTATAGTATCAAGATCAAACACCTTTTCGGACCAGTTCCTTTGACATTCACTTTGTTTTCCAGAACTCAACATGCGATTCTCTTCAATCTTTTGGGTTCTTAAGTTGAATACTCGAAAGCTTTCTTGACCATGGAATACCCAACAAACTACCCTTCATCGATTTTTCATCAAACTTTCCCGGATAATCTATGGTATTGAGAATAGATACATGACATCCAAATGGTCTCATGAAGTCAAGGATAGGAGGTCTAACCCTAAATAACTCATAAGGTGTCTTGTTCTTTGTTTTTACCACTAAAACCCTGTTTTGCACATAACATGCGGTGTTAACTGCTTCAGCCCAAAAAGTGATTGGCAATTTAGAATCTGCCAACATGGTTCTAGCAGCCTCTATAAGTGTTTTGTTCCTCCTCTCAGCAACACCATTTTGTTGAGGAGTTCTAGCAACACTAAATTCTCTTTTAATACCTTTATCTCTACAAAAATCATCCATAACTCTATTTTTGAATTCTATCCCATTGTTACACCTAATGACTTTAACTTTCATATCATATTGGTTTTCAACTTCTGTGATAAAGATCTTAAGGATGCCAGTTGTTTCATCCTTGGTTCTAAGAAAGAAAACCCATGTAAACCTGCTAAAATCATCAGTCACTACAAGACAGTATTTCTTTAAATTCAAGCTGCTCATAAATGTAGGACCAAATAAGTCCATATGTAACATTTGAAGTGGGTGAGCAATAGAGTTAACCGACTTTGACACGCAAGAAGCTCGTGTTGTTTGCCTTTAAGACAAGCCACACGGGTTTGATCATTTTAAATCTTTTACGAGGTAAGCCTCTCACCAAACCATCTTTGACAATCTTATTAATGGTTTTGAAGTTAACATGACCAAGTCTTCTATGCCATAACATGGATTCATCCATTGTGGCCTTTGCAAGCAAGCAAGCATAATCATCTTTAGTAACAATGTTGTTCATATCAAAGCTATATAGGTTGCCTTTTCTAGGAATTTTAAGAAGAATCGACTTTCATCGTGCATCTTAAAATCCTTAGAGAACAAAGCACATATCTTTGGTAAAAAGAACATTGTTCTTCTTGTCACACATTTGTGACACACTAAAAATATTATACTTAAGCTCTTTTACATAGTACAAAGGTTCAAAGTCCAAGTTACCAGTTTTGATTACTCCTTTACCAGCAACTTTTCCATTAACTCCTCCTCCAAAGCTGACATACTGTCCATCATAATGTTCAAAATTAGAAAGATAGGACTTGTTGCCAGTCATGTGCCTTGAACACCCACTATCTGTATATCCTTGATCTGATCTTTTTGACCTTTGATGTTCCTGCACATAAAAGTAAAGAGTTAGTTTCTTTTGGGGACCCAAGCCATGATTAACTTGGATTTGCCTTGTGTATCAATATAGTTAAAAATATCAAAGGTCATTGATACATCATTTGGATTGGTTGTAGAGGTAGTTCCTTTAGGTTTCCATTCCCAACGTCTTTGAGGCCTTCAGCATTGCCCATGTCCCCCTTTTCTTGTTTACAACCCTTGCGGTGGTAACTTTTGAATGAGCAAAGGAAACTGGTTTAAATTAGGTACCCTTGTTGGTTATAATGAACCTTTTAGTTTGAAAAGTTCCTTTCCTGTTTGTGTAGATTTTGCAAAAGTTGTTTTGGACTTTGCACTTTTAACGGTGACTTAGGGTGAGCAGTGTTAGCAGTTTTGCAATGGCAAAGGTTTTAGGCCACTTCTTAGTTGAGCGCTCTTGGGACCATTTTGCGGTGTGAATTAGGGTGTATATTATTTTGAAACACATTAGACTCCACCCTTTTATTCCATGGACTTCCTTCTCCCAACATGATAATCACAATAAGCATGTAGATGATCAAAACTACCACGGATATAGCATGCCTTATTGTACATAACAAAATCACCACCTAGTTGTTGAGATTTAACATGATTCCAACTCCTCTGGTTACCCTAGGAGTGGTGACTTTTCCTATACATCTCAAAGATACTTAATAGTTGGTCTAGGTTTATTAGCTTGTCTCCTAGGTTCCTCGTGTGATGATTAACAAATTTTGGGATAGAAGCCTCTTCATTCTTTTTAACATTCTCATCTACAACAGATGAGTCACTAGCACTCTCAAAAACATCAGTTTCTTGCTTAACCTGTTCCTTAGTTTTCACAAATGTATTCTTTAGAGGACCATATTCATGTTCAAGATCCTGAAACTCTTCTAAGCTTGTATGAGCTAAATCTATATCTGGAGGTGATGGAACACCTCTTAATGGTGGGGGAGCTGTGTTGTAACCCATACCAGACTTAACTTTACTTTGTAGTTGAGCATTCCAAATTTTATCAATTGACTTAGACTGATGATAACATGTGTCTAAAGTTAAATTGACATTTTCATTTTCTTTTAAGTTTTCAAACTCTTCTTGGTATGCTACATACACAATTGTTGTATGTTCTACCTCTCTTCTAAGAAGAATCATGTCATCATTATATTTTGACTCATTTGCTCTATAGTGCTCTAGTTGGTTTTCTAAATCGCTATAGCTCTCCTAAGATTTGACACAGTTTAATTAGCAGTGTACAACTCTTGTCTTTCATTAGAATATAGATCATTAAGTCTTTCAACTTCCCTAGCAGCTCTACATGTTTTAGAACAACTTTCAAAATTTTGTACCTCAGAGTCAGAGAAAGCCATGAGAGCATGTTCTGTAGCAATGAAAGCACCATCTAAAGCTTGTTCCTCTTGTTCATCAGCCATGAAACTCCAATCATAGCTAACACCATCAATAGCCAACATTGCCTTTGGTTCCACCACAGTTGGTTCCTTCTTTTGTTTGTACCAAGTAGACTTGTTGTCCTTGGTCTTTGGTCTTCTACATTCTCTAGCAAAGTGTCCCAACTTATGGCAGTTAAAACACTCCACTTTCTTCTTATCAAAGCCTGCAGTTTCACCACCATTGATGTGAATAGGCTTGCCAATCTTCTTGTAGAATTTCCTAGCCCTCATGCTAAGAAGAGCTATTTGCCATTTTATATCCATCTCCTCCAAGTCATCTTCATCTATTTGCTCTATGTCTTCATGAGTTAATATAGAGCCATTAACTTGAGTGGAGATAAAAGCATAAAAGGTAGGATCTCCAATACCGAACCTTCTTCTTTGAACTGCGGTGGAAACACTAACATTACCGGTGGAAGCAGTGAAGCGGCGGTGGCAATATCATCATCACTTTCATCTTGAGATCATCACCATCAACAGAGGTTGACATCAAAGCCAAGTCGCTTGAGCTTGTCTTGAGTTTCCAGCCTTCTTCAAGATTTGTTCAATGAGTTTAAAGTTGTTGTAAAGATCATTGAGCTTGATGTTTCAATATCCGCTTTGTTTTCCCAGACGGTAACATTAGTTTGAAACTCTAAAGGCAAACTTCTTAGAAACTTCAAATTGAGGTCTTCCTTTTCTACCTCAATGCCAAACACGGTCAATTGTGTAACAATCTTCTGAACTTTGGTGAAGATGCTATCAAGTGAGTCATTGCTTGAAGCAGAAGTTTTCATAACTTTGCTTTAACAATGTCTTTTGTGTCTTCTTTGTAGCATCATTACCACCAAACACCGAGCAAATCTCTTCAAAAAGTTCTTTAGCAGTCTTGAACTTGCTAAACGCTATGATCTGGTCTCTAGGAAGAGTCATCAACAACAAAATTCTAGCCTTAAAATCATTCTTCCATAGTGCTTTTTCAACACTAGATTCGAGCACGTAACTGTCACCACATCCGTGTCACCAACCTTCTGATCTTGACACGGACTTGAAAGAATCACCGGTTTGATGATCTCCCAAAGAGCATAGTCCTGTATGAGGAAGTATTGCTCAATCAGTATCCTTTACATCTCAAACTCATTAAGTTTGAGCTTAGGTAGCCTTGGTGTTGAAGAGTTGGACTGGTTGTTTTCCATCTCCTTTGAATTGAGTGAGTAGGTTAAGCTTATTCCTTGGATCTTCTAAAACAAAATATCAGAACCTTCGATCTGATACCACTTGATGGATCTGGACACACACCTTGTGTCAATGATATTTTGAATAATATTAATAAGCATGCGGAATTTACTTAGTAATACTTAGAAGACGGATTGTATGATGTATTGTAAGTAAACACAGATTAAACACAAAACTTAAGCTCCAATATTATTAATGAATAATACGAGTGATCTTGCTTATCACTAGGGTTACACCTTGAATCCTTTGTGAATAATACGTATGAATGTAAGTACGTAATTAGATACCTAAGACAATGACCTAGGACCTCCTTTTATAGCACAAGGACTCCTTTACAAGATAAGTATAAAACTAACAAAATAGAATATACACGAGATCTTTTCTATACTTAACTAAACACATTTTCCTAATAGCAGTGGTAATAATGTACCAGTAGTGGTAATACGTTTCCACTGCTAGTGTAATCCAAGCAGTGTCTTCCAATGCTATCAGTGGTAACATATTATTCCCAACAAGGTACATATGCCTTATGTACGAGGGGCGTATGGATGCATCCTAGGTTATGATTTGTACGGTTATGACGTTTGGGCTATGCGTGCCTTGCACCCTCCTCTCGCACTTTGGTACTTGTGAGGTCTCCCCTCCCTGGACCCTTATGTACGTAGTGTCCTTCATGTGGCATGTTGGACGAATAGGATTATTTGCTCGTGGGCATCCTTTATTTGTGTTCTTCATGTGGCATGTTCGACACCTTTTGCTTTGGTACTTCATTATGTTACTTAATGACCTGATCCTTTATTTTTTATGATCTCTCATTCACTTTGATTTGTTATCTTTTGGTCATTTGATACGTATGCCTTCCTTCAGTTACTTGTTTAACCTTTCGTTCACCCAGAATCCTTATCTAGTCCGTCCAACAACTATGTGGGGTTATAGTTATTTGATTTTACTCTGCTTTCATTACATGTGGTTACCAAACTTATGCTATCAGATTATCACTTCCTTTGTTATGGTGCTATGACTTGAATATGAAATTCTGCTGTTACCAGGTTGATGTATGATTTCTTGATTTATCTATCCCCATGCTAATAAGTGATTACCTGACGTATCCGTTTCCATGATCATACTCCTATTTGTATTTATGGTTGCTTAGTAGTTGTTTCAGCATAATAATTAATATCTACCGGACTAATTAGTTTGCCATGCTTACATTCATTTCCATGATTCCTTGCTTACAGAAATTGGTTTGACTTATGAGTGTACCTATTGAACAGTTTGGTTGTTGTGCCATAATCTTGCTTAGTATTACTATTGATGTGCTACTTGGTATGATGATTGTTCTGCTTGTCATTGTTGGTTATCTATCGTGAGTATTTGCCATGCTTGAGTTATACTATGATGTTTTACGCCGCCTATAGATTATAGTTTAGTTATCGTACTTGATGCCGCTCGTTGCTTGTTTTACCATAACATGTTGTTAGTTGTTCCACTGCCTGATACGCTTCCACAAGATCTGATATTTGGCTGTGATTATGATTATGTTTACTAACTCTTTGTGACTATGTTAAATGCTTAATACCTTGGATATGTATATGAGGTTTGTATGAGTTTGCTGATTGTGCTCCTTGCTATGAATTTATTTTGATTTTGTCCTATTTGCATATATGTTATGTTATGTTCTGCAGGTCCCTCATTGACTCATTCCATTTCATTCATTCGTTACGATTTCGTTATTACATTTTGATTTATTTCGTACCTTTATTATATTGAGCTTTTGTTTCTGTCATATTTGTTCACTGAGCTTTGTAAGCTCAGTCGCCTTTTCTTTTTCCGTGCGGCAGGTAATAGTAGGGCTATGGGAAAGAGTAAGAGTTGGGCTTAGCAGACCTACCTGATTTAGACGTTGCATTTGATTATGGATTTATGTTTCAGATTTTGTATTTTGGTTTCATTTTATTTTAGACTTGTAGATTTGGTTATTATGTTGTAAGTTATGATGTTCATGACTTTATATTATTTAAGATAAGACTTCCGCTTGCGTTACTATGCTTTGTATGACACCATAATGTGGCATTTCGACCCGTATCGGGTTGGGGTGTTACAATTATGGTATCAGAGCTGTGGTTTCGTCTTGTTAACCTTATGATTGACATGTGAGGAATTGGGTAGACATTAGGCTTCCGTCTGTTTCGATCTTTTCCGATTCTTTTGATTTTTCAATTATATTTGACTTTGATATTCTTTTATCTTCGCTAATTTGACCTTCTTCTTTTCGCATTTGATTTTGTCTATTTTGTCTTCGCACATTCGTTTGTCGATCTTTTAGATGGAGACTACTCGTAGAGTCGAAATTGGTGGAGCCGATCCTGAGTTGCTGCAATAGTTGCTGAATTTGAGGGGTTCATGAAGCAGAAGCCGCATCCATTCATCGCAATACTACTGGAACATAAAGATGTTGTTGGAGAAAGAGCTGGACAGAACAACAAGAGGAGCAAATACAGAGACGGGATTCAACCGGTGGGCACTGGGAAGGCATATGAGCAGTTGAAGTATGACATGCATACTTCAGACGTGCAGAGGAAATACTACCAAGATTCGGGTGTATGGTGGTCGACGGATCAACCATCGAGATGCTGAGAAAATCAATCTGATTCATATGATTGGGCGCGATTCGTGTTATTCTCAATTGTTTCGTCACGCATTTTGAGTTAGTTTGATATTTCGTTATGTGGTTTTGACCAATGGTGCTTTTCTTCGAATTTTTTTTAGCTTAGCTTGGATGATGGAGCTCTATGGCTTGATTCTTCGGTGTTACTGCAACTTCACGATTCAACTTATAGCATAACGGCATCTTTTTGACCTATTTTTGAATGACCAATGAAAAGGTGCTCGTATGCAAAAAGATTGGTGGATCTAAAACTCATGATCAATTTTGTGTTTGTCTTACGTGTCATTAACTTATTGAGGGCATGTTTGTTTCATGGTTATCGAATACTAGCAATGAAACCATTCCAAGATTCAGTTGTTTGGTTGATAGTGGGTCCCAATATCAGGAGTGAAAAAGTGAAATCAAAGCCTTAGAGTGAAAGATGACAGGAGAGACTGGTTTCAGTTGATTCTTATTTTCATATGTTTTGTGTCTACCCTTTAATCCACACCTTCAATTAATAAGATCTGTTTATCTCATAGTTCGATGATTTATAGATTTTGATACATTCATAACTGCACCCTGATGTAGCTTCACCAAAGTAGGATCATCTTCACCGGAATAAGTTTTCGAAGAAGATAAATTTTTTTCACATATTGTTTTTAATGACATGATTAGAATGCCAGAGTGTAAAAATTCTCAATTCAATAATGGATCAATATTTGAGTTTAGTTGTAGTACAATTATTAAATACAGTATATGACAGAAAGTTTTTGTTGTTATATTTTCTTTATATAGGATAAGAAACATATGTATCATTTCTTCTTTCATAAAGATTTGAAGAAAAAAATCTGAAAAAATAGTTTATATAGATTGATGATTGTGTAATTTTGTTTCAGAGTATAAATAAATTCAAAAAAGTATGATACCTATAAGTATCAAACCAAACAACAATATTGGATTTGATTACTTGACTCGTATGTATTCCCATTCCATCTTATATCGAAACTTATATCAGTTGTAATTCATGAGAGCAAACCAAACGGACCCTGAGTTGTGAAGAAGTTATTTTAAAGACATTATAATGACATCTTACTTTTTTGATGGTATAATGCGTTATTATATGACAAAATCTTTTAAAATAGGCCGTTATTATGCCCATTCAAAGAGTTTTAACACTACATTTTATATAGTAAATGCTAAACCTTAAACCACAAACACCAAACATTATATATTCTAAAATATCGTAAAAATCCGGTAAATGGGTAGTACTACTATAAAGGTGTTCAATATACCCTTTATAGTGGATTTTTACCAGATTTGAAAATTTTATTATATTCTTGTAACATTGGGATTCTATGAGTACTTATTAACATTTTAAATGAGTTTTTCACGTTTAAGGGTATATATTCTAAAAAATCCGGTAAATGGGTAGTACTATTATAAAGGTGTTCAATATACTCTTTATAGCGGATTTTTACCATATTTGAAAATTTTACTATATTCTTGTAACATTGTGATTCTATGAGTACTTATTAACATTTTAAATGAGTTTTTCACGTTTAAGGGTATATATTGTAAAAAATCCGTGTTAATACAAATAAACCGTAAAAACGTTTATTAATATTTAGCGATCTCTTTGTGTTTTGTTGATAACAAATATAATGTTATCATAAGTAAAATTATAAGGATACATGTTATTTTTGTAAAGCATTTACATATACTCATTTAATACAAACTGTTGTAATAAATCATTTGTTGTAATAGTTTATTAGGATGGGTAAAAACCACAACCCATGAACCATACCCATGGAGCATATCCATGACCCATGGTATTAACCCATGATCCATTGACTAGATGCATTGCATCTATTAGATACATTGTATCTAAATAAATAACCATGAACCAACCCATGTCCCATAACCCAAAAACCCATGGGCAAAGAGGAGCGTCCCATGGATCCCTAGAGTTACACTAGACGGATCCCTTAAGCAAGGGATCCGTGGGATCCGTGCAACAATGGCAAGATTTTGCCTATAAATAGAGAGCCATTTATTCATTTTTACTCACCCCTCTTCTTACTAACTCTCTCATTTATTCTTACACTTTTCTAACTAAATATCACTTGATATAGAGAGTTGTTCTTCTTTCTTCTATTGTGATTCTCATATAGGTCCTTCTCTAAGGCGAGATCACGAGCATTCTACAAGTCATCCAAGCAATGGGTCCTTGATTGATTTATTCCTCTACAAGATTTCTGTTGCAAAGATCTTGTACTTGATATTTCATATATTTGTTGTGTAATAGTCGTGTTGGTTTGGTCCTCCGTGTTACGGACTTGGTATTTAGCTTTGTACCGGAAAAAGGTGTAAGCAACGTTGTGAAGGCTTCTCCGCCAAGTTGAAGGAGTTTGTTGACATAGTGCTTGAACTCTCGAGTAGATGACTCGGGGAGTGGAGTAGGCCAAGGAAGGTGTCCTTGTAGCTGAACCACTATAAATCGGTTATGTCATTTCTATCCCTTACTTTACTTTCTTTATTTGCATTACTCTTAGATCTATACTCTTTCTTCATACATACGATTTTACACAAAATCGAATCTAAAGTTTTTGTAAACTAACTTAAAATCGGCAAAACTATTCATCCCCCCCTTCTAGTTTTCCACAATTGGCATCAAGAGCTAAGTTTATAAAAGTTTTTAGGTAAACCGTATTTTAAAAACTTTTCGATCACTATGGGTTCTGAAAATTACAAGGAAGGGCAATCCATGCAACGACCTCCACTACTTGAAACTAATGGTTTTATATATTGGAAAAATAGATTCGAAACGTATGTGAAGTCTAAAGATATTGATCTTTGGTACATCATTGTTGAAGGCGATTTTGAAGCCACTGCAAAATATGAAAATGGAATTTTAGTTAACATACCTCACGATAATCTCACCGATGAAATTAAGAAAAAGTTTTCCAAAAATAGTGAAGCTAAAATGGTTTCCAAAAATAGTGAAGCTAAAAAAAGTTTTCCAAAAATAGTGAAACATACACTAATGGACCCATGAACAAATGGGGACCAAACTTTTGAGTTAAGTGTTTTCTTAGGTTTGCTTAAAGGTCAACTTAGATCTGGATGAATGGATCAAGGATAGCGGGTGCGCGAGGCACATGACCAGCAATAAAGATTTATTCTCCACATATGAATCCTTCAATGGAGGAAATGTGGTATTTGGAAATAGCAAAAGTAAAATCATTAGTAAAGGTACGATTTCTAACAAATCTCTAACCATTAACGATGTGTGTCACGTAGAAAACCAAAACTTTAACCTCTTAAGTATAGGACAAATATGTGATAAAAAGTGCAACGTACTTTTTAACGAAACCGGTAGTAAGGTATTGAAAAACGGTATCACCATAGGTAGAGGAATTAGGAAACACGGAGTCTATGTCATTAAAATTGGTAATGAACCTAAAGACAAACTTTGTCTTACTTCTATGGATGTTACTTAGACCTTATGGCATCGAAGATTGGGTCATGCCGATATGCGACTTCTTCAATCTCTATCATCCAAAGATCTAGTAAGAGATCTACCAAAATTAAAATATGAACATCACTTTTGTGATGCTTGTAACGTAGGAAAACAAGTCCATGCTAGTCACAAAGCTAAAAATATAGTCTCTACAACTAATGGGGTAGGAAAACAAGTCCATGCTAGTCACAAAGATAAAAATATAGTCTCTACAACTAAGTGTCTAGAGTTACTACACATGGATTTATTTGGTCCATCTGCTATCCAAAGTTATGGAGGTAACTACTACACTTTGGTCATAGTGAATGATTACTCTAGGTACACATGGACTAAATTCTTAAAGAACAAAACTGAAACGTTCAATAACTTTGAAATATTAAGTAAGAAAATCCAAAGAGAAAGATAGTATTTATAGTCTTATCAATACATAAATCTCCACCTGACGGGTGTGGATCGGGCATACGGTGGGTAAAGACCGTCCGTCCTCCACGGTGTTACTTAACTAAATACTACTTAACATTAAATAACTACGACTACGAGCTTTCTAACGATTACATATACTTGAGGTGACCGACACTTTAATACCTAGATTTTCTAAATCATAACAATCTCCCCAAGGAGGTCACCTCAAACACACATTAAACATACATTGAATACAAGCAGATATTATATTTTAAATTGTTCTTGCATTCTTGATGTAGTACTTTGCTCGAAGCTCGTAGTCATTGAATCTTCATTTTGCATGTTTCGATAATCCAAGTGGAGGTCTTTAAGCGATCCACGTGATAATGAGTTTTGAGCCGACTTTGAGATCATCGACGACATTAATCTCGACTCATCCATTGTGATGTTGGTATTATGTGATGTTGTGACATTTGGACCGACATGCTCACATTACGGATCATGATATATTCTTATCGAGTAGCGGAAGCTTTCGTTGATTCATGATATTGGCGGCGTAGCGAAGCATGGAGTGAAAATATCGAGTCATTGATGCACTAATCATGATTTCTTTGTAAATGAATGTGTTGTGTGAGCATGCGGCTATGGATTGACCGCTCCATTCTCATCACCGCAAGCGTTGGGTGTTCTCGCATAAAGCGATTAGCAATAAAGCGCACAAAGTGTCTTTGATCACTTTTGTTGAATTGAGGTACACGCCCACGGTTCCCGTTGATCGATACAAATCTTGCTGTGATCGGTATAATTCGAAAAATTTCCTTGACAGGTTTCGCAATGCTCTAGTCGTTCTCAAACAGAGCGTCTCAAAGAAGACAACACGGAGTGAGTGAACGGTGAATTGAGATTCAGCGATTGATGAAAAGACATTTGAGAAAACAATCGTGTACCGCACAATAGAAATTGTTTTTGCAATACAACGAAGGTTTTAGTGAAAATCAATTATCAATCATAAACACCTTTTGTTTTGAAATATTTGTACACAGTCGATGTGCTAAAGAAAAGAGTTTTTAAGCACAACGACCGGTTTTTCAAAGGTATCCGTCAATCCATAACCTGAACCAAGATTGATTCAAAAGATAGAATCACCCCATTGTTTCTGTTCAGTTGTCACATGGTTGATCTATTTAATAAATCTCACATGCCACCCACCAGGAGCTTGTTTGATGTTGGCTCCAGAAGGCTTTCCATCTTCATTGTGAATATGTATGCATATCACTCAGATGTTTCGGCAATACCACAAGGATACTGCGTAGGACTCTTAAGATATAATCTCTCTTTCCACATTGTGTGAAACGGAGAGTCTTCATTGACAGTGTCCTAATGAGATTTATTGATGATCTCGTGGCTCTAGACTCAATTGTACATATTTGGTTCCTATGCCGGAGACTAGGGAGAGGGTCTCCTACTTCAATATCAACAAACTCTAAGAGAAAGTCGATAGATAATGTCGGTTCCCCGTGAGAATGAAACAAGTCCTGTTAAGAGGAACTTGAGTGGTTTGGGAAGTTGAAGTGCGGTCGTCCTTTGGGTCCATGACGTCTTGTCTTCAATACCGATGTTACCTTGGTAACCACCGTAGTATATGAATTGAACCGGTTTCGCCCTAAGGTTGAATAAATTGAGGCTATTTCTTTTCACCCTTTTCACATTCAATTATTTTCATTCTTCAACCCCTTGATGCTTACCGAGTCTTCATAACTAGAGCCTTGTTGGGTTTATTCAAGCACTAGCTCAATCTCGATCCGCACTCTTCCCATATCTCATATTTACTCCTTTTATCATCATACCTAAGGACTCTACACTATCTAGTGGATTGTCCTTGGTAGATCCCTCCGGTTACGGCGGATCATGGGAACAAATACCTAACATTATCATCCTTATATCACCATACATAAAGTAAAGTTGGTCGGTATATTTGGTATTGTTCATCGCCATTTGAACCAATTGAAAACCATTTGAAAATCAATCCGGATACTTGTGATATATTATCAAAGCATTTTGTACTGAATTGTTTTGATAATTTTAGAACAAGAGCTCCCCTCAACATGTGCTTCATGTATTTGAAATTGTTTTAGCACACGGAGGCAAGAGGAAGAATTAACTTCTTTGATTACCATTTTCTAAAAGATATCAACATCACCTCTACGATCAAAATAGGTAGATAAAGCATAGTAGGGAAGGATATGATTTTCAAAATAGTTGCTCCCCTCAATATGTGCATAGATATTTGAAAATGTTTTGCACATATTAGGAAAAAGCGCACATTGAAATAAATTGATCACGTTTCAAATCTTTTTGGTTTAAGATAAATGCTCCCCTCAACATGTGCATGGAAAATTTGAAATCGTTTGGCACATGTGGGAAGGAGAGCTTGTACATCCTTATAAAACCATTTACCAATTATCGGTTTAAATCCAATTTAAATCACAAATTCTCCCCGATCACAATTATCAAATCTTTGAGATTTGTGATCTTTGAAGATTTAAATTGATTTTGAAAGCTTTTAAGGAGAATTGTGACTTGATTATGAAAGCGTTTTAAGCGATAAGGATCGGATTTTGAGACTTTAAACTCCATTGATTAAACATGCATGAATATCTTTTGAAAACAATTGTATGACAAATAACCTTTTGATTTAATTGAAATCATTCTCCCCTCAATCAATGACATAAGTTGTTGATTGAGATAGATATTTTGACAAATGTTAAGTCGGATGATTTTCAAAAATAGAGTCCTAGTTATTTTTCAAAGCAATTAGATTTCATTAGATTGTAAGTAATTTTTTATAGAGTCAGAGCATAAGATTTAAAAGACAAGATAAAGCATGGCTCTGTTCTTTCTTTAAAAAGCGGGTTACTGTCTGAAATGACACTAAACCATTGTTTTACTTTCTCCCAAATTTTTTTTTTTTTTAAATTCGAACAATATCTAAAGACCCGTGTCATTCTTTGAATGACAGCACAAAGACCGTAGATATTTTCGAATCAAGAAAAACATGACAAAATTACAATATTTTTGAGAATTTTTCAAGATTTTTCATATTTTTATGGATTTTTGAAGGTTTTATATTTTTCTATTTGCTTTTTGAAAAAATATTTACAAGAGATGGATGAAGAAAGACCTTTACTCCTCGTCTTCCTCCTGAAGAAGTTTGAGTGTTTCTGGTTGTAGGCTTTTCAAGCCAAGTCGTGGAAGAATAAACTCAAAACGTTCTCTTGGAAGAGCTTTGGTGAAGATGTACGCTAAGCGGTATTCTTACTTTACAAAATAGAGTTCCACCACACCGTTTTCCACTTGCTCCTAGATGAAATGATGTCGAATATCGATGTGCTTTGCTCTTGAATGTTGTACGTTGTTGCATGAGAGAGCAATAACACTTTATTATCACGAGACTGAGAGGATTTTGTTGAATTCAAAGCCATAGTCGATAATTGGGATCTCATCCAAAGGATTTGAGCACAACAAGATGCCATGGCTATGTATTCAACCTCTGTAGAGGAAATAGAAGTACTCATTTGCTTCTTTGAAGACCAACTCACAAGCTTATCACCCAAAAGCGAGCACCTCGGCGTGCTTGACGAGTATCTTGACATCTTGCATGATCGGCATCGCATAGGTCATTAGTGACATACGGTGTCCTTGGTACCATAGTCCCATATTGATGGTTCCTTGGAGATACCGAAGACTCGTTTAACCGCTTCAAGGTGCTTTTAGTAGGCTTAGGCGATATCTAGCACACATGCACACAATGAACAAGATGTACGGTCTACTAGTGTGAGGTACATCGAGGATCAATCATACTACGATATTTTGTTTGATCTACCATGATCCCTGAGTGGTCCTCATCTAGACTTGGTTCGTTCAATCATGGGAGTGTCAGCGGTGTCACATGAAACAAATCCAAAATTCTTTAAGATCTCATTTGCATATTTAGATTGATTTATAAAAATGCCTCCGGGACTTTGTGAAATTTGTAATCCCATGAAAAATGACATTTGTCCCATCATTTACATTTGAAATTTGGAACCCATTTCTTTTGAAAAATGATCACATTCATTGGGGTCAGTCGAGGCAAAGATAATATCATCAACATAAATTTGAACGTGAATTAAATGTTTGCGACTTTACGGTGAACAATGTCGGATCAACTGCTCCTTTCTTTGAATCCGATAGATAGAAGGAACTTTGATAGCGTATCATACCATGCTCTGAAGCTTGCTTCAAACCATAAAGGGCCTTCTTCAAGCGATAGACATGAGTAGGATGCTCGGATTCACAAAACCTTCGGTTGGTGGCGTAAACCACCTCTTTCAAATCTCCATTAAAAATGCGGTTTTACATCCATCGATGAGCGACCATATTCTTGCTAGCAGCATTAGCCAAGAAGATTCTGATAGCTTCGATACGAGCAACAGGAGGAAAAGATTCTTCAAAGTCTATACCCTCTTCTTGACGGTAACCTTTTGCAACCAATCGAGCCTTGTTCTTTAACACATCACCATACTCATCAAGTTTTACTTTGAAGATCCACTTTAGAGCAATGATCATAGCACAATCTAGAGCAGGTACTAATTCCTATACTTCTAGTCGATCAAACTCATGAATTTCTTCTTGCATGGCATTGAACCAGTTGTCTTCATTCATGGCGGTTTTAACATCTTTTGGTTCGACCTTAGAAAGTACGGAGTTGAAAAAGCACCATAAGGTATCGGTTGCAAGTTGTTTCCTTGTGGATCTTTGGACGAGAGGTTTCCAATGATTTTGTCTAATGGATGATCATGTGTCCATTTTCGAGGTGTTTATGTGGTTATGGTTGAGGCTGAAGTAGCGAGTTGATGTCTCGATGAAGATGGTTGGATGATGATTCGAGAGCAAATATATTTTCAAATGGAGCATCTTGAGGAGTAGCAAAGGATTAACTTCATCACGTGAATCGAAGCAATTCCATGATGTACACTCGGTGATTGAAGGTTTGTTGATGAGGCAGTTGATCAGCAGCGCTTCTTGACTTAATGACATAGAAGCGGAGTATTGACTTCATTGACAGGGATAGAAGCAGCCTCTATTGATGGAATTGACATATCAATAGCACTTGGCTCAAATTGTTCATCAAACATAGGATCAAACAATTTCTTCAAATCATCTTTAGAGGAGGTATATAAGGAGTTCTTGGTGAATGATTAGAAACAAGAGTAGAACCGATAGGATCTAGATGAAAGTTGTGATCGGGTCGAGGCTGGATTGTCACGGAGCCATTTGACCGTCGACTCATCAAGCGTAACGTGAACTGTTTCCATAATATTTCGGGTTCTCTTGTTGTAGATTCGGTATCCTTTTTTGTTTGGTGCATATCCTACAAATACCCCAATGTCCGCTTTAGATTTCAGTTTACCTAAATCTTGACCATCATTAGTTGGGTAACATAGTGCACCAAACACTCGAAGGTATGATAGATCAGGTTTTCGATTGTGGACAAGTTCATATGGAGTCTTTCCATGAGATGTGTGGATCAGGGAACGATTTTGAGTGTAACATGCAGTGGCAATAGCTTTAGCCCATAGAAACATTGGAACCTTTGAGTAAATCAGCATTGTTCTTGCGGCTTCCACAATAGTTCGATTTCACCTTTCAACTACACCGTTCTGTTGAGGAGTTCATGGAACACTTCTTTGAGGAGTGATTCCAACACTTTCATAAAATTTATTGAGTTCTTTATTAACAAACTCAGTTCCATTGTCAGTTCGAACGATTCGAACCGTTTTGTTGAGTCAGATCTGGAGTTGTTTAATGAGTTTAATGATGACATCTGGAGTTTCATCCTTTGTCCTCAAAAACATAACCCAAGTGAATCGGGAGTAGTCATCAACCACTACTAGAATGTATTTCTTCCCATTTATTGTTTGCACTCTCATTGGTCCGCATAGATCCATATGAAGGGTATGAAGAATTTCTATTACTGATTTTGTGGGTTTTGGTTTGTGGGCATATTTCGTGCTTTTTCCCAATTGGCAAGCTGAACAGAGATGATCTTTTCATATTTCAATCTGGGTAAGCCTCGACAAGATCCTTTACGGAAAGGTTATTAATGGTGCCGAAGTTCAAGTGATTGAGGCAGCGATGCCATAACCATGATTTTGTTTTGAAGCCTTTGACAACAAGCGCAGTTGGATAGGACTTCATCATGTCTTCGATAGAGATGGTGTATAGATTAGAACCTCGAGTTCCTCTTAACAGTTCCACACCATCAAGTTCACTAACGAAGCAAGTATGTTTTCTAAAAGCCACTTCTAGATCGGAATCACGAATTGACCAACAGAGAGAGCAGTTATGACCAAGACCTTCTACATAATATACCCTGGAGATTACACTTTTACCAACTACATAGTCTCCAAAACCCATAATAGCCCGAAATGGTTATTCCGAATCTAAGCGTCACGATGAATTTACTCACGAAGTTCATGAGTCACGACCGGTCTCGGTCATATGCTTGGAACGACTGAGTCCGGTACCACGGAGCGATTTGAGCGATCTGCGGTTGAACACGAGACAAGAATGGATAAGCGGATAATTGGGATCTCCATGCAAGAATGGGTTCCATTTGGTTAATAATGATGATTGGAACACCCACCGAAATAGAAACACCCATATCGGGAATAGAAGCAATGGAATCATTAGGAATAGATGCAGTGCTAGTATTCGTATTTGACCTATTCAAAGTATGTTCACTTTTTAAGGGAATAGTTCTACCAGTAGGCATCCATTTTCTAGTGGGCATTTTCTTAGTAGATTGAGAGCAGAACTGATTGACCTTATGGCCAAAAGGTATCCATTGATAACCTATCTTACTAAACGTTCTTCTTGTGGGTTTCCACTATTTTCTAACTTTCTTTCGCTTTTGCCTTTTAGCCTTCTTAACTTGATTATTAACATTAGCAGTTTTAACTGGGCATTTCACAGCATTAGACAAATCATTCATACCACATTCAAGATTAGTAACAGAAACCACGCAATCATCATTACATGTTTTGCCAAAAGTAGTAGAATTCGCATTAATTACGATGCGCCTAGAGCTAACACTAGAATCAACACGATTCGTTTTATTCAAATTCTCCTCGGTGATCTTCTACTTTCTTCCAATGCACATTCTTAGCTTGCGAGGTCCTATCATTCCTTGTATTTCCTTGAGACTTTGACTGCTCGCTTTAATGTCATGATTACTCCTGTAGAGGAAGGAACATTAGTTGGTTTTGCTACTTTTGCCTTTCTGTTTTGATGTCTTTGGTATGTGAACTATTTGAGGCACTGCGAGGTTCACTTTCTTAACAATGGAGTACTTTGGGATCTAAACTAATTGAAGGCCTACTAAAGTTCACATTCATAACATTGGGCATTGAATGACTTGCATACTTGGCACTAGGCATAGAACAAGGTATCAAAGGATTGACTTGTTCACCTAAGGATTTAGGGCATATTGTAATTAAGCATTCTAGAAGTTCTTGAGATCATTTGGCATATAAGCATGCATGGCCAATTGCATTATCAAGTGGTTTCTCTAACTTATCCTCTTCTACAATCTCACGGAGACATTCTAGGCTGTCCTTAAGGTATGAGAAATATGTTTGAATGGCAAGTTTGTTATTCCTAAGATGAGGAGGAACATATTTCACAGACAAAGCATATTTATTACAACCATGCACCTTTGAAGTACCATTCTCCCCATTGGTCATTGGCATTTTCCCTTTTACTTGACTCTTCAAATTCTCAATTTCCATTTGCAACGAAGTTATTTGTTCATTATTTTTGTTACGAGTGACTTTTATTGACTCAAATAACTCATTGAAATGACGTTTAACCTTTTCATTTTCTTCTAGAAAACTCTCATTTTCCTTTTGTAAAGCATTAACCAAGTTTTGAAGATGAAAGTTTTGAGAATTTCGAGAATCTAAAGGAGGAGGCATTTGGGAGCCAGTCACATTGTTCATTTCACCCTTTAATTAAAAATTTTGGGCTTTCAACTTTCTGATCGTGTTATAGTGAGCTTGAATCATTAATCACGTTTGTTTATTTCAAAAATGCATCAAACTCGGAACATCGAGGATATCTTGATGTTTGAGGTTTTAACATTTTCTTTGAGATGTTGATATTTTAGTTATAAATCAAAATTTTCAACTTCTAGTTTAGAAAAATGTTTTACCAAATTATCATGATCATCCTGTTCAATTTTCTCACTTAGTTTAGAGTTTTTGATTTCAAGCTCAATGACACGATCATGGGAGACTTTCAAAGCAACAGATAATTCATGAAATTGAGAAGCGATAATAGAACAATTAGTGGCGATATAGAACACATCTTGAGAGATACATTCGAGAATCGATTCTCATTTAAGGTATGCAAGTTCTTCCTCTCAATTTCATTATATTTTAACGCTCGCTCATAGTCACTAACCTCAACTATCATTGCGTCAAATTCCTTTTCCATTCCTTTAATATATGTATCTATTCCCTTTTAAGACTCTCAAATTGATCTTTTAGTTGTTTAAAGAAAGGCATGACTTGATTAAATAACATTCTTTTGTTTGCTCAAAACCCTTTCCTCTTGATTATCCCGATGGGTATGATCCTTTTCTTACAAGTTTTCTCAAAGTCAACAAATAATTGAAATATAACATATTGACTGATTAAGATCTTGCTTTTAGTGGCAATAGTTCTAGGAACTAAATGCATTGGTGTATTTGGAGGATACATAGTCGCTGCAGGCATTTTCCTAAGGGGAGGGTTTGTTTCAACAAGATTTTTAGCTTTTTTCTTATCTAAGTCCTTTTTCCAGAACACTTGTTCAGGTGTTAACAAAGTTTGAGGCTTAAACTTGTTTAAGGAAATCCAATTTTCCTTTTTGAAATCATGGGGTTTGCCAATAATCTTATTCTCTTTGCACTTGGGATCGTTAAGTTTCTTATCCATCTTCTCCCTAGATGCATCATCTAATTTTCTATCTTCCTCAGTGCACTCAATGCAACTAGGTGTCTGTCTAGGTTTAAGAATCTCATTGCCATCATAGATTACATTTTGAGCAGCCTTTGCAATCTTACCGTACTCAGGGTTGGGTTTATCTATAATGGGAACACTATGCTTATCGCTTAAAACTCTATGCTTAGTGACCATGTGAGCGATCGAATGGTATTCCTTATGTACGTCTGACTTATTTTCAAGTTTGTTTTCAAAGTTTTAGATTAGAAAACTCATTCAAAAGTTTTGATTCCTTAGCATTAAATTCATGTTTAAGAGCTTTGACATTATCTTGAAGCTCTTGCTTTTGCTTATGATTTTAGAAAGCTTTTCTTGTAAGTAGTTTAACTCTTGTTTTAAGACTTCTTCTCTAAAATTACTTTTTCTAATAATTGTACGCATTTGGTCATCCATCTCCTGCTCACGGGTGGTTAATTCAAACTTAGCTCGTTGTTCATAAATAGCAACACGTTCTTTATAGGCATTGAGTTCAGAGATAACAGAATCATCAGGGGCACATGCAGTGTATTCATCAAAAGCATAGTCATCATTGACTGAAGAAGATACATCACTCGGTACAATCACACTTTCACTTTGTTTCACATATTGATCATAAGGGACAACATTGATATTACCCATATTTTCAATATCTGACTCAATAATTACAGTTGATTATACTTCGTCATGTATCTTTTGCTCATCAACTTCATCGTATAGTTTTAATACCTCTGAGATGATTTTGTCTTTGGATGGACCAGTTTGTGGTGAAGAAGGGACTTTAGGAGAGACCATTGGAGAAATGCTAGCCATGAAGATTGTTTGTGCAGTAGGTTCATCATCAACATCAGAGTCGTATGCATCACAATCAGCGACTTGAAAGGCATTCTGATGATTGTGACCTATTTCCTGAATTGGTTGCTCATCCACATCTGCATCATAAGTCTTGGCATTGCCCTCAGCAAGAAACAACAACTCCTCTTCATCCAAAGCTGCACCATGATAAGGTTTTAAAAGGTACCATTTTGAGGGGTCGTTTAAGTCCTTATTTGATCACTTTTGTATCCGTTATTGCTTAATATCGTTCCTTTTCACTTTTTAGGTCTCTTGAAGGCAAAATGCTAGAATGGCACTTATTTGGACGAAAAGCGCGAATATCTGAAGAAAATGGCCAAAGTCGAATCGAGACACTCAAAGCTTGAAATTAGAAGGCGGCGGCGTCGGTGTTAATGCGGCGCCGTCGGAGGATTTTAATGACGATCTGAAGCCAAAACCCTATTTTCAAGTGACGACGTCGGGCTTTAAAAGTAGGCCGTTGCTACTCGGACGACCTAGATGCGACCCGACGACGTCGAAGCGAAGAGGACGGCGTCACGGACATAAGGTGACGCCGTCGCAAGGTTAACGTGGCCAAGGCGAAACCCTAATGAGCGGCGACACGGCGTTACAAAACATAAGGTGGCCGTCGCATATGTAATATTATATATAGAATCCGAATTTTTCGGTTTTAGGAGAGTCTTTTGGAGTAAAACCTAAAACCGAACCAAAGGTGTCTTGTACAGTATTTTAGGGTTCCAAACGCTATCTTACATCAAGATAAGTATTTACTTCATCAATTCAATTATGTCTTTGATTATTTGTGTGTATGCTTGCATGTTCTCCATGTCGGCTAATTTATTTGTGTGTTTGCTTAGGAATATGAAACTTAATTATTAAATATTGATTGGTTGTTTCTTATCTTAGTTGATTAATGATCTAGTAATGCGATAGGTCATTCGTTGTGTATAATGCTTGATTCATCTTTGTGAACCTTAGAATATAATTACGAGTAGTTGCAAGCTAAACCATCCAAAGAGTGCCTTAGAGTAAGAGTTTATTATCCCTAGTGGGTTTGTAGGCGAGACCCTTTGGTAAGTTCAAAGAGTTGGGAGAAACGCATACCCTACAACCTTAGACACACAACGCAACTAAGAATAAGGGCGTGACAACGCAACCATCAATAGGAGATAATTAAGGAGTAGTAAAACCTAAGTAAACACTTCTTTAAACTATCATACGAGCACACATTAATTAGACATAGACTACCACTACCTTAGTTTAGATAATTAGATAATAGTAGAGTAATCGGTGAAATACCAACCCCCCAATCCAATACCGAGATTCGTACTTTTCAATTTCCTAAAAACATAAAAAGACAAAAAATTAATCTTCCTCAACCTTAACCTTAGCGTAGTAACTTCTCACTAGCATTCCTATTCCCCAGAGAACGATATCAATACCGTGGCTTACCCTAATACTACACTACAATGATTAGGTTCTTGCCTAGGGTGTTGAAAAACTTGCTTGACGAAAGGAAGTTCCTTTGACCCCGAACAGCGCGTGTAAGCGTATCAAGTTTTAGGCGCATTGCGGTGAATAGAATAGTTAGTTAGTAGTCCACCTCGTTTAGGTTCTTTGCTTGATTCCTATCAAGTAAATTTTTTCTCATTTTTAGCTTTCTCTTAGTCTATCCCCCTTCTTAGTGACCTTTGTTCGTAACGCTCATCACTTTTCATCATGGAAGATGATAACCAACCACCACTCATCAACCCACCACCAAATGACCCGCCAAGAGCCCGTACTCTTGGTGAATACTCAAGACCAAGCCACCGAGGCTATAGGAACACCATTGAGCTTCCCGACCAAGCCCAAACTACGGCCCTGCGATCCGACACCATCCGGTTGGTCCAAAATGGATGTGCATTCCATGGACTTCGTTAGAAGATCCAAATCGACATCGAGGATTTCCTCAAAATTGTCGATTCCATCGACCTTGATGCTACTACTCGGGAGACCACGCGCCTGCGTCTCTTCCAATTCTCTCTACGGGACCAAGCTAGTAATTGGCTTGATCTTACCTCTCGCTTCCTTGCTCAGTTTTTCCCACCGGGGAGAACCACCAAACTTAGACGAGACATCTTGACATTTCAGCAACTCCAAGGTGAGTCTCTCTACAAAGCATGGACTCGATTCAAGGAACTACTCCGTAGACTCCCCCACCATGGCATTGATCTTTGGCTTCAAATCCAAATCTTCTATGATCATACCGATTTCATCACTCGACGATCCATTGATCGAGCCGCGGTGGAAGGCTCGGCGACTTTAAAGCGAGAAAAATCTTGGGATATTATAGAGGAGCTTGCCGATCAAAGCTACGAAGATTGGAATGAATCTCCGAAACTCCGATTAATGTGGTTAATGCCATATCAACTCCTTCTAAATCCTCCGATACCTCGAAGAGTAATTGAGTGCCATTAAGAGAGGAATTGATTATCTTATGGAAAGGCGAAAAGAGCCTAGTACAAATTCCTCGAGAAGTCACAACCGCCAACTCCACCAACCGCCCACACCTCTCTTGAGTCCCAAGTCGTGAGCAAAACCCAAGTTCGAAAGGTGCTTCCGTTCTACTTCCCAATACCACTTTCACCAAGCTTCAAGGATCAAATGAGGAGTACATGGCGGCTCATACGGAGAGATTAGCCGATTTGAAGAGGAGGTTTATAGGCGAGAGAGTAAATGCAAGCAAAATGACAAAAATGATGAATTTGGTAATTGAATTTACCAAAACAAAGGTTCGAAAAGGTGCTAGTAAAAGCAACGATTGCCCTCCCACTTCATTTGTTAACGCCGTTTCCATTATGCTCGAGAATGCAAGGGTTGAGATGTGGAAAACTAAGGAAAGCAAGAAGGAGAGTCTGTGCCTAATGATGAACACGAGACCATTGAGTACTACCTTAAGCACGAAATTAACAAGAAAACCATTGCAAACCAAGTAAACAACTTTAGGTACAATGAAGTTCTTAGGAAGCTCTTGAAGGAAAAATGGTGAAGAAGAATATGACGCCTTACCTATGGAACCTCTGTATGAGTTGGTTATAAAAACCGTTAACAAGAAAGCGAGACACCACATGGAATTTCGTGATACCAGTTAGCATCGGTGACATTGATAATATAAATGCCTTGGCCGATCAAGGGACCGATGTGAACATAATGCCACTGTCAATCTATAATAAGTTAACTAAGGAGAAACCAGCCAAAACCGACCTTAGAATTTCCTTAACTAATCATACTTATGTCCACCCCGTAGGAATCGCTGTAGATGTTCTAATTGAGGTGGCTAACATTGTTTATCCGGTGGATTTCGTGATCATTGATGTTGAGGAAGATAAAAGCGTACCCTCATTCTTGGGACACCGTTCACGGCCACCGCCAAGGCAACCATCAAATGCGGAGAAGGCATCATGATACTCAAAAGCGGGAAGGGTATGCTAGGATACCCATCATCCCAAGATACCCTCTTAAGATCATGGAAATGATTACGGTGGAAATCGAAAAGCCCGGGCAACAATGTTAAGAAGAAGATGAATGGCGGGAAAAGGGCTTAGAGACTTTATGGTTCAAGGATTGTATGCGACGTTGTGGAAACCCGATAAAAGTTAGGAAGCAATCCCACCTCAATACCTAAGGTACAAAAGGACCTAAGGAATTTCTAAAGGGAGAAAAAGTGCTCTTGTATAGATCTCGGATAAGGGCATTACGAGGAAGAAACAAACCAAGATGGTTTGGGCCTTTCACTGATTAAGGAGACCAATTTAAAAGATAAAACCTTCGCCATAATTGACGTTGGCAAGGAATCCACGGTGAGCATTCTGGCGTCTACACCCTTTCGATGAAGGAAAACAAAGGGTGAAGAGGCGGTAATGAGAAAGCGTAGGGGCACGACTCTGAGTCTAGCTATAAGACTCTTAAATAAAGAAAAGCGCTTCGTGGGAGGCAACCCATGCTTAATTGTTTGCTTGTTAGTGTCATATATCTTTTATTAATTGTTTATCCTCATGTTTAAATTTGTAAAATGCTTTATTTTGTTTTAACCTCGTCTTAATTGCATATAAAGGTATATTACATAAGGGATAAGTGTAGGGAGGATTACACACGTTTTCAAAAGAAACGTAAACATGAGAATAACAATTAAACAAAAGATATATATGTTTGTTTGTTCGAGTCAAATGCTTGTATCGAGTCATAATGGATGTTTTGCGAAATTTTCCGATTCTAAAGATGTAAATTTTCTAGAATTTTTTCGGAAAATCACGAGCAGTTTTGTCGGGATAACTGACGGCGTCAGATTGCAACTTGACGGCGTCGAGAAGGAGTAAAACATCGATCACTTTTTCTCATTTTTGAGCTACTTATAAATTTTGGAATTTTCCGGTCTTAATTTTCTTAGAAATTCAGTAAACATCCATTCCACAAGCATTATATCCTAGTTTAAATCGAGTCTTATATATATTATTACCGCCGATTTTACGCGAAGGTTTCGTTTGTTTTCTTCAAGTGTGCGAGGTTTAATTTATCAAGAAGAAGTTACATAAGATTGAGGAGATTTTCACGCAATAATTCTTCTTGGAAAGGATTTAACCACTACTTTACGGATCCTACCGAGCTAATCGGGGAGTATTAGTTTCTTTCGTTTTGATTACCTTCTTTTATCATAACTTTGATACTTTCGGGAACATTGGGGACAATGTTCGGTTTAAATGTAGGGAGGGAAAATAAAGCGGAACTTTGAAACTATGCTTATCCTTGATTATTTGCTTTGTCAATTGTGATTGTGTAATAAACCATGAGAAAATGTCGGTTAGGGTAATTTTGGCACCAAATTTAAAATTTTCATGACATATAGGAGTGGGCCATTAGTCTTAACAAAAGCGTCTCACGGATAGGAAGTTATATGACTAGCACAAAACCCTTTACCACCCAAATTCCACCCAAAATGTGAGGATCGCCCTTAGATTAGTAGGAATTAAAGCATTCATCTTCAATGCTTAGAGTGTGAACCGGTAGTATATTAGATTCTAGAACTTGTTTTGTGATGCATTTCGAGATCGCAAGTGAGACTACACTTGTGTAGTTAGGAATAACTAAATGATAAGAGGCATTAGGATAACCCTTGTTTGATACCGTAATATAATTACTTCTTCCACATCGGTTGAGTAATTCCCCACACCCTTTGCGTTGTACTCATCTTTAGTACACGATACCCTAGTTAACCCCTCGAGCCTATCCTTTTCGCGGTTCTCGTGATGTTTTGGTTTTCCGAATATCAATGAAGAGCATTGTTTACACCCCACCCCAAATATACACCCAAATCGCCTTAGCCTACCCCTTATGTACTCACTTTTAGTGCAAATGTTTGTTATCACCCTAAACCCTTAGTTCAATTATCGGTTGCTTGCATAAGTTGCTAAGTCGAGTCATATCCTTTGTATACAATTTTGGGACGATTGGGATTCATGGGAAAAGTTAAAGTTTATGAAATGACGGGAAGGGCGTTAAATTCAAATTCCCTTTGTTTCGTAATAATGTACCCCAAGTGTTTTAATCTTTTCAATTCGGGTCAAATTAGTGTTAGAGTAATAAAAACTCAAGTGTAGGGATGTGCCTATAAATCCCTATCATTTTGATGTTACCGTAGAGGATGGTAGAGTAAAGTGTATTAAAATATATATATATATATATATATATATATATATATATATATATATATATATATATATATATATATATATATATATAGGCTACCATCCTACATCTATCCTTTATATTTATGTTTCTTTATTTCCGTTACCTAGAGTTTTAGAGTGTCGAGTCTTGGCTTACGCCATTCTTCGTATGCATTTAACATAGAGATTTTGACTTACCACCACTAAATAGCCTATCCCACCAAACCCTTGTTTCCTACCGTAAGCCTAACATTACAACCCTTTAAAGACCTCTTTGATAGTCTTTCCTAGGTGCTTACGCCAAAGCGATGGAGGTTTGATCTATTCTCAAGCCTATGGTAATCTATGTACTAGGACCGGTTAATGAGTGTTTATCTTCCATTTCCTATTTGTTATATTTCATATATACACCGAGAGAGATGTGAGTATCCAAACACCCCATGTGAGGTGCTAGTATGTAATTTCGTGCTTGTTATGACTTTTTTGGGGCTTATATGTGTTGTGGACCGTTTTAAATCAATGCTTCATGACCCCTAACTTATAAATTAATTGGCTAAAAGCACATTTGCTTGAGGACAAGCAAATAACAAGTGTAGGGATATTTGATAAGGTTTTAAAGGTACCATTTTGAGGGTCGTTTAAGTCCTTATTTGATCACTTTTGTATCCGTTATTGCTTAATATCGTTCCTTTTCACTTTTAGGTCTCTTGAAGGCAAAATCTGGAATGGAACTTATTTGGACGAAAAGCGCGAATATATGAAGAAAATGGCCAAAGTCGAATCGAGACACTCAAAGCTGTTGAAATTAGAAGCGGCGGCGTCGGTGTTAATGCGGCGCCGTCGGAGGATTTTGTGACGATCTCGAATCCAAAATCTCTATTTTCAAGTGACGACGTCGGGCTTTAAAGAGTAGGCCGTTGCTACTCGGACGGCCTAGATGCGACCAGACGACGTCGAAGCGAAGAGGACGGCGTCACGGACATAAGGTGACGATGTCGCAAGGTTAACGTGGTCAAGACAAAACCCTAATGACGGCGACACGACGGCGTCACAAAACATAAGGTGAAGCCGTCGTATATGTAATATTATATATAGAATCCGAATTTTTCAGTTTTAGGAGAGTCTTATTTGGAGTAAAAAACTAATACCGAACCAAGGGTGTCTTGTACAGTATTTTAGGGTTCCAAACCCTATCTTACATCAAGATAAGTATTTACTTCATCAATTCAATTATGTCTTTGATTATTTGTGTGTATGCTTGCATGTTCTCCATGTCCGGCTAATTTATTTGTGTGTTTGCTTAGGGAATATGAAACTTAATTATTAAATATTGATTGGTTGTTTCTTATCTTAGTTGATTAATGATCTAGTAATGCGATAGGTCATTCGTTGTGTACTTAATGCTTGATTCATCTTTGTGAACATTAGAATATAATTACACGAGTAGTTGTAAGCTAAACCATCCAAAGAGTGCCTTAGAGTAAGAGTTTATTATCCCTAGTGGGTTTGTAGGCGAGACCCTTTGGTAAGTTCAAAGAGTTAGGGAGAAACACATACCCTACAACTTTAGACACACAACGCAACTAAGAATAAGGACGTGACAACTCAACCATCAATAGGAGATAATTAAGGAGTAGTAAAACCTAAGTAAACACATCTTTAAACTATCATACGAGCACACATTAATTAGACATAGACTACCACTACCTTAGTTTAGATAATTAGATAATAGTAGAGTAATCGGTGAAATACCAACCCCCAAATCCAATACCGAGATTCGTACCTTTCAATTTCCTAAAAACATAAAAAAGATAAAAATTAATCTTCCTCAAACTTAACCTTAGCGTAGTAACTTCTCACTAGCATTCCTATTCCCCTAGAGAATGATATCAATACCCGTGGCTTACCCTAATTCTACACTACAGCGATTAGGTTCACTGCCTAGGGTGTTGAAAAACTTGCTCGACGAAAAGGAAGTTCCTTTGACCCCGAACGCGTTGCGTAAGCGTATCACACCATTATCCTGAGCTTGTACGAGCAGCATCTTGTCTCTGAAGTATTCGATATTCTGTGGACATTTCGGAGATGTGCAGTTCCTAGCAATGTGTCCCTCACCACCACAGTTGTAACATTTGATCGGCTTTGCTTGCCCCTGGTTTCCATTCCTTCCTCTACTCTGATTTGCCACATATCCTCTACCAACTCTACCTCTTCCTTGTTCATACTGCCTTTCTTGAACTGGTTGTACCATAACCTTCCCATCTCTGACAGTGGCTTGATTGTGTGGATTGGATGTTGTTCTGAGGTTGTTGTTGGTGTGTGGGAGAGTGCTCATGTTTTGACTCACCATGAGAGACAGTTGGTTGATGAAGTTTTCCATAAGTGTGTTAGAGTCTGGAGGCTTATATGATGGATCGAGAATGAGCTTGTAATTACCATTACCAGTGGGTATGACTTGTGAAGCTTTGGTTGTAATCCCAAAATTGGTGTAAAATGTTGTTGAATCATTTGATGAACTTGTTTCTCCCTGTTTTGATTTGAACTGATTAAGAATCATTTTTCAAACATGGCATGTCTTTCATTACAAGGAGGAAGGCATATAGTTGTTCATAGTTGGTGTTCTTCAACCCTTTGGTTAGCTTCACGAGGTGACAAACTTGTGCCATTCGGGATTCATGTTGTTCACAAATTTTGAGTTCAAGCGAATGTTTGGCATGGTCATTTGATATTCCTCATATCATTAACAAGCTTGTGGAATCTCACGTAATACTCATAGACACTCTCATCCGGTTTCATCTTGAAGTGCTCAAATTCATCATAGAGTTGTGATTCTCTGTCTTCCATAGTTAATTCGAAACGAAAGAAGCATCTTGACATTATCCCACACCGCCTTGGCCGGTGTTGTGATTGATGAGCTTGTAGATATCTTTTGGAAGACCTTGAAGTATGATGTTAGAAGCCACGATATCGACATCGAATCTCTTTTCTCCTTATCATTGAGCTCATCATATGTCTTTGGTGCATCTATTCCATAGATCATTGTTCCATCTGCAATTTGTATCAATTAAGTCTCTTGTAGTCTCAATCGATAAGGTCCTTCATCAATCGATTTGAGAATGTTGACCCCATTATCCTTTCCAAGGCAAGACAATCGATTCTTTGAGCCCAAGAGTCGTAGTCGATTACATCAAGCATGGGTGGACGAGTATCCGAACCGGTTGCTTGAACATCCTCGACAGCAGTGGAGATGATTGTAGATGCGTTGGTAGACATGTTTAAAGATTACACGGATTTTATAACTCAATGATTAAGCAGGAAATAGATTCTTTCACGGATTTTATTAAATCAAGAGAAAATTATATTACGCACAAGAGTCAACCAAGTCGCTAAAAATCCTTGAATCAACTCGCTAAACACCAAGTTGCTAAGTATTAAGAAGACAAGTCGCTAAGTTCCAAATCGCTACGAATTTTGACAGCAAGTCGCTATGCACCAAGTCGCTAAGAAATCAAGTCGCTAAATAGCAACTCGCTAATGGTCCAAATAGCTAACACCAAGTCCCTAAGAAACTTAAGAACAAGTCGCTATCAAAATTGAAAGCAAGTCGCTACCTTACCAAGTCGCTACCCGTAGTGGAGGATCTACTAACTGTACTGTTTGTCGGCTTGTCTCTAAAGACAAGTTGCTAGGACCAAGTCGCTACCAAAACTCACTACAACTCGCTACCTTTTACTGAAGCAAGTCGCTACCAAGAAATTCACTCCGAGAGCCAAGTCGCTACCAAGAAAAACTTTAAAAACACACTTTTCAATCCAAAACAAGCTCAACCACAGTGATTCAAGCTTACCAAATCAAAACCCAAGCACATACAATGATCCTAAACACAAAAGTACACCCAAAATTCAAACTTTAACACAAGAAATGGACCAAAATGATGCAAAACCACTAAACTTTTCAAACTCAAAACCATCTAAAACCACTAGAAATCCAAGGATATGTAAGAGATGATCTAACCATGGCTCTTGATACCATTTGTAACATATTGGATTTCACAAACACATCATATCAATAACACAAGAGGCGTACAAGATGAGTTTTAGAGAGAAAGTTAGAGGTTTAGGAAACTTTAGTGAGAGAAAGAAAAATCTTATTATGAGCTCCAACTCTTACCTTGGGAGGTAGAGAATATTAAACCAAAGTAGCCTATTTTGTTTTGTCTCAATCACGAACCTAAGAATACACAAAAGTCATAAAAGATGAAAGTTTGGTAATGGCTATGCAAGAAGAGTTAAATCAATTTGTTTCTAACGATGTTTGGACACTTGTCCCTCCATCTAGTAATCAAACCATAATAGGAACCAAATGGGTATATAAAACAAGTTAGATGCAAACGGTGTAGTGTCTAGAAACAAAGCTAGACTCGTTGCCCAAGGGTATAATAAAAAGAAGGAATAGAATTTGATGAGACCTATGCCCCGTGGATAGATTTGAGTCTATAAGAATACTTCTTGCTTATGCTTGTGATAATGATCTTAAGCTTTATCAAATGGATGTCAAAAGTGCTTTTCTAAATGGTTTTATTAATGAAGAAGTATATGTAGCTCAACCTCAAGCTTCATCGATTTTGAAAAACCTAAACATGTGTATAAGTTAAAGAAAGCCCTTTACGGTCTTAAACAAGCTCCAAAAGCTTGGTATGATAGACTCAAGTCATTCTTAATCAAACAAAACTACACCATGAGGTTAGTTGATAACACACTTTTACTAAGAAAGAGTGTAGGACCTTAAATATATCAACCTTATCACGCTACCAAGCTTACCACACAAGTATACAACGTAAACAAACAAACACTATGCGTAAAGAATAAGAAGAAAGATGGAAAGATGGTGACTTGATGATATATGTCGTATGGAGGAGAGAAAGATGAAAACAAGATGATGTTTATTTTAAAGGAAAAACACACACACACACTCAAGCACACATCCTTCGTAATCCAATCACGGAAGATGAAATAGCAACTTCTCCTCCCGATGGTTGCGTAGGTATCGAATCATCATAATGTTACGTAGATGTCGATTACCTTTTCCTTGATGCAATATTAACATCATAGCTTGATCAAACTTCTATGAGAATATCTCTTAAAATACTCTCTACTTTCTCTCACAGAAGATGAATCACTTCATCTTCTTCCACTAACCAACCTCAAAACCACATAAATCTTATACTTTTTCGGTCCTAACAGTGGTATAGAGCCATGGTTATGCTTTGATTATTTATGTTGGTTTTCATACTTGTTTTAAATCTGTTTTTAGTGCTATATTTGTGGGTCGGAAATTTTTTCGAGTAATGTAAAAGCAGTTTTTAACAAAGTATTAGTATTTTTATGACCAAAAAATACTAATACTTTGTTAAAAACTATTTTACCACATTACTCAGAAAAAAATTCGACCCACAAATATAGCACCAAAACGATTTAAAACAAGTATTAAACCAACATAAATCATCAAAGCATAACCCTGCTCGATACCACTTGTTAGGACCGAAAACATAAGATTTATGTGGTTTGAGGTCTTGGTGGTGGAAGAAGATGAATATCTTCATCTCTTCTAGTGAGAGAAAGTAGAGAGAGGGAGGAGAAAACACAAAGATGAGTTTATTGAAAGAGAAATGATGCAGGTTTTACTGACCAGGTCTTAATATTTATAGTGTCTCGCTATACCTATGGTCTACCCTAATGCACTAATGGGCAGTGTACCCGGTCGTGTGTAGTGTAGTAAATGGTAAAGCCGAGCTCGTCCCAAGAGCTATGTGTGTTGGATTATTACTAAGTCTAATTGTCACAGAATAATAATGGTTTTGATAGGGATTTAATTAATTAAACTACTAATACAGAATATAAAATAAAAGCAAATAAATGGTGAAGGAAAATCAATAGAGGGATAGTGGTGCTAACGTAGTCAATCCTCCAAGCTAGTTATGTCTACGTCTACCTACTTCCAATTACTTCAGGTGGGGTCAAATTCGAGAGGGCATCATTTGGTCAATTCGCCCTAACCTATCAGCAAAGATGCCGCCATAGGAGAAATCAGACGCACCGTCATAAGTCCTGTTGTTCCTGGTCCCCTAAGCCAAGTCATTAAGTATCGCTACATGCTAGATTCTAATTAGTGAGTGCCCGGCCGTTAGGAACTAAGACACTACACCCCCCAATTCTTAAGTTCATTCAAACGATAGGTGATCAGTTGGTCAAATCGCACAAGTAGAAAGGGTCGTCAGTTGGTCATATCTTACCCTTCCTGTCTTAGTCCGCTCACCTAGGGTCAGTTGGTCATATCTCCTAGGAAATTGGCCTCTATCGCCATTCAAAACAACCGAATCAAAGGTGACTACCAAAGAACTATGCATGCATACACTTAGAAATAATTGTACGGAAGTAAAGGTAAACGCAAACAAAACAATTAAGGAATCATAACTAGGCTAGCACCAAAGGGTGCTTAGCCGCTCATATTGATTTGGTTTGATAACAGGTGTGACTTAAGCCCGCTCAAAAGGATCTTAACTACAAGGGTCATATCACGTTCGGGATTTTCTCAACGTGATTCGGTTTATGATCTTATTGATAGTGGTGAATGAAGGTGGCCTTCAGATTTGGTTGTTCGATATCCGGAGTTATCTCAAGTGAATGTTCCTATTCTTCATGATGACACTATAGACGTATTGCTTTGGCGTGACCTTGATGGCCATCTTAGGCCTTTTTTGTTGTCTCTTATGTGGGATTCTATTAGGCTTTGGGGTGATGAGGTTGATTGGTTTTATATTGTGTGGTTTCCTCATTGTATTCCAAGGCATGCGTTTCACATATGGCTTGTTCTTAATAAGAAGTTGAAGACACGTGATTTATTGAGGCAATGGGATGTTGGTCCGAAGACTAACTTAAACCTGCTTCGATGACCGTTGTTTGGTTTAGTTCCTGACCCGCATATACATTTGTTCTTTGAGTGTTCTTTTTCTATTCATGTCTGGTCTATGGTTCGTATTCTTTCTGGATTGGATGTTATTCCTCCACGATTAGCTGATGTGGTGTCGTTCCTCATTCCTCTATATAATGGTCGATCTGTAATGAGTGTTGTCTCGCAGGTTTTGCTTGATGCTACTACCTATTACATATGGCAAGAAAGTAATTCAAAATTGTTTAAGAAGTATTTGTGCGCTTCTCGACTTTATGATGTAATTGTTTCAAATGTTCGGTAAAAACTTGTGACACTTTGGTTTCGGAAGGTTTCTTCCTCTGCTTGGATGTAATTAGATAAATGGAAGATCTCAAGTTCGTATATGATTCAAGATGGGAGCTCCACTTGAGAGTTGTACTCTTTCTCCTTCACCGAGGTTTTTTTCACTAGGTTTTACTAGGGAAGGTTTTTTTTAAGGAGGCAGTCTTATTTGGTTTATTATGCTCCCAGTATGATGTTGTTGGTTGGTTTGGAGGCATTTGTATTGATGCTTGGTATTCTCCGGATTGGCTTCCTGTCATGGTATGTTTGTTTCTAGCTGTGTTTGGTTTGTTGGTTAGTTGTTTATAGCTAGAGTTCTCATCGTTGTGTGGCATGTCAAAACGATCTAGTGGTTTATCAAGTGTTTTGCTTGAAGTTAATGTGGTATTTTAGCCACATTCTATCGCATTTAACTTTAATGTGATTAATATACTTTACCGAGGTAACCCTTTATCAAAAACATTTTAGGGTCCAAGCGTGAGAATACTCGTGGTCCAATCGTAAACATCGAACTCGGATGTTACACCTCAAAACCGGTTTTAAGAATTTTATTGCTATAGATTCATTCTAATATTTTGACTATGATTAAGTGTTAGAAAACTTATTTTGATTAGTTAGTCAATATGTTTAAGTGGGAAGTCAAACCTAAAAGTCAAAGTGTAAGCAAAATGGTTATATAAAGTATTATGTGGCCTTTAAAAAGGCAATGAAATTTGAGGGCTCAAATATGCCAACTAACCAAACTTGGGACAAATTTTATAAGTGGTAATTACTACTTTTCCCCACTTTCCATAAGTTTCCATTTTTGGAGGGGGTGTGTATAGGACGAGACTTAGCAAAAGAGGAGGAAAGATCAAGACTTCTTGGAGATAAAATGATAGTTTTAAGTGTTTCATTCGGGGTTAGTTTTAAAATTATCCTTCTCAAGTAAGTAGCTCAATTTATAGTTTTGGTGGCATTTTTAGTTAGGTTACACGAGGTTAAATTTGAGAGTTTTTAGGTAAAGAGGGGTTTTAACAAAATTGATATGGTATTAATAGTTAGGCTTGAGTCCCTTTAATGGGTATGAATTAAATTAGTGATTTTGAGGTTTTTATCATATAACATGATATGCATGTAAGAAATGATCTTGGTATGTTAATGGGTAATTGTTAGACCTTTATATTAGTTATGTATTGAAGTAATGTTAACTGTTTATTATGATTCTTGTTTAGGATTCAAGAGTTTTGGTGATGGTGGTTCATGGCGATATAGCTATGGATTGAGGTAAGTAACCTTTGTTATAACATGTGTTATAATGATCCCATCATACTATGTGTGTGTGAATGAATGTATGAAGAGTGTATGAACCTTGGTTAAGAAAGATTAGACCTATGCTAGAGGTTAAGCTTGTTAGGTAAAACTAGTTTAGGTGAGTTTTAGTCTAGTAGTTATGTACCAACCAAAGTATGTGCTAGATTTATGTGGTTAATCATTAATGAAGTGATTAGGTGCTATGTATTAAGAGTTAGCATGGTTTTGTTGATATGGCTTGATGATTGGTGTTAAATGCTATTCATGCAAGTTTGGTTGAATATAGTCAGTTGGACTAGTATACGCAAGCTTACGTCTTATCCGTGACATGTTTTGTTGGTTTATGAGCAAGTAAGGACATGAATATAGGCCTTAAGGATGGAAGCGTTTAATGGAAGTACTTGCCTTTGTATTGTGGGCAAGAAATGATGCAATGCTTGAAGAAAGTTAAACCCTTAATCGAGTCATTGTAGATGAATGTTCATGTATGAGTCAAATACCTTTTATTGTCTAGTGAAACAGGTGTTTGGGACAAGGTCCACTTTCACCTATTTTGAGTGAAACATGTCAAAATTTGTATGAGACCATGTATAATGGGTATTTCAGTTTTACATGATGTTTGAAATGTGTTTTCAAGGTTCCAAGTGTTTGTGATAAGTGTAAGTATTGTTTTAAGCAATCATACTCGCGACAACAAGTCGATGAGTTGTTGAGGCAACAAGGACGAAGGCAACACAAAAAGCTGAAGCATCTAGAAGAGCAAGCGAGATAACACAAAGCCAACTTAATCGAATGGTGGCTTTCTTGAGCTCTTAATAGAGTTTGTCCGGCTTATTGACTATCTTTCCATCCTCGAGTGGGAATGATGATGAAAACAGTGATGATGATTTTGATGGGGCGTAGGGATTACTTTTATGTGGTTATGATTGTTGATATTTGTAATCACGGATAGTTGTATGTTTGTGGATATTTTTGCGACTTTTATTTTTTCAACTATTTTGGCATCTTTATTATTGAATAATGTTTTAGCGACTTTATTATTGAATAGATATTTTAACGAATTGGTATGTTTGTTTTGGTTAATTCTAGGTTTCAAGTTTTGTTAGATTTTTTTCAAAAACTTCTAGAAAAAAATAAGGAAATGCACCAAAAAGCAACAATATGCTGCAAAAATATGCTGGTGCTTTTGGCGATGACATATTATCGCCAAAATTAATAATCATATGTTATTTTTCAAAGGTATTGGCGAGAATATGTCCTCGCCAAAATTCTTGGTGGGCCAACTTAAATTATACTGATAAATAATTTAATTATTAAATAATTTAATTAAGTAATTAATATAATGTATTAACTAATTAATATAATTAATAGATTAATTAACGAAAATTATTATCGACGGCGTATACACGCCATCACCAAAAGCCCCATACCTGGTTGAAAACATTGAGTGAGAATTTGTGTGGGTCTCACATTGTTGTCGCTAAAATACAAATTTGTCTTGCCAACGCCTTTAACGAAGAACGTTTAGCGACGACCTTTTAATGGTAACGTGGCGCCGTCAAAGAAACCAAATGAACCTCGCCAATAGAGCCGATTGTGATGCAGTGGTGACATGTTTCACAACAATTCTAATTCCAAATCAAGCTTGCAATCATTTCTGGAAACATGTCTCCTAGCTCGGTGATAATATTTAGACCATATGTTTCACAACAATTCTAATTCCAAATCAAGCTTGCAATAATTTCTGGAAACATGTCTCCTAGCTCGGTTATAACGTTTAAACCAATACGTACATACTTTAAACACAATTTCGTCAAGCAGCAAACTTCTATTAAAAGTAGACTCTACTTTAAGATAAAATCTGATATTTTTAATTTTCTTTTTAGGCATCCAAGCGACATTATAATTTTGATTTTTTTTTTAACGGCAACTTTTATTAGAAAACTACTAGCAAGGAGCTAGAGAAATTACAAAGAGATCAAATGAGGGTGTTGAAACCAACTAGCCCAACTAAAGAACAATTACATCTAGAGTGACATTACGTAAAAGAGCGAATGACAATATCATCAAAATAACATCTTTCAGGAGTTTGAGCGCGAACAATAGATTATTCCTGAAGTTCCATATGCTCCACCATGAAACGTAAAAAACGCCTTCCAACAAGCCTTTAATCTTAGAATTCAAACGAATACACTTGAACCAAACAAGCCACTATGAATACGAATCTAAGGGAGTCCATGCCAAATCCCACCAGCGGCAAACGAGATGAAAAACATCGACAGCCAAAGCACATTTAAAAAACAAGTGGGAATTATCTTCAAACGAACCAGTACATATCGGAAAAAGTAGAGAAGGCACCGAGACATTTCTTCAAAGTAAATTCGTACGAGTAGGAAGCCGATCTAAACAAACCTTCCAAGCGAACACATTAGTTTTTATCAGGACATACTTAATCCAACGAGTAACAGCATTATCCTTTGGGAGAAAGAACTCGTCCAAACAACTCCGAACATCCTTAACATGAAAAACTCCATCACCATTTAAATCCCACACCCATCTATCTTCTGAATTAGAAAGAATAGACAGTTCAATAAGGATACGAAGTTGAGCAAGTTGATGATCTTCAATCCCACCTCTAGCAGGACGACGAAAAGAATCAGAAACAGATCCATTGATCTTCTAAGCCATAGAACATTCTTTGTTAGTCTCCAAGGCATACACACGCGGGAAAAGATGACGAAGTAGGTTATCACCATGAATGCAAGAAATAACACGAAACCAAACAGAGTTATCTTGGGAAATAAATTGCCATACCCACTTGAAAAGAAGAGCCCGATTTAAAGCGTAATAACTAGAAACACCTAACCCGCCATGCTTTTTAGACGCAAGCACCTTAGACCAACTCACCCATGAGATCTTCTTGTCATCACCATGAATACCATAAAAGAACTTCCGACGAATAACTTCCATCGTATGTAAAATGACTTAGGAACCTTGTATAAGGACATGGTATATATTGGAGTGGAGCGATAACCGATTTAAGTAAAGTAAGTCGCCCCAGGTTGAGAGAGAGAGTTTCCACTGATATGAGAGAGTTAAGCTTACCAATTATTTCGTCCCAAGCCTTAACCAACAACATATTACCACCTACCATTACTCCTAAATACTTGAAAGAGTCGTCATAATATCCTCACGAGGAACACCCACGCCTAGAAGGTGAATTTTTTTATATTAATCTTCGATCCGGATGAAAGCGAGAAACAATTTAGGATATGCATGATATCGTAAGATTGTTATCTAACCAATCCCCAATGAAACCGCATCATCCCATAGAAAGATAAGAATAAACCCGCATTGACTACTCTTGAGAGCGACAAGTAGAGATTCCATAATGAGAATAAAGAGATAAGGGCCAATGGATCACCTTGTTTCAACCCACAATGAAATTGGAATTCGGATGTCGGACTACCATTAACTAAAATGGAAGCCATACCGATAACAAGTCGCCAGATATCCAAGATCGCCATTTTGAACTAAACACGAAAGAGCTAAGAACATCATCAAGATAATCCCACCTTACGAGTCATAAGCTTTAGCGAAATCAACTTTAAACAACATGCCTCTTTGCTTTTATGATTACACCAAGAGAAGCTCATTAATAATAAAAGGACCGTCGAGGATTTTTATTGGGAGAAATGTTGTTTGAACATCCGAAATAACCAACGACAAGCGAGTAGCAAGCACTTTAGTAACCACCTTGTAGAGACTCCCAATAAAACTAATAGGCCGATAATCACTTACAAACCTAGGATCAGTAGGTTTCGGGATTAATGTGATAAACGAAGAGTTACATCCTTTAGAGAACGAGCTATGCTGAAAAAACCATTCGACTGCAACACAAAAATCTGCAACACAAAATTTCGATTACGTATGTTTATTATCACACTTGTACCTCTTCAACATTTAAACATTCTAATATCAAATAATTTATATAAAGTCACACATTAGTAAATTAATTTAAGTTTGCCACACATTAAGACAGGGTGTAATGAGAAGAAGTGAAGGTGAGGTGAAGGTACCATCACAAATGAACACCATTATGGGAGCTCCACTTTGCTGTGAAGGGGAGTTTTGAGCATGGTTCATTGAAGTGTCTCACCTAACGAAATTTAAAGAAAAGGTGGGACGGTCCTCCCTTTTATGTTTTTGTTGTTTGTGAGTGCGTGAGCGTATATTACGACGTATGTTTGTATAAAGTGAGTGATTTTATGTGATTGGTTAGCATTTAAAAGATGAAGGTAAAATGATACGTTAAAAAACTGATGTGTCAAATGAAAAGGAAATGACCATTACATCTAGAATAATATGTCCCCATAAAAGAAATTGACTTGTGATTAGAAGACATGTGAAAAAAATTGCACGTAATAAATTTATTTATATTTCTCCCCCATCTTATTTGTAAAGGGTACCAACATGTTCAGAATGACTAATTCTAGTGGAAAAAGAACATTAGAAACTACCATAAGAGAAAGCAAGAAAAAAAAATAAAAGATGTGTGTCTGTTTTTGGGACTATTTGTTAAAAGAAAGAAAGAGGTGCATTAGTTGGTCTGATATTTTAGACATGAACGCAGTATTTAAAGTGTTAAAATATGATTGAATGAATAATGGCTGGCGAGGCCTAAGAAATTTTAGTACTTAAACAATTTCAGCATCTGCGTGGACTGATAAGACCTTAAAAACGACGAAATTATATATTAGGAGGATAATAACAATGTTTTTTTTTAGCAAATAATAACAATGTTATGTTAAAGAAAGTGATGGTTGTTTGAAAACAAAACGACAACGTGTAATCAACACCCACTTGCCTTTAGGGCATGAAGCGACAACAACTTTGTGTGATGAAATGAGTTCCTTTTATCGTTTTCAAAATTGTTGCTTATAAGACGACAAGTTTAATAACTATTACTCGTATTATGTTAAATCACGTCGACAGGGTAATTGTCTTATCTAAGACCATAAAAAGAGTTAAATATGCATGATTCATTGTATTTGTTTTAATTGAGTTGACTTACTATTAGTGCATAAGAAGTATGGGTGGCTTGAACCTTTTCGCTATCTCATTGTCGTTTGATTATTTCATTTTTTATATTCGAACATAAAAATATCATTTCAGTAATAACTCAAAGTCATTTCTATTTTCAGAGACCCAATTTTTTATTTTTATTTTTTCAAACCAACTAATTTCTTTTATTTTCAAAAATAAAAATAAGAGTAAATTACACGAATGGTCCTTAAAGTTTTTCCAAAGTTTTACTCACAGTCTTTCAAAGTTTAAAGTTGCATGGATAGTCCCAATCACTAAAAAGAATAACACCTATGGTCCCTTATTTAACTGGTATTTAATATTATCGCCAAAATTAATAATCATATGTTATTTTTCAAAGGTATTGGCGAGAATATGTCCTCGCCAAAATTCTTGGTGGGCCAACTTAAATTATACTGATAAATAATTTAATTATTAAATAATTTAATTAAGTAATTAATATAATGTATTAACTAATTAATATAATTAATAGATTAATTAACGAAAGCTATTGACGAGGACATGTCATCACCAAAAGTCTGGTGGGCCTGGTTGAAAACATTGAGTGAGAATTTGTGTGGGTCTCACATTGTTGTCGCTAAAATACAAATTTGTCCTTGCCAACGCCTTTAACGAAGAACGTTTATGACGACCCTTTTAATGGTAATACTACCGTCAAAGAAACCAAATGAACCTCGCCAATAGAGCCGATTGTGATGCAGTGGTGACATGTTTCACAACAATTCTAATTCCAAATCAAGCTTGCAATCATTTCTGGAAACATGTCTCCTAGCTCGGTGATAATATTTAGACCATATGTTTCACAACAATTCTAATTCCAAATCAAGCTTGCAATAATTTCTGGAAACATGTCTCCTAGCTCGGTTATAACGTTTAAACCAATACGTACATACTTTAAACACAATTTCGTCAAGCAGCAAACTTCTATTAAAAGTAGACTCTACTTTAAGATAAAATCTGATATTTTTAATTTTCTTTTTAGGCATCCAAGCGACATTATAATTTTGATTTTTTTTTAACAACTTTTATTAAAACTACTAGCAAGCGAGTAGAGAAATTACAAAGAGATCAAATGAGGGTGTTGAAACCAACTAGCCCAACTAAAAGAACAATTACATCTAGAGTGACATTACGTAAAAGAACGAATGACAATATCATCAAAAATAACATCTTTCCGAGGAGTTTGAGCCGCGAACAATAGATTATTCCTGAAGTTCCATATGCTCCACCATGAAACGTAAAAAACGCCTTCCAACAAGCCTTTAATCTTAGAATTCAAACGAATACACTTGAACCAAACAAGCCACTATGAATACGAATCTAAGGGAGTCCATGCCAAATCCACCGGTGCAAACGAGATGAAAAACATCGACAGCCAAAGCACATTTAAAAAACAAGTGGGAATTATCTTCAAACGAACCAGTACATATCGGAAAAAGTAGAGAAGGCACCGAGACATTTCTTCAAAGTAAATTCGTACGAGTAGGAAGCCGATCTAAACAAACCTTCCAAGCGAACACATTAGTTTTTATCAGGACATACTTAATCCAACGAGTAACAGCATTATCCTTTGGGAGAAAGAACTCGTCCAAACAACTCCGAACATCCTTAACATGAAAAACTCCATCACCATTTAAATCCCACACCCATCTATCTTCTGAATTAGAAAGAATAGACAGTTCAATAAGGATACGAAGTTGAGCAAGTTGATGATCTTCAATCCCACCTCTAGCGAGACGCATTTAAAAGAATCGTAAATGATCCATTGATCTTCTAAGCCATAGAACATTCTTTGTTAGTCTCAAGGCATACACGCGGGAAAAAGATGACTAAGTAGGTTATCACCATGAATGCAAGAAATAACACGAAACCAAACAGAGTTATCTTGGGAAATAAATTGCCATACCCACTTGAAAAGAAGAGCCCGATTTAAAGCGAATAACTAGAAACACCTAACCCGCCATGCTTTTTAGACGCAAGCACCTTAGACCAACTCACCCATGAGATCTTCTTGTCATCACCATGAATACCATAAAAGAACTTCCGACGAATAACTTCCATCGTATGTAAAACAGACTTAGGAACCTTGTATAAGGACATGGTATATATTGGAGTGGAGCCAATAACCGATTTAAGTAAAGTAAGTCGCCCCCCAGTTGAGAGAGAAGAGAGTTTCCACTTCGATAACAGAGAGTTAAGCTTACCAATTATTTCGTCCCAAGCCTTAACCAACAACATATTACCACCTACCATTACTCCTAAATACTTGAAAGGAGTCGTCATAATATCCTCACGAGGAACACCCACGCCTAGAAGGTGAATTTTTTTTATATTAATCTTCGATCCGGATGAAAGCGAGAAACAATTTAGGATATGCATGATATGCGTAAGATTGTTATCTAACCAATCCCCAATGAAAACCGCATCATCCGCATAGAAAAGATAAGAATAAACCCGCATTGACTACTCTTGAGAACGACAAGTAGAGAGATTCCATAATGAGAATAAAGAGATAAGGGGCCAATGGATCACCTTGTTTCAACCCACAATGAAATTGGAATTCGGATGTCGGACTACCATTAACTAAAATGGAAGCCATACCCGATAACAAGCTGCCAGATATCCAAGATCGCCATTTTGAACTAAACCTGAAAGAGCTAAGAACATCATCAAGATAATCCCACCTTACAGAGTCATAAGCTTTAGCGAAATCAACTTTAAACAACATGCCCTGCTGCTTTTTATGATTACACCAAGAGAGAAGCTCATTAATAATAAAAGGACCGTCGAGGATTTGCCTATTTGGGAGAAATGTTGTTTGAACATCTGAAATAACCAACGACAAGCGAGTAGCAAGCACTTTAGTAACCACCTTGTAGAGACTCCCAATAAAACTAATAGGCCGATAATCACTTACAAACCTAGGATCAGTAGTTTTCGGGATTAATGTGATAAACGAAGAGTTACATCCTTTAGAGAACGAGCTATGCTGAAAAAACCATTCGACTGCAACACAAAAATCTGCAACACAAAATTTCGATTACGTATGTTTATTATCACACTTGTACCTCTTCAACATTTAAACATTCTAATATCAAATAATTTATATAAAGTCACACATTAGTAAATTAATTTAAGTTTGCCACACATTAAGACAGGTGTAATGAGAAGAAGTGAAGGTGAGGTGAAGGTACCATCACAAATGAACACCATTATGGAGCTCCACTTTCGCCGAAGGGGAGTTTTGAGCATGGTTCAAGAAGTGTCTCACCTAACGAAATTTAAAGAAAAGGTGGGACGGTCCTCCCTTTTATGTTTTGTTGTTTGTGAGTGCGTGTGGACGATATTACGACGTATGTCAGTATAAAGTGAGTGATTTTATGTGATTGGTTAGGCTAAAAGATGAAGGTAAAATGATACGTTAAAAAACTGATGTGTCAAATGAAAAGGAAATGACCATTACATCTAGAATAATATGTCCCCATAAAAGAAATTGACTTGTGATTAGAAGACATGTGAAAAAAATTGCACGTAATAAATTTATTTATATTTCTCCCCCATCTTATTTGTAAAGGGTACCAACATGTTCAGAATGACTAATTCTAGTGGAAAAGAACATTAGAAACTACCATAAGAGAAAGCAAGAAAAAAATAAAAGATGTGTGTCTGTTTTGGGACTATTTGTTAAAAGAAAGAAAGAGGTGCATTAGTTGGTCTGATATTTTAGACATGAACGCAGTATTTAAAGTGTTAAAATATGATTGAATGAATAATGGCTGGCGAGGCCTAAGAAATTTTAGTACTTAAACAATTTCAGCATCTGCGTGGACTGATAAGACCTTAAAAACGACGAAATTATATATTAGGAGGATAATAACAATGTTTTTTTTTAGCAAATAATAACAATGTTATGTTAAAGAAAGTGATGGTTGTTTGAAAACAAAAACGACAACGTGTAATCAACACCCCACTTGCCTTTAGGGCATGAAGCGACAACAACTTTGTGTGATGAAATGAGTTCCTTTTTATCGTTTTCAAAATTGTTGCTTATAAGACGACAAGTTTAATAACTATTACTCGTATTATGTTAAATCACGTCGACAGGGTAATTGTCTTATCTAAGACCATAAAAAGAGTTAAATATGCATGATTCATTGTATTTGTTTTAATTGAGTTGACTTACTATTAGTGCATAAGAAGTATGGGTGGCTTGAACCTTTTCGCTATCTCATTGTCGTTTGATTATTTCATTTTTTATATTCGAACATAAAAATATCATTTCAGTAATAACTCAAAGTCATTTCTATTTTCAGAGACCCAATTTTTTATTTTTATTTTTTCAAACCAACTAATTTCTTTTATTTTCAAAAATAAAAATAAGAGTAAATTACACGAATGGTCCTTAAAGCTTTTTCCAAAGCTTTTACTCACGCCTTCAAAGTTTAAAGTTGTATTGATAGTCCCAATCACTAAAAAGAATAACACCTACATGGTCCTTATTTAACCGGTGTTTAGTGAGTCCGTTATAATTTAGACTTTTAGCCTTGTGGTTAAAGATCATCATCGTCATCCTTTATCATATCTGACGTTTATAATTTAAAGATTTTCGACTTAAGTGCGCTTTTATACGTTTTCTTATGTTTTCATCCGTTTATATATGTTTCGTTCAGATTCATAGGTTTTATCCGTTTTCGTCCGTTTTATACGTTTTGTCCGCTTTTATTCGTTTCGTCTATTTTATATCGCTTTCATCCGCTTTTTACGTTTCATTGGTTTTAATAATTTTTCGCTCATTTGCTTACATTCTTTTTACATTTTGGTCTTTTTTTATATGTTTTCGTCTGAATTTATATGTTTTTCTCACGTTTTTATCCATTTTCATTCGTTTTTATACGTTTTCGTTCGTTTTTATTCGTTTCCGTCCGTTTTTATACCGTTTTCATATGTATTTATATGTTTTCGTCAATTTTTATTCATTTTCGTCTGTTTTTATACACTTTCGTTTGTTTTTATACGTTTTCTTACGTTTCCATACGTTTTTATCAATTTTAATACCATTTCGTCCATTTTATACGCTTTCATCCATTTTTCTTTCGTTTTTATACATTTTCATACGTTTTTCCGTTTTCATATGTTTCATCTGTTTTATATGTCTTTATCCATTTTTGTTCGTTTTCATATATTTTTGTCCGTTTTTATACGTTTTTCTTACGTTCTCATAAGTTTTCATCTGTTTTTATCCGTTCTCGTAAGAAAAAGTAAAAAAAACGGACGAAAACATATAGAAATGGATGAAAACGGATAAAAACATATAAAACGGATGAAAACATATGAAAACAGATAAAAACATATAAAAACGAATAAAAAATGGATAAAAACGAAAGAAAAACAGATTAAAACGTACGAAAACGTATAAAAACAAACGAAAATGTATAAAAACAAACGAAAATGAATAAAAACGGATAAAACGGATTAAAAAATAAAAAATACGGATGAAAACGTATAAAAACAGACGAAAACGAATAGAAAAAGACGAAAATGAATAAAAATGGACGAAAACGTAAGAAAATTTATAAAAACGTATTTAAAGTCGAAAATATTTAAATTATAAACATTCGTTATGATAAAGAACTGACGAGGCAATGATCTTTAACCAAAAAGGGTTATAAGTGTAAATTTTAACGAAACTCACTTAACACCGGTTAAATAAGAGACCATGAATGTTATTTTATTTATTTATTTATTTATTTATTTTTTCAAGAAATAGTGACTATCTATGCAACTTTAAACTTTAAATGATCTGAAGTGAAATTTTAGATAAACCTTAAAACCATCCGCTACCGTAAAATAAAAACAAATAAAAACTAATTTATCCACTTTTGAGCCTAATTGATATGAGTTATTAACAACATTAAGAACTCAATAAAATACGAGAGATAAAAAGCCCAATAAAATAGACTTTCCTCTTACATTATTTACACCATTAAAAAAAAAAAAAAAAAAAAAAAAAAAAGTCTTCTTCCTCTTGGCTGCATACACAAAAACACACAGAGCACACACAATTCACACTAACAAATTAAAGACTAAAACATGCACTAAACACCAACACAACACAATATCACCGACATCTAGTTTTATTTTTATTCTTTTCAAAAGGCAAAACGCAAATGGAAATGGCGCAGGGGGTGGTGTGGTGGCGCTGGAACGTTGGTGCCATTAAGGCTGACACGTCGGAATGGCGCTGGAAGGGCTTGACCATACCCTTGCTCTTAAACTAAAGGTAATCATCACACTATGCCACCTTCCACATCAAGATCACGCCAACTTTCTCTTTCATATCACTTCCCTCACATCATCTCATCTTTCAACACTAATAGGTCACACCACTCACTCACTTTTCGTTAAAATACTCATTTTATACAAATATACATCACTAAATACCCTACACATACTAACAAACAAAAACATAATAATATTAAATGCACACAAATGCAAAATGCCTAAAGTTTTTCACTCACCACCATCTCCATTTGGCGATGGCCTCATGCGAGATTTTTTTGTAAGTAGTGGTGTTTGTGGTGTGGCGAGATAGCCTCACACCCATTACCTTTAGTCCTAGTGGATAGTGTTTTAAAGCACTAAGATATATATATATATATATATATATATATATATATATATATATATATATATATATATATATATATATATATATATATATATATATATATATATATATATATAATGCATAAAAAATTAAAAAAAAAAAAAACCCTTCTCTCCTCGGCGATTTGGGAGATTTTATCCTAAATCGTTTTCCACTCTTCAATTCGATTCCTCTTAATTCTCCATCACTATTCGAATTAATTTAGTTTATCTCCTTTGATTAACCTATCTTAATTCTTACGTGTGCTGGTCGGCTTTAGGATCGATTGAAAGTCTTTTAGGTTTTCAAAATTTTGGTGTTGGGTTTGCTTACCGTCGGTTTGGTTGTTTTAAATTCTATCATAGTTACAATCACCGCATCGAGCAAGATCATGTAATACTTATTGCACGCTTATGGTTTATGAACCCTAGTTTTAAACTAGGGTTTAATTCGCTTTGTTTGAAGTCCGGACGTTTTTCTTCTTGTTTTCGGCACGATCTGCTGCTTTTAGGGTTTTAGGTTTTGATGTCGAAGATGGGAGAGAGATCGATGAGTGTCTAAATACTCATCATTTTTATATCGTTAATGCCAAAACATCCGAAACACTCGAAACACATCAAAATGATAAAAATATCACAAACAAGTGTTTTATATGTTTTAAATGCAAAACATCAAAATCGATGAAAACGTATCAAGTTTGCATAATTGGCGCTTTAGTCCCCAAGTTACAAAAGTTGTCAAAATTAGTCCCGGTAATTCAAAAACTTGCAAAATATCATTTTAGGTCCATGAGATTCAAAAGTTGTCAAAACAAACCCTTTAAAGTTTAAAAATCACAAAATGACAACTTTAGTCCCTGAACTTTGGAAAATGTCAAAAATAGTCCTTGGTTAATTTAAAAGTGAAAATTATCAAGTTTTAACCTTGTTCTATTAATCAATGACAAAATGGTCCTTATGATAAACTTTTTGAGAATTTACAATATTGGTCCTCAAGTTTCAAACTTGACGCTTTAGTCCTCGGATTTGTAAAAATGGAAATTTTCAACAATGGTCCTTGAACTAATCTTACTTGGCAGGTTTGATCCTTATGATATGCTTGGAAACTTGTCAAAACCAGCTCCTCAACTTTTGCTAAATTACATGATTAGTCCTTGTGGTTAACTTAGCTAATAACCAAACGGATCCAATATAAAACACAAATCCAAGCCCAATCCTATAACCCGGCCCAAAGTTTAAATTCGAATAAAACCGCGGGTACTGTTCACCCTCTTCACCACACTGGTTTAGCCAAAACCAGTGGTGGTTTCACCTCCACCTCACCATTTCCACCTCACTTTCCCACTCAATTACACTCCACCTCCACATCAATCCAACTTCAATTAATGAATAAAACCTGCTCGAAGACATTTTTGGCGCCAAAATCGCCAAGTGGCAATTATGATTATCTGGCTGATTTCAATGGATGGATTGTGGTGGGATAACTTCAGAGGTCGACAAGAAGATATTTCAAGTCAATAAATATCAAAGGGAAGCAATAAAGAAAGCTATCTAGTGTAATTTTTATTGTTAATGTCGTTTTAGTCAATTTTCATTTTCCAGTGTATTTCTTAGCTCTCAAACACTTTATTAAGTATTCTCAGTGTATGTTGAAACTTTTTCAATAATTAATTTCAGTATTTAAGTTCTAATCTCAGTTTTCAAATTTTCAAATTTTCAAAGAAATCTCAATATGGTGAATGTTGTTAATCAATTGTTACTTTGGACTTAGAAGCTCATATAAGCTCCTAATAAAGCTTATCAAAGCTTTTAGACACTTTTAAAAGCAGTTTATTAGAAAAAATCAAAAATTCACAAAATATCAAATAAATAGCTTAAAATAAAAAATCATGATGCAAGGTTCAAAAGGCTTGAGAGGATATATAATGGATGGTCTTGGGTGTAGTGCTTATTGGTAAGCTATAGGATCTGTTACTTGGTCCTAAGTCTCAGTCTTGTGCATTGAATCCACTTGTAAGCCTTTTTACCCATTTTGGTATTTAACTGTGTAAAACAGTTATAAGTTTATATCTTTGTGTTTACATATTCAGTAGTTGTAGTTAAACATAATTAGACTATAAAAACAGTTACTTGTTCTTTAAAGTTTGTAGTTAACTAAAATTTCATTTTCACAGTTAAGTTAGCATAGTTGTAATTTCTCAATCTTATGTTGTTATTGATGTGGTTTTATGTTTATTCAGTCTTCTTTAATGAAATTATAAGGTTTATAATCATGTTCATGGTCTGAATCTTTGTTATCTTTTGAAAAACACCAAATCAATCACATAAAGGGTTGTTTGGATTTGTGCAGTTCACTGTGTAACAGGTTGGGCAGTCCTTTGCTTTTGCTTGTCTCATGTCTCAATAGGTCTTAATAACTCATACAAGTCATTAAAACAAGTCCTTATTAGCCTAAAAGTCAAAATCTTTCTTTTTGGTCTTGATTCAGTCCACTGTTGGGATTTTGATTTGCAAGAATCATCATATTAGCTCAAAAGTAGTTAACATAGCTTAATATAACTTTATTACACCTTAATACATCAATATCAGTGTTTTAGATCAATCACAAGTTCATTTTAGTCAAACTATTTGGTTTTTAGAAAAGTCAAATGTGCCCTGTGCACAGAATTTCTAACCATTTTCATCAGCTTCTAAAGAGCTTATTAGTTGACCATTATCTGTGATTTTTAGCTCTTTGGATAGTCAACCTGGTCCTTTTCAAGTTTCAAGTTTAAAATTTCCAGTTGCAGCTTATTTGATAAGCCTGCAAGAGCTTATTAAGTTGTCCCAAGTCAATCAGTATTAACTGAGTTTTATCTCAGTGGTTTCTCAGGTTTTGAAAAAGCATCTCACAAGCTCATGTTAGCTTGTATGGACATCATCTTTGGTTTATAGGTAGTTAACCAGGTCTTAAACAAGTTCCAATAATTACTTTTCGCTTTTAGCTTATTGTGTGTTCGTGCATAAGCTAAAAGTAGCCCACCGATTGTTTTTTCATCAAGCTCAAACCTCAAATCTGTGTTAACTTGTAATCCAGAGGTTCAAGCTTGTTGTTTTTGGTTGCAATTGAGTCATTATAGCATATTTTAGCTTCTGTATCAAGTTGGTAGCTTTTGGTTATCATTTGGCTTTTTCTAGTGCTTATTAATAAGCAGTTGCCACTGCAGTTGCTTATTTCTCCACACAAGACCATGTTTTTCTATTTTTCCTAGATTCTAGATATTAAAATAGACTTTTCCTGAAATTTTCATAATTTTTTATAACTGTTTGCTATTTTTCTTAATTAAAAACAGTTTTTAGGTATTTTTAAATAGCTTTTAATACAAATAAATTATAAAAAGTCAAAAAAAATGATTTTTCAATTTTCTTAGGTTAAGATAAATATAAAAGTAATAAAAAGTATTTTTCCATAATTTTCCTAGTTTAAAAAGTATTTTTTAGCATTTTAATTAGTTTTAAATAGTAATTAATTAATAATAAATACATAATAAGTCTAAAAAATATATTTTTAGTTTTAAAATAAGTTTTATCATATTTTAGATTTTTCCAAGTTATAATTTCATTTTTCTAGGTTAATTTTGTATTTTCTTGTATTTAAGTGCATTTTAAATACTTAATAAATAGTTTTTAATTAATAATAATTATATAAATAGTTGTAAAAATAATTTTCTTTTTCCAATAATTTTCTTTTATTATTAGGATTCCAAAAGTATAATTTTCATATTTATAGGCTTTTTATTTCTTTAAAACTCACTTTTTATTTTGTACGTTTACGTAATTTTATTTTAAACGTAAGTTTTAAGTTGTAGGTTTTAAACGTTCATCGCCTTCAAAAATAGTGATAGCATTTATTTAATAAATTTTATCTTTTATTTCTTTTAATTTGCATTTAAGTCGCTTTAATTTGTAGATTTTATCTTTAGGTATAATTTTCCATCCAAAACCTTATCGATCACTATCCTTAGTGATCATTCTACCATCTGATTAAGTGTTTTTACACCAATTCATCCTCCGTGGGACTTAACGACCCAGAATTCCTATATTCCTCCGATCTTAATTGCATTTGTGTTTAAATTGCTTTTAGTCTGTTAGACTTGACTGCTTAGCACCAATCAAATTTTACGCCTTTACGGGAGGTCAGAAGCGTGTTTCTAGCATTATCGAGACCTGCATTGCACATATACCACAGTTTGTAAAAGTTTTCAGAAGTTTATATAAACCAAAAGTTCATTAACACTTTTCCTAAAGTGTTAAAACCCAAAACAATATAAAACAACAAAACGATCGTAACGTTTTCTAGTTTGTGTTTCTTTTAAGGTGATTCTTAAAGAAATACGATTTGGTTAAACGGACGATACCAAAAATATTTTCCAAAAGTTTTAAACCCCATCAAGACAAATCTTACCTACGTCTTTTCACGGTACTTAATATCTACATAAAATCAACCATCAGAAATCAAGGCAACAGACTACCTAACGGGGTGCGACCATTAATAAGTTCCGAATATCGTTTAAAACTTGCCTTTGTGTCACTTGTGATTTGGTGTACCTTTTCAAAGAAGCCATTTCATTTGTGATTATTGGTTAAGTTCACTTGTGTTTTGCCTCATTTGTTTTGGAAATTGATTTTTATACTTAGCGCATGCAAGACTGCTCTTCCGATTCTACAAGTCCACTTTCCGAACTTGGAAACATTCCTCGCAGACGTAGAGGACGTTCACTCCTTCACCGTGATCGAGGAACGTCTACCACCACCACCACCGTCGAAATGGCGAAGACAAACCTATGAATGAGCTTCTCCAAGCACCCATCGAGGTTACGGAGATGCCATTGTTGTCCCAAACCATTGTGGTCGATACCTTCGAGCTCAAGACCGGTTGCTTAATCTAGTAACCCAAAGCCAATTCTACGGTTTTGAGCGGGATGATCCTCATGCACACATTAGATGGTTCAATAAAATTGCATCAACCATCAAGTACAAGAATGTCCCACACGACGCTATCAAGCTTTCTTCGCTCCCATTCTCTGTAGGACAAGCCCGAATTGGCTTGAGAAACAACCCCTCGTTCTATAGAGACATGGGAGGATCTAGTTACCAAGTTTGTTAACGAATTCTATCCTCCATCCCGAACCACAAGTCTTAAGAATGAGATAATGAAATTTTCTCGAGATTTGATGAATCATTCGGGAGGCATGGGATCGTTATAAAGAATTGCTCGCAAGTGTCCACATCATGGTTTTACCGAATTAATGCGAGATGGATACTTTCTATAATGGTGCGAGACCGGTGACCAAGACTCTCCGAATGCCTCCAAGGAGGTAATTTCCTTAGCAAAACCACCAAAGAAGCCTTACAAATCATTGAAAACAAGTCCTGTGTCCGTCCTTTCCGCACTAAGACATATCAAACTCGCCTAATGTCGACCTTCTACTTCATCTCCGTGAGTACATCTAGCACCGATGCTAAGATTGACAAACTCACGGACATTGTTCGTGCTTTGGTTCTTGCTAACCAAAAGAAAGTCACATTCACTCAAACACCATCACATGGTGAAGTGAAGAAAGTTGAAGTTTGTGTTACTTGTGGTGGTCCTCATGCATATTACAATCAGATCGCCACCGATGGTAGTCCGTTTGAAGCAAATGCTATAGCCGGTACTTCAAATCAAGGAGGTAATCAATACCGCCCCTCGGAATGAACCAAACTACCGTGCTAGCACTTATCGTGCACCACCCGGTTTAACCGTAATCCTAACTGAATCGAATCAACCTAGAATGAACCAAGGTTATCAAAACCAAGGTAATTTCTATCCGGATCCAATCAAGGTTTCCAACAACAAGGAACCTTCATCAAAACAATTTCAATCGGGGAATCAATTTCATGGGAATGTGAATCCTAATCAAGGGAATTTTCAACAACAAGGTCATAATCAAAACATTCGACCTCAAAATTTCCCTCCTAATCCACCTCCCGTCATTGCTCCTCCAGACCATCATCCGATGAGTTATCAAGCGGTTCATGAAATCCCAAGATGAGATGAACAGATTGTTGGTCACGGATCACGATCTCAAGAAGTCTTTAAATGATCAACCCTCGGGCTCGGAAAACTTCCGAGCAACACGATCGCTAACCCGAGGGGCGATGCTAAAGCGATCACGACCGTAAGTGGTGTTTCATACAATGGACCCGCTATTCCTACTACCTCTTCTTCTTCTCTTCCAAAGGTAGTGGAAAGTGAACCTCCGACTCACAATGGACCTACGACTCCAATGCCTCCTCCAATCGGAGAATTGAGTCAAGTTATCAAGGAACTTCCTGTTAACAACGGAAGAACCAATGATGTCCATCCTCAAGTTGTCCAGAAACCCAAGTCTAATCCAGGAGTTGTTTTTGAACCACCTGTAGCTCCCGATGAAAATACCAAATCCAAATCTTCTATTCCATATCCATCACGTTTGAATGAGCAAAAGCTCCGTGAAAAAGCTAGTCATCAAATGGATAAATTTTTCCAAATTTTCCAAGAGTTACATTTTGACATAAGCTTATGGATGCTATCATCGATGCCCAAGTTTGCATCAACTCTCAAACACATGTTAAGCAACAAGGAAAAATTTGTTTGAAATGGCTAAAACTCCTCTAACGAGAACCGCTGCGGTTATCCTAAAGAAGCTTCCGAAAAGCTTGGAGATCCCGGAAATTTCTCTTACCTTGTGTATTCCTGTGAATGGTTGAATGTTTTGCCCTAGCAGATCTTGGTGCAAGCATTAATCTTATGCCATATTCATGTGGAAGAAACTTTCTCTTCGGAACTCACTCCTACATGCATGACTCTCGAGCTTGCAGATCGTACAATATCCCGTCCTCTTGGCATTGCCGAGGACGTATTTGTGAAAGTAGGAAAGTTCCATTTTCCGGTGACTTCGTGGTTGTTGATTTTGATGCCGATCATCGGGTTCCTCTCATTGTTGGTCGAGGATTCACGAGAACGGGCCGTGCTCTCATAGATGTATTTGAGCAAGAAATCACATTACGTGTTGGTAATGAAGTGTCACCTTCAACCTTGACCAAACTTGAGGTACTCCGCAAACTATGATTCGAGTCGGTTAACCGAATAGATATCATTGATGTTGCTTCAAGAGTACTCGCAAGAAGTTCTTGGTTATGATCATAATTCTTCGAGTGATAATCTCACTCATTCATCTCAACCTATCATCGCCAATTCTACTCCTTCTCTCACCCCATTTGAGGAAAGTGACTTCATCTTAGAAGAGATTGAAGCCTACTTATCCAAATGATTACATTCCATGGGAAATTGATCACGCTCCAATTGACATTGAGGAGACATACTTGATTGAGAAGTTGCTTAACGATGATCCATCATCCACCCTCACTCTAGTGATTCAATTCTGATGAGATTAACGGAGGAGATTTTCTTTTGAGAAATTGTTAAATCATGACATTTCTTCTCCTCTCCTTCCATCAAACTTCATAACAAGGAAGTCAAGTCGGTTGAGAAAAGCGAAGAATTTCTTGAGGTTGAGCTTAAGGACTTACCACCTCATCTCGAGTATGCATTTCTTGAAGGTGATGATAAACTACCATCATTATTGCTAGAGATTTGAGTAAAGATGAAAAGTCGCTCTCATTAAAATCTTGAAGTCACACAAGCAAGCAATTGCTTGGAAACTCTCCGACATTAAGGGTATCAACCCCGAGTTCGTACTCATAAAATCTTGATGGAGGATGACTTTAAGCCAGATTCAACATCGAGAAGAGTGAATCCAAAAATCCATGATGTTATCAAACAGAGGTTATCAAACTTCTTGATGCGGATTGATTATCCAATCTCGGATAGTCCTTGGTTAGCCCAATTCATTGTGTTCGAAAAGGGTGGCATTATGTTATCACAAATGAAGATAACGAGTTAATTCCAACTCGTGCAGTTACGGATGGCGTGTTTGCATTGACTATCGTAAGTTGAATGACGCCACTCGTAAAGACCATTTTCCTCACCCTTTATGGACCAAATGCTCGAGAGATTAGCGGGGAATGAATACTATTGTTTCCTTGATGGTTTCTCGGGGTACTTTCAGATTCCATTGATCCAAAGGATCAAAGAAGACCACATTCACTTGCCCATACGGAACTTTTGCCTATAGACGTATGCCTTTTGGCTTATGTAATGCTCCGGGCACGTTCCAACGATGTATGATGGCCATTTTCCACGACATGATCGGGGAAACAATGGAGGTGTTTATGGATGAATTCTCGGTCATTGGGGATTCGTTTCAAACATGTCTCTCCCATTTAGATAAAATGCTTCAAAGGTGTGAAGACACCAATCTTTGTCTAAACTGGGAGAAAAGCCATTTTATGGTCAAAGAAGGCATAGTCCTTGGCCATAAGATTTCAAAGAATGGGATTGAGGTAGATAGAGCAAAAGTCAATGTTATTGCTAAATTACCTCATCCTACTACCGTTAAAGGTATTAGGAGTTTTTAGGTCATGCCGGTTTCTATCGAGATTCATTCAAGATTTTTCCAAAATCGCCTTGGCCAATGACCCATCTTCTTGAAAAGGATGCTCCTTTATCTTTTCACCCGAGTGCATCGTAGCTTTTGAAACATTGAAGAAAAAGCTGCTCAAGCACCCATTCTCGTTGTTCCATTGGGATTTACCCTTTGAGCTAATGTGCGATGCAAGTGATTTTGCTATCGGTGCGGTCTTAGGGAAACGAAGAAACAAGCATTTTCAACCAATTCACTACATAAGTAAAACTATGACCGAGGCTCAAACTCATTACACCACCACGGAAAAAGAGCTATTAGCCGTGGTGTATGCATTTGAAAAGTTTCGCCGTACTTAATCTTGACCAAATGTGTAGTGTATACGGATCACTCTAAGACTCAAATATCTCTTTGCAAAACAAGATGCAAAGCCGAGATTGCTCCGTTGGGTTCTCCTCCTCCAAGAATTTGATATTATCATACGTGATAAAAAGGAGCCGAGAACCCGTCACGATCATCTGTCGAGTTAGAAAACCCTCACCAAGATGTTTTCGAGAAAAGGATATTAATGAAACATTTCCTCTCGAGACACTCAATGCGGTTTCTTTTCGTGGAAACTCTTCTACCCCATGGTTTCTTGACTTTGCAAATTACCATGCGGGTAACTTCATTGTGAAAGGATGTCGACCCGCAGAAGAATAAATTCTTCAAGGATGTTAAACACTATTTACGGGACGACCCTTTCTTATTCAAAATCTGTGCGGATCAAGTCATCCGACGGTGTGTTTATGGACAAGCTCTTGATATTCTCAAAGCTTGCCATCTTTGGACCCACCGGGGCCATCATAGTCCAAACTACACCGCCAAAAGGTGTTTGATTCGGGTTCTATTGGCCCACAATCTATAAAGATGCCCACGATTATGTCAAAACTTGTGACGCTTGTCGTCATCATGGAAACATATCTCAAAGGAATGAAATGCCACAAAATGCCATTCAAGTTTGTGAGATATTTGACATCCGGGGTATTGATTTTATGGGGCCATTTCCATCTTCTCGTGGTAACAAGTACATACTGTAGTTGTCGACTATTTGTCGAAATGGGTTGAAGCAAAAGCTTTACCTACAAATGATGCCCGAGTAGTTGTGAAATTTTGAAAGCTCTCTTTGCCGTGTTTGGAACTCCTCGTGCAATAATCGGTGATCGTGGTACACATTTTGTAATGACCAATTTGATCGTGTCATGCAAAAGTATGGTGTTACCCACCGCCTCATTCATCGCATACCACCCCAAACAAGTGGGCGGTGGAAGTTTCAAATCGTGGTATTAAAAGAATACTTGAAAGGACGATGGGTGAAAATCGTGCATCCCGGTCGGATAAACGGATGACGCACTGGGCTTTTCGTGCAGACTTACAAAACACCAATTGGGTGTACTCCATATAAGCTAGTGTACGGAAAAGCATGTCATCTTCCGATTGAACTAGAGCACAAGGCTTCTTGGGCCTTAAAACATGCAAACTTCGATATCTGACAGTAGGTGATCACGTAAAAGTTCAAATGAATGAACTAAATGAACTTCGTGATCAAGCTTACGAGAACTCTTTGATCTATAAACAAAAGACAAAGAAGATTCATGACTCTAAAATCAAGAACCGCGTTTTCAACGTTGGTGATCGAGTCCTTCTTTTCAACTCTAGATTGAAGATTTTCTGGAAAGCTTAAGTCCTGTTGGTGCGGTCCATTTACTATCACTAAGGTTTATCCTTATGGCACCATTGAGTTATCTCACTGATGGTCCAAACTTTAAAGTAAATGGGCATCGATTAAAGCATTACTGGAGAGGACATTCCATCCGTGATTGTCCGGATTTACAAACATTCCCATGAACCAATGAATGCGGGATCGAGTCAAGCTAATGACTCGGGAATCAAAATAGTAGCACACATCATATGGATTTTCATCCATATTTCATCTTCTTATCCCTTTCTATCACCCTAGTGTGGGGAGTTTTTCACTGTTGTATATATCAATCTCTAAAAAAAAAAAAAAAAAAAAAAAAAAAAAATGTGTGTATATATCAAAAACAAAATAATGGCCGTAGTATTTCCATTTTATGTTCTTTGTTTCGGCATAAATGCAGTACTTTGAATATTGAGGGCAATATTCATTTCTAAGTGTGGGGAATTCTCACAATTTCATATAATTATTCCACCCAATTCCCGTTTTGGCCAAAATTTTTTTGGAGTAAGTGTTTTCACTTACTCACAAATGGTAATCATCCGCCATGTCTAACCCACATAAGGATTGGCTAATCCAGAGCAAAGCGGCTCTTGGTAAAGATATCTCAAATCCGTTTATGGCTTGCAATTTGCCTAAAATTGTATGGTGTTCATTCACCATATCTTTAAACTAGTGAAAAGTTGGCTAGCCCGCAAGTTTATGGCTTGTGGTAAAGGCGATGGAAAATCCATAATTGGTAATCGGCTCACCAAAGATAATATTGATAATTTATCTAAGAGTTGGCTAGTCCGTAGCAAAGCGGCACGGTAAAGACAAATCAAATCCGTTGAAAGCTTATGATTTGCTCAAAATCATTTGGTTATCATTGTACCAAGGTTCTTACTTGAAGCTGAAACAATTGGCTACTCCGAAGTGATGGCTTTTGGTAAAGAGTTTAAAATCCATTATGTTTTCTCAAATCATTGCTAGAGACTAGCAATATCTTAGTGTGGGGATTGATGAGTGTCTAAATACTCATCATTTTTATCTTGTTAGAATGCCAAAACATCCGAAAACACTCGAAACACATCAAAATGATAAAAATATCACAAACAAGTGTTTTATATGTTTTAAATGCAAAACATCAAAATCGATGAAAACGCATATCAAGTTTGCATAATTGGCGCTTTAGTCCCCAAGTTACAAAAGTTGTCAAAATTAGTCCACAGTAATTCAAAAACTTGCAAAATATCATTTTAGGTCCATGAGATTCAAAATTTGTCAAAACAAACCCTTTAAAGTTTAAAAATCACAAAATGACAACTTTAGTCCCTAAACTTTGGAAAAATGTCAAAAATAGTCCTTGGTTAATTTAAAAAGTGAAAATTATCAAGTTTTAACCTTGTTCTATTAATCAATGACAAAAATGGTCCTTATGATAAACTTTTTGAGAATTTACAATATTGGTCCCTCAAGTTTCAAACTTGACAGTTTTAGTCCCTGGATTTGTAAAAATGGAAATTTTCAACAATGGTCCTTGAACTAATCTTACTTGGCAGGTTTGATCCTTATGATATGCTTGGAAACTTGTCAAAACCAGCTCCTCAACTTTGGCTAAATTACATGAATAGTCCTTGTGGTTAACTTAGCTAATAACCAAACGGATCCAATATAAAACACAAATCCAAGCCCAATCCTATAACCCGGCCCAAAGTTTAAATTCGAATAAAACCGCGGACACTGTTCACCCTCTTCACCACACTGGTTTAGCCAAAACCAGTGGTGGTTTCACCTCCACCTCACCATTTCCACCTCACTTTCCCACTCAATTACACTCCACCTCCACCTCCACATCAATCCAACTTCAATTCATGAATAAAACCTGCTCGAAGACATTTTTGGCGCCAAAATCGCCAAGTGGCAATTATGATTATCTGGCTGATTTCAACGGATGGATTGTGGTGGGATAACTTGAGAGGTCGACAAGAAGATATTTCAAGTCAATAAATATCAAAGGGAAGCAATGAAGAAAGCTATCTAGTGTAATTTTTATTGTTAATGTCGTTTTAGTCTATTTTCATTTTCCAGTGTATTTCTTAGCTCTCAAACACTTTATTAAGTATTCTCAGTGTATGTTGAAACTTTTTCAATAATTAATTTCAGTATTTAAGTTCTAATCTCAGTTTTCAAATTTTCAAATTTTCAAAGAAATCTCAATATGGTGAATGTTGTTAATCAATTGTTACTTTGGACTTAGAAGCTCATATAAGCTCCTAATAAAGCTTATCAAAGCTTTTAGACACTTTTAAAAGCAGTTTATTAGAAAAAATCAAAAATTCACAAAAATATCAAATAAATAGCTTAAAAATAAAAAATCATGATGCAAGGTTCAAAAAGGCTGGAGCAGGATATATAATGGATGGTCTTGGGTGTAGTGCTTATTGGTAAGCTATAGGATCTGTTACTTGGTCCTAAGTCTCAGTCTTGTGCATTGAATCCACTTGTAAGCCTTTTTACCCATTTTGGTATTTAACTGTGTAAAACAGTTATAAGTTTATATCTTTGTGTTTACATATTCAGTAGTTGTAGTTAAACATAATTAGACTATAAAAACAGTTACTTGTTCTTTAAAGTTTGTAGTTAACTAAAATTTCATTTTCACAGTTAAGTTAGCATAGTTGTAATTTCTCAATCTTATGTTGTTATTGATGTGGTTTTATGTTTATTGGTCTTCTTTAATGAAATTATAAGGTTTATAATCATGTTCATGGTGCGAATCTTTGTTATCTTTTGAAAACACCAAATCAATCACATAAAGGGTTGTTTGGATTTGTGCGATTCAACATGTAACAGTTGGGCGATCCTTTGCTTTTGCTTGTCTCATGTCTCAATAGGTCTTAATAACTCATACAAGTCATTAAAACAAGTCCTTATTAGCCTAAAAGTCAAAATCTTTCTTTTTGGTCTTGATTCAGTCCACTGTTGGGATTTTGATTTGCAAGAATCATCATATTAGCTCAAAAGTAGTTAACATAGCTTAATATAGCTTTATTACACCTTAATACATCAATATCAGTGTTTTAGATCAATCACAAGTTCATTTTAGTCAAACTATTTGGTTTTTAGAAAAGTCAAATGTACTGTGCATGTAATTTCTAACCATTTTCATCGACTTCTAAAGAGCTTATTAGTTGACCATTATCTGTGATTTTTAGCTCTTTGGATAGTCAACCTGGTCCTTTTCAAGTTTCAAGTTTAAAATTTCCAGTTGCAGCTTATTTGATAAGCATGCAAGAGCTTATTAAGTTGTCCCAAGTCAATCAGTATTAATTGAGTTTTATCTCAGTGGTTTCTCAGGTTTTGAAAAAGCATCTCACAAGCTCATGTTAGCTTGTCTGGACATCATCTTTGGTTTATAGGTAGTTAACCAGGTCTTAAACAAGTTCCAATAATTACTTTTCAGTTTTAGCTTATTGTGTGTTCTGTGCATAAGCTAAAAGTAGCCCACCAGTTTCTGTTTTGCTCATCAAGCTCAAACCTCAAATCTGTGTTAACTTGTAATCCAGAGGTTCAAGCTTGTTGTTTTTGGTTGCAATTGAGTCATTATAGCATATTTTAGCTTCTGTATCAAGTTGGTAGCTTTTGGTTATCATTTGGCTTTTTCTAGTGCTTATTAATAAGCAGTTGCCACTGCAGTTGCTTATTTCTCCACACAAGACCATGTTTTTCTATTTTTCCTAGATTCTAGATATTAAAATAGACTTTTCCTGAAATTTTCATAATTTTTATAACTGTTTGCTATTTTTCTTAATTAAAAAGCAGCTTTTAGGTATTTTAAATAGCTTTTAATACAAATAAATTATAAAAAGTCAAAAAAATGATTTTCAATTTTCTTAGGTTAAGATAAATATAAAAGTAATAAAAAGTATTTTCCATAATTTTCTTAGTTTAAAAGTATTTTTTAGCATTTTAATTAGTTTTAAATAGTTTTAAATTAATAATAAATACATAATAAGTCTTAAAATATATTTTAGTTTTAAAATAAGTTTTATCATATTTTAGATTTTTCCAAGTTATAATTTCATTTTTCTAGGTTAATTTTGTATTTTCTTGTATTTTAGTGCATTTTAAATACTTAATAAATAGTTTTTAATTAATAATAAATAAATAAATAGTCGTAAAAATAATTTTCTTTTTCTAATAATTTTCTTTTATTATTAGGATTGTAAAAACATCATTTTCATATTTATAGGTCTTTTATTTCTTAAAACTCACTTTTTATTTTGTACGTAGACGTAATTTTATTGTAAACGTAAGTTTTAAGTTGTAGGTTTTAAACGTTCATCGCCTTCAAAAATAGTGATAGCGTTTATTTAATAAATTTTATCTTTTATTTCTTTTAATTTGCATTTAAGTCGCTTTAATTTGTAGATTTTATCTTTAGGTATAATTTTCCATCCAAAACCTTATCGATCACTATCCTTAGTGATCATTCTACCATCGATTAAGTGTTTTACACCAATTCATCCTCCGTGGGACTTAACGACCCAGAATTCCCTATATTCCTCGATCTTAATTGCATTTGTGTTTAAAATTTGTTTTTAGTCTGTTAGACTTGTTGCTTAGCACCAATCGAGACCAATACTCGACCGCGTCACGGTGGTTAAAGATGCTAATGAATCGATCCTCTTGGTAGTGCTTCGATTCTCGTTCACTGAACAAGTGGAGCCTGTTGATCATATTGAATGTGCTGGGGCTGATAACGTGAATAAGCCTAATGTGGAGCAATTGATTGCTAATGCGCATAAGAACTTTGATGAAGCAATGAATAAAATTGACTGTGATATTGCTAAGATGGCTTCATCTTCTGATGTGAACAATTCGAGTGGTATTGGGCTTCAATCTAAGTCGAATGGTACTAATGTTTATTCAGCAAATACTCCTCCGTCGAGTTTTGATGTGGCTATGCAATCCCAGATGTATGGTACTAATCATCTTTATTTTCGATCCTAATGCACCTAAGGTTGTTAATACTAGTGGTAAGGAGTTAAGTCGGTTTCTTACGCTGGTGTTGCTTCTAATGAATCCGAAACACGTGTCTAATTTTCGGAGGTTAGAATGCGGCAAAAGAAGGATGATGTTGACCTTCGGTCCCAATGAAAGTGGTGGAAGAGGTGAACATGAGGTTTGAGAATACTCTTTACGGATACTTCCTTGGTCAACGCCTTGCTTTTCTGTTGTTGACTATTATGTTACATAATCGTGGGCTAAGTATGGTTTACAAAAGGTTATGATGAGCGCTAAGGATTCTTCTTCTTCAAGTTTAATTCGAAAAAGGCGTTGATGATGTTACGGATAATGGTCCTTGGTTGATTCGTAATGTTCCTATTATTCTTAAACCATGGACATTGAACACCAACTTGCTTAAAGAGGATTTAACTAACATTCGGTGTGGGTTAAATTCCATGGTGTTCCTTTAGCTATGTTTTCGATGACGGGCTCGATCTCCTTGCTACATTGATTGGTACACCCAAAAGGTTAGATGCTTTTACTAGTCAAATGTGCAAACTCGTGATTGCTCAAGGCTCGAACAAGCTTTTTATGACCACGCCCATACGCACCGACGGAGCTGAGATAAGTGGTACACTTTCAAACCGAACAAAACGACTTAGGAAACTCATACAACCCCTCATGGAGAAATCACCCTAATCTTAAGGAACCAAACTCAAGACACCCCAAAGCTCATCTAGTTCGCCTAATAGGTTCAATTCTTCTAATACGGAACCCCACTAATATCAAGCAATCAGATCTAGATTTTGTCATCCCAAGAAACTCGATCAATAAGCTTGAAGCCGAGTTTACAAAACAGAGCGAGATGACAAACAAGCTTGATGCCTCTTAAAAGCCTTCAATGAGCGGGAAATTGAGCACCCCATGATACCATAAAGAACCTAAAAGTGAATTCGATTGCATCGACTTCATGTTCTAGTTCACCACGGAGAACACATGCCCTCTCACCCAATCTGCTCACCTCAGAATGCTATCAAAAGGGTTCCAAGTCATCCAAGGAATCTTGGGGTAGTAGTAGTTTTGCTAGGTGTATGTTCGGGGAACATTAGGGACAATGTTCGGTTTAAGTGTGTGGAGGAAAATAAACGGGAACTTTGAAACTATGCTTATCCTTGACTGCTTGCTTTGTCCAAGTGTATTTGTGTAATAAACCATGAGAAAATGTAGGTTAGGGTAATTTTAGCCAAATTTAAAATTTTTTCATGACGTATAAAGTGGGCCATTAGTCTTAACAAAGCGTCTCATGGATAGGAAGTTGCATGACTAGCACAAAACCCTTTACCACCTAAATTCCCCCAAATGTGAGGATCACGCTTAGATTAGTAGGAATTAAAGCATTCATCTTTAATGCTTAGAGTGTGAGCCTGGGTAGTATATTAGATTCTAGAACTTGTTTTGTGATGCATTCGAGATCGCTAGTGAGACTACACTTGTGTAGTTAGGAATAACTAAATGATAAGAGCATTAGGATAAACCCTTGTTTGATACCGTAATATAATTACTTCTTCCATATCGGTTGAGTAATTCCCACACCCTTTCTGTTGTACTCATCTTTAGTACACGATACCTAGTTAACCCCTCGAGCCTATCCTTTTCGCGGTTCTCGTGATGTTTCGGTTTTCAAGAATATCAATGAAAAGCATTGTTTACACCCCACCCCAAATATACACCCAAATCGCCTTAGCCTACCTTTATTGCACTCGCTTTTAGTGCAAATTTATGTTATCACCCAAAACCCTTAGTTCAATTATCACGGTTGCTTGCATGAGTTGCTAAGTCGAGTCATATCCTTTGTATCTGCTTTTGGGATGATTGGGATTCATGGAAAAGTTAAAGTTTATGAAACATAGGAAAGAAACGTTACTCAAATTCCCTTGTTTGCATAATAATGTACTCCAAGTGTTTGATCTTTTCAATTGGTCAAATTAGTGTTAGAGTAATAAAAACTCAAGCGTAGGATGTGTCTATAAATCCCTATCATTTTGATGTACCGTAGAGGGATGGTAGAGTAAAGTGTAAAAAAAAAAAAAAAAAAAAAAAAAAAAAAAAAAAAAAAAAAAAAAAAAAAAAAACCATACAGGCTACCATCCTACATCTATCTTTTAAATTATGTTTGTTTATTTTCGTTGCCTAGAGTTTTAGAGTGTCAGTCTTGGCTTAGAGCGCCATTCTTCGTATACTTGCAACATAGAGATTTTGACTATCCACCACTAAATAGCCTATCCCACTAAACCCTTATTTCCTACACGTAGCCTAACGTTACAACCCTTTAAAGACCTCTTTGATAGTCTTTCCTAGGTGCTTACGCCAAGCTTGGAGGTTTGATCTATTCTCGAGCCTATGGTAATCTATGTACTAGACCCAGGTTAATGAGTGTTTATCTTCCATTTCGATTTGTTATATTTCATATATACACCCGAGAGATGTGAGTATCCAAACACCCCATGTGAGGTGCTAGTATGTAATTCCGTCTTGTTATGACTTTTATGGGCTTATATGTGTTGTGGACCGTTTTGAATGGATGCTTCATGACCCCAACTTATAAATTAATTGGCTAAAAGCACATTTGCTTGAGGACAAGCAAATACCAAGTGTAGGGATATTTGATAAGGTTTTAAAGGTGCCTTTTGAGGGTCATTTAAGCCCTTATTCGATCACTTTGTATCCGTTATTGCTTAATATCGCTCCTTTTCACTTTTAGGTCTCTTGAAGGCAAAATCTTGGAATGATGCTTATTTGGACGAAAAGGCGAATATATCGAAGAAAATGGCCAAAGTCGAATCGAGACACTCAAAGCTAACTTGAAACATAAAGCGACGGCGTCACTGCATATCTGCGACGCCGTCGGAAGGCATTTTGCGGCGACGGCTCGATGGCGAAATTGCATGTTTTCAAAGGACGACGTCGGGTTCTAAAGGAATAGGCCGTCGTTACTCGGACGGGCCTAGATGCGACCAAGGCGGCGTCATATTTGAAGGGACGGCGTCACGGTCATAAGGTGACGCCGTCGAAAGGTTTACGTGGCCAAGACGAAACCTAATGCGCCGACACGGCGGCGTCGCTTAAACATAAGGTGGCGTCGCGAGATGTAATCATTGAAGTGAAGTCGGATGAGGTTCTTAGGGACAGACCCTTTGTAGTTTCAGAGAGTTGAGAAATTCTTGTCGAGATTCCTTTACTTGATGGTACGGGTTCGACTATTGAAAAGATCCGTGTTGAATATGAATGGAAACCGCCTAGATGTGAGAAATGCGGGTATTTGGACATACTTTGGTGGATTGTCCTAAGGTTGTGATTCCGATCGCTTCAACCTCATGGGGCGTAAGTGATGGTTTCCAAACCGTTAACCATAAGAAGAAGGAAAGCAAGTTGGGCGAATCCGGGTCGAGGAGGTTCTACTAAATCGTGGTGGGCAAGCATTTTGAATATCGGCCCAAAAGCCTCCTCCCGAACCCAAGAAAGTAAATGTCGATGAAGGCGATGGATTCTAATGTGGCTAGTACAGTGGAACCAGGATCACTACGTCTAATCGTGATGATGCTCTTAATATGGACGATACAGATGTGGATACTGGTCGTACACTGGAGGTTAATGAGGATGAGTCGATTAAGACTGGTTCTACATCACATGTTCCGCTTGTGAGTGATTCAATGGGAACAATTGATGTTGGTTCTACTCCCATAGTTGAGAAAATTGGTAAGCTTGAAAAACTAATTATTGATGGGAAAGCTACTCTTGTGGATGATGATGGTCAACCTGTTCCGTCTACCTCTTCTACTAAGAGAGTTAACCCTTTTTCTAAAGTGGGAGAGATTGTAGTGTCCGATTCTGAAGATGAGGTTGTTTCTAACCCATTTGATGAGTCTGCTAATATATTTGGTGGTGCCCAAGAGTTTGAAGATGAGTATGATGACTATGATTTCGATGACTATGCGAAGCAGGTTCGTGATCTTCCGGGGAATTTGGATGCTTTTAATGCCATGTATGGCACAACGTTTCAAGGTCCTAGGAAGTAATTTTATTTTCTTTGTGTCATATGTTATCATTTGAGTAGTGGTTTGTTTTCTTGGTTAGAAAACAGGAAGTATCTTGCTATGTAAGCTCTATGCCTATGTAACGAAATTTGAGATATGGGATTTCACTCATATCCATTGTACTTAAACGTTTATTTGGTTAATATATTTACCAGGGTGCAGGATTACTCCCCTTTACCCAAAAAATATATATATATCATAATGCATCTAGAAATATGAATTTTATCAGGAGTAAAAGCCCTAGGATATACATCATAGTGCATCTAGATATATGAGTTGTATCTTGGAGGGGTAAGAAAAGATGATAATATTAGAGAGCACGATACATGGATGGTTTAGCCGTCATTTGTAAGAAAAACCAATGACGCTGATGTAGTGCACCGTCGACAGCGTCACTGGTTCGCCGTTCGTTGTTCCACCAACGGACCGTTGTTCGTATTTTTTTTCAATTTCCCAACGTTATAAAACAGAAGAAAATAGGCAACGGTCCAAAAAAATATAACCCCATTTCCCTATAAATACCTACTTAGAGCAATTACAACAATAACACCATAACACCAATAACACCGTCCACGTCAGCGCCACATCAGCTTTAACATTTAACATTAACATCCCCAAAAAACACCCACAACAAGAACATCCCAATAACATCAATAACACCAATAACATTTCATATTTTCAATTTCAACCCCTAAACTAAAACAAACACTTCATTTATTAAACTAAAACAAACATTTCATTAAAACTAAAAACATATTACAATACGAGATTAAAAAAAATACAACGAAATAATAAAAAAAACACACTGCAAATAAAACGTTACAACAAATTAAAGGAAATGACGAGAATACGATCTACTCACGAGGTTTCAAGTTATATTTTTTGATGATTCGATCTTTTTCGTCATTGATCCACTGCACGACCATTGGATCTTGCCCCTCAGTAGGAGTCATCAAAAACTTTATCTCTTCCAACCTTGTTATTGTGAGATCCTTTTCTGCGGCCCGACACGCCGCCGAGACTTCTCGTTTCATACGAAACTCGTTTGCCATAGTTTCGTGAAATAAGGTCGACGAGCTCGTTCCTCCAATGCTTGTTCCCCGGTACTTGTTGTAGTCTCGGATCTTGCTTTCTTGGTAGCACGTTTCTTTCCCATGGGCGAGGTTGTTCATCATGACCAAACAAATCCTCGTTTGTTTGGCTTGGGACTTCGCCGGTTAAATCAACCGGTTCCGGCGTGTTCCATTTCTTATAATGACGCAAAACCTCCCAAGCGTCTTCGAGACCAAAAGCTGATCCCTTGGTTTCCTCACGATACCATTACTTTGCCCGTTGCATCACATCTAGCTCACTTTCCCCGCTTCGTTGATCCCGTTTCGCACGTTTGTAATGAGAGTTGAACTTTGTGCATATGCCGTTCACAGTTTTCCACTTGCTTGACAGCATGTCCTTGTTGCGCCGTTGAAAGTTGTTTTTATTGAACTCATTTCTGACCCGATACCAAAACGTATCTCTAGGTTGGCACTTTCCAACTTTCGGATCCTCCGAAACAGCTATGTAACATGTTGCAAGTAATGCTTCCTCTCCTGGAGTCCAACGTGCGTTAACAACAACTTCCTCTTCATCAGAATCAACTGGCTCGGGGTCTTTGGATTTCTTTGATTTTCGCTTAATGCGACCTTTTCCTTTTTTTGGAGGAGACGTGGGTGTGTCAGCAACATCATGTGTTTCAGTTTGTGATTGTTGTGTGAATTGTAGGTTTTGAAAGTTGGAGTTTAAGGTGTTTTGTTGGTTTTGTTGTTGCCAATACAGAAATGCTTGATGTTGTTGATACATTTCTTGGCTCGATAAGCCTAGTGGGCTGGGGTTTGAAGATGAACCCGCATTCGGGTTAGATGATGAACCCGGGTTTGAGGGATTCCACCCACCAGCTAGAAGATTGTAGAAAGTATCGTCGTTGCCTCTCGACATTGTTTTTTTTGCAGTTAATTGAAGTTGAAAGATTGAGAGTATGGAGAGGATTTAGTAGTGGAAGTGTGAAAAGAAATGGTGTTTTAATTGGGTATTTATAGTGGTAAAAAAAGATTTTTGAATTTTTTTTTGAAAAATAACGGCTAGTAGCCGTTTAGGGTGGTTTTTGAATTTTTTTTTTTAAATAACGGCTAGTAGCCGTTTAAGGGTAGAAAATGTAATTTTTTTGATTTTTTTTTTTTGCGCCTCCCCTTAACGCCCGTTGCTTTGGCAACGCGGGCTTCTTTTCTTCTCTTTAACGCCGAGGTCACAACGGGAGCAACGGCTATAACGCCGTTTTTTCGTCTTTAACGCCGTTATGGCGTTACCATTGCTAGTGCTCTTATAATTAACATTTTTCAAACATTCAACCCAAATCACAATTTAAATACACTTTCACATCCAATACAAGTTTATATTTCAAAAATATCACAACAAAACAACGATTGGCTCCTTAACAATATATTTTTTTCTTTTTCTTCGTCCGCTATTTCTAGTTCCCCGTCACCCGTTACACCATCATCTGCCCGTTCTATTTCTTCCCATCACCCGCAAAACGTGATACCATCATTTTCACAATGTGCAAACCCAAACTAATCATTTTCACAATATGCTTCCAAAAATTCATATTTCTTACAACTCGCTTTCTTACCACAAACCCGCTACAAATGAACCAGTATCATTTTAACCATATGGCTTTACTCCAACTTCAAGAAATATACCCATATCACAAATTCAACCAAATGGCTCTCGGTAATTCTTCACAGCCACCACAAATGATGCCACTAACACAACACCACCACAAATTTTACACGACTCACCACCACACTCGCCAATCCACTCACCATCACAAGCTTCACAAACTGAGTCATGTCCCATTGGAAATGAAAAAGGAACAGAGGAAAAAGAGGAGACCAAAGAAAACTGACGTCATACATACCTGTTTATCAGAAAAAAAAATTTGGTTGAAACTTACCTACAAATATACGAGGGCCAAAGACTTGGTGTGGACCGAAATTCAAAATCACTTGAGCAAAAAGTTCATATAGAATACAACCGCAATACATCATTCTAACGTACCAATGATATGATCACGGGAAAGTGGACAACGTTGCACATGATTTCAAAAAGTTCGTCGGGATTGTCGACTACCAGGAATAAATGAGTGCTGAAAATGATTCCATTTTGCTAAATCGTTATACGAAATTACAAGAAAATTAGGGGTTGCGTTTTTCCACTATGAAGCATGGATGTCTTCAAAAATCTCTAAAAATAGCGTGGTACCAAAGCCGTTGTTCCCGGAAGACGCGTTCGTACAGTTGATGATGTTGTAGAACCGAACAAGCTATTTCAAGATGATACAATACCACGTCCACCCGGCAAGCCAACGCCTTATAAGAGTCAAAAATCAGACTCTACATGTTCGACGGGATCTTCGTCAAGTCAATAAGCTTTCAAGGAAATGGTCCAAATGGAGTTGCGACAAGAACGCGCTAAAAAAGATGATCAGATCGCAACTCAAATGAAATTCAAGGAATTGAAGTTTCCTAATTTTAAAACCGACGAGATGAGTTCGGAAGATGCGGCTAATATAGAAAAATTCTAAGACGAGAACAGAACAAGACATTTTGGCTCAAATTAATATTTTTTGTATAGTAGTTTTATTATTTGTCGTATCATAGTTTATAATATTTGTCGTATGGTATCCTATTTTCAATATTTGTAATATTGTACTTTTTATTTATTTATTTTTTATGTATTTGTAGTATCGTAATTTTTATATATTTGTCGTATTGTATCGTATTATTAATATTTTTAGCGTTCTTTTCAGTTTTTATGTATTTATAGTATTGTAGTTTTATCGCATTTGTAATTCGTATGGTACTTTGAATGTATCGTATTTGATTTTAGTTTGAAATATGTTCGTATAAAATAAAATGAAAAAAAAACTGAACCCAACATACACCAATAATAGTTATTGGTTGTTATTTGTTAGAAATAGTATTGTAGTTATTGGGTATTGTTGAGAGATGACGCTAAAGTAGCACACCAATAGTAGTTATTGGTCTCTCCCTTCCTCTAGCTCTCTAAGACTAGGTTTGCGGGAAAAACTAATTCACTTAAATCGGAGTTTGATCTGCACCTGAAACACCTTAACATTTAATTATTGCATTTCATAAAATTTGGATATGCATCTCATTGAATCACAATATAAAGGTACTCGAGAAAATACTAGAAGTGTATATGCATCTCAACAAGCACACAGTTGATTCAGCCGCCCTATTTCATGACCTTTATAATGACATGGACAATCTTAGTTTGGAGTAATTCGTGTGCTTTAATGTTTAAACTTTTTATCGATCTGTAATGTAATTCTTACGCTTTAATGTTGGATGTTTATTGATCTGTAATGTAAATTCGTATGCTTTAACTAATGTTTGAATGTTTATCGATTTGTAATGTAATTCGTATGTGTTTTACATATCCAAGCACCCCTTTAAACAGACTCAATCATATGCTTGTAATGTAATTCGATGTGTAATGTAATCCGCTTTGTAATGTAATTCGTATATATATATTTTACACTTGGTATTTTGACATTAATCATCTGCTTGTTAAATCCACATCCAACACCCCTTTAAACAGCTGGATATTTCAAATATGCAATTTTTTAACACTAAATTACATATGCATAAAGACTAGAATTGAAGGAACAATATCAAAATTAACAAACACGAAGGCAAATCTTTTATTCAACACGCAAGAGTTCTAAACCACATACATTTCATACAGACTCAAACGAAACTACTAGACAAGCAAACGAAACAACTCCAATAAAACAGCTCGACAAGCAAACGAAACAACTCAAACAAAACAACTCGACAAGCAAACGAAACACACGACATAGACCATAACAAACATCGCAGTTCATCGACTTTTCCCTTCCCAATTCCCAATTCTTCAAGATTCAAGAATTGTTATCCTCATTCCCAATTCTTCGACTTTTGCCTCCATTCTTTCACTATCATATTCGGCCAACATCTGTTTGTAGTATGGCTTTTTCCTCTACCATTTCAGAATAATATCTATCATCCACGGGTTAATGTTCTTATAAGAACCATATTCATCAATAATTTCACGACCATATATATTAAGAACTTTATCAAAGAGGTGGTACGTTCGATAAAACCTTTGACTACTCATCTTCCGGCGTGTAACCAACCATTGTTATATGTGTTTTGTGAGAATGACGATTGGGTTATGTGTGCGCTTTGTTGTATTGAGGATGATTGGTTATATATAAGTAAAATGGCGTGTTAAAGTTGCAATAAGGCGGGAAAAAATCCCGACGACATGTTGTCGTTAACAAACTAACAGGAAAAAATCCCACCCAATTGTTATCTATTATCTACAAGCGGGGGAAGGCCAAAAATACATCTCGACGACATGTCGTCAGGATCTAAACACTAATTACAAGTGTTAACGCTAATCAAACGCTAAACGGGATAATTTTTTTAATTATTACCAACTTGGCGGGGTTAATTCCCGCCCAACGATTCGCAATTATTGAGAGGTGGGGAAAAGTCAAATTTGACCAATATGTTGCCGACGACATGTCGTCGGCATAATTTGTTCATAAATATTCAACGCATCGGAGGCTTGATCAAACGAATTTTTGTCGTTTAATTTATATTGCCGATGATATTGTATCGTCGGCAATATATACGTAGCCTGTTCTACTTATTTTTGTAGTGCAACTCATAAGCTTACAACAATAAATAAGTAGCTATTTGATGATTCGCGACAAACTACAAGATACAAGTCTCTAAACCGTTTTCATATTAACTACTTCGAGTAAACATTTCTTCGATCCTTAAAGTTTTGTATTCTACGTTCAAAGTCTATCGTCATGTACCTCAGATATTCATAATGTTTGCGTAAGCCTAACTTAAGGCTTAGTGAGTTCAAAACACTAGGCAAAGCTGAAAAAGTATAAACCTACGATCCGAGCTCTACACCTTGACACTTATACATGCATATTAAGCACACATAATACAACACTAATATAAACGTTAACATGAACACGCGTAAATAACACGGACATGAACTTTAAATGTAAACGCTGAGATGATCTCATACGTAAACTAACACTGATGAACTCACCATTAATCTACAACACACATATAAAAATCTTACATAACTCTTTCTCTTGCATTATACAAACGGATCTCATAATCCATGCTTAGATACTTGCATTATAAGTTCATAACTACCCCTTGTTTCCTTCATCTCTCACGTTTAATTATCGAGATAAATACACAGCATTCTTTTGTGCTACATAATTTATTTGCCTCCAAACTCTAACGTGTTCTCAAGTTGAGTAAAAGGGAGGAAGTAAAGTGAAAGCGAGGAAGTTTGTGTTTTCCAGTTTTATCTAGAAAGTAAATTAAAGTGAGGTAAAGTGAAGTAAAGTGGTGATATTTTAGTTCTAAAACTTTCACTCCACTTTTGGAGTGAAAGTCATTTTACTTTTTCTCTCTTACTTTATTTCATCTTTCTTTCACTTTCACTCATTTTTTTTCTTAAGAACGGAGCGTAGGTCACCAAGTTATATATCCACACTAGGAAAAGGGCTGAGATTATGCCTTAGTCACGAGTCCTACTTATAGCTCGGTTTGTCATTTAGTAGAATAGGTTTAAGTGTCATCATATGAATAATAACTAGTCGCTAGTCTTTAAGTAAAAGAGTACGCGTGACACTCTTTAAATAAGTACCTTGACTTATGTGGCTAATCTATAAAATATATAGTCGTGATATTAGATGACTCATGTAACCTTTTACATTGTTTAAGTAATAGAGTGTGTGACACCCTTAAAATAAGTAGCTTTGCTTATATGGCTAATCTATAAAATACTTAATTAGTTGTGATATTAGATGACTCATGCAACCTTTTACATTGTTATAAACTTATAATGAAACATACAATATATTTACGAGTGAAATCACGTAAGCTACTTGCCTAAAATGTTTAGCATATATGTTTCCATGCACATATTAAAGCTATGTCCTAAAGTGGCAAATAAAGCTATTTAATATGAATTTAACATATTGAAACTTTATACACACTTGATCGCAATTCCATTAATTATATATGTCAAAACTGGGTACCTATAGTGAGTGGCGGAGCTAGAAATTTTTTATGAGAAGGCTGGAACAAAATTAATTCCGGAAAAATATTAGATGAGATAGCCGAGGTGAAAAAATATATTAACACATGATATCGCGAATAAATACACTAACGGGCTTAGGCATAAAGAGGCCGGAACCCTTCCCGGTCCTCAAGAAGCTCCGCCCTTGCTTGTAGTCGGAAGCAAAAATTGATAGTTGACCACTTAGGCTGGTTTTGCCGAGTTAGTGTATTTTTGTAAACCAGCTTACATTCCTTGCTATTTTATTATTCAAAGAAAAAAATATTTTAAACTTATTATGAATATAAATTTTCTCCCTCCTAAACGTATCTCAAATTCAAGTCCTTTATCACATTTAAATCATAATTCTAACGTCACTTAGAAACTAAACGGATCTGTAAAATATATAATTGAGTATGTTTTATAACGGAGTACTTAGTAATTTAGTAGTTCCACTTGATAGCTTATATGTGAATCCTATTGTCACGTAGATAAAGAATTTTATAAAGTTTGTAAGAAAGACATCTTGATAAGAATTATTTTTGGGCAAATTCAATGTCTAATAGTCTTTAACTATATTTAAATATAAATTAGATTAAGTATAAAAAAGACTCGCTGATAGCAAACAACTTCAGAAGGTTCAAGTCAGAGACAACTTTAAGAAATAAAAGATGACTTCAAAAATTAAAGACATTTTGAAGATATCCTTGCTAGCTAATGCGGTATCAGCTAGTACACATATGAACTAGAAGCTGAAGAATAGAGGATCATCAGGGATTGACGATGCTCTGATGATCCTATCAGCCCTTTGATATAACCAACATAATTTAACTCGAAAATATCTCTTAGGCTAAACGCAGTAGAACGAATCCCTTGTCGATCCTTTGCTCCAAGCGATCGATGCTTGTCGATCGTCCTATTGTGGGCATGTCGATCGCCTAACAAAAAAAAAGAAACCGGTCGTATATACGATCGATAAGAACAAACAATTTTATAACCGTTGCAAGGTTAAAAAAAAAAAAAAAAAATCTCACCATATAAATACACAATACAAACACACTTCAATCCACAAATCTATTTCACACAATTCAAACTCAAAATACTTCTCTACACACTATTTAATATGGCTTGCCGTCTCCCCCATTCCGTTGAAGATATGCAAGTGTACGTTCAAAATCAATGTAATATCGACGATGAGGCTCGAAAAACCGCTATTATAAGCGTCATCGAATTGTTTGACCGGGCGAAGGCGGAGAAGGAACAAATGAGACAAAACTACCAGAGTTGCAACGACATTACTCCTGAAAGAAAAGCTGTGATCGACAAATTTTTGAAAGATCAAGCCCGCAAAGATCGCGAGGTTGCTGACAAGTTGTGGAAAGCTGTTTCGATGATAACGAACAACATCAGCACCAAAATCAATTGGAGCTATCGGGAGAACAAAGACGATGGTGTTGGTGCATCAACTTCGACTACCAACTTCGAGCTACCGGGGGAACCTCTGTTCGAGGGATTTGCCGGTTCTCGTACTCCCTCGTATGACTCTGCATTCAGATTAGATTTATGTATTTCGTATTGTTTTTATTTAGCATTATAATTGTAACGTTTTAATTATTAATAAAATTTTATTTTGTGTTAAAAATATTTTTTAAAAAAAAAAAAAAAACCAATCGCCCTTTATGGGGCACCTAATCGCCGAAGGTCATTTGGAGAGAGAAGGCGGCGTGGCGGGGAAAGTAGGGATTGAATCCCTCACCGTGGCGACTTAGGTATTTAGGCGGTACTTTTTCAAGAAAGCAAATGAGCGGGAGAATGTACGACATTTAAAAATTCAAGACAAATAGGAGTTGATGAAAAGGAATGAACAAATATCATCATTATTCCTCAAAAGCATGATTGTTGTGTTTTCAAAAATATAAGCATTTGATGGAAGTTGTACTTATCTAGTATATGTTTGATACATATGAACATCCATTACGTGAGATCCTCATTTGTCTCCTATATAAAGAGATTATTGTTAGGAGTAAATGTTATCTCTTCCATATTAATTATCACATAAAAGAAGAACATTTACTTTCAACGTTAAACTCGCCATTGTCTTTGATCTAATCAGAGACTAAGATCATGAGTTCACTTGCAAACTCTAACTCTTTCTTGAGTTTGCTTGATCAGAGATCTAAATCTTGCGAGAAGGCTTTCTTGCGTTCTTGCTTAGCTTATTTTAAAGAGGAGGCGGTTTTGTCATTTAATAAACTGTTTAATTCGCAGAACACCTTGTTATTTTTATTTATTCTAAAAATATATATATATATATATATATATATATATATATATATATATATATATATATATATATATATATATATATATATATATATATATATATATATATATATATTATATTTTTATGTTCTTGCATAACTTAACATCTTTATAATTGTTTCACAAACTGTCAGCTAATTTTCATGAGATAAGTTTCTATATATCATCGTAAACTCATTTATGTTAGTAGTATTGAATTCGTATATGTTTATCTCATTTCGTAAGTAATTCTATATGAAATTATTATGCCAGTAAGTCATAATATTGACAATGCAAATGATCACTTCAAGGATTCAACCGTGAGAAATCAACAAGAATGAATTGTTAAAAAATGTTGGTGATAAGAACCGATCGACTATATTAGACATGATAAAATCGATCACCACAATATTATGTATTTGAATTATTTATACGCAGGACTTCAATTATATATATCACATCATCTCACGAGGACGGATTAACGTTGTCTTTGCGCTAATACGTGTACATGGTTTCGATGGGAGTTGATATTGACATCACAAAAAGTGATGTCAACACTATAATTATGCATATGGTATGTTGTAACTTATGCATTATAGGTATAATATTGTGATGTTGACATCACTTTTTGTAGTGTCAATATCAACTCCCTTCTTCAATAGATCGTACGATAATAAATATGGAGTATGACGTAATGTAATTGTTTGATTAGTAAGGGTCGCATGTTCGAATAAAAGGTAGCAAAAATGGTTTTTTCTTTTTTTCATTATTATTTTCTTTTTATTTATTTATTTTTTTCAAGGCAAAGAATAAAATCTTATGAAACACCAAACAAGAGATACAAAGACAGATCACCAAGATATCGACGAACTTGGTGCAAACAAAATTAATGGTGATGGTGATTTAGAGGGACAAAATTAATGTCAAAATACAAAGCAGATTTAACCAACTTACAAAGCAGATTTAACCAACTTATAATGATTTACAACTTAACCAATAAACCAATCCCTAAAAAAACTCCCTCCCTGTGGCGATTTTGGAGAACTCAAGAAAACCTAAGCGGTTTTTACTTTTCAACTGAATTCAATCCATAATCGTGTAATCCATTTATCCTTTTAGCTGTCCTGGTTTTCTTAATCCCTTTTTATCGACTTAAATCGTGTTCTAACAAATCCTTAATCAGTTTTTGGTAAGGTTTTGTATAGTTCGGTTTACTGTCGTGTTAGGGTTTTTCAAAAATCAGTTTTCTTCTGTCCGTGGTTTATTTGGGATCGTTGCATGTGCTGATTGTGTATACTAACCTATGCGTAAAAGCCGCTAAAATATTATTACTCCAAAAAAACAAATACAGATCAACGGGTTACTAACCCTAAGTCAATCTAAAAACAAACTATAGTTATGGTTTGTACCGGTTTGATTGAGTTTGGCTTTGCGGTAATGTTGGGATTGTCATTGCGTCGAACTAGGTTATTTGTTGTTTCGTGATAGTTGTGGAGGGCAGTTTGGTTACACTTGGATACTGATGATTATTTGTTGATGTTTGTAATTGCATGGTTTAATCATGCAACGAGGTTTTTGGGATTCAGGAGGGAGGGGAAGTAATGGTAAGGAAAAATAGTAATAGTGGGAACAATGCTAATGGTTCTTCGTCGACCTCCTAAGGACGAACATGCTAATGTGAATGACAAGACGATGCGTCAGCTATAGATCCAAGTATGGTTTCGAGCGAAACACTTAATGCATCGACTAATCCCATTGCACCTGTTTGGAATGAAAATAATAAGGAATCTGGTTCGTATACTAACTTGTTTAAGGGTGAACGAGTAGGAAATGAGAAAACTTTCCTCCATTGCTAGCACCAACTGGAAATAGGGCGGATGTAGCAGTCTCGATGGAATCGGCTCATGTTGTTCATGAAAGGTTTAGTAATACGGTATATGGCTTCTTTTTGGGCAAACTTGTGGCATGCCCGGTAGTCGAGAACTATGTAAAGAATACTTAGAGAAAGTTTGGTCTAGCTAAATCAATGATGAATTCTAATGGTATATTTTTCTTCAAGTTTAATTCTAAAGAAGGATTAACGCAATGCTTGAAAATGGTCAAAAATTCGCAACGTGCCATTATTTTTGAAGAAATGGGCAACATATGAAAATATTATGAAAGAGATGTGTGTAATGTATCAGTTTGGGTTAAATTCATGATATTCTATTCCGAATCCACGGAAGATGGTTTAAGTGCTATTGCAACCAAAATAGGCACCCCATTAATGCTTGATTCTTACATGTCCACTATGTGCATAGAGTCGTGGGGTAGGTCGAGTTATGCATGTGCCATGATTGAGTTGAAAACTGATGTGGAGTTGAAATACTCCCTCGTGGTGGCAGTACCAAAGTTTGAGGGTGAAGGGTATACTATGCACACTATTCGTATTGAGTAAAAGTGGACACCTCCAAGATGCTCAAGTTGTAAGGTATTTTGTCATGTTCTTAATGAATGTCCTAAGAAACTTGTCTCGGATGCTATTAAGAACACAAAAACGCCAAATCAAACTATTAGTGGGGTTCATATTGGTTCGAAGATTAAGTTCGCTTATCGACCTAAGGCACCAAGGAACCGAAGGAAACTAATGATAAAACTGATACTACGGTTCCTTCCACTTCGAACTCTTTTGTGTATTAAGCTCTATAGTGGATGTGGAGGATGGAGAGGGTCGTAAAGATTCGGCATTTGGTAGTTCAGGTACTACATATCTGGCTGCAATGATTAATGAACTCGAAAGTCAAATGCTTGATGGGAAGCTTCTGCTATGGGATGATGATAGAAAGCAGATACTTATGCAAAAAAAGGTTGCGGTGACATCATCGGGATGTGAACCTAGTACTTCTATAAAAAAAACAAAGGGAAGATTCAGGTAGTGATGAAGTCAAGGATATGGATGATGACATAGCTCAATATATGGCTAACCGAATCGCACTGGTGGAGGAACTAATGTTGCAAGTCCCCTTCAGTATGAAGATTATGATGGTTACGAGTATGATGTTATGGACTTAGCTGAAGAACAACTTGCTTTTTGTGACGCGTGAAATATCTGTTTCAGTGATAGAGTTATGAAGTAGTTCTAGTTTTGTTGTTGGCATTTTATTTTGGTAGGTTCATAAGATTGGCTTGTCTCTTTTATGGTAGATTTTGTTCGAAGCCAAATAGGTACGTTTGTTTGCCTGTAACGTGCTGAAATGTGAAATTCACCCTCATCCTATGTACTAAATCGTTTTTTAGAGTAATATATTTTTCGAGAAAATGTTTACCTAAAATATAATAATTTATAACTTTTTGTGTATCATGCTTTTGATAGATGATAAGGTTTTAAAATGTACCTTTTTGAAGGGTCGTTTAAGCCCTTATTTGATCACTTTTGTATCCGTTATTACTTAATAGCGTTCCTTTTCACTTTTTAGGTATCTTGAAGGCAAAATGCTGGAATGACACTTATTCGGACGAAAAGGAGCGAATATCTGAAGAAAATGGCCAAAGTCAAGAATCGAGACACTCAGACTCTTGGCCCGAAGGGGACGGCGAGCACAACTAGCGACGCCGTCGGACAACTTTGTGACGACTCGGAGCCAAATTGCTCATTTACAAGTGACGGCTTGTGTTTTAAAAGAGTAGGCGTCGCAACTCGACGGCCTAGATTTGATCCGAGACGACGTCGAGATCGAGGGGGGGCGTCACGGGCATAAGGTGACGCCGTCGCAAGACTAACGTGGCCAAGACGAAACCCTAATAGCGGCGACCGGCGGCGTCACAAATCAAAGGGTGACGCCGTCGCATTTTAATCTTATATATAGAATCCGAATTTTTAGTTTTGAGTGTAGTCTTTGGAGTAAAACCTAAACCGAACCAAGGCTGTCTTGTACAAGATTTTAGGGTTCCATACCCTATCTTACATCAAGATAAGTGTTTTACTTCATTAATTCAAGTATGTCTTCCATTAATTGTGTGTATGCTTGCATGTTTCCCATGTCGGCTAATTTACTTGTGTGTTTGCTTAGGAATATGAAACTTAATTATTGAATATTGATTGGTTGTCTCTTATCTTAATTGTTAATGATCTAGTATTGCGATAGGTCATCCGTTGTGTAGTTAATGCTTGATTAATCTTTGTGAACCTTAGCTTATAGTTACCTAGAGTCATTGTAGGCTAAACCATTCGAAGAGTACTTTAGTGTTAAGTTTATAAATCCTAGAGATTTTGTAGGCAATAAGCTTTGGTAGTTTCAAAGAATTAGGGATAAACGCATACCCTACGACCTTAGACACACAACGCGATTAAGAATAAGGACGTGACAATTCAACCATCAATATGAGATAATTAAGGAGTAATAAAACCTAAGTAAACACATCTTAAAATCATCATACGAGCACACAATAATTAGACATAGACTACCCACTAGATTAGATAACTAGACGAGTAGAGTAATCGATAGAAATACCAACCCCCCAAATCCAAACCCCGCGATTCGTACCTTTCCATTTCCTAAAAAACATAAAAAGATAAAAATTAATTTTCCTCAACCCCAACCTTAGCGTAGTAACTTCTCACTTGCATTCCTATTCCCCTAGAGAACGATATCAATTCCCTTGGCTTACCCTAATACTACACTACAACGATTAGGTTCACTGCCTAGGGTGTTGAAAAACTTGCTCGACGAAAAGGAAGTTCCTTTGACCCCGAACGACGCGTGTAGAGTTATCAATTTTTTGGCGCCGCTGCCGGGAAATAGAATAGCTAGTTAGGAGTCCACCTCGTTTAGGTTTCCTTGCTTGATTCCTATCAAGCAAATTTTTTTCCCATTTTTAGCTTCCTCGTAGTCTATCCCCCTTCTTCGTGACCTTTGTTAGTAACCCCATCACTTTTCATCATGGAAGGTGATAACCAACCACTAACCCTGCCATTTCCCCTACCAATCCCCTTAGACAACTTAGAACCCGCAGTTCCACTAGAACCCTTCTTGAGCCTTTTGCTGAACCCGAAAGAGAGCTCAATAGGCGAAGAAAAGCTCTCCATGAGTCGGAACCTCAAGGCACTACCATCAACTTTGATATAGCCACAAGTGACGAAGAGTCCACTCATTCCCCCAATCCCCTAAAACCATCAACATTGACAGTCTGAGCCAACATAGCGAGGAAATTCCCGCTACTCCGGTCAATGGACCCATCAATCCACCGAAGCAAAGTCCTGGGAATACTCTTCCCCCGCATCTGGATTTACCGGTGCATTGTCTACCCGCCGAGCAAGTCAATGAGGTGTTGCATGCCTCCGACATTTGGCTTATCCGAATGCATGTCAATTCCATGGATCCCACAAAAAAATCCATTCATCACATCAAACAATTTTTAAAATTGTTGATGCTATCTATGCCGACGGGGCATCCAAGGAGACATCTAGACTCGGTTTTTCCCATTTTCTCTTCAAGGCGAGGCTAAGGGTGGCTCGATAAGCTTCCTCCGAGTCCATCTTCACGTGGGAACAACTCACGACCAAGTTCACCAAGAAGTTCTTTCCCCACGAAGAACCGCATTAATCGAGCAAAATTCTTCACTTCCATCAAACGGATGGAGAATCTATCGTTAACTCACGGACTCGTTATAAAGATCTCATTCAACAAGCCCCACACCATGGTATCAACCTTTGGTTGCTTGTTCAAATCTTTTACGACAATGTCTCCGAAAGGATCAAAAGGATTGACTTCTCAATCGGGCGAAGAATTTCTAATCTCGCTGCGGAAGAAGGGTGGGACCGCATTGAGGAATATGTTCAATACCAAGACAACCCTTGGAACGAGCGAAGGCGCAATGAGTATCTCGCTTTCTCAAGTAAAACTTATCATCTCGATGATCGGATTAAGAAAGCACAAGAGAAGCTTGCATACCTCACAAAATCGCCAGAACCCAAAAGGTTATTTAACCCATACCTTATATGCGACATTTGTGGAGGGCCACACGAGAGTGACGAGTGTGATGACACACGCCAAGAGAACGCCTTCCTTTCCAGTCATGATATTTAAGATGACCCTTCACTTCTCACATTCTATCAAAACAATGAATGCAATCCTTGGGGTAATCTGAAATGGAAGACTGAAGGAAAGGAGGGATCTGAATACACCATCCGTGATGCCTTTGAAAAAGAACTCGGGCAGTTTACCATGGAAGTGGCAATGCTTTTAAAAGGTCTTGAAGGATTCATTCAAGTGCAGCAAGCTGAATTAGAGAGTCAATTCACCGAGCTCCACAAAAGAATAAACGAACCTGGCCCAACCCATCACGATCCAACTTGTGCCATTACTACTCGATCAGGAATTACTACCAAGGATCCCCCACACCCTGACCATAATCCCACCACCAGGGAGCCTACGTTAGGAAATGAAGCAATTCCTGAACCTCCTTCAACTCCTCACGATCCCCCTCCACAAACATCAACACCTGCCCAGCGACCAACTCTCGCACGGATTCCTTATCCCTCGCGTCTAAAGAATCAAAAGGGTGAAGAAGACAATGAGAGAATATTGTCTTACTTAAAACGGGCCTCCGTCAACATACCACTTCTTGATGTATTTTATCATATCCCTAAACATAGCAAATACTTCAAGAGGATAATATCTAATAGGAAGAAACTTGAAGGGTTGATATCATTAGGAGAAGAGTGCTCGGCTATCATCCAGAAAGGCCTGCCCAAGAAGAAAGAAGATCCAGGCAGCTTCACCATTCCTTGCTCTATAGGGGCGCTTTATGAAAAACGCCTTGGCGGATCTTGGGGCAAGCATTAACCTGATGCCTCATTCCTTGTTCCTTAAACTCGGATATTCAGGGCTGATACCAACTAGAATGAGTATTCAGTTAGCTGATCGATCAATCAAATATCCCATTTGAGTTTGTGAAAATGTTCTTGTAAGGGTACGAGAATTCAAGTTTCCAGTTGATTTCGTGATTTTAGAAATGGAGGAAGATAACTCAGTCCCAATAATCCTTGGAAGACCTTTCTTGGCTACAGCTCGTGCCATTATCGATGTTCATGATGGTAAACTCACTTTACGAGTGGGGTCCGAGAGCTTAACCTTCGACATCAAGGATTCTATGAGTCACTCCTCCTCCTACGATCACCCTATTTATTTTGTTGGGGAAGTTGATGAATTTGTTGATGACATAGATGGCTGCATTGATGAATATCTATTAAACGAATTCATGAATGATGATAACAACACAATATACAATGATGCAGAAATCGAGATGGTTGGAGTTGTTTCCTTTTACCCGCGTAGGGAAGAAATTGAACCCCTTGAGCTTCAAAAGCCAGAAAACAAGCTAAAACCATCAATCAAGGAATCCCCTACCTTAGAACTAAAAGATCTCCCGAGCCATTTAGAATATGCCTTCCTTCAAGGAAATGACCAACTCCCTGTCATCATAAGCTCTTCGCTGACCACTGAACAGAAAGAGAAGCTCTTAGAAGTTTTAAAAGAGTACAAATGAGTGATCGCATGGAGTGTTGCTGACATTAAGGGTATTGATTCTACATTCTATACTCATAAAATCCTCATGGAAGAAGATTACAAACCAACCGTTCAACCGCAGAAGAGGGTTAACCCTAATATCAAGGAGGTAGTAAAGAAGGAGGTCATCAAGCTCCTCGATTCCGGCCTTATCTACCCCATTTCGGATAGCCCATGGGTCAGCCCAGTCCAAGTGGTTCCAAAAAAGGGAGGAATGACAGTTGTAAAGAATGAAAAGGGTGATTTAGTGCCGCAGAGAACGGTTACTGGTTGGCGTGTTTGTATCGACTACAAAAAGTTAAATGATGCCACCCGGAAGGATCATTTTCCTCTGCCATTCATTGACCAAATGCTCGAAAGGTTAGCCAGGCATGAGTACTACTATTTCCTTGATGGCTTTTCAGGATACTTCCAAATCCCCATTGCCCCTGAAGATCAAGAAAAGTCTACGTTTACATGCCCATACGGTACTTTTGCCTACAAGCGAATGCCCTTCGGGTTATGCAACGCCCCTGCCACCTTTCATCGATGTATGATGGCCATATTCCATGAATTAATTGAGGACAACATGGAAGTCTTCATGGATGATTTCTCTGTATTTGGGAATTCCTTCAACCTTTGTCTTTCCAACCTTAGGAAGATGTTGAAACGGTGTGAAGAAACTAATTTGGTCCTGAATTGGGAAAAATGTCATTTCATGGTAAGAGAAGGAATTGCCTTAGGGCATAAAGTCTCTGGAAATGGAATCGAGGTCGATAGAGCAAAAATCGAAGCGATATCCAAACTCCCATATCCTACTACCGTTAAAGCCATTCGAAGCTTTCTAGGTCATGCGGGTTTTTATAGAAGGTTTATTAAAGACTTCTCGAAAATTGTGACCAATGACATGACTTCTTGTCAAGGATGCCCTTTGATTTTTCTCGAAGAATGCAAAGAAGCATTCAACCGACTAAAGAATGATCTCACTCGGGCTCCAATAATGGTCACCCCGATTGGTCTCGACCATTCGAAATCATGTGCGATGCTAGTGATTATCTTTGAGGCGCCGTGCTCGGCCAAAGAAAAGAGAAACATTTTCAACCAATTTACTATGCTAGCAAAACCATGAATGTAGCGCAAGAAAATTACACAACCACCGAGAAAGAGCTTTTAGCTGTGGTTTTTGCCTTCGACAAGTTCAGGCAATATCTCGTCCTTTCCAAGATTGTCGTCTTCACTAATCACTCCGCCTTGCGCTACTTGTTTTCCAAGCAAGATGCAAAACCCCGACTCATTAGGTGGATTCTATTACTTCAAGAATTCGACATTGAAATTCAAGATAAAGAAATGAAAATCTTCTCACGATCATCTGTCACGCTTGGAAAACCCTGATCTTGAGAAGTTAGACCATACCGAGATTCGCGACTCTTTTCCCGAGGAGCGGCTAATGGCCATTAAGGAAATTGAGCCATGGTATGCGGATTATGCTAACTATATGTCCCGTAGGGTTTTTCCAAATTACATGACCAAGCAAGATAAAAGAAAATTCTTCACTACACTAAAACATTACTCGGGATGAGCCCTTCCTATTCGCATATGCCCGATCAAATCATTCGGCGTTGCGTGGCGGAAGAGATTGATCGAGTTCGAAAGAATGCCATGCGGGACCATCCGGGGACATCACGGTGTAAATGTCACGGCACGGAAGGTTTTCGATGCGGATTCTCTTGGCCTACTATTTTTCGAGGCGTTAAAAGGCGGTTCAAGCGTGTGATGCGTGCCAACGATCGGAAACATCTCGCGAAGGGATGAATCACCTCGAATTATATCCAAGTCTGCGAAATATTCGATGTTTGGGGTATAGACTTGTGGGACCTTTTCCATCATCCGGAGGAAATGAATACATTCTCGTAGCTATCGACTATGTATCCAAATGGGTGGAGGCCCAAGCCCTTAGGACTAACGATGCGAGGGTAGTCATTCATTTTCTTAAAAGCTCTTCGCACGATTCGGGATTCCCAGGCATTGATCGGTGATAGAGGAACCCACTTTGCAATGCTCAAATGGAGAAGGTAACGAAGAAGTATGGCGTTCACATAGATTTTCTACTGCATATCATCCTCAGACGAATGGGCAAGTAGAAAACACAAATAGAGCATTAAAACGGATACTTGAAAAAACCGTCCACCAGAATAGAAAAGATTGGGCATTCAAACTGGATGAGGCACTCTGGGCATTCAGAACTGCTTACAAAACACCTATCGGAACAACCCCTTTTCGCTTGGTATACGGGAAAGCATGCCACCTCCCTATTGAACTTGAGTAGAAGGCGTATTGGGCACTTAAGGCCTGTAATATGGATTATTCTGAGGCAGGGTCAAATAGGTTCTTACAACTTCAAGAACTGGATGATCTAAGACTTGAAGCTTATGAATCGTCGATCACATACAAAGAAAGGGCAAAAAAATGGCATGATCAACGAATAAAGAATCCTAAAGAGTTTTTGGAAGGAGATAAGGTGCTCTTGTATAATTCAAGACTGAGATTATTTCCGGAAAAACTCAAATCGAGTTGGTATGGACCTTTTTCAGTGAAGAGACAAATGAACAATGGGGCTGTGGTGCTACTGGACCATGATGGAAGGGAATTTACCGTAAATGGGCAACGTGTGAAACATTATCAGTTGGACAATAATGAAATGGTCAACGATGAAGATATTGTTTTGGAAGAAGGTGATGGTAATGAAGCCATGTAGGGGCACGACTTCGAGTCTAGCTACAAGACTCATAAATAAAGAAAAGCGCTTCGTGGGAGGCAACTCATGCTTAATTGTTTGCTTGTTTGTGTCGTATATCTTTTATTGATTGTTTATTCTCATGTTTAAATTTGTAAAAATGCTTTATTTTGTCTTTAACCTCGTCTTAATTACATATAAAGGTATTTTACATAAGGGATAAGTGTAGGAGGATTACACACGTTTTCAAAAAAAACGTAAACATGAGAATTTCAATTAATTAAAAGATATACATGTGTGTTTGTTCGAGTCAAATGCTTGTATCGAGTCATAATGGATGTTTTGCAGGAAATTTTTGATTCTAAAGATGTAATTTTTCGAATTTTTCTAGAAAATCGAGACAAGTTTTTGTCGGGATAACTGTGGCGTCAAGATCGCAACTGACGTCGAGAATGAGCGAAACAATGATTATTTTTCTCGTTTTCGAGCTACTTATAAATTTTGGAATTTTCGGTCTTAATTTTCCGAAGTGCAGTAAACATCCATTCCACAAGCATTATATCCTAGTTTAGTAGAGTCATATATATATTATTACCGATTTTACGCCAAGGTTTCGTTTGTTTTCTTCAAGTGTGCGGTTTAATTTATCAAGAAGAAGATACATAAGATGAGAAGGAGCTTTTCACGCAAGCGTTCTTCTTGAAGAAAGATGTAACCACCACTTTACATGGATCCTACCGAGCTAATCAGGGGAGTATTAGTTTCTTTCATCTTTTATTACCTTCCGTTATCATAACTTTGATACTTTCGGGGAACATTGGGGACAATGTTCAGTTTAAGTGTAGGGAGGGAAAATAAAACGGGAACTTTGAAACTATGCTTATCCTTGAATATTTGCTTTGTCCAATTACATTTGTGTAATAAATCATGAGAAATATCGGTTAGGGTAATTTTGGTACCAAATTTAAAATTTTTCATGACATATAGGAGTGGACCATTAGTCTTAATAAAGCGTCTCATGGATAGAAAATTATATGACTAGCACAAAAACCTTTTACCACTTAAATTCCACCTAAAATGTGAGGATCGCCCTTAGATTAGTAGGAATTAAAGCATTCATCTTTAATGCTTAGAGTGTGAACCGCTAGTATAATTGATTCTAGAACTTGTTTTGTGATGCATTCCGAGATCGCTAGTAAGACTACACTTGTGTAGTTAGGAATAACTAAATGATAAGAGGCATTAGGATAACCCTTGTTTGATACCCGTAATATAATTACTTCTTCCACATCGGTTGAGTAATTCCCCACACCTTTGCGTTGTACTCATCTTTAGTACACGATACCCTAGTTAACCCCTCGAGCCTATCATTTTCGCGGTTCTCGTGATGTTTCGGTTTTCCAGAATATCAATGAAGAGCATTGTTTACAATCCACCCCCAAATGTACACCCAAATCGCCTTAGCCTACCTTGTATGCACTCACTTTTAGTGCATTATTGTTATCACACTAAACCCTTAGTTCAATTATCTAGTTGCTTGCATAAGTTGCTAAGTCGAGTCATATCCTTTGTACACAGTTTTGGGACGATTGGGACTCATGGGAAAAGTTAAATTTTATGGAATGACGGGAAGGGAACGTTAAACTCAAATTCCCTTTATTTGCATAATAATGTACTCCAAGTGTTTTGATCTTTTCAATTCGGGTCAAATTAGTGTTAGAGTAATAAAAACTCAAGTGTAGGGATGTGCCTATAAATCCCTATTATTTTGATGTTATCGTAGAGGATGGTAGAGTAAGAGTGTAAAACAAAAACAAAAAAAATCGAAAAAAATAGAAAAAGAGAAAAAAGAAAAAATATAGAGTGAAAAAAAAAAAAAAAAAAAAAAAAAAAAAAACATGCGGGCTACCATCCTACATCTATCTTTAAATTTATGTTTGTTTGTTTCAGTTATCTAGAGTCTAGAGTGTCGAGTCTTGGCTTTGCAACGCCATTCTTCGCATGCTCATAAAGATTTTTGACTTGCCACCACTAAATAGCCTATCCCACCAAACCCTTTGTTTCCCCACTGTTAGTGCAAATATTACGATATTTAATCTATACAGTCTCGTTTGTTTTGATTGATGACAAACATGTAACTTGTAATACATAACGTAAAATGTACAAGTTACTTGTAATTACATTTGTCTCAATATACATTCAACACCTCTCGATGTCTCAAGTCCTCGTATGTTACAACACAGGTTCGTACATGTTTGTTATGTGGCATTATGATCAAACCCATTAACAAATCATTTAGAATGTTTAAAATACGTTTAGAGTCATTAAGTATTTTAATAGGTTAATCATTCTATTTGAACCTCATTTTACATTTTGCATTCACAAGTATTTTATACAAATACTTCTTTTGTAAAATGTCTAACAAATATATACTTTTATTTGTACAAGTAAACTAACTATAATATTAATACAAGTACTAAAGTTTACTTACACTTGACAAAATATATATTATTTTGACAAGCACCTAACTAGATATTTTATTTTATAAAAGGCAATTAGACTTTTTATAAACTAGTTACATAATACATTTTACAAGTTTATTTTCATGAACATTTTAATCTAAATGAAAATACAATTTTACATCACTTCATGCATCATCATATCTTTAGAAGATTTGGTCAATATTTGGTTAGATTTGAAAGATCTTGAAAGATATTCTAAGATATCAAATCCAATAAAGTATTATTTTTAGATTACATTTTGGCTATAAATAGAGCCCATTGTCTTCTCATTTCAATCATCCCTTCCAACACACATTCTTTCTATCTTTCTTTCATCTTTTAGATCTATAGATAACCATGTAGTAACATACATTAATCACCCATATCATCACATGATCATAATGCTTCTAACATTCATCTTTGTTGTAAGCATACTTTACATTTGATCAACCAAGGAAAGCTTGGAGATCTAGCCATCCTCATTCACCAAAGCATATCAACATATGAAGATTCAAGATCTCTTGATATCCTCATTGATTGAAGACTTCTTATTTAAGAAGATCATTTAGATTAGTTATTCATATCCATTAGACATTTATGTCATGGATCATCATTGTAAACATCATTGCATCATCACAACACTTTCACCAAACTAGATTAGATGGTTTATGTGTTTGTACCATAAAACACAAGGTTTGTTATGTTGGGTCATAAAACATAGTGGGAGTGGTTGTACCCTTGAAAAGAACTCGACATTTAGCTTAGTGTCGGAAATATTGTATAAGCGGCGTTAGGTTGGTTCTACCTCGAACTAGAACCCGGTATTTAGCTTTGTACTGGGAAAAAGTGTAGCGGACGATTGTAAGGTTTTCTCCGCCGAGAAGGGAGCTTGTTGATTTAGTGAAGTAACTCTCGAGTGGGTACTCGGGGAGTGGAGTAGGGCGGAAAGGAGATCCGTGACCGAACCACTATAAATCCTCGTGTTCGGTTTGCACTTTCCTTTCTTTATCTCTTTACTTTTATAATTGCTTGTGATGTGGTTTGATGTTTATGCTTGTGTGACAACTTGGTTTACTATGCTTTATATTAGTTACAAACAATAATTGATACTTTCATATTATAACAAGCTTCATAAACGATTTGATACTAAAGATCTAACGTTTTTAAACGGTAACGTATTCACCCCCCCCTCTACGTTTTCACAATTGGTACCAGAGCCTCGTAGCTCTTATTTTCAAAACAAATGGTTTTTAAAATGGAGCACGATCCATGTATCAAATTATCATTGAAGCGAAATATAATATGAAAAAGGTTTTGCTAATTATACTTATAAATTTTATTGTTAAATGTTTAGATAAGTCATATTAGAAAAAATAATAAACAAAATATGTGTGTTATATTTTTTCTATCAAATCTAGTAAGTCCTACACTTTTTCGCTATGAGTAAGTACATTTTCAACATTCGTGACATTCTGTGAAGGCCGAATTGGTGGTACCAAAAAGGATCCTTCCTTGTTACATTTTGGTTCCTTGGTCCTTGCGAGACTGTGAGTTTTTGCCAACTTAAAAAATTCATAACTTATTAACCGTAAGTCCGTAGGAGTCGAGCCACCTATCATTTTAAAGGGAATTGAGTCTACTTTCATTTAAAACAACTCTCATGACCTGATTCTAATTTTAAATAAGTGAAATAGACCAAATACTACAGTATGTCCAAGATATTAAGTTTCGCTTTAACATAAAAACTCAAAATTTTGAGTCAAACAATTTAAGATGGTATTCTTAGAACATTGATATAATTTATTTTGAAGCTAAATAATTATGTAATATGTTTAAAGAAAACTAATCAAGCTTGGTAACATCATCACATTTAAACGATAAATGACGAAAAATGTTTTTCTTGTTATGCTATGCTAAATGACCACTTGTTTATGTTGTTTGCATATATGTTGCTTGCTTATTTTCAAATTGTTGTTTACACTTGTTTGTTTGCATAATATAAGTGTCAATCTTGCCATGTTATTTATTCGCTTGCTTGCGATTTCTTGTTTATGCACAATAGGCCATTTGCTAGATTTTGTGCACTTAGTTGGAAATTTGTTTTACCATCACTTATAGACTTAGATCACTTCCTTTGCATAGGTTATACTAACATCTCGCATAACTTATGAAATGTCATGACTCGCTTAGCAATGAGTACTAAGTAAATTAGTCAAGTATTTTGAAAAATGGAGGTTTTAAGAGAGTGTTTGGTACAAGGACAAAAACAATATTGTATGATGTAATTTACTTGTTTTTACTTTGTAGGATGATAATATGACTTAAAACAATGTTGTATGCTAACCGGTTTATGCGGTGGATAGCACAAGTGTGTTATCAAATTTTACCCATTTTCACTTTTATGTGAAAATCGTTAGTATAGTCAAAGTCATGCTCCACTATGTTTGTATATGTGTTATCGACTTTTCCTAACTAGAAGTAATTAATGTCACATGTTTTAAGCAAAATTTCGTGTTTGGAAAACTCCCGACACCTAGAAAATGGGTCGTGAACTTTTACGATGTCCACGGATCGACGGCACCAAAATGTTGGTACCGTCTGTTATGCATTTTGGTACCGCCATACATGCGAGCGGACCGGCGGCACCAATTTAAGGGTTCCGCTGTGTAAAGAAATGGTGCCGTGGATCCTACGTGTAAGTTATTGAATTTTACTAAAACCCGCAATCTAATTTACCAAACTTCGTTTCTAGGATAGTTGTTAATACATATCTTTCATACCTCACTCAACACATCCTCAATGGATTAACTTAGGATGTTTGACATGATTTTAGACACTTCCATCTCATTAGAAACTACCATCTTTGTATGGATTAACATCAAATCCATGAATCCTTAGTTCCATAAATTGACACATTCAAGATGATCATTTTCACACCCTCATTGTTACTTTTCTCAAGCTTAGCATTTCTTAAAGCAAAGTCAAAATGACTAAATCCTTAACCTCAAATAAGCCACTTAAGAAAACCACTAGGATTAGCATTCGATCTTGTTGCTTCATTAGCTTGAGCTCTTCATCCTCAGACTCATTACCTCTCAATATCTCATCACCCATTCAAGATGTGAACTTTCTAAACTTAAGTAGTCCAAGTCCACCACCAAAATCACCCATCATTATGACTACTTTACAACCATCAAAAACACCTTCACAACCAAAGTCTCCAAAACTTGTACTTTGTGCAACACCACCAACATCTCCTCACCCGTTTGCGGATGACTTAGATGACTTACCGAGACTAACAAATCTGGACTCATTATTTGCAAAGATATCATACACAAGTCTAACATATGACTATAGATATTGTTTTGTATCTACATGTGTTGCCTCACTTGGTTAACATGAAAATAATGTGTCATCCTTCAAGACGATAAGTATCTACATAGAGTCATAACTCACACATATGTTAAAGACATACTATCAAATCTTGTTATCCTTGAGTTCAATCTAAGCTTTATAATCTCAACAAATTAGGATTGACAACTTAAGTATTTCATCCGAAATATTCAAGTATATCGACTTACGATTGTAGTCATTAAAAGTCATATCCGAAAAATCAACACCCAAGTATTTTAACAACACATGTTGAAACACTTATCCAAAACAAACAACCCATTGTGCCACTTATCCTCTTTGACACCTACTATCCTCTTCCATCTTTTGGCACCATTAAGCGTATTGCTCATGATCTTCCAAGAGCATCCTTTAAATCAACGTCCCTTTCAAGGTGAACCTATACCTCAGCCCCTAAGATTCATAGACATGACCAAAACTTCAAGCACTTCACCCACTAGTTGTAGCAACCAATGAACCATAAGAATTAGTATCCGTACTTCTTTGTGTTCAAAGTCTATGGACAAATAATCAACCTAAGTACTCCCATAGCACAACAAACCCCTACATCACCACATCCTTATTTAGACACACTAGAAGACATACCATCTAGATCAACCAATCCACCATCCTTACCATCAATTGAATTCGTTGAGTGTATTGCCCAAAAAGCCTTTGTGTCCAACACTTGTACTGAATCAAATGCACGTTTGAACAAACTCAACCATCCTTTCCCATATATAAGGACTTAGATAATTCATTATGGCTAGAACCTCAACTATCAAATAAGCATGGTGCTCTTGGTAATTATTGTCAATGTCCACTAGGTATAAGTAGTACTACCTTCACAAATTATCAAAGTATTAGTAATACTTTGTCGATAAACTTCTGCATAAATTTCGTTAAACTTCAAATCAACATTTTAACAACATATGTTAAAATGCAATCTAAAGCCAACATCATACACCCCAAGCAACAATGACTCTTGAGGAGTATTCATAAGAAACTCGGTGAATTCCTCTTGTAATCATCTAGTGAATATAATCTTGAGACCAAGTTTATTTAGATGGGACTATCCGATTCAAACACTTTGGCTTCATATCTTCATTTAGGAAAACATGATGTTTTGAAGAACATTATGACTAAGATTCATGCATTAAGCTTTCATTTTGTTAAAAGGATATTGTATATCCTATGCATCACTCTTGCGACATAAATAGTTGTGCTACAAGAGATTTCATTACACCTCATTGGCTAAATGATCTTGAAACAAACATCTACAAGTTACGTGAACTAGCATATCCAATTCATCTTGTCATACTTGTTTTCATAAGCATGATAACTTTATCCCATGGGATAATCTCATTTATTGAAAGATACTATTTGTATCTATTTCCTTTCAAGCGTACATCATAACCTAACCTTGCTCAAACCGAGTGCACATCCAAGGTTAAAACTACACAATTTTAGAGCATACACAAGATCTATTGAAGTTGGTAACCTCACTTAGATTCTTGTTAAAAAATGTTCCAAAGAGCTTTCTTGAGAACGTTCTTAGTTTAACATATTCCATTCTCTAGTCTTAGATAATCAATTCACATTTAAAGTACAAGATGTCATCCATTAGATCATACAATTAGCTGTGTAATTTGAACAACTTTCGATTCTAAACACAAGATTAAAACACATTGTTTATCAAACACACCATTGTTAAAATTCATGTGTATAACATGACATCTTCATCTCCTTAGTTATATTGCATATTAGTTGTGTCACATTAAGCCAAGTATTGGTAAACTATCATCTTTTATACACTTTAATAGGCAAAAGTAGGAGTTCCATCTTTCTAACATGAGAATGATTCTTGGAGAATCTATTGCACTAGAAACTCAATTTGACCTAACGGTTGAATTGCTTCTGGAGAAGTTGGGTTTGTGGAATCACCGTAAAATGGTCGTGTTTAGCCTTAATTGAGCACCGCTAGTAATAGTCTCATATTCATTCTCCAACTTGAAAAATCATTTTCCTATACTTGCCTAAAGTAAGTGTTAAAACATTGATAGTTTGCCTCGCCTTAGGAATACTAATCAAACAAGTAGTATATATGACTTTTATTTTAAAACCACTTGCATTGCACTTACATGTGTTGATTACATGTTCTTGTTTAATACGATAAGTTGATTTGACATTATCTTAGTGTTTGATAACTAGTCGAATGTGTAAACCTTAGTACGGTTTTATCTTTATAATGCTTGTATTCTTGTTTCATGCTACTAAACGTTTAAACCTAAAACTTTATTTGCATGATACTTACTTTTAAATTAATTTTAGCATGATTAACATGTTACTTATGAAATCATAATATGTCATTTTGATACGTGATAATTACGATATGATAAGTTTGTGTTTGAAAGCTATTAGTTGGCATTCATTATATCTATGTGTAGTACGATTCAAATGATACATGCTCCAAATTGTTATGTCTTAAACATGGCTTGCATGAATCTTTCATTTTGTTTCTTTTGCTTCTTGTCACACTATTTGTTTGCTACATGGGCACATATAATCTGTCAAAGTGCTTTTGGTATGACAAACTTTTAGAAGCCTTTTTATCTTACAAATTAATCACATAATTTTGTATATCCAAGTATGCTTAAGTGTCTAAGTCTAACGACAAAACAATCTCATAATGAAATGTCTTGAATAAAGTTGTATTCTTGCATAATATGATTGCTTTGATGCTATCTTATGTGGTGATTTCTTGTCTACTAAGTACAATGTGTTGTTTTTGCTTATATAATATGTTATCATTTGATTTCTATCATGTTAACATCTTTTGTCACTAACAAACTTGTTTTGTAGGTCGATAACAAATTATTTGTTATCTCACTTGGTTTTAACTTTTATATGCTCATTTTGCATAATCCCTTTATTGCTACATAGATTAGTAATATGCTTTATGGGACCCCTACACTTGCATATAGTTTAAAAGCATATAAAATTAAGTTCTAGCGGGTTGGCTTTGCATTTTGTATTTCAACCGACCTCTTTCCAAATCTCATTTTGCTTCCGCTCTCCAAAATCACCTCCATCATTATTTAGTTATAACAATACTCTAATCCTCTTCACTTCCTATTAGGAAACCACATGCCTCATCATACGATCATCTCGTATTAATCGAGAAGAGGTGCGTGACTTTAAGGATGAAGTTCATTGTATGCTAACCATCATCCGAAAAACATCACTAAGCTCATCTCTTTCGTTAACCCGAATAACCTCCTAAACACTTTGTTGTCATTCCTTATTTGATACATTACACATTATGTTGGATGTCCACCAATTAAGGGGGAGAGAAATCCATTCACATAATTGTCTTTTGTCAAATTTTATGTCTCTTAGACTCTAAAATACCAACACATAGGCAAACACCACTTAGCTGAAACCGATTCATGAAACCACAACTAGTTCAACTTTTTTAATCCTTATATCACAAGTTTGCACCAATACCTCATCAAGTGAAAAACACATCATGTGTTTTACAAACTTCTTCATCTCCACAATCAATGAATCTAGGATTTTCCTTAAACTAGCACCCTACAACTTCACTATCTAGAACACCATCATAGGATCTTATCCTTTTCTCGCTTGACATATATCATGCATCTCATTGTCAGTGCAAACGATATATTAATCAAAACAGTCATTTCCAACACGTTGGTCCATCCAACTCTCACTTATATGATGTCATTCTCATCCTTATTATTAGTATTTTCCATATTGTCTTCACTTCTTTTCAAAGTAATAATCATCCATGTCGGTCAAAACCATGCTAATACTACCTTTCCCATTGTCACCTAGAATAGGTCATTTTTATAATTCGTGTCAATCAATGAGCAATTTATCTTCATATTATCACTTTTATATATTCTTAGATAGAACGCATTATTGATTATTCTTGGGTTGAAGCATATGAGAACTTGCTCATAACAATAGATTGTTAGCATCAATAAATCATTCAAATCATATGCATCATTGAAATGCAATGTCCATTCATATATTTTTTTCCTCTTAGCTTTGGTCACTTGACATGACGAAAGGATTGCATAAATCCATATTTTTATACATACGAGTTTCTAACTCCTTAATAGCTTCCTACCTAATCACCACCACCTTCCATCACCACTTTCACTAATCATCACCACCATGGATTAGCGAAAACTTGCTTTTGTAAATTTCGAGTCATCTACCATCACCACATGAATCCTACTAGTAAACCGACACCAACACTAGCACCACTAGTGGCACACCGATGGAAGACTTCATATCTTCTTTCTAGGAACTATTTTGTAGGCTTTTATCATATTATATTCTCACTTTTCTTATGATTGTAATTAGGAGACTACACTTCATGAGATCTTTGATTATATCATTTATCACATATATACATCTTATTTTTCTTTGTGAAAAGATGAAATATATTGCACTAATGTTTTTCATTGTAGGTTCATCATCATATACACTCATTGTATATAACTTACTCATCTAAGGATGAAGTTTGCATCAATTATTTTTCTTATTTTAGGTGCTTCTTGACACCTAGAACAAGGAGGAATATCCTTTAGCACTCATATTGCATCGTCTATACACTTGGTTGTATATGACATATTTGTCTAAAGACAAAGCTTCTATTATACTAATATTTATTTTGAAGGTTCATCTTGGCCCTAGAGTAAGGGAGCTTCCATCAAGAATTCTTGAATGCATCTTATACACACTTTGTTGTATAACACTTACTAAATCAATAGCGAATATAGTTTTGCACTAATATTTGTTTTTTAGGTTTTAATCATACCCGGCGCCTCAAACAAGGGGAGCAACCGTCGAGGGGAGCATGCACGCATTTAGCATCATTCTCACTTTTCAAACAAGCATTTGTGCTTGATAAGCGATGGAGAAAATAGGCTAACATTGCTATGCATTTTCTTTTCATATATTTCTCATAATTTTGTTGCATAAAACTAACCTTGATGTAGGTTAAGCCTCTTTATTTGATCCATGGATCCGCTACCAAACAAGGGACGGATTGAAGTGGATGGTTTAACTTCACTAGGGATGATGCAAGCTCGCCTTTTGGGGAGAAATTAAGTTAAACTCAGGACACGCCCTTTTGTTTCGACAAAGGGGAGAAGAGTGTAAACGGAGAAGGTAATGTAAAGGTAGTAAGGATACAAGTAACTTTTACATTTTACTTTCTATTACGTTTACATATCTTTGTCATCATCAAAAGGGAGATTGTTAGTGCAAATATTACGATATTTAATCTATCTGAGTCTCGTTTGTTTTGATTGATGACAAACATGTAACTTGTAATACATAACGTAAAATGTACAAGTTACTTGTAATTACATTTGTCTCAATATACATTCAACACCTCTCGATGTCTCAAGTCCTCGTATGTTACAACACAGGTTCGTACATGTTTGTTATGTGGCATTATGATCAAACCCATTAGCAAATCATTTAGAATGTTTAAAATACGTTTAGAGTCATTAAGTATTTTAATAGGTTAATCATTCTATTTGAACCTCATTTTACATTTGCATTCACAAGTATTTTATACAAATACTTCTTTTGTAAAATGTCTAACAAATATATACTTTTATTTGTACAAGTAAACTAACTATAATATTAATACAAGTACTAAAGTTTACTTACACTTGACAAAATATATATTATTTTGACAAGCACCTAACTAGATATTTTATTTTATAAAAGGCAATTAGACTTTTATAAACTAGTTACATAATACATTTTACAAGTTTATTTTCATGAACATTTTAATCTAAATGAAAATACAATTTTACATCACTTCATGCATCATCATATCTTTAGAAGATTTGGTCAATATTTGGTTAGATTTGAAAGATCTTGAAAGATATTCTAAGATATCAAATCCAATAAAGTATTATTTTTAGATTACATTTTGGCTATAAATAGAGCCCATTGTCTTCTCATTTCAATCATCCCTTCCAACACACATTCTTTCTATCTTTCTTTCATCTTTTAGATCTATAGATAACCATGTAGTAACATACATTAATCACCCATATCATCACATGATCATAATGCTTCTAACATTCATCTTTGTTGTAAGCATACTTTACATTTTGATCAACCAAGGAAAGCTTGGAGATCTAGCCATCCTCATTCACCAAAGCATATCAACATATGAAGATTCAAGATCTCTTGATATCCTCATTGATTGAAGACTTCTTATTTAAGAAAATCATTTAGATTAGTTATTCATATCCATTAGACATTTATGTCATGGATCATCATTGTAAACATCATTGCATCATCACAACACTTTCACCAAACTAGATTAGATGGTTTATGTGTTTGTACCATAAAACACAAGGTTTGTTATGTTGGGTCATAAAACATAGTGGGAGTGGTTGTACCCTTGAAAAGAACTCGACATCTAGCTTAGTGTCGGAAATATTGTATAGGCGACGTTAGGTTGGTTCTACCTCGAACTAGAACCCGGTATTTAGCTTTGTACGGAAAAAGTGTAGCGACGATTGTAAGGTTTTCTCCGCCGAGAAGGGAGCTTGTTGATTTAGTGAAGTAACTCTCGAGTTGGGTACTCGGGGAGTGGAGTAGGCGGAAAGGAGATCCGTGACCGAACCACTATAAATCCTCGTGTTCGGTTTGCACTTTCCTTTCTTTATCTCTTTACTTTTATAATTGCTTGTGATGTGGTTTGATGTTTATGCTTGTGTGACAACTTGGTTTACTATGCTTTATATTAGTTACAAACAATAATTGATACTTTCATATTATAACAAGCTTCATAAACGATTTGATACTAAAGATCTAACGTTTTTAAACGGTAACGTATTCACCCCCCCCTACGTTTTCACACCTACCGTAAGCCTATCATTACAACCCTTTAAAATACCTCTTAGATAGTCTTTCCTAGGTGCTTACGCCAAAGCGATGGAGGGTTGATCTAGTCTCAAGCCTATGGTAATCTATGTACTAGGACCGGTTAATGAGTGTTTATCTTCCATTTCCAAGTTGTAATATTTCATATACACCCGAGAGATGTGAGTATCCAAACACCCCATGAGAGGTGCTAGTATGTAATTTCCGTGCTTGTTATGACTTTTGCGGGGCTTATATGTGTTGTGAATCGTTCTAAACTAATGCTTCATGACCTCTAACTTAAATTGATTGGCTAAAAGCACATTTGCTTGAGGACAAGCAAATACCAAGTGTAGGGATATTTGATAAGGTTTTAAAATGTACCTTTTGAGGGTCGTTTAAGCCCTTATTTGATCACTTTTGTATCCGTTATTACTTAATATCGTTCCTTTTCACTTTTAGGTATCTTGAAGGTAAAATCTGGAATGACACTTATTCGGACGAAAAGCGCGAATATCTGAATAAAATGGCCAAAGTCGAGAATCGAGACACTCAGTCTTTGGGCCCGAAGGGGGGGCGTCGAGACACAACTAGCGACGCCGTCGGACAACTTTGTGACGACTCGGTAGCCAAATTGCTCATTTACAAGTGGCGGCGGGTTTTAAAGAGTAGGGCGTCATGACTCGGACGGCCTAGATTTGATCGAGACGACATCGAGATCGAAGGGACGGCGTCACGGGCATAAGGTGGCGCCGTCGCAAGACTAACGTGGCCAAGACAAAACCCTAATAGCGGCGACCGGCGGAGTCACAAATCAAAGGTGGCGCCGCCGCATTTGTAATCTTATATATAGAATCCGAATTTTTAGTTTTGAGTGTAGTCTTTGGAGTAAAACCTAAACCGAACCAAGGTGTCTTATACAAGTATTTTAGGGTTCCATACCTATCTTACATCAAGATAAGTGTTTTACTTCATTAATTCAAGTATGTCTTCAATTAATTGTGTGTATGCTTGCATGTTTCCCATGTCCGGCTAATTTACTTGTGTGTTTGCTTAGGGAATATGAAACTTAATTATTGAATATTGATTGGTTGTCTCTTATCTTAATTGTTAATGATCTAGTATTGCGATAGGTCATCCGTTGTGTAGTTAATGCTTGATTAATCTTTGTGAACCTTAGCTTATAGTTACCTAGAGTCATTGTAGGCTAAACCATCCGATGAGTACCTTAGTGTTAAGTTTATAAATCCTAGAGATTTTGTAGGCAATAACCTTTGGTAGTTTCAAAGAGTTAGGGATATACTCATACCCTACGACCTTAGACACACAACGCGATTAAGAATAAGGACGTGACAATTCAACCATCAATAGGAGATAATTAAGGAGTAATAAAACCTAAGTAAACACATCTTTAAATCATCATACGAGCACACAATAATTAGACATAGACTACCCACTAGATTAGATAACTAGACGAGTAGAGTAATCGATAGAAATACCAACCCCCCAAATCCAAACCCCGCGATTCGTACCTTTCCATTTCCTAAAAAACATAAAAAGATAAAAAATAATCTTCCTCAACCCCAACCTTAGCGTAGGAACTTCTCACTTGCATTCCTATTCCCCTAGAGAATGATAACAATTCCCGTGGCTTACCCTAATACTACACTACAACGATTAGGGTCACTGCCTAGGGTGTTGAAAAACTTGCTCGACGAAAAGGAAGTTCCCTTGACCCCGAACGACGCGTGTAGCGTTATCAATAGAAGTATAAAATTTGTTGTTTATCTAACAACAACGAGTTGTTTTTTTTAACTGTGTATAGGCTAAGAACATACATATCAGCTCCAAGGCCATTGTATCCATGTTCTAAATGAACTTTATTGGTGCTTAATGTTTACATATAGGGAGGTCATACTCACAACTAGAGGGGCAAAATGGGCGAGCCGGGCGGGTAAGGGCACATGCTAAAATGGGTACGGGCTAAAATGGGTACGGGCTAAAATGGGCACGGGCTAAACGGGCACGGGCGAAACAGGCATATGTTATACAAATCGCTTAATAAAAGACCTAAAACGACGAAATAAATTCATTAAACGTAATATCTTATTTATATTAAAATAATTAAATATATTATATTAAAAAAAATCTTTAAAACGATCGAAATGTTATACAATTGATAAAAAAATGTGCCCGTTAGTGCCCATTTATGCCCATTTCAAAAAAATGAGGGGGTTAAATGTGCCAAAATCTTTTAAAAATTTGCCCATTTAACAAATCTTTTTGCTTTTAGGCACATTTTGTCACCTCTACTCACACCACATCTTTTGATGTATGCACCATATTTTGTGCATTACAGTATTGTATGTGCTGTAAATGTAATACACAAATGTGGTACATCGTCAGATGTGATGTAAATATCAATTTCATTTGGGGGTGAGCAAACGATCCGAACAGACCGAACCGACCACATTCGGTCCGGTCCTCGGTCTAGCCTTGTTGGACCGGACCGACCACCCAGTCTAGGTTTTTTTGCTAATTCGGTCCTCGGTTTTGACGGTCCGGTTCAGTCCGGAACCGAAGCTCACCCCTATTTCCATTACATATATTTTTCTTGCCTTTAAAGGAAGGGAAAAAAAAAGAAAAGAAAAGAAGATGTGAAGTTGTTGAAAACACCTTCACTCTATTCCGATGATTTTCTTTCAATTAAAGAAGAAGGTAATTAATTTATGAACCCTTTTATTAGTATTAATATACTCATTCACATCCTGGACATATTTTTAATAAATATCAATCAACTATGTGTTGATGCTATAGATATTAGAATTACACATAAGCTTTCTTAAAGAATAAAAAATCAACATGCATGAAATATACTTGTGACTTGCAAGTTGTTAAAGTAATTAGAGAGGTAAGAGAAGGGTAAAGTGGACCTGTGGTAGGGAATGGGGAACTGTTGGGTGTATTGCAGGGGATGGGGAAGTCTTGTTTGAATTGATTGTTAAGAGGATAAGACCATGAAGAAAGGTCAATGAGATAGTGAATTTGTCACATCATGATAGTGTAAATTAAATTGATTTTATGATAAAAATATGGAGAGGAGATGAGATACATCCATCATCATGTCCTAAAAATATAATTCTGTTTTGGTGAATGAAGGTTGATTAATTGAAGTCTACTGGTATTGATACTTGATCTTTCTCAGAAACAACTATAACTTAAGGCTGCTTACAATAATGTCGATCCTCAATCGATCGAGGCTGGATGGGCGATCGATTCCAGTCGATCGTCCTACTGTGGAGCTTGTCGATCGGCAAAAAAAAAACGTATCTTGGTCGTGTGCTCGATCGACACTACAAACCAAAAACATTCCACTTTTGTTGCTAGCCGTTGCAAGTCAAAAAAAAAAAAAAAAAAAAAAAATCAAACCGTTTGAAAAATAAAATTTTGACCGTTTGGTAAAAAAAAAAAAAAAAAATACTACTAAACTACCCTATAAATATACAACATATTTACACACTAAACTCACAAATATCACAATCCTCTCTATCAAAAATCTCATAATTATCTCTATCAAAATGTCAAAAACACCACAACAAAAGGCCGAAAATCCGTTTGTCACAAAACGCCTGCGCATATTTTAACACGGATCCGAATTTCCGGTTAACAGGTGTCTCACCAAGAATCAATTTCAACCCCCTTTCGAATATCAATCCCAACAAGCTCCACAACAACAAACTAACAATCCATTTTTATGAATCGTCCATTTGTTCCACCGTATCAAAACATCCAACAACAACAACAAAGCCACTCCGTCAAGCAACCAATCTATGTATGGGTCACCGAATCGTGTACCGTCCAACAATGGATTCATCAACGTCTTCATATTCAAATTATCAACAATATTCTCCGGTTAACCGTATCAATCTTGAGGGTTTTGATTTGAAGAACAATTATACACCAATCCCGATTTTTTGTTGGAACCGGTTCGGGTTATCCGGCTCAAGAGTATCACGGTTCGGTGCGGTTCGGCTCATGGATCGTATCACGATTCGGTTAACATTGATGACAAAGAAGAAGAAGAATGTCGAGAAGAGGCGCCACCGGTGAAACCAGAAAAGCGAGCTACAAAGGCGAAGAAGAAGGTTGTCGAGAAAGAAACCAAGAATGATTCGTCGCTTTGGACAAAAGAAGAAGAGATTGCCTTGTGCAACGCTTGGTGTGATGTATCCGAGAATAGTATAACGGGAAACAACCAAAATGCTAAAGGATTTTGCAGAAAGTCATTGCTTACTTTGAGAAGGAGGTTGGTGCAGAAAGAACGTACAACTCTATCATTACAAAGTGGAAAAATATGATTCGTCCTAGAGTTGGTCAATTTTGTGCCATTTACAACAATGCTCGGAGGAATTACGGAGTGGTGAGAATGACCACCTTGTTTATACGGCGTGTGATGAATACCAACCAGTGTGTAATCATCCGTTTGTTTTGGAGCATTGTTGGAAGATTTTGAGGACCATTCTATTTGGAAGGATAATGAGTTCGGCTTTTTAAGCCAAGATGAGGGTCGCAAAAAGCAAGGACTTCAACCGACTCGGATGTGCACTCGGATGTGCTGCGTCTGCTGCATGGTAGACCAATTGGTCGTGATACCGCAAAGAAGAATAAAAAGAAATCTTGGAGTTTTGAAAGCTACCTACATGGAAGGTGTTGCAGAAATGGAAAGTCATCAAGTCCAAGGCATTCGGACGAAGAAGAAGAAGGCGAGACGGATACTATGATTTGAAGAAGAAAGAGCTAGAACAACGGAAGCGGTGTTGGAGATGGAGCAAAAGAGAAGAAAGGAAGACAAAAATTGGCACTAGAAGAACAAAAACTTGAATTTGAGCGACAAAAAATATGATAAAGATCTCATATTCTATTGCACGTCAATCGACCCATCTTTGCCGCAGTACAACAAGAAACAATGCGCGAAAATCAAAGACGCGATCAAGGCACGCCACAACCTAGATTTTTAATAAGTGTTGTAATGTTTTAATAAGTTTCGTAATGTTTTAATTTTATTTGAATTATTATGTAACGCTTTATTTATTAATGAAATTTTATTTTGTGTTAATTTTTTTTAAATGAACTTGGTCGCCTTCTTTGGGGCACCTAATCGCTGAAGGTCATTGGAGAAAGAAGGCGGCGTGGCGGTGAAAAGTAAGGATTGAATCCCACTACGGGGCGACCTAAGATCTGGCGAAATTAATAAAAAAAAGTGTCTTATACAGTAAAAAAGAGTGGGCCAGAGGGTGGAGAATGTAAAAAGTGAGGTAGGTGGTATTTATATACTAGCACCTGCATGCTAATTACCGTTTTATACATTAGGCGTGCACACGACGCTTCTTAGTGTGGAAAAAAATGAAACGACGTCGTTTTGTTCTATGGCGCGTCATTTTTTTGTTTCGGCCGTGTCATTTGGTAAATTATTTGGCCATTTTCGTTTTGGGTTATAATTTGGCCATCATGTTTTTTCTTGGCCTGTTTTCATTATATACTAGGCCGCACACTTTATTGGCTCGTTTTCGTTATAAACTAGGCAGACTGTGACTAGGCACTATGCGTGTCTTCTTCAACACAACGTGGCTGAACCCTCTGTTTTCTGTCAGATTTTCATGGTATCACAACATATGCAACCCTTATCTCTCTATCTCGCTCTCTCTACGCTCATCTCTCTTGCTATAAATATACAAACGATGGTCTCATCTTTCTCTCTAATTAAGTTGGGTTAGATATGAAGGACTGTTGATTGTTTAGTAGTTTTGGTGGTTCGCAGATCGAGATAAAAATTATGATTGGTTAACATATTGTATTACGGTATTCTTTTTAGTTTTTATGTTATTAGGGATTGCTGGATATGTGTTTGTGTCTGTTTAATCTTTGTGATGAGTCTGATATGTCATCATAAGTGATGATTTTATATGGTCTGCTACAAGTTGTGCTTTATTTGTCGTTGATGGTCTTTCATTTTTATTTTTATTTAGTTCGTATGGTATTAGTGAATTTTTGGATGTGTGTTTGTGTTTATTTAAGCTTTCTGATATCTTTTGGAGTCTGATATATGGTCATGCCTGCTGATTCTATACACTTTGTATAATCGGCGGTCGTAAGTGTTTCGTGATATCATATAAAGCTTGATATGTGGCCATAAGTTTTATATGTTGTGTATAAGTTGTGGTCATAATTTCTGGTTTCTTAAGTGCTACAAGCTATTTTTTATTGTGTAAAATAAGTGCTTCCTAATATCAATTAATGCCTGATGTGCAGTTATAAATGCTTATTTTATACGTTGCGTATAAGTTATGGTCATAACTGCTGATTTCAAAAGTGGCGGTTAATTAAAAATGGGAATTGTGTGTCGTTGTATATAGTGGGTTTGAAAAGACAATACACAAATCTTATCATCTTTTGCACTTAATGTCATTCGATATAGTTTTTTGATCGTCTTTAGAGTTCCAATGCTCATTAAGCATATGATCTTATATTTGAATTCATGTTTTCAGCTTACCATTAATGTTTTTATTGTGAGAATTTTGTGCATCGCGCAACCAAATTTTTTCGCCTACAGATTAGCTGCAGTACAAGTACAAATTTTATTCTTAACACCAATACTTTACATTATATAAGGTAAGACATTTGCCAATAGATGTTGTTAAGTAATTGGGCCATGCAACACATCGTTTTAAGTATTTCCCCCCCCCCCTATGGGTGTCATTCATTGTTCTGGAAATGCACTTTTAGGCAATACTCGTGTCTTCTTAAATACATGCGTGCCTAAACCCTTAGCTCTCTCTCAGATCTACGTAGTATCATAATACATGCAACCGTCATCTCTCTATCTAAGCTTATATCTCTTTCTAAATATACACGCGTTGGTCTCATCTCTCTATCTAAATAAGCTGGATTAGATCTGAAGGAGTGGGTGATTGTTTGTTGGCTTTGGTGGTTTAGAGGTCGAGTTAGATGTCTGATTGCCTTCTGATTCGTGTGCTACAAATTGTGTTTTATTTTATGTTGATGGTCTTTTAAACTTTTTTTTAGTTTGTATGCTATTAGTGGATTTATTGATGTGTGTGTCTATTTGTTTTGAGCTCTTTGATATCTTTAAATTTCGATATGTGATCATGAGTGTTGATTTTATACACTTTGTATAATATGTGGTCGCAAACGCTTTGTGATATCCTTTAAATTATGATATGTGGTAATAGGTACTGATTTTATACGTTGTATATAAGTTTTGGTCGTAAATGTTGCTTTCATAAGTTCTACAGACTATATTTTGCTGTACAAAATAAGTGCTTTTTGATATCCTTTAAAGTCTGATATATGGTCAGAAATGCTGATTCACGTTAGTACATTTTGGATATCTTAACACTCGAAATTCGAAGCCCATTTCGTTTAAGCACTTGCTCAACCATATAAAGCGAACATGAAACCATCATGGGCCGTGCTTTGCACGACCTAAAAGAGTTGCCTGATAAAGTAATAAAGTATGAGGCCTATCAAGGTTTGTCTTCATAAGATTGTATATTACATTTTGGTAACTCAAAAATTGACTTGTATTAATATGGTTTCTACAAGGAAGGAAATATGGCATGCTCAATGAATTTTGACAACTATTATTTGTGCTTACACGTGATCATACTATTCATAAGTAACTCAACTCTGTGGTCTTCTACTTCGAACATTATATTATATATCAACTTTTCATGAAAAATGATTTGTAACCAAATTTTTAAACACAACAACTAATTATATTAGGCTATGCGCAGTGGATCCGGTCATCGTCGGTTGGTTGCTTCGGTTGAGCTCGGTTGAACCATTGTGGAGGTCCCGGTCGCCGTCGGTTGGGGAGAGAAGCAAGCACAAGTCGGTTGGCAACACAACCGAGTATAAGCTCAAAGTTTTCTCTCTTTTTTCTTTCTTTTCTTCTTTTAATTCTTAAGAAAAAAGAAAAAAAAATATGTGGAGAAGTTTTGAGATCTATATATGTGGAGAAGTAGTAAGATAATCCTCTCTGGCGATAAAAAACACAAGGAATAACCCTAAGATAATCCTCTCTGGCGATAAAAAAAAAAGCGAACAACTATTCCCTACAATTCCCCAACATTCTTAATTTTTTAATCATTCTCCACTAAAGTCCTTCAAACTAATTTATTAGTTTAAGGTTTCATGGGTGTTGACTGATTTCAATTCTCGTGAATCGTGGGTTCTTTAATTGTTCCTTTATTTGGTTTTGTTTGTTACTGAGCATAACTGGTTCCATTCACAGGAACATATATCTTTTTAATCGTCGTCATCTTTTTTTAGGTTGATCTTGCTGCTGTAACCTTATTAATTAACCATTAATATCAGCAAGTCGATTATCAATTCATGGCTGGAGGTTAGATTTTGTGGTGCTTACGCTTAAAACCCTAACTTTTTCAGTTAGGGTTTTATCTTTTTCGATTGTCATTGGCTGTCTTTACTGTAAGTGGGTTCTGAGAGATGGATAAAGGGTTTCTTAACAAACATAGTGCTACTAAAGTGTCTAAATCTGTTGGCAAATCTGATGTTAGTTTTCGTGAGGTCAACATTGATTCAACGGCGACAGGTTCTGAATACGTGAAGCCGGTTTCACGTTCCTATCCTGATGCTGACCAATGTTTTGAGGTACCACGGGTTGTGTTGGACTCTAGTGTGGTTGAAACGATGGCGAATTTGGCTTCTCCTGATAACATTGATGATGCAACCATTAGTACTGCTCAGGTTGTCTTGGATGCTTGTCAGAGTTTTGAGGAAGCAATGCATGGTGTTGAGTATGAGAATGCGAAGAAGGATTCTATAAATCATTCTGCTCGGAATAATTCCCCTATTAACACTCAAAGTGTTATGAAACTGTCTACTTCAAATTTATCTAATGAGAAGCCGGTTTCTTATGCGGGTGCTACTTCTAGTGAGACTCTGAAGCACAAGTCTAATTTTCGTAGGCTGGAGTGTAGCAATATTAATAATAAAGTGGACCTTTCCGTTCCTATGAAAGTGGTGGAAGAGGTAAACTCTAGATTTGAGAATACTTTATATGGGTACTTTCTTGGTAAACGTATTGCTTTCCCGGTTGTTGATTATTATGTACGTAATAAGTGGGCTAAGTATGGCATTCAAAAAGTCATGATGAATGCAAAGGGTTTCTTCTTCTTTAAGTTTAATTCGCCGAAAGGTGTTGATGATGTACTCGAAGATGGCCCGTGGATGATTAGAAATGTCCCTATTATTCTTAAACATTGGACCCTAAACACCAACCTACTTAAAGAGGATTTGACTAATATTCCAGTATGGGTTAAATTCCATGATGTGCCCCTTGCTATGTTTTCTGATGATGGTCTCAGTCTCCTAGCTACACTGATTGGTACGCCAAAAATGTTAGATTCGTACACTAGTCAAATGTGCTTGGAATCATGGGGTCGAAGTAGTTTTGCTAGGTGCTTGATTGATGTTAAGGCGGATCAGGCTCTTAGGGAGACTATCACTGTTGAGATACCTTTACTTGATGGGACAGGTTCTAATATTGAAAAGATTCGGGTTGAATACGAATGGAAACCGCCTCGGTGTGATACGTGTAAGCTTTTTGGTCATATGCTTCTTGACTGTCCTAAATCTGTTCCACCTCATACTCAGCCTAAACAAAGTGTAAATGATGGTTTTCAAACTGTCAATAACAAGAATAAGGGTAGGAATGGTGGTCAAAGTGTTCCAGGTAATGGAGGTTTTAAACCTAGTGTGGGTCCTAAGTTTAGGTATCAACCTAAAGCGCCTCCTCCTGAACACAAGAAGGTAGAAAATACAAAGAAGAAAGCCACTGAAGTGGCCAGTACGAGTGGGATCGCTACATCTAATCCTTTTGAAGCTCTAAATACGATTAATTCTGATGATTGTGGCAATCCTACTGATGTAGAGGTGTCTGGTAATATAATTGAAGCAAATGAGGTTGGGTCAATTAAGACAGGTAATGTATCACATGTTCCAAATGTGAGTGATTTAATGAAAGTTAACGAGGTTGATCATACCCCAATTGTTGAAAAAATTGGGGAGTTTGAAAAGCTCCTTATGGATGGGAAAGCTACTCTTGTTGATGATAATGGAAATCCTATTAAAAAGGTTGCTTATAAGTCTGTTACTAAGAGGTTAACCCATTCACCAAGGTGGGGAGATTGTGGATTCGATAGTGATGAAGAGGTGGTTGAGAACACCTTTGATGAGTCGAGTAATCTATTGGTGGTGGTCATGATCGTGAAGATGATTATGATGACTATGACTATGATAACTACGCGGATCGTGTTTACGATCTTCCCAGTAATCGGGATGCTTATTATGACGCGTATGGTATCAAGCTTCAAAGCCTTGGTAGGAAGTAATTTTATCTCCATAGGAGTATAATGTTATTTTGTGTAGTGGTTTATTTTCTTATATAGAAAATAGGAAGATCTTGTTATGTAAAGTTTTCGCCTACATATCTAATTTGAGATATGGGATTCACCCATATCCTTTGTACTTAAACGTTTTTTGGAGTAATATATTTACCGGGTCTTTTAGACCTTTTACCCCCAAAAAAAAATAGTACTGCTACTAATAATATGTGGAGAAGAAGACTTTGTGAACTATTATATGTTATCAGCTTTCTTTTAACACTTATTTTAAAATAGTACTGTTACTTTGCCTTCTTTTTTTTAATTCGTTTTTTTATTTTATTTTTATAAATAATGAATTTACAGTCTAAACCCTTGAAGTTTGATCTTATTATCATTTTTATCTTATACTTTTAATTTTCTTATATTTTAACATAGAGAATGTATAAAAATTAATTTATATGTAATGTTTACGTTTTATTAGTTTAAGTTTTTAATTATTGTTGTAATGTTAAGTATTTTTATTAATGAAGTTTAATTTTGTTTTAAAAATATTTGAATTAAAAAAAAAAAAAATCTCGGCCACCATGCAAGAATCTAGGTCGTCGTCGGTCGTCGGAGAGAGAAAAATGATGTGGCGGCGATTTAACCAGGTCGCCTCACAGATACTTTATAAGATCGCTCCCAAGAGTGCGGTAGTGAGCCACTTTGAGGCACCAACCTCACACATGAAGCTTATTGGGAAAGGTTTGGGTGGCGCGTGAGGACCATTAAACCAGGCAAGCAAAGGTGAAGAGCTCACCGAATATGGAATTGTGCAAAAATGAGCCCTTTTGTGTTTTTATTATTTATTATTTGGTTTGTGAGTGTACTGTGAATTATTTTTGTATTAAGTAAGTGTTTTAATAAAAATAAATAAGAAGATGGTGGCTATTGAAGGTTAAAAATGAAAGGAAAAGTTAAGTGATATGGTTGGCGGAAATAATCTAATAACAATCTTTTCTAATGACCCATTGGCAGTTTTCTCCTTTTGTCCACAAGTATATCCAGTGACGGATAAGTGTTTTAATAAAAATAAATAAGAAGATGGTGGCTATTGAAGGTTAAAAATGAAAGGAAAAGTTAAGTGATATGGTTGGCGGAAATAATCTAATAACAATCTTTTCTAATGACCCATTGGCAGTTTTCTCCTTTTGTCCACAAGTATATCCAGTGACGGAGCCAAGTAGAAATTTGGAGGTGCCCCCTTAACCGGCTAAACTACCTTACATATATATGAGAGAAGATGAAGGAGAAGATGAAGGTGAAGGTGATTTGCAGAAAAAAATATATAAATTCCGGCCAAAAGATAACGGGGAAGATGAAGATGGTTTGCATATGAGAGAAAATTGAGAAGTCATAAAACGTGTATGGGAAATTGGGAAATGTAGTCACACCTATGTGTCACCTAAGAGGCTAGGACTAGATTATAGCATTTGTTGTTTTGTGATTTATTATAAAAATAAACTTTTTTTTAAACTATAAAAACTTTTTTTGTCTCATAAATTTGACAATTTTTTAGTTTGTCTATTATAAAAATGTGAGTTATAAACTATGACATTTTTATTATCTTTATTATATTTGTAATTATAACATTTAAATCAATACAATTTTACACCACTTTCAATTCTTAACTATTTGTGGTAGCCCTGACTCAATTTGATAAAACCGTTTACTAATTGATTTGTTCTGGTCGATTTTGTCGCGTCGGATAAGTAATTGTTTGTTACTGTCAAAAAAATATCATTAAACTATATGTTGAACGATTCAAACTTCGATTTAGCTTCTAAAACAAAAGAATTGTATGTTTAAAAAAAAATAACAAAAAAAAATGAGCCCCATAACCCAAATTCCTGGCTCGAGTATATGAAACCCGTTGGCTCATATGATAATATCTTTTTCCCCTTTGTCTTCATGTGATAAAGCAAAAATCCAGAAAGAAAGTAATTCTTAAATAACGAATAAACCAAACATTCTTTACAAAGGTCGAGACAAAAAGTACTACATTCGTCCCATATTAATTGTCATGTTTTGACTTTTTAAGTCATTCTTTCTTAACTTTGACTTTAAATATTTTTATTTGTGTTATATAATATTTAATAAAAATTATACCAATAAAAAATACATTTAAAACTTAATCTATTCATATATTTTGCATCAAGTATTATATAGCACAATTAAAAATATTTAAGGTCAAAGTTAGAAATAAAAGACCTAAAAAATTCAAAGTGGACAGTTAATATGGGACGGAGGGAGTAATTCCTAAACAATGAACTCTATCTGTAGCAAAATTAGTCAACTAATCTTTGCATATCTAGCAACCGTGGCATTATACAATTATTGAATTGTAAAACCACGTTATGAAAAATATCTTGATACATAAATGAGACTACATGCAATGGGAGCGATGACTCATCATTGGAAAGCCACCCTTGGGGACAACAAGAAAGAAAGAGACGAACGGTAACAATGGTAACCACTCGGAAAATCAGAGTCGTCTCGTGATTTCAGCTACTGCACTATTACCACAAAAGGCCTCAATACACACATAATATACATATGTATAAGAAGTCATAAATTTATTAATTTCGAGCCTCATATCGTGTTCATATATATAATAAGATGAAATTTGGTGGGCGCTCGTCGATGATTACCACATGCAATCGCACCTCTTACACTCCGCTAAAGCCGACCCTACGGACAATTGCAATTTTGTGCCCCCAACCAACGGATATTTATTTAAAAAAGAAAAAATAAATAAATAAATTACGCTATACCATTTTATACATATAAATACCTTCAAATTTTAACATTTTTAAAACACTTCTTATTCTCTCATTATTTACGCTATACCATTTTACTCTCATTCTCTCATTATTTACAAAATGTTGTAACAAAACACTCCAAAAACTAAAACCCTAAACGTCGAAAACAAACGCCGAAACATCCAATTCAAATTTTTGTCCCGGTCCTACTCCACCGATAAACTTTCGAGCCCTATCGTTTATTTACGAAAACCAACAATATCAAAACCCACCATTCATACCTACACAACAATACGGAAACCCACAATACCCATTATACGAAAACCCACAGTAAAGAAAGAACACCGCGCTGATGGTCAACGAATATTTAAAAGAAAATGTGGCGTTTCTGTCAAATAAAGAAATAAGATTGTGCTGCATTTTTAGAGCTCAAAAGGAGGGAGATGGAAATGCAACAAAAGAAGATCGAAATAAAGGAATGAATGTTGGCCAACGAAGAGTATGAACAAAGAAAAAAGACGAGCTCTTCTATATACAATTTACTGAGCGGTTGACTGGACGAGCTCTTGAAAAGGTGCATCAGATTAAGGAGGCGATCAAAGCGAATTGGAATTTAGACTATTAGTTGACGTTTAATTTCGTATGTTTAAATTTTCAATTATTTTTAGTTTATTTAATTTAGTTTTTAATTAAATTTGTTAAAAATATAGTCAAAAAGTGATATGAGTGGTGACAATTGTGGGTGAAATGTGAGAGAAGTATTGATGTGTTTAATGATGATGTAACACTGAAATGAAAGATGACGGAGTGATGACAAAAAATAGCATTCATGAGAGATGATTCTTTTTATAGATGCATCTAAAATATGCGCGATTACACTTATTTCTAATTTTTTTTTTTTAATTTTACTTCAATTTTTTTTAATCCTTATTCGTCACGCCTATGGTGCAACAACTTTTATTCAAACCATTATACTTTTCACACATCCCAAGATTCCTTTATAAATAAGACTCTTCATTCTCTTTCACTTTAGATATTCACATATTCGTAACGTTCATTCAAAAACACAAACAATCACAACTTCATTATATTAAAAATGACGAAACAAATGAATAAAAGCGCAACTTTTCCATGCAACAAAAACCCTGCACCCCGGAGACAAAAACTCTCGGTACTTCTTCATAACTCGGAACCAGATATCTTCATCACAACGCAAGAAAATTCATTTGATAAACGACATAGCAACGCTTCATCGTTAAGTCCCGACATGTCTACAAACTCATCTCCTAACAATCATTTCATGTCACCATTAAACCAAATATCCTCACCTTATACTAAATCACCATGGTCTTTTCCATACAATAGTTATAGCGATACGAACACTGGCTTGATGGGCTCGTTAGTACGCGAAGAGGGTCATATTTATTCGTTAGCTTCATCGGGTGATTTACTATACACGGGTTCAGATTCTAAGAACATTAGGGTTTGGAAGAATTTAATGGAATATTCGGGGTTTAAATCGAGTAGTGGTTTTGTAAAAGCTATTGTTTGTTCTGGTGATCGGATATTTACTGGTCACGAGGATGGGAAAATTCGTGTTTGGAAGTATTTGAATTACAAGAAAAAACATTATAAACGTGTTGGTAATTTACCAACTACGAAAGATTATATCAAAAGCTCAATGAATCCAAATAATTACGTTCAAGTAAGAAGACGTCGTAATGTTCCTTGGGTAAAACATTACGACGCAGTTGCATGCATGAGTTTAGATGAAGAAAATGGTTTGTTATATTCGGGTTCATGGGATAAATCAATGAAAGTATGGTGCCTGTCGGATTCCAAATGTTTGGAATCCGTACATGCACATGAAGATGCTATAAATTCGGTTGTTGTTTTTGATGGTTTGGTTTTTACTGGGTCGGCTGATGGTACGGTTAAGGTATGGAGAAGGGAAATAGTCGGGAAAACCGCAAAACACATTTTTGTCAACACACTTTTAGACCAGGACAATGCTGTGACAGCTGTCGTGGTCAATAATGAAGGCACAGTTTATGCTGGTACCTCAGATGGTTTGGTTAGTTTTTGGGAACGTGAGAAGCAAGTTTTATCCGATGTTGGAGTTTTGAGGGGACACAAGCTCGCGGTGCTTTGTCTAGCAACGGCTGGGAAGTTGTTGCTAAGTGGTTCGGCCGATAAGAGTATTTGTGTATGGAGAAGTGAAGGTAGTGGTGTTCATACATGTTTATCGGTTCTAAATGGACATACTGGACCAATTAAGTGTTTAGCGGTCCAAGAACTATTGGATGAGGACGACGAGGATGGTAGTGATCGAGATTGGGTTGTTTATAGTGGTAGCTTGGATAATTCGGTCAATCTTTGGCGCGTATCAGAAAAACCAGAACTTTGCAGCACATCCGAGACAAGTGCATGTATGAGATATTCGACAAGCAAGCTCGCGTTGTATGACAGTTCAAGGCACGACGATTAGTCAACATATGTCAAGTTTTGACTTTTGTTACATTTATATGATGATGATCATAAAATATTTGCATGAAATGTAACGGAAGACTGAAGAACAAGAGTTGAAAAGATGGTGATGAAGATCGATCACAACTTTCCATAAGGATGTTTTTTTTGTTGCTTAACTGTAAATGCCGTAATGATTACTCTTTGAGATTATAGCTCGACAATTGTAATATATTTGTAAATTTTAATATTATGACAAGATCTATAAGTGAGTGCATATGTGTATATACATGATTGTTTATATATATTAGATTAGATGTTCGACTTGTATCAGTATCAATATCTAAAAGCAAAGATTTATAGCTTGCTAATAGTACGTCATTTGACAACTATGCTTAACTAATTATAGAAATTAAAAGCAATCTTGCCTAGTGACCGTTGGCTCTTTCACAAAAAATCATCATTTACCTTTTCTCCGAGGCCCTAACAATCAAATCACAAGCCAAGTATAAAAACATCACAAATAAGATATAAGGGCCGTTACTAGGGCCGTTAGGATATGAATTTGGATTTATATTTGGTTTAGGATTTGAATTAAAATTTGACAGAAACGAAAAAAAACCCTCAAAATTTGACAGAAACAAAAAAAAACCCTCGGAGCGTTTGGTTTAGGATTTTACTTCGGTTCGTCTTTCTTCCACGGTCAAGCTATTATTAGAGGCGGTCTTTTGTGTTTCTTGGTGGTTTATTTGGAAGTTTCGAAATCACACTATTTTTGAAGAGAGTCCTCCCAAACGCTCCCGAGGTTTTTGATGATATTGTTCTTTGTTCTTTTAATTGGTGTATTAGTCGTTCTCGTAAAAAATTTTCCTTTTCTTTGGTAGATTGGTTAAAAAACCCTCAATTAATTTCCTTGTAATTGTTTTTCTAGCTTCTTGCTAGTTCTATAAAATTTGCCGTTCAAAAAAAAATATATATTACAAATTCTAGTCAGTAGTCAACAATAGCACTTGTTAAAAAGAAATAGCAACACACTAAACCATGTTCGTAAGAAATAAAGGGAAAACTACATAGTCTCACTACTTTTTAGGATATATATTTTAACCCAAATCTCATATTTAGGATATGTATCCTAACCCAAATCTCAAGATTGCAAACAAACAACATATTATAAATTTGTAACCCAAAACCCAACATAAACCCTTGAACCAAACGGGCCCTTAGACTTTCTATATGGTATGCAATATATAAGTTATTCAACTTTGGGATGACATAATTAGGTAGTAGTAGTAATATTCCCAACCAAATCGTAACAAAAAAACATAAAATACCTCTTTTCTTTACCGATATGGTTTAACAAAATCCTTGGAGTATACTATTTTATTCTTTAAAAATAAATCGCTTATATAAAGTCATTTTCCACTACTACAAAACAGGGCAAATGCTACGGAAATTTGTAACGGAAATTTTCCGTAGCAAATATGCAACGGGTTTGCAACATATTTGCAACGGATTAGCAAGGGCACAGAAACCCGTAGCAAATCCGTTGCAAAAATTAATGTAATTTCTTTTATACTTATTTTTAAATATTCCGTTGCTAATCCGTCATGTTTATTTGAAATTTGTAATGGATTTGCAACGGTGTATTAAATAAAAGATAAAAAAGAAACTATTATTAGCTTCCGTTGCAAAATCGTTGCAAAATTATAAATAATTGTTACGGATTTGCAACGGAATAATAATAATACTTTAATTCCACTTTATTTTTAATAATCCGTTGCAAATCCATTGCAAAATCCTTAAGGACTTAAACCAAAATTTTCAAAGTAAATATAAAAGAAAATAATATTTGTTTCCGTTGCAAAATCGTTGCAATTTTTTTGTATAATTGTTATTGTTTTGCAACGAAACATGATCTTAATTTAATTTCTATTTATTTTTAATATTTTATTCCAATCTGCTTGCAATTTACAAAATAATTGCTACGGATTTGCAACGGTAACCGATAAAATTTTGTTTTCTACTTGTTTCAATATTGCGTTGGTATTTCCGTTGTAAATTTTGAAACAATTGCTATGGTTATGTAACATATACTATTATTAGTTTCTTTTAGGGGTGACAATTTTTGACCCAACACGAAACCCGATATGAGACTGACATGAAAATTAACAGGTTCGGGTTGAGTCTAAATAGGTTTCGGGCCATGTTCAGATCGACCCATCTAACCCGTTTATTTAACAGGTCTGGTGCGGGTTAGGTGTATGTTAAACGGGTCGACCTGCCAACCCGTTTAATTTTTTTTTTCAAAAATTAAAATATTATATATACTTTGTTATACATGTTAAATTGGTCGACCCACGAACCCGTTTAAACTGAGTAATGTGCCAACTTGTATAGATAAACGGGTTAAATGAGTCAACCCGAAACCCTTTTAACCTATTCAAGCCATGTAACCTATTAAATCCACCAACCTATATAAATATATGGGTTAAATAGGTCTTGTTCGGCTTATGTGTAAACATGTTAGGATTGACAAGTGTGACCCATAGTATTGTATTAAGTTGCAGTTAGTTGTATTGGTTTTTTATGTGTTGCAATGAGTTTCTATTATGTATTATTTGCTTGTTAAGTTATATGTTGTTCTAAGAAGCTATATTATAGGTAGCGTATTGGGTTGTATCGAGTCCGCATCGGTTGAATATGGGTTGTACTATGTTACTTGACGTAATGTGATTCGGATTGGTTATATTTAGTCTTGTTAGGAATTGGAAATTCCATGTTAAAGTGTCAGTCACTCCAATTATGGTCTAGCATATGTTAGCTCGTAGGCGTGTCGTTATTTACGTTATCTATTAGTTAATTAGTTAGTTTGTAGCGTAGTTTAGTTTAGTGTAACACTGTGGAGGAAGGACGGGTCTTTACCCACTGTATACCTGATCCACAGACCGTCAGGAGGTCATGTAGTCTGTAAGTATAAATACCCCTTCCATCCATGGAAGGGATGGTGCTTTTCTCATAATCTAACATTTCATTTGTTAGTTTCTCTCTCTAGAAAACACCCATCTCTTATTTTTTTCCATCATCCAAGACCACCCGAATCATCTAAACAACATAATATTTGCCAGAGCCGGAGGGATCTACCTAAGGAAACTACCAATAGTTAGAATTAGAAGTCCTTAGGTATGATTATAAAAAGGAGAAAATGATAATCGAATAAAGAAGGAGTTGAAGAATTAAAAAGAAAAGCAAAGAAAATGGTGAAAAGAAATAGCCCTCCAGATTATTCAACTTATGATGATAATCGGTTCAATTCATATGCTCTTGGTTGTCACATGATGACACCGGTATCAAGATCAAAGTCGTCATGGACCCAAAGGACGATGCACTAAACCTTCTTAGCCACTCAAGTTTCTCTCAATGAAGCTTGTTTCATTCTCACGGGGAACCCTACGTAAACTATCGGCTTTTCTTGAGATTCTTCGGTATGAAGAAGGAGACCTCTCCTAGTCTCCGCTCAGAAAACCAAAGCGCACTATTGAGTCTATAGCCACGAGATTCATCAAAAGATCTCTTAGTACACTTGACATTTTTATCGCCGACGCTCAATAATAAGAACGCAAGTGATACTTTATCGTGTCCTTCATGATCTTAGCAATCGTCGAGAACATTTATGAGAGGTTCACATGCGATCCTCGGTGATTGAATGGAAACTCCGCCGTGGTCAACATCAAACAACCTCGACAAAGCAGGTCACTCGATAACTCCCCGGATTACGCTTAGTGTGTCTCAAACGGTCTACGATCGTGAGGTGATGCTTCTGTACCTCAATGACTCATATGAACTGTAGATGTACTTCAGACATCGTGTTATCTCAACATGGGACTCAGTTCAGAACGACCTTTGTGAGAATTAGAGTTGTGTTTTCACACTATGTCGTTAACACTCAAGTTCGAAATTGTAAGTGCTTAATCCGCTTATTACTAACCTTTCTTATGTTTTCTTCTTATGGAAGCTCGAGCGGATCGATCGTGCAGATTCTTCACATGCTCATACCAACAACATCACTAATGGAAGTTCTCTCAAAAGGGCAACACAAAGTCGAATGATTCTTCGTCAAGTCAAAGAATCTACAAAGTTTAAAGACTAAGAGAACTTCATCAAGATCGAAATCCAACGCCAAAGCGTGTGAGCATGTTGAAGAAAGACGGAGACACCGAGCAACGGCGGCACTGATGCGCACAACAACAACATACTATCACTACCATCACAAAGAACAAAGATCAAAGAACAAAGTAAATGATGACGTCAAAGCATAATACTTCAAAGGAAACAATTTCTACACGGGAAGATTGTTCGAATCAAGACACTTCTTCACAAGAAAAAGAATGTCGAAGACGTCAAAGCTACTATTACATCAAGACCTACAACGCTTATCACTCTTTCATTCATCACCAATACTTTGGGAGATTGTTGGAATCACTCCTAAACATTAATTAAAGTGTTAGTGATTCCTATGTAATAGTTAACAATATGGCCTTTATGTTTGTTATTAAGCTAAAGGCTTATGTAGAGGCGCCCATGCCCCTGACCAAGCCCATAAGATGGGAAGGAGTCTAGAAGTGTTGCCCTAGCTCCTTGCCCTATAAATACTCTTGTATAACCCTCACTTGAGGGTTGGTTGTTAAATTCAATCATTTACACTTTACGCATAACCTTTCTTAAGTATCATGTTGGCGGTTATATCCCAGCAGCAGGGTAAAGATAATCAATCTTCAGCTGAAAAAAGTAACAAGTCAGCAGAAACACAATACCACTTGGTGATTACCGGATATCACTTGGAATCGTGTGATCACTTTCCAAAGTAAACTATTCGACCCTAATGCATGGGTATCACGAATATCTACTTGGGAACCTAACAACATGGGAACCTAACTATTCGACCCTATGACGTCATACATAATACGAACCAACAACAACTATTCTTGGCTCGAGCTAGCTAAACCGACCGATCGTAACCGAACCGACGTTATTCGGTTCGATTTCGATTCGATATGTTTTACCGGTTTGGTTATCGGCCACGTTTTACCTTAATCGCTTCGGTCGGGCCATGTTTGGTCGGTTCGGGCTGTTTGACCGTTCTTTCAACCCTAACACAACATGATATAACCCGACAAAAATCAACTCGAACCCGATAACCAAAAATCTTTAGATGAAAAAAATATGTATCTTCACTTCCCGCTTCTTTTTTACCTCCCATTTTCATTTTCCCTCTTGCATTTAGGCCTAAGTCGTAGTTTTGCATTTAGCGCCTAAATGCCACTTTCATTTCCCGCTTAGCTTTTGTCCACACTATCCTAAGAATAATAGATCTGGATCTCTTTGCTCAAAAATAAAAATAGATCTGGATCTCACACAAACACTTTCCATCCAACCTCACCTCTCATCTCTCACAACCTCTCAACGCCACCACCAATATTCTAACAACTACCACACGCAACAACTACCAAGACCACCGTAAGCATCTTCTCCAACACGAAACAAAGATACCACTTAAACCGTTGCTGGGTAAATTTCTTATCTATTTGTTCTTATGTGTATAATTTGTATATATTTATCTAAAAATATATTCGAATATAAGTATTTTTTTATTTATTTTAAGATATTCTGATTTGTGATGAAAATATATGTGGCTGACTTTGATTTTGTATAAATGATTGTATGACTGGTTTTTGATGTTTTTAGTTATAATTTTGATGTTTTTGGATCTGTTTTTGAATATAAGTGTTAGTTTTTAGTAAGCTTTTATATTGAACTAAATTCTATGTGTTATGTTTAAGTGTAAATGCTTAATTGGAGTTTGTTTAAGCTTACATAACTCTAATATGAAGTATTTTTATATAAAGGTGTATACAAAATTTGTGTAATTTAAAATGCTTGTTTATATTGTTAATTGTAGGTGTCTACTTTATTCTAATCAGAATTTTGTTCAAAATGTGGAGTTATTTGTGGACTTTGCCTACTCTCATCACCAAGTTGTTGAACTCTTGTTGACTATGTCGGGTGAGATAGAGCTTAGAATAAAATCTCCTTGTAGAGGTTGCAAAAATAAGCCTTACAAATCGCGGGAAGTGGTTTTAAATCACTTGCGCAATAAAGGGTTCATGCCCACATATATACAGTTAGGATCTATTATATATTACTAGTTAGTATCTATTATATATTACTGAATTAGTTAGTCATGTATTATCTCATTATTTCTCTTGTTCTTATATTGTTTTTCTTATTTTAAGGTGATCATTTCAAATGTGCTAATGTATCAATTTTTTGTTGTAGATTATCATGTCAAGTGGACGGAGACGAAGTGGTAGTAGACCTTCACTTGGTGATGTCAGTTGCATTGGTGGGGCTGGACAAATTTTGTTAGATAATCATCACTTTGGTGATGATAATGACGAGGGTCGAATATCCCCAATCCATTACCTGAACCAACAAATCATCCAATGATTAGCACATCTGCAGACGAGTAAATATCATTGTTTTGTATTCATATTATGCTTGTATAGCGGAATTAACTGATACTAATACCCATGTTTCATTTTCTCTGCTTTACAGGTTTGATGATCAAAAGTCTATTGGATATTCCATCACGTCGATTCTTCATTTTAGGTTTAGTGAACCTTTGGGCAACATGGAGCTGTGTTCCATGAGAAAAGAAAGACTAGACGTGACTTCGTTTTAAGGTTTGCCTTTATTTACAAATTTAAAAAACATATTAATATAATCTTAATAGTATTTAGTGATTTGATCAAGTCCTTTTGGTTCAAACAAGTCAGCCGGAGCAAACGGGTCAGCAGGAACAAATGGGTCAGCTGGGGTAAACGGGTCAGCAGGGGAAAACGGGTCAGCTGGGGCAAACGGGTTAGTCGGGTCAGAAGTGTCAACGTCAACTGGGGTTGGAGAGTCGAATGAGGTAGGAGAGTCAAGTTGGGGTCAGGCGGTTGAGCCGAGATGGGTTAATGACAAGTCACGTGATCATATGGTAAGTATCCAAACCTCTTTAATGACAAGTCTTGTTGGAATGGTATGTTGAATGCTGCTAGAACAAGAGCCATACGCTTGTATGAGAAAAACAGTAAGGTTCCTTTCGATTGGAATAAGGATGATTGGAAAGCTAAATCAAAACAAAACAAGAAAAACAGAAACACATCAGTTGGTGGTCATCATACTTGTGGGTCTAGGAGCTTTAACATAACCAGGAAATACTTGGTAATTTATTTTCAAACTGGCTTGTACTATATGATATATCAACATGTAAATATTAAAAATGGCTTGTACTATATGATATATCAACATGTAAATATTAAAAATATCTTCAATGCAACATGTAGGAAATCAAGTATAAGCGCCCTATAAGTTCCACTGAGTTCTTCACCCACACCCATGCTATGAAAAGGAAGAAACCGCTAGATCAACAGCCAATTGTGCGCAGGTCTGGTGGTTCAAATGGGTCAGCCGGGGCAAATGGGTTAGCAGGAACAAATGGGTCAGTTGGGGTAAACAGGCCAGCACGGAAAAATTGGTCAGTGGAAAATGGATCAGCTGAAAATGGGTCAGCTGGTGCAAATGGGTCGGTAGGGGCAAACAGGTTAGTTGGGTCAGAAGCGTCACTAGAACAATATACAGTACTTCGAGACACTATAAATGATTGCGTTTGTTGGACATATTATATGAGAGTTAAAACGAAATCACAAGGTGTTATATTGGACCATCAAGTAGAATTGTACTGATTTGTTAAATGTTTTTTGTTCATTGCTAGAACTTTTTTTCAACAATAAAGTTTGCAAAAACTGCCACTGTAGTAGTGACTTCACATTGTTTAGAAAATATTGATAGTATTGATACAAATAGAGCAATTTCCCCTTTGTTAGAGTGGATTTTCGATCAAGTAAGTCATACAAATTCTAAGGAAAAAGGTTAGTGTTGTGTCGAGGGTTTCGGCTGTATGGAATGGTTCAGATGAGATGTCTATTATTTTGGTCACATTCATGATTGGTAGTCTATTTTAGGTGCATTTTTTGTTCATGAATACGTAACCTAATCTTCTACTTACAAGTTTCATGAGGCTTTTATGTTATGTTTGTCCTTTTTCCACTTATAATGTAGTCATGCAGGTTTTTTATTGTAGCACATGTTAAAGTATGTAGCACCTGTTCAAGTATGTTAAAGTATGAAAATACTTGACAAATATTAAGTTGAAGCAAGTACAGTTGCATCTCTTCTTATCACTACAACACAAGTGGTAAATGTTTAGCTTATTTCTGTTGCCTTTCTAATTGGTTCAAGTATTTTGTTTTTTTAGGTTGAAGTGCTAGAAAAATCCATGAAGGACTTGGAGCAAGCGAGAGAGAAAGACATGGAACTTTTCGAGGAAGCTATAGAACAAAAAAGAAAGCTTAACGAAGAAAAATTGGATGCATTTAACGAAGAAATGAAGAAAGAAACAAATGACAAGCTCGCCGAGGCGTTGGCACAATTGAAGGAGCAACCTCCTACTCCCCAATCCGCATAAACATTTGTTGATTAAGGTACACTTCGTGTTTCATACACATTTTGTTTTGAAGTAGTACCGCGGATTTGGTAAACTTGGTAGACTATACACATTTTGTTTAGAAGTGGCGCATTTGGTAGGATTTAGTTTCTAACACTTCGTGTATAAACACTTGTGGTTTAGAAGCGGGACGTTTAGTATGATTTGATGTACTATGTAATATAATATTTGGATGTTCGTATAATTATTATTTTGTGTTTCAATTGCGCGTTCAAAATTATTTAGTTTTAGATATTTGTAAATTATGGAAAATATAGCTAAATGCTATTTTTTTTATTCTAAAAGTGCAGTTTTTTTTAACGGAATTGTAACGGAGTCATTTCGGTGACACTCCGTTGAAATTTCGTCACAATTTTAAACCGTTTCATATCCGTTACAATTGCATACCGTTGCAAAAATCATAGCTACTATATGCCGTTGCAAATCTATTGCAAATTTATAGCGTTGCAATCTCGTTCCAAATATCATCCGTTGCAATTTCCTTGCAAAATCTCCCGTAACAAAATCGTAGAAAAACTGTTGGAATATAATCCGTTGCAAAAACGGTTGGTAATTTATAACGGATTTTTCTTGGTTGGAAAACCGTTGGAATTATTTTAACTCCGTTAAAAATCCGTTGTAATTTAAATTTCCACGGAAGATATCTACAGTAGAATCAGAATTCTGAAACGGCCATTTGCAAACGGATTTCAACGGATTCTCACCGAAGATTAAATTTCACTTGTGTTGTAGTGTTCTAGATGCAAATATGCAACATGCATCGATATAGTGAATTACATATATATCCTTATAAAAGGTCAAAATGCATATATATTCGGTTTAAATTTATAATCGCATATATATTTATAATAAAAGTTATATATATATATATATATATATATATATATATATATATATATATATATATATATATATATATATATATAAACTTAAACTAATAATTTCATATATATCATTTTAAACTTTTATAATTGCATATATGTCTTTTTAAACCTTCAATATGTCACATATATCAAAATAATTATATAATATAACTTTAAAACTTTAGATTGTGGTAATTAAAATTTTAAAAATAACAACAACAACAACAACAATTGACTCAAGGGTACGATGTTTAGAGGTTCAAAATAAACTAGATGAGCAAAAACAATATATTAACACAATATTTAACCACACAAAAAAATCCTCTTATCTCATATATAATATGAATACATGGAACAAACTTATCATAGATATCATGATTGTTATATATATTTAATAGATTAAGTATGGTTTCAATAAAATGGTATGTAAACAAATCAAATATTTTTTATTTTTTAATTTTTTTTTAATTTTTTTTTAAAGTATAGTTGTCATATATTTTGGAGTTGCAAATTTATATTAAATAGTTATTTGGATATATATGACATACATAAGGTTTATGAGTGATATATATGCAATTATGAGTTTGAGTTGGATATATATGCAATTTTATAGCCTTTGAAATAATATATATGCAATTATAAGTTTAAGTTTTGTAATTTTGAGCTTTTAGAGAGATATATGCAATTCCTCCTAGATATATTTTCGATTCTCATAAACTATTCAATACATCGTTTTGGTGACCATCCATGATGTTAAAGTCATTGTTTTTATTGAATTATTCTTTTCTATGTAAAATTTGTCGACCGATAAATTGTTATACCCGGCTACTGAACACAAAACCAAACAGGTTGTAAGCTAATCTTATCAATCAGCCGGTCAGCATTGCTAATTATCGGAGATTTACAAGAGAAAATTCACTTACCATATTCTATTTTGGAGCAGATGTATATTTAAATTAACGGTATAAAGAATAAGAACATGAATCTATCTTTAGAAAAATTCGCCAATAGGTTCGAAGAATGGGCTAATTTGTAAAAGTTAAGATATACATCTATACTTATTTACAAAAGGATCGACCTTTTCCTCTCATTATTTTAAGATTTCGAAACATAGATTTTAAACACTTACAATTGTTTAAGCAAAATACACAATTAAATTATGCATCAAGACATATATTGATTGACTGTTCAAGAAACAATTAATGTAATTTTTAAAATTCCCTTTAATTAAAAATACAACTAATAAAGATCAATATACAAACTAAACAAGCTACTACACACAAAAATAAATTATTGGTAGAATGTGATAATCAATTGAATTTTCACATAGATTCGTTGATCCAACTGAATAACATATATATTAAAATTAGATCTAACCGGAAAATATATATGTAAAAAAATTAGATCAAGGATATTGATGATTGGTGGATCAGAAAAATCGTACGAGAAAGTGGTTAGCAGAAAATCGATGTTAATGAATGGAAATAACTTGTTAAAGGACTTGGACGGTAGATAGATAACTAGATGGTTGGCGGCGGAGGGTTATTTGATTGGTTTATTACAAGCAATGGTGGAGTGAAGCGACATTTAGTTTCGGGAGAATTAGGTTTGATATTTTGGACAAGGAATAAAATTTGAGTCTCATGTATATAGAAATTGAATTTGAGATAATTAAGTTTTTTTGTCAAATAGTACATGGGCCGGTGTACTATAATGAATTATGACATGCTCAATGAATTTTTTCGCATCCTTGAAAGTTGTTATAATGAAAAATGTAAAATCAGAAAATATTACTCGCTGCAAATTTTTATTTACAATGTACTCGTTGCCGCAACGCGCGAATCCCTCTGCTAGTAAAGTGACAAAGTAATAAGCATGTCAAGGTTTGTTTTCATAAGATCGTATATTGCAATTTGGTGAATATCAATTCGACTTGTATCAATATGGTTTCCACAAGTAAGGAATTATGGCATGCTCAATGAATTTTGACAACTATTATTTGTGCTTACACATTATCATATTGTTTACGTATGATATGTAAATTGGTTTAGAGATGGGATGAGAATGATTTTGTTGCTTGGTTTTCCGTAATTAACGGTAAGAACCCGATGAAATTGATAAGGATCAAGAAGCTTGGGTAACACTTAAACAAAGACTACATTTTATTGTTGTGAGGCAATATTTGCCCAAGTGTGTGAAACTTGTGAAGTTGTGGTGTTGCTCTCCTTTTATAGAGAGGCTTGTAGGGTTTAGAGATAAACCATTTGGTGATGATCAACGACTATAAGAGAGCCAGGTGTTGATCATCCAAGAGCAGATAAGCAGGACAAGTGTCATGCGTTCTTTAGCTCGTATGAAGTGGTGCTTATTGTGTGTCTCCACTGTTGGAAATGTATATATTTACAAACATGTGAATGTCCGGATTCGAACTCGTGACCACGGGATTGCACACATTAGCGAATGAGAATTAAAGTTAATAATTAATGTTTATGTTTACGATTAATTATTACACATTAAGTCCGGTTAACGGTCGTTAAGTATTTAACGGAAAAATGACTAACGACCGTTAAATGAAAAGAGAAAGGACTAGAAATGGAAAACTTGGAAAGTTATGGATTTCTTTTGGGCTTGTCTACATGGTCGCCATAGGGCCTTCCAAAGCCCTAATTCATAAACTTGTTCCTAAGTTTACCTTAGTATATAAAGAGGTTAGGTTCTGGGTTTCATACACTGCGCATGAATTAACCCTATATCTCTCCTCTCTCTTTTGTCCATATTCGCCGAACACCCCATTGTTGGGGAGTTTGGTTTCGTTTTCATTAAACGAGGACTTGTGTTAGATCTAGCAATCGCTGATTCGTTGGTTAATTCACAGATACAAGAACGTGGCAAGAAGACACTATTCTTACACATATTGGTTTGAGTTGTAGAACGGTAAGGGACAACTCTTCAAACCACTTATTTGTTTTGCTCAAAAGATCTGACATTCGCAAGAGGTACGTTACGCATACTTTCAGTTAATTATTTATTTGTTATGATCTTTAAGTCTTCCGCTGTGTACTCTTGATGTTTTTATGTTTTATTATATTTTATAGGGTCAATTGCATATATACCCACTAAAACTTACATATTTGCATATATACCCAAAACATGCTTAAAATGCATTGTACATCATGCAATAAAAACTTGTATTATGGGGAAATATGCAAGTTTTTAAGTTTTAGTGGGTATATATGCAATCCCCCCTATTTTATATATCATAAACTAAACAGTGGCATTACGAGCCTTGTATAACAAGTAATTAATTACTGAAACACATAAATAAAATAAACATGTTGTGTTATTTTTTGTATGCATAGATCTAGGGTTTGCTAAACCTAAACCCTAATTTTTTTAAGGGGGGCGTTTTTTTGGTACCCTTATTAGGGTTTTGTAAACTAATGTTTTAATTGGATTAGAAACCCTAAGATGCATGCAACTTTATGTGTATATGCGTAACTCTGTTTTTAATTGCATTAATTGTTAAGTGTAATTTTATGTCCATGATAATTATCTACATGTTTTATCATGGATATGCTTTTATTGTATGTCTTTCTTGTTTAAGTGATATACACTAATTTTGATAGATCTAAAATTGGGGAAGACCTCAATAAATATATTAATTGGTTAATTAATAGGATTTATCTAAACCGTCTGCATGTGGCTATTTGATTTGCATGACTTATTTTTTTGTTATGCATTCATTGTTTATTTGTTTATTTTTTCAAATACTTGCTTGTTTGATATGTGTAACAAGGGTATTTTTACAAGAAAAATAAACTGACCTAAACAATGGTGAAACATGTATTTTTAAGAATAGTAATCATAATCGTTTAATTGATTGATGACTTTGGTACAAATGGTCTCAAAGGCTCACCCATGAGAATGAACTAATAAAAGGGGTTTAAAGAAGTGCGCACAACACACCGAAAGGATGTCTAAGGTTGTGCTTTAGCTGCACCGGTCCTCGCGCCTCCGTAAGTTCGAATGGAGCTACTTAGTAAGCCATTAAATGTGCAAGCTCATCTTAAGGCGAATTAGTTTTAATTCCATGCGCCACTCGGTGGTAATTATCCAAACACTAAGTGTTTACACTTATGCAAAAGTACGGTATAATGGATGATAATTAACACTAAATTCCTTGATTGGTGAATCCAATACCTCAATTAAAGTTTGATGATGAAAGCTTATACATTAAAACAAGTTATAAATGTTTTAATAAGACCTATGTTACGAAGATGAATGCATGACATCTTTGTACATATTTGATTTGACATCAAAATTATTACCCTTTAATTTAAGTTATATGCCATCCAACTAAACGGAAACACCTAAGATTACCTTTTATTTGCGTGAGATCGTGACTTAGATCGTAATCAAGGGTAAAATGTCCACGGTCGTGAGAACGGGCATGGACGATTTTGCGCTTCTTAAGTTGGACAACTTAATTGAGTTTTGTAGTGAGAACTGGCAACTCAAGGCATAAGATGGGATAAAACATGTTTACATGGCAATTGAAATTGGCTATATGTAAATCCCATAAATCTAGGAATTGCAATTGAAATGGGCAATTGAGCAAAAGCTCTACCATTTTGTATAAGGTTCATTACTAGCAGATCAACTGACGTAATGAAATTATGACAATTTGGATCCTAGTTTTCAGTGAAAATTAAATGGTTATATGTTTATGAACCATGGGTATTTAATTTTCTTGAAATGGTTAATTATCGAAAATACTAAAATTAAATTTTGTAATTCTTTTGAATGTATAAATGCAACATTTAACCAGAACGAGGTTTAGTCTTTGATCAAGAATTGATCCACTCGCTTTCAAACAAATGTTTGATCGAGAATAATTTACCGATAAGACAAACGAAGTCTCTTTTCCATGGGAGAAGCACGAGACTCAATTTATTCCTTTTCATGAATGAGAAAGGTATAATAGAACATTTGAATTGTCTAAATTTAATGTAACTCTCAAGAATGAATTGCACATCTTATTTTCCATAAAGATTTCATTATCCTCATTTGGTGAATGAATCCTTTGTAACAACATGAATGTTGGTTAATGATGAGTGTGTAAATACTCATCATTTTGGTCAATCTGAATCGCAAAACATTTAAAATGCTCAAAATGCATCAAAATACCGAAAATATCTCAAAATTGTATTTTATATGTTTCAAATGCAAAATGTTTAAAAACAGATGAAAAATGAGCTAAGTTTGCATAATTGGCAGTTTCAGTTCCCCAAGTTTCAAAAGTTGTTAGAAATAGTCCCTGAGCACTAATTTCAAAAGAAAAATCACCAAAGGTCCTTTTAAAATCATAAGTTGTCAAAATTAGTCCTTTGGTGAAAAATATCAAAAGTTTTGAGAAATTACAAGTTTAGTCCTCCAAGTTTCAAAATTGTCAAAAATAGTCCTTGGAAATTTGAAAATGTCCATTTTGGTCCTTGTAATATTGAAACTTGTCACTTTTGGTCCCTTGGAACAACTTTGCATAATTAAGATTGGCCTTGTATTTTCGTAAATTGCAAAACAAGTCCTTGTATTAATACCTAAACCATGAACCTTGGACCTTGTCAAAACCAATTGGACCCTCGCCAATCCCTTGACCCCCATCAATAACTCTTTGGACCCCTTCAATATAATAGTCCTCGGTCAAACATCCCAAGTCAAACAAATACCCGCTTTTTCTTTCTTCCCACCAAACATCCTCGCAACACTCATACTCCCATCCCCCAACTCATCCTCACCCTCCTTGTTCCCCACCTCAACAACCTTCCAAGATGCATTTAATGCCCTCCTCCATTTCACTCAACCCCAACTGGCAAATACACTTTTGGCGCCAAAATTGATCAAACGGCCAAAATGGCTCAAGTAATCCAATGGCCAAGATATCAGTGGAATTGATCGAGAGAGGTGAGAGAAGCATGTTTGGTGTATAAAAGAAGCTAGAGAGAGAAGAAGTAGTACTTAGTTTATTTTTTAAAAAGTATGTCGTTTTAAGCTTTTTATGTCTTAAATAGATTCTCGGTTGTAATATCAAGTTTAATTGTATCAAACTTAGTTATTTCAGTGTATTAAAACTCTTTTCAAGTATCAATTCAAGTTTGTGTTAACAATTCATGTTTCATGTTCACTGTTGTAAAATGCAGTTTCAAACTCTTATGCTCAAGCTTCAAATAGCTTATTTCTAAGTTCAAATAAGCTTATATAAGCTACTTATAGCTTTTTGTGAGCTTACAATTCAATTTTAAGCAAGTTTGGTTTTTGGTCAACAAAAGTCAACTGAATCATCATTTGGAAATGGAAATGGAATTGGGTGTTGCGAGCATGGATTTGGGTTGATATTGATTTAGGTTATGGTTTAGAATAGGTAGGATCCTTTGATTCTTTGGCAAGCCACATGGCTAGGACCAAATGTAAGTCCATTTTCAAGTTTCATTGCATGATCTGTATTTGTGGTTAGGATTAGTTTTATTTTGTTGATTAAGTTGTAATTATGATTACTTGATTCAGCTCTAGTGTTAGCCTAAGTTAATTCAGTTGGTAACTCAGTTTTACATTGCAAATCAGTGGTTTAAGTAGTGTTTGGAATTGCTGCATAATCTGTGTTTAAGGTTTGTTCAGTGGGTAAGACCTGTTGGTTTAGGCTTGTTAAGATCCATTGCACTTATTGCAGTCATCAAACTGCACCTGCATTAGCTCAAAGTCAAAATCATTTGTAATCTGTCTTAATGTGTTTAACTGTTGGAATTTTGTAAAAGCAAAAGCTTGATTTGTGTTCAAATTTCAGTAGAGTAGCTTAATATAACTTTATTTTATCTTATAACATCATATTCAGTCCACAAATTGGTCTCAAAGTTCACAAAAGTCAAAATTTCCAAACTGTTTCAAAAGTCAAAAACTGAAAAATCCAGTTTTCACCCAACTGGGATGATTTTTCATGGGTTCAGTTTTGGGCCAAATCAAGTGAAACTTGGGGTTTAAAAACTTCAACTGGTCTATTTTCTTAATATCATTTTTGTAGATTTTTGTAAATTTTTTATAAGCTCCAAAATGGCTTGTGATTTTGGTCTTATTTCCCACGCACAAACTCGGTGAATCATCGAGTGTGCATGTGTTTCAGTGGCTTGTAACAAGCTCATAAGAGCTTCTCTTGGTCTCATCTTTGGTTTATAGATAGCTAGCTGTGTCTAGTTTAGGTTCCAACTTCTGTTCTTTAATTTCAGCTTATTGGGTAGCTTGTGCTTAAGCTTTAAAGTAGTAGCTGGAAACTGTTTTAGCACTTAATTTTAAAAACACCAAATCTGTGTAGTTTGCATTTCAGTGGTCTAAGCTAGTTGTAATAAGTTGCTTTTGAGTACTTTTAGCATATTAGAGCTTCTGTGATCATTTGGTTCTCAGTTGTGGCTTTTGGCTTATTTGGAGTGCTTATTCTTAAGCACTTTGCATTGCAGTTCCATAATCTTGCACACAAGCCACTGTTTTTATATTTTTCCTAGATTCATAATATTATTCTAGACTTTTCTTGAATTTTTCAGATTTTTCTAGGTCAGTTTGCTATTTTTCTTCATTTAAATCAGTTTTTAAGCCATTTTAATTAGCTTTTAATACAATTAAATCAGAAAAGTTTCAAAAAAAAAATAAGTTTTCATTTTTCCTAGGTTAAGATAAATATAAAAGTCAAAAAATATTTTTCCAGATTTTCATAGTTTATTTTGTAATTTTAGTTATTTAATTAGTTTTAAATAGTTTTTAATTCATAGAAAATACAAAATAATCGAAAAATATAAAATTAGTTTTGAAAATTCTATTTAGTTATTTTAGATTTTCTAAGTCATAATTTCATTTTCTAGCTTTATTTCATATTTTCTTGTATTTTAGGCTATTATTAAATAAGTAAAATAGTTTTTAATTAATAATAATTAGATAAATAGTTTTAAAAATAATTTTCTTTTTCTAAAAATTTTATCTTATCATTAGGATTGTAAAAATGTCATTTTTATATTTTTAGGATTTATATTGTTTAAGTTTCACATTTTCTTTTGTACGTCACGTAATTTTTAAGTTAAGTTTTATAAAAGAAAAATCAAAAACATCATTTTGCAAATAGTGATAGCGTTTATTTAATATATTTTATCTTTTTAATTTTCTTTAATTTGCATTTAAGCCCCTGTAGTTTATATACTTTTTCTTTAGTTATAATCAATCACAATCCTTTTTCGTTCAAATTCTCCCGATCACTATTCGTTTGATTATTCATCGCACAGCTCGTTGGGACATAACGACCTGAGGAAACACTACACTCCTCTGATCTTCATTGCATTGGTGTCTGAGCTGTTTGAAGTTTATTACGGTTAGCCATTCACAAGTGGCTAGCTTGTGTGAGATAACTTGACGGTTCAGCATCGATCAGTTAACTGGAAAACATGTATATGAGTTACTAAATTAGAAGCTAGACTAATTACCGTGAAAATTGGTAAAAGGCAAACTAGCATATTTTATCTAGTTGTTTTGCTTTAGCCTTTAAAGGTACTACATACCAGTATGGGAATGGTAGGCCTATTAAGGAAGAAATTGCATACCCAATTTTTCGAGTTAATAACATTGATGGATAACCCATCATTCATTGAGTAGAATACACCTTTTAGTACCTTAGTAATGATTACGTATGATTCTTCAAAGGTGTAGGAAAGTAAGAAGCAAGCAAGTTGTTTTCACTGGTTATGCAACACTTACAATGTTGTCGATTCAGCTGGGAGCATTTGTGTTGCATTCTTGAATAAGAAGTTGTTTAATTGATTTCTAATTCGGTGGAGCTACAAGCCTTATTTCCTGTAGTAATCCGATTATCTTCAAAGATAATTACTTTCCAATTGTAGGCACTTATGGTTTTCAAGGATTGTCATGTGCGTTTCCTTACTAAACAATATAGTCCTACATCTACTTGTTATATCTATGACACAAATCATATTAATCAAATAAACAAACATGTATCGTGTTGTTTATCTGCTACATGATGGTGTTCCATGCACAAGTGGGAGAAATCTTTATTGTGTGCAAGGTACAACACATATAAATATGATTTAAATGGATTCTCTTGATCGCAAGGTAAGAGAGTTACGTTCTAATAGGAATTATACATTTTAATGTGTATGATTGCCCTATTCGTAACATGTGTCAAGATGATAACAAAGACTACTTTAAATATTTATGTCATTCAATATTTAAGTAACACTTGTAATTACAATTTACGTTACGTGAGAACGTGAACTAGATTGTAGCTCAAGGTAAAATATCCACGTGTCGTGAGAACGAGCATGGATGATTTTGCGCTTTCACGTTGAACTTTTCATGGAATGACATAATTAAATGAAGTAATCTAATACTACTTTGATTTTAAGTATTCGTTGAATGACTTAAATATATGTAGTAAATATTAACTTGAAATTATTAATTGAAACCCGAGGTGGTGTTCATAATTACTTTAATTATACATGTTTATGACTTCTTTGTAAAGTCACAAACATAAAGTCTTTTAATACGAGACTTACAATATAAAGTAAGACGTTAACTTGCTATGTTTTAAGACATTTGCATGAAGTCAATGAGTTGATCAATGACTTATAACGATAGTGGGATTATAATCATATGTCTTTTGACTTGGTCAAAATACTTGAGTTATAATGCATGCAATTGATTTGGTAATTCTATTGTACCATTAAGTTTTACTTTGTTGGTAAATAGGATAAACCAAATAGTAGATGGTTATCTTAAATATTGTTAGATTAATCTTACAATATTAATTCTAAGGAAATACCATAGTTTTATGGTATGTTCAGTTAGAAGAATCAAAATCTATTGGCATTGTTTGATTCAAGATAACTATAGTTTCTTCCAAAACGTTATCAAGGTTAGTAGATTGAGTATAGATTGGATATACTCAATAAGAATCCAACCTAGAAGATTAATAAGACACCATTTTTTATGGAATGTGATGAATCACATTAAGTCTTAAAAATGAAGTTCTGAATTTGTTAAACTACTTGTAGAGTGAGTTGTAACAAACTAATATCAGGAACTGTCAATGTGTTCTGTAATGTCCCAAAAAGAGAACAATGTATTGTTGCTCTACTTGCTAAACTATTTAAATGTAATCTTTAAATTGTTAAAGGCAAGTGGGAGTTTTGTTTAGATCTTGAAAGATTAAATTACAAAATACATAATCTTCTAAAATACACTAGCAAATATCATGATGAGGTTAAAAATGTAAATGATAGACCTCAATATGATGGAATTGTCATTCATAGATCCGTAAGGATATCTCAGATATTTAATATGCTGAGGATTATGAGTTAGAGGATCATGGTAAGCCTGTTAATCATGATGATGAATTTACCAAATGTTGAATTGTGGTAAATCAATCATACTATGAATGTTGAGATGTTGTCCATAAAGATAATCAACTTTAGATACTTGGTTTATCTTAATAATGAAAATGAGTTTCTTCAAAGGATGGAAACCCTAGTGGTTTAAATTTTTGTGTAGAAATCATATGGACAATATTGTACACATATTTAATGCATGTCTAGTTATAATAATATTAATCATATTTAAGCAATTAACTATGATTGAATATTCTTTTCTAGATACATTAAATAGAAGTATAAAGATTATAATTGTCTTACTTAGTTTCATTGATATGAAATTTTGACAATGAATATCAAAACTCTTTGTTGTGAATTACTTTTGCGAGGACGATAAGTAATACAAAGTAGTTTATGAATTCAAATAATCTTTGAATATGTACAGACTGCAAGAATCCATGAATGGATATATGCATGCATCTAAGAGATGATTCTTATGTTTAATATTAAATCCATGTTTGATTTAATAATTAAAATAAGATTGCTCATAAGTATTCCTGAAAGCTAGTGAGAGTATTATTTATTTTTCTTAAATCTTATATGTTGTATGGGCAACTACATTCCACTTAAATTAAGTTTTAGTTGGGAATGAAACTTCGTTTGTAAGATTTGGAAATAATATATACAACCTTGGAATATATGTTTATTATTATAAACATATGCGGTAAATAAATGAGTCTAATAGAACATGATGAGTACATATCTTTGACAAGATAGTATATGAATGAGATCTTAAAGTCTAACTTGAAGATTCATCATGAACATCATGTTGTGTATCAGGTTGTTGTATCATGCTTGATTACAAGATGATTTAACAATATTTTAATATTTATGTTTGGATTTAGAATTGCATTCCTCACCGAGTTGCTCCCATTCTATACGACAATTGTTGTGTAATTGTCATAGTCAACAAACTTGAGGTTTGGATGACACCAAACAAATAAATATTCAAAGTTTACTGGATGTTTAAAGAGCATATTGTTGTAAACAATGATGCCGGTATAATTGAGATGACACTCAATTCTAGTCATGGTATCCTTGATGATGACCATGTTGACTAGTTATGCTCATCTAAGAGCATAGTTGCATTATACATTAAAGAATAAAGAATACTTTAAAACTTTAAAGTTTTGAAAGATAATTGTCATAAAAGGGTGGTTCAAGGTTATCACGCACCTTATGGAATGATATGACAATATCAAGATATGTGTAAACATATACAAGAAAGTCACTTATTGAATTCTTGAAATAAGTATTCTCAAAATTCCTATAGATCAAAGTTAATTGAAATTATGCCTTGTCAACAAGTATGATTTTCATGACTTGTGGCAAAATTCATTAACTAGTATTATCATGCATTGATCTATTTAGTATTTGGATAAAGGATGTTAAACAATTATTATTTATAATGAATTAAAGTACGGTATACGTCAAGGTTGTAAAAATCGCTAGGCGCTAGTGAGGCGGTTGGGTAGGGCCTAACGATTAATCGGTTAGGCGGGGATTAATCGGATTGGAATTTTTATGCACAATAATATAATTTTAGATATTATATTATTTTATATGTATGGGATAAGCGTATTGCATCAAAGTTCAAATATTTCAAGTGTTCAAATATAGACATAATACATAATTCTTCAAAGTTCGAAGTCAAACATAAATATTACTCGGTTTGTTGACCATTTTTAAGCGACCTTTGACCGATTTTGTCCAATTAATCGGTTTGTTGACCGATTTTTAAGCGATTTTGTTGACCAATTTTTAAGCGCTTTTGTCCGATTAATCCAATTAGACTGATTTTGTCCGATTAATCGGTTTGTTGACCTATTTTTTAAGCGATCTTTGACCAAACCGATTAATAGGCCGATTATGATAAATCAATGCGCTTAGTGAGCGATCAGCGATTATGCGGGGTTTAATCGGCCGCCTGGGCCGATTTTTACAACAGAGGTATACGTTTAATTTCATTTATAATATTGTGTCCTGTATTTGCATGTTTAAATCCTTGAATAACTTAAGTTATTCTAAATAGTCCGTTGTCGATCAATAACATGGGAATGATATTGAATTAAGACAAATCTGAGTATTAGTTAGAATATACTTGAAAGTATATTGATGCGTAGCATGACTAATTCGTATGATATTCAATGGATTGAGTATAGGACTTATCCCACCCACATGATGATACTTTATGGATCTTTGTCATTAAGTATATCATGAATATTTATCCTCGACTTGAGATACCGTAGATATGTCATGGATGTAGTGTTTTTGTGAAACAATCTAACGCTATACGAATCGGTAGTTATAAGGGTTGTTTTCGAAGTGTTGCGAAATCTATGAATTACGCTTGTAGTCAAAATGGGATTTGTTTCCTTCAAATTTATTTTGAAGTATAATACTATTAGCCCCTCGTAGGATTGTTAAGATGTTTGTATGGCCATACCCAAGGTCTTCATTCGTAAGAATTGGTAATCTTAATAAATCCTATAAAGCGAAATGAATAGTTGATTAAGAAATGAGTGAGATCCATATTCTTATTAAAATGGTATTAGAAACAAAGGATGAATATGATGATGAATCATCAAACTTGGTTTTCTCCAGAAACCATACACGAGTTGTACCGGGGCATTGGCGTGTTGCTAGACGCTAACCAATGTCATTTCACGTTTTGTAAACATATCCAAGTGGAAGTCGTTGGAAATGTATATATTTACAAACATGTGAATGTCCGGATTCGAACTCGTGACCACGGGATTGCACACATTAGCGAATGAGAATTAAAGTTAATAATTAATGTTTATGTTTACGATTAATTATTACACATTAAGTCCGGTTAACGATCGTTAAGTATTTAACGGAAAAATGACTAACGACCGTTAAATGAAAAGAGAAAGGACTAGAAATGGAAAACTTGGAAAAGTTATGGATTTCCTTTGGGCTTGTCTACATGGCCGGCCATAGGGGCCTTTGATAACGCTACACGCGTCGTTCGGGGTCAAGGAAACTTCCTTTTCTTCGAGCAAGTTTTATAACACCCTAGGCAGTGAACCTAATCGTTGTAGTGTAGTAATTAGGGTAAGCCACGGGTATTGATATCGTTCTCTAGGGGAATAGGAATGCTAGTAAGGAGTTACTACGCTAAGGTTAAGGTTGAGGAAGATTATTTTTATCTTTTATGTTTTATGAAATGGAAAAGTACGAATCTCGGTATTGGATTTGGGGGTTGGTATTTCACCGATTACTCTACTATTATCTAATTATCTAAACTAAGGTTGTGGGAGTCTATGTCTAATTAATGTGTGCTCGTATGATAGTTTAAAGATGTGTTTACTTGGTTGTATTACTCCTTAATTATCTCCTATTGATGGTTGAGTTGTCACGCCTTATTCTTAGTTGCGTTGTGTGTCTAAAGTTGTGGGGTGCGTTTCTCCCTAACTCTTTGAACTTACCAAAGGGTCTCATCTACAAACCCACTAGGGATGATAAACTCTTACTCTAAGGCTCTTTGGATGGTTTAGCCTACAACTACTCGTGTAATTATATTCTAAGGTTCACAAAGATGAATCAAGCATTAGTACACAACGAATGACCTATCGCATTACTAGATCATTAGTAAACAAAGATAAGAAACAACCAATCAATATACAATAATTAAGTTTCATACTTCCTAAGCAAACACACAAATAAATTAGCGGACATGGAAAACATGCAAGCATACACACAAATAATCAAAGACATAATTGAATTAATGAAGTAAAGACTTATCTTGATGTAAGATAGGGTTTAAAACCCTAAAATCTTGTACAAGACACCTTAGGTTCGGTTTTAGGTTTTCACCCAAAAGACTCTCCTAAACCGAAAAATTCGGATTCTATATATAAGATTACATATGCGACGGCGCCACCTTATGTTTCGTGACGCCGCCGTGTCGCCGCCATTGGGTTTCGCTTGGCCACGTTAACCTTGCGACAACGTCACCTTATGTCCGCGACGCCGTCCTCTTCGCCTTTCCGACGCCGTCGGATTGCATCTAGGCCGTTCGAGTAGCGACGGCCTACTCTTTCACAACTAGACGTCGCCACTTGAAAATACGAGTTTGAGTTCGAACCGTCACAAAAATCTTGGGACGGCGCCGCACTAGCACCGACGCCGCCTTCTAATTTCAAAGAATCGTGAGTGTCTCGATTTTGACTTTGGCCATTTTCTTCATATATTTGCGCCTTTTCGTCCAAATAAGTGCCATTCCAAAGATTTTGCCTTCAAGAGACCTAAAAAGTGAAAAGGAACGATATTAAGCAATAACGGATACAAAGTGATCAAATAAGGACTAAACGACCCTCAAAATGGTACCTTTTAAAACCTTATCAAATATCCCTACACTTGTTATTTGCTTGTCCTCAAGCAAATGTGCTTTTAGCCAATTAATTTATAAGTTAAGGGTCATGAAGCATTAATTCAAACGGTCCACAACACATATAAGCCCCGCAAAAGTCATAACAAGCACGGAAATTACATACTAGCACCTCACATGGGGTGTTTGGATACTCACATCTCTCTCGGGTGTATATATGAATATAACATGTCACACCTCCGGAGGCTGAAGCACGAGTGTAACGGAAAGGAACATAAGCACAAGATAATAGAACATACCAACATTAATATTAAAAGAAATATTACACCATTACAATACCGGTTTAGCCGACATCCATGAATATATTACAAAGCTTAGATTCCAAAATATTATGTTTTATACATAATGATTTATATTGACAAGTGAAAGCTTCATTATGCAAGACTTGGTAGAAAGAGCTTACTAACGATCACCGAAATGCATGAGAGAAAAGCGGGTCAACTATGAAAATAGTTGGTGAGTAAACACGTTTAGCAAAAATAAGAAAACTCGTAAGAAATATTCAAAGCTTTCGATCGACGAAAAATGGTCCACAAAGCAAAGGCATTGTAAATCCACTCGGTTCAAGTTCCGCCCATACAAAACTTGCAACCTGTGTGTTCACAACCCACCGCCAAAAGTAGTATGTCTAATAGTCAAGTATAAGCGGTCATAATAGTTCACAATATAGTACCACGAATATAATAATTCGTGGATGCTCCGAACATGGGAGACTTTGCTTTGCTCCAACAAGGAGACTCCTTTGTCACTCGACCACCTAGGCGAGAATTATTGAGAACGCCCACCAATAAGGCGAGACTTTGCACACTCCACCGATAAGGCGAGATTTATTGAGAACGCTCCACCAATAAGGCGAGACTTTATAGAGATGCTCGAACATGGGAGACTTTGGGACAAGGTCATAACATGTACGGTTCAATAAATTCCAACAAGTCATAAATTGTAATTAAGTTCAAGGATTTGATTCGAGTTCACAAAAGTAAGATTCAATTTAATTCAAGTATAGTTCATGCATTCACCCAAAATGTAGTAAAACGGTAAAAAGGGATGTGATTACTCACTCGATGGCGGAATGATGACAAGAGTGAGTACACCGAGGTATAATGTGATGTGTTAACCGGGACCTATTACGAATGATATGATATGCAATGAGTTGCAATGTAATGTTATGCATGCATTTCGTATGTTATTTATACCATTAGCGAGTTTTGAAAATATTACTAATCGTCGAAAAATACTCTTTTGACGTCTAGACCCTTCAAAAATGACTTTACAAGTATTTACGTCAAAATGTCATCCTACAATGGTTTTATAATGATTTATAGTGAAATTTTCACTTTTCGTCGCAAAACAATGTCGTCGGAATTTTCATGAAAGTGATAAAAATGGCTTTGGAAAACTAGTCGTAAAATGGTGTACGTCGAACGTTAGAGAACGAACTCGACGGTTTTGGAAAGTTTGTATCGAAATCTAGAAGTTTCAGTTCAGGAGTTTTCGTCATAAAGGTCTCAAACATAAAGATAATAAGGGTTAAAGATAGTGATTTTGGCTAATTGTTATGTAAAAAGTGAGTTTCGGCCAAATTTAAACATCCGTAATTAATTTATTACAACTCCGCTATACAAACGGCTTGTTGTTTTGAAAAATATGCTCGGTGATCTAACTTTTACTAGAAGACATTTTGTTCCAAAAAGTTCCACATCATGGTTAAAAACAGCCTTAAACATGGTCGTTTCAACTACCGTAACACTTGTATCGTAAAGTAATATAGTTTTTTAGAAAATAATAGTTACGGCAATTTTTATGAAAACGTGCATATCTTTGCCGTTTCAAATCCGTTTTCTACGTATAATACGTCCTTAGCTTCGTATCAAAGTATACTAATATATTTTTGACAAGTCGAAATAATTTGTGAAGCTTAAGACTCGTTTTTGACTCGAAATAAGTAAAAATAACTTGCTGAAATTTCTGAAAATTATATTTTTCGTCGTCAAACTTGTAAAATCCATAACTTCTTCGTTATAACTCCGTTTTTATCCGTTCAAGCGGCCACGGATTCGTTTTAAAGTATATTTTCTAAATATCAAGGCCAAAAGGTCGTGCCTACTGTCGGTTTTTCCAGAAAATCAAAACAAGGACAGAACACTTTATATACATATCGAAAATAGTTTTTCTCGGACAAAACCTATTCTAATCCCTTCAAATCAACTCCAAAGCTAATCTAATCCTACCATACACCTTCTTAGGGTGTCATGGGTTCCTAGACATCATCAAGACCAATGAATACCAAGGGGATAATTATAGGATGACCAAATATATATATATATACTCTAAAATCATGGAAAAATGGTATAAATCACATATGTCTTGCATGTTGCTCCAAAAATGAAAAGATACATATGAAATGAAAAAGGAAACATGAAAATGAAAGAAACAAGCTTACAAGTGAATATGATGAGGTGCAAGTAACAAGGTTAAACCTAAACACTCTTGGTTTTTATTTCAAAACCTTATAAAGAGTGATATCTAGATTGTTATTAACACTTGAACTAGAAAAGTTTTTGATCCCTTGTGATCTCTTGATGGAACCGGTTTGGAGAAGACCCAAAGAAGAGAGAAAAATCTTTTTAACACTTGAGAAATAATTGAGATGAATGAGAAAATGAATGAAGTTAGACTTTTGTAATGTATGAATTTATTATCAATCAAGGACCTCACCCAAATTAATGACACCCCTCCCCCTTGGTCGGCCAAGGGGGGAGGTATTAGATATTTTATTTTTTTTTCTCTAAAATATATATACTTTGTGTATAATTTGTGTAAAATTTGACAAAAGTGTAAGTAATTGTGTAGAAAATGTACAAGTAAAGGTAAATGGAAATTTTTGGTACAAGTAAGTTTTTAATAGGTCAAAATAGAATGTAATGAGATAATATAAATTTTAAAAATACATTCCTTGTGAAGTTTGAGTGATAAAATAATTATCGAGTAATTTTTAAGAAAAACGTCGTAATAATTTAACTTTAACGATTAATATACCAAATAAATTTAAAACACTAGGTAAACTCAAAATATAGTTTTTATAAACTAAATGTAAGTTTAAAAAAATACATCGGGATCATTTTTGAAAGTAACGGATTAAATATTCAAAATAATAACTCACGCGATAACGTTTATTAAATATAAAAATTACGCGTTAAATGTGAAATGAAATGCCATGAATGAATTAATATGATGCATATTTAATTTAAGAAATGACCGGAAATTGAGAATATTGACATTCTTCCCATGTCAGCGGAATCACGTCCCCGTGATTCGATTAACGATACTATGGTCCGAACCTCGACAAGAGTTCTAAAAGTTCATGATCGTACGAGCAGTCTAAATGATCATATCAATGCCCATGCGCATGTGTTCCCCATTCAACTAAGTACGTGCCCGTGATTAGATTGGATAGGGTAAACTTGCCCAATATCGAACGTAGCTCTCAAAAGACCTTTAGGTAGTCGATTCTAATTTAATCCCACAACTCATCAAACAAGAACCGTCATGAGATTAAACTAAACCGACTTGAGTAAACTTGTCTCTTAGCTTGATTTTCGCAACTCATCAAACAAGAACTGTCACTAGATCAAGCTAGGAAACAAGTTGTTAGAAAGATAGGAATCAACATCCTTGAATGAAGTCTTTTGAAAGATTCGTTCGATCTTGGATTTGCTTACACAATTCAAATCAAATCAACAAAATATATAACAACTAAGGTCGATATCAATAGGTCTCAAATTAATCAATGACGTGAACGTGGTAAAGATTGGAAGGAAACTATGCACTCAAAATTATGTCGTACAGAAATAAGGTAGTTGTTCAAAGGAATGTACCGTTATGCGTTGCGGGCTTCCTCGGTACCCATATAGAATGCTCGACCACGTGGGAGGAATTTCAATGTTCGATCTTGTGGGCCTTCTATTGCCAACGCCAGTTTGGACGATTACCTCCTTGATTGGGAGTTCTTTTCAACTTTGGGCGGTATTGCGAAGGTGATCTAGACTTCCACACTCGTAACATGCTTTTCTCCGTCCTTGATTTCCGCTTTGTTTGAGCAATTTTTCGCGAAGTGCCCGTCTGTCCACATTTGCCGCACTGGGCGATCTCCTAAGTGATGATAATTACATCGAGTGCACAAAGGATGTGGACTGCATATCCTTTGCGCTCCCGGTGGTCGCCCATAGTTCGGGTTATTCGGCGCCTCTTGTTTTCTTGATTCGGTCTCGGTTTCCGGTGATCCTCCCGCCGCTTTCGTCCATTGTCGTTTGCTTTTGTTAGTTCTCCGCACCGATCACATCATTTGTCAAGCGATACGCCATACTCACGTGACTTGCAGAGTGGTTGGTTTCGACAGTGACATCCCTCCTAATTTCGTATCAATCCCCATATACCGGTCAATCAACTTCTCCACGGTGGAAACCATGTGAGGAACCATCCTAGTTAACTCGTGGAACCGGATCGTGTACTTGTCGATCTCTACTCCTACCATCAAGTGGTTCCAAAATTCTTCTTCCGTTCGCACTTCATCTTTTCTCGCAGACTCATCGGTTAGTAGTTTCTTGAATGCTTCCCAAGATAATGCATTTGCAGCCTCCTCTTCCTCGATCGTAGTTGGTTGTTCCACCGTGTCAATGCTCGACCCGTAGTAGACCAACAGAGAACTCAACCTTGTTTCCTTCAAAGACATTTCGTGATACTAAGCTTCGACTCAACATTCTCGAACCGAGTTAGCGATTCAATGGCACCCTCGGTACCATGAAATTCCATTGGCTTACATGTCATGAAAGTTTTGTAGTCGCATCCTTGACCGCGTTTGAAGTACCTTCTCCGCGTTGGTTCTTCTAGCATCGAGATGTGTTATAATTTGAGTGAGTAGATCCGCTATTCCGATGAGCGTTGTTGTCCGGATTGTCATTGTTGTTTGGGTTGCCGTTGTTGTTGCCTCCCGAGCGTGTGTTTCTTGCGACCATGATCCCACAATGGACCAAAACATCGGGTTGAGTAAACGACATTCGAACGAAGTCGATGAGGTGCGAACGGTGGTAATGTGTTATAGTGATCGAAACATGATAGGAACAGAGACATGCTATGTCTAACAAGTCGAAAGATGGAAAGAGAAGATATGAACAAGGTACGGTAATGTAGACGTGAACGTAAAAACATGCCATGCATACCCACCCGACCAATGCAACTTCGGTGACCAGACTTTAAAGACTCGACTAAACATGATTTAAAACTACCACTCTTATCATTGCATGGTTCTTCATAAATTAGACATAGTTGATCGGGCTATGTATAATTTATGAGTAACAATGCAACGATAGGACTAGTTGACTCGAATGGTGTTCAATGTTTAATAAAATAATATACAAAAAAATTATTCCGGTTATAATGTGATTTTTATTTTTGAAAAATCGGCATTCTCTATAACCTTGGCTCTGGTACCAATCTCACACACCTCCGGAGGCGGAAGCACGAGGTGTAACGGAAGGGAACATAAGCACAAGATAATAGAACATACCAACATTAATATTAAAAAGAAATATTACACCATTACAATACCAGTTTAGCCGACATCGGCGAATATATTACAAAGCTTAGATTCCAAAATATTATGTTTTATACATAATGATTTATATTGACAAGTGAAAGCTTCATTATGCAAGACTTGGTAGAAAGAGCTTACTAACGATCACCTGAAATGCATGAGAGAAAAACGGGTCAACTATGAAAATAGTTGGTGAGTAAACACGTTTAGCAAAAATAAGAAAACTCATAAGAAATATTCAAAGCTTTCGGTCGACGAAAAATGGTCCACAAAGCAAAGGCATTGTAAATCCACTCGGCCCAAGTTCCGCCCATACAAAACTTGCAACGTGTGTTCACAACCCACCGCCAAAAGTAGTATGTCTAATAGTCAAGTATAAGCGGTCATAATAGTTCACAATATAGTACCACGAATATAATAATTCGTGGATGCTCCGAACATGGGAGACTTTGCACCGCTCCAACAAGGAGACTCCTTTGTCACTCGACCACCTAGGCGAGAATTATTGAGAACGCTCCACCAATAAGGCGAGACTTTGCACACTCAACCGATAAGGCGAGATTTATTGAGAACGCTCCACCAATAAGGCGAGACTTTATAGAGATGCTCGAACATGGGAGACTTTGGGACAAGGTCATAACATGTACGGTTCAATAAATTCCAACAAGTCATAAATTAGTAATTAAGTTCAAGGATTTGATTCGAGTTCACAAAAGTAAGATTCAATTTAATTCAAGTATAGTTCATGCATTCACCCCAAAATGTAGTAAAACGGTAAAAGGGATGTGATTACTCACTCGGTGGCTGGAATGATGACAAGAGTGAGTACACCGAGGTATAATGTGATGTGTTAACCGGGACCTATTACGAATGATATGATATGCAATGAGTTGCAATGTAATGTTATGCATGCATTTCAGTATGTTATTTATACCATTAGCGAGTTTTGAAAATATTACTAATCGTCGAAAAATACTCTTTTGACGTCTAGACCCTTCAAAATGACTTTACAAGTATTTACGTCAAAATGTCATCCTACAATGGTTTTATAATGATTTATAGTGAAATTTTCACTTTTCGTCGCAAAACAATGTCGTCGGAATTTTCATGAAAGTGATAAAATGGCTTTGGAAAACTAGTCGTAAAATGGTGTACGTCGAACGTTAGAGAACGAACTCGACGGTTTTGGAAAGTTTGTATCGAAATCTAGAAGTTTCATTCAGAGTTTTCGTCATAAAGGTCTCGAACATAAAGATAATAAGGGTTAAAGATAGTGATTTTGGCTAATTGTTATGTAAAAAGTGAGTTTCGCCAAATTTAAACATCCGTAATTAATTTATTACAACTCCGCTATACAAACGGCTTGTTGTTTTGAAAAATATGCTCGGTGATCTAAATTTTACTAGAAGACATTTTGTTCCAAAAGTTCCACATCATGGTTAAAACACCTTAAACATAGTCGTTTCAACTACCGTAACACTTGTATCGTAAAGTAATATAGTTTTTAGAAAATAATAGTTACGGCAATTTTATGAAAACTTGCATATCTTTGCCGTTTCAAATCCGTTTTTACATTATAATACGTCCTTAGCTTCGTATCAAAGTATACTAATATATTTTGACAAGTCGAAATAATTTGTGAAGCTTAAGACTCGTTTTGACTCGAAATAAGTAAAAATAACTTGTGAAATTTACGAAAATTATATTTTCGTCGTCAAACTTGTAAAATCCATAACTTCTTCGTTATAACTCCGCTTTTATCCGTTCAAGCTGCCACGGATTCGTTTTAAAGTATATTTTCTAAATATCAAGGCCAAAAGGTCGTGCCTACTGTCGGTTTTTCCAGAAAATCAAAACAAGGACAGAACACTTTATATACATATCGAAAATAGTTTTTCTCGGACAAAACCTATTCTAATCCCTTCAAATCAACTCCAAAGCTAATCTAATCCTACCATACACCTTCTTAGGGTGTCATGGGTTCCTAGACATCATCAAGACCAATGAATACCAAGGGGATAATTATAGGATGACCAAATATATATATATATACTCTAAAATCATGGAAAATGGTATAAATCACATATGTCTTGCATGTTGCTCCAAAATGAAAAGATACATATGAAATGAAAAGGAAACATGAAAATGAAAGAAACAAGCTTACAAGTGAATATGATGAGGTGCAAGTAACAAGGTTAAACCTAAACACTCTTGGTTTTATTTCAAAACCTTATAAAGAGTGATATCTAGATTGTTATTAACACTTGAACTAGAAAAGTTTTTGATCCCTTGTGATCTCTTGATGGAACCGGTTTGAGAAGACCCAAAGAAGAGAAAAATCTTTTAACACTTGAGAAATAATTGAGATGAATGAGAAAATGAATGAAGTTAGACTTTTGTAATGTATGAATTTATTATCAATCAAGGACCTCACCCAAATTAATGACACCCCTCCCCCTTGGTCGGCCAAGGGGGGAGGTATTAGATATTTTATTTATTTTTTTTCTCTAAAATATATATACTTTGTGTATAATTTGTGTAAAATTTGACAAAAGTGTAAGTAATTGTGTAGAAAATGTACAAGTAAAGGTAAATGGAAATTTTTGGTACAAGTAAGTTTTTAATAGGTCAAAATAGAATGTAATGAGATAATATAAATTTTAAAAATACATTCCTTGTGAAGTTTGAGTGATAAAATAATTATCGAGTAATTTTTAAGAAAAACGTCGTAATAATTTAACTTTAACGATTAATATACCAAATAAATTTAAAACACTAGGTAAACTCAAAATATAGTTTTTATAAACTAAATGTAAGTTTAAAAAAATACATCGGGATCATTTTTGAAAGTAACGGATTAAATATTCAAAATAATAACTCACGCGATAACGTTTATTAAATATAAAAATTACGCGTTAAATGTGAAATGAAATGCCATGAATGAATTAATATGATGCATATTTAATTTAAGAAATGACCGGAAATTGAGAATTGTGACATGGGTTGTAATGTTAGGCTTACGGTAGGGAAATAAAGGGTTTGGTGGGATAGGCTTTTTAGTGGTGGCAAGTCAAAATCTCTATGTTAAATGCATATGAAGAATGGCGTTGCTAAGCCAAGACTCGACACTCTAAACTCTAGATAACCGAAATAAATAAACATAAATTCAAAGGATAGATGTAGGATGGTAGCCCGTATGTTTTTTTTTTTTTTTTTTTTTTTTTCCATACACTTTTACTCTACCATCCTCTACGATAACATCAAAATACTAGGATTTACGGGCATATCCCTACACTTGAGTTTTTTATTACTCTAACACTAATTTGACCCGAATTGAAAATATCAAAACACTTGGGGTACATTATTATGCAAATAAAGGGAATTTGAATTTTAACGTTCCCTTCCGTCATTTCATAAACTTTAACTTTTCCCATGAATCCTAATCGTCCCAAAACCGTATACAAAGGATATGACTCGACTTAGCAACTTATGCAAGCAACTAGATAATTGAACTAAGGGTTTAGGGTGATAACAAACAATTGCACTAAAAGTGAGTGCATAAGGGTAGGCTAAGGCGATTTGGGTGTATATTGGGGGTGGGGTAAACAATGTTTTCATTGATATTCGGAAAACGAAACATCACGAGAACCGCGAAAAGGATAGGCTCGAGGGTTAACTAGGGTATCGTGTACTAAAGATGAGTACAACGCAAAGAGTGGGGAATTACTCAACCGATATGGAAAAGTAATTATATTAGTGTATCAAACGAGGTTATCCTAATGCCTCTTATCATTTAGTTATTCCTAACTACACAAGTGTAGCCTCACTTGCATCTCGGAATGCATCACAAAACAAGTTCTAGAATCTAATATACTACCGTTCACACTCTAAGCATTGAAGATGAATGCTTTAATTCCTACTAATCTAAGGGCGATCCTCACATTTTGGTGGAATTTGGGTGGTAAAGGGTTTTGTGCTAGTCATGCAACTTCCTATCCATGAGACGCTTTTGTTAAGACTAATGGCCCACTCCTATATGTCATAAAAATTTTAAATTTGGTGCCAAAATTACCCTAACCGACATTTTCTCATGGTTTATTACACAATCACAATTGACAAAGCAAATAGTCAAGGATAAGCATAGTTTCAAAGTTCCTGCTTTATTTTCCCTCCTACATTTAAACCGAACATTGTCCCCAATGTTCCCGAAAGTATCAAAGTTATGATAATGGAAGGTAATTAAAACGAAGAAACTAATACTCCCCGATTAGCTCGGTAGATCTCGTAAAGTGGTGGTTAAATCCTTTCCAAGAAGAATTTATGCGTGAAAAGCTCTTTCTAATCTTATGTAACTTCTTCTCGACAAACTAAACTCGCACACTGAAGAAAACAAACGAAACCTTCGCAAAATCGGCGGTAATAATATATATAAGACTCGATTTAAACTAGGATATAATGCTTGTGGAATGGATGTTTCTGAATTTCTAAGAAAATTAAGACCGGAAAATTCCAAAATTTATAAGTAGCTCGTAAAACGAGAAAAAATAGTCCGATGTTTTACTCCTTCGACGCCGTCAGTTGCAATCTCGACGCCGCAAAGTTATCCCGACAAAACCGGTCTCGATTTTCGGAAAAATTCGGAAAATTTACATCTTTAGAATCTGGAAAATTTTCGCAAAACATCCATTATGACTCGATACAAGCATTTGACTCGAACAAACAAACATAAATATCTTTTAGTTAATTGTTATTCTCATGTTTACGCTTTTGAAAACGCGTGTAATCCTCCCTACACTTATCCCTTATGTAAAATACCTTATATGCAATTAAGACGAGGTTAAAACAAAATAAAGCATTTTTACAAATTTAAACATGAGGATAAACAATTAATAAAAGATATATGACACTAACAAGCAATCAATTAAGCATGGGTTGCCTCCCACGAAGCGCTTTTTTATTTAAGAGTCTTGTAGCTAGACTCATAGTCGTGCTCCCACGCTTTTCTCATTACCGCCTCTTGACGGTCTCTAATGGGATTCCATGTTGTAGAAGTGCCCTAAAATGCACTTCTAAGAGTTCATCCTCTCCCCAATCGGTCCTATATTCCGGTCCTAGGCTCAAGCAATCCTTATAGAATCCGAAAATCTTAGCCATAACATAATCAACACCTTTTCCCTATCCTCATCATTCCTATAATAGACCGACGGTTTAAGTTCCTTTTCATCAATAGAGTGATGAAAACTTGTCAATCTTAAACGGCATTTGTAAGCTATGTCATCGGTCTCATTCTTGAATCGCACTACTCCTAACGAGGGTCATAGGTCATCCCTTGCTTTCTATGAAAGGTTTTCCTAGAATAACATGGGACAAGCTAGTGGTCTATGGCCGTGCTAATATCATCCACAATTATGAAGTCCGTAGGAAACGTGAAACTACCTACATAAACGGGCAATCCCTTAACTCTACCAAGAAAATTGCAACTAACATTAGGATCATTGGGTCTTGCCTAGTTGTAATAGGCTTCTTCAATATCCAATTGTAGTAGGTGCTAGTCATTATGTTGATTGGGGACTTGCGATCAATGTAGGATTTTGCCACAAAAGGTGTCCTATGGAACATGGTATGTTAAGATTCCAAGGGTTCCCAAACTTGATTCGAGGACTTTTCCTAACATACATGCGACGAAGGTCACGCACTAAGCTGAGGTGGCGAGATAGTTCTTCTTCCGTAGGAAATTTGTTGAAATAGTCAATGTCTACTTCATCTATTTCCTCGGGTGTTTCATCATCCACAAGTGTATAGTCCTCTTCGTCATTTGTTTCATTAGGTTCAACTAAGGCGATGGTATTGACGAATGGACATGCTTCGTTAGCTTGCTTCGATCCTTAATCTCTATACCAAGGCTCGGGAGTTGAGATAGCACTAACCTTCTTATCACTATTAGTTATGGCTTTCAAAAGGTTGTCTATTTTCCTATCCATCTCGGCTTGTTGATGGTTAAAACGGTCCGAGAGCTTAGCCATTGGGTTTCTTGGGATGCAACTAGGTTTTGCAACATCCTTCGATGTTTTGTTGGTTAGACCGTTAGTGGGGCCATGAGAAATCATTGAGGTGAATTCTTTGGTTTATCCCAGAGAAGTCGGGCTTGCCTTTCCATGCCTCTCGGTTTCATTGAAATTCCTAGGTCCCGGTATTGTAGGAATCTTCCTCCCGCTCCATTAGTACGCGAGGATGCGCGAGTCAACGAAAGCATGTTCGGGAGCGAGTGCTATGCGGCGTGTTATGAGGATCACAACACGGCTCACACGAGGAAGAAGCTTTGTTCACATGGTGTGAAGATTTAGGAGTTTCAGATGAGCTCATGAGGAATCTAACTTGATCTTCAAGTTCGATCATCCCACGGTCGGAAGGAGGTGGAGATTGCCTTAACGGTTTTGGGCACCACGGGGTCATCCCAACTTCGTTGTCATAGAGGCGAGGTCCTCTATTATTCCCCATGATTCTTCCGCGGTGAGATCACTAAGTTTTCCACCGGCCGCTTGGTCAATGGATCGCTTAGTGGGGAAGTTGACATGATCATAAAAGATTTGGACTGGAGCCAAAGATCAATGTCGTGATGAGGACTTTATGAAGTAAGTCCTTGAATCGGGTCCCCGCTCAGAGAGATTCACCTTGACGTTGTTGGAACATCAAGATGTCATTCCTAAGCTTAGTGGTTCTCCGGTGGGAAAAATTGAGCAAGGAAGCGAGAGGTAAGATCATCCCAACTTGAGATGGAGCGGCGGGAAGTCGCCAAGCCAATTACTAGCTTGGTCCCGTAGAGAGAATTGGAAGAGAAGCAGCGTGGTCTCCGAGTAGTAGCATCAAGGTCGATGGAATCGACGATTTTGAGAAATCCTCGATGTCGATTTGGATCTTGGAACGAAGTCCATGGAATGCACATCCGCTTTGCACCAACCGGATGGTGCCGGATCGCAGGCCGTAGTTCGGGCTTGGTCGGGAAGCTCAATGGTGTTCCTATAGCCTAGGTGGCTTGGTCTCGAGTATTCACCAAGAGTACGGGCTCTTGGCGGGTCATTTGGCGGTAGGTTGATGAATGGTAGTGGGTTATCACCTTCCATGATGAAAAGTGATGGGGTTACGAACAAAGGTCACGAAGAAGGGGATAGACCAAGAGAAAGCTAAAAATGAGAAAAAGTTTACTTGATAGGAATCACAAAGAAACCTAAACGAAGTGGACTACTAACTAGCTATTCTATTCCCAAGAACGGCGCCAAAAACTTGATAACGCCACACGCGTGCTCGGGGTCAAGGAAACTTCCTTTTCTTCGAGCAAGTTTTATAACACCCCAGCAATGAACCTAATCGTTGTAGTGTAGTAATTGTGGTAAGCCACGGGTATTGATATCGCTCTCTGGGGAATAGGAATGCTAGTAAGGAGTTACTACGCTAAGGTTAAGGTTGAGGAAGATTATTTTTATCTTTTATGTTTTATGAAATGGAAAAGTACTAATCTCGGGTATTGGATTTGGGGGTTGGTATTTCACCGATTACTCTACTATTATCTAATTATCTAAACTAAGGTGTGGGAGTCATGTCTAATTAATGTGTGCTCGATGATAGTTTAAAGATGTGTTTACTTGGTTGTATTACTCCTTAATTATCTCCTATTGATGGTTGAGTTGTCACGCCTTATTCTTAGTCATTGTGTGTCTAAAGTTGTAGGATATGCGCTTTCTCCCCAACTCTTTGAACTTACCAAAGGGTCTCGTCTACAAACCCACTAGGGATGATAAACTCTTACTCTAAGGGGCTCTTTGGATGGTTTAGCCTACAACTACTCATGTAATTATATTCTAAGGTTCACAAAGATGAATCAAGCATTAAGTACACAACGAATGACCTATCGCATTACTAGATCATTAGTAAACTAAGATAAGAAACAACCAATCAATATTCAATAATTAAGTTTCATACTTCCTAAGCAAACACACAAATAAATTAGCGGGACATGGAAAACATGCAAGCATACACACAAATAATCAAAGACATAATTGAGTTAATGAAGTAAAGACTTATCTTGATGTAAGATAGGTTTAAAACCCTAAAATACTCGTATAAGACACCTTAGGTTCGGTTTTAGGTTTTCACCCAAAAGACTCTCCTAAAACCGAAAAATTCGGATTCTATATAAGATTACATATGCGACGGCTTCACCTTATGTTTCGTGACGCCGCCGTGTCGCCGCCATTGGGTTTCGCTCGCCACGTTAACCTTGCGACGCGCCACCTTATGTCCGTGACGCCCCTCTTCGCCGACGTCGCTCTGGATTGCATCTAGGCCGCCCGAGTAGCGACGGCCTACTCTTTTCACAACTAGACGTTGTCACTTGAAAATACGAAGTTTGAGTTCGAACCGTCACAAAATCTTGGGACGGCGTCGCAATTCTTTTGACGCCGCCGCTTCTAATTTCAAAGAATCGTGAGTGTCTCGATTTTGACTTTGGCCATTTTTTCATATATTCGCTTTTCGTCCAAATAAGTGCCATTCCAAAGATTTTGCCTTCAAGAGACCTAAAAGTGAAAAGGAACGATATTAAGCAATAACGGATACAAAAGTGATCAAATAAGGACTAAAACGACCCTCAAATGGTACCTTTTAAAACCTTATCACCTTCCAAAGCCCTAATTCATAAACTTGTTCCCTAAGTTTACTCTACTAGATATAAAGAGGTTAGGTTCTGGGTTTCATACATTGCAGTATTGAATTAACCCTGATCTCTCCTCTCATCTCTTTTGTCCATATTCGCCGAACACCCCATTGTTGGGGAGTTTGGTTTCGCTTTTCATTAAACGAGGACTTGTGTTAGATCTAAGAATCGCTTGATTCGTTGGTTAATTCGTGTGTACAAGAACGTGGTAGTAAGACACTATTCTTACACCATATTGGTTTGAGTTGTAGAACCAGTGAGTGACAACTCTTCAAACCACTTATTTGTTTTGCTCAAAATATCCGACATTCGCAAAGAATGACGTTACGCATACTTTCGCTAATTATTTATTTGTTATGATCTTTAAGTCTTCCGCTGTGTACTCTTGATGTCTTTATGTTTTATTGTATTTTATATATCATAAACTCAACAAGATTGTACATCTAACCGCTAGTGACAATTGAGGAGCAGTAGTACTATCATGCTTAGTCTGGTCTGAGAGGTTTTATCAGGCCTTCGTGGCTTGAGATTTAAGCCGGATTTTCATCAAGTGTTCATTTACGAGCCTTAGTAATGTGCTTGATTCGAGCGTATAATTAATGAGCCTGAACCAAAAATATTAATACGCTATCTCCTACTTTCATAGGTAACTCAACTCTATACGCTTAAACTTTGAACATCTATATACTTAATAAATGAAAATATTATTGAATATCACTCTTCCTTTTGTTATATTGACACTTGTCACATTTTTAAACCATATGATGCTGTCATATAATTTTAGTTTCAGTTATTTCCTACCCTTCTCTATTTATATTTTGGACGCCCCAAATTAATCATTCGCTTCCATATTTAGTAGAAAAAAAGGTGGCCGAGATTTAGTGCCCCATTTTATTAATCCCGACAATAATTTCTTTTATGATTTTTACGTAAATTTTATAATTAAATGATTTTACGATATTTTTGACTTTTGCTCTATTATCAATTTTCAACAAATGATATTGTAATTAATTTTTTATTTTTAAATTGATTGAAACTCTTGTGAATTGTTTTATGCCGATATATCGCTGCATGGTTACTCATTTTTAGCTATGGTCCGCTCAAATTTCTTTTTGTTTTTGTATTATTTTTGTTGTTAAATTTGTTATGTATATGTGGACGTATAATCCGGACCGGCCAGAATGGGTCGGCCCAAGACAATGTACCATTATACGCCTAAACCCTAATCCACGCCTCTATAAATACACGATCGAATCTCTTTCTTGAGGACATGATATATATGACGATAATACGACAAGTGCGCTACACTAACCCTAACTCATCACATCGCACCGACATTAACTGACCGTTTGAGGTGGACCCGGCCAAGCGCCCGGGTCCACTCTTAACTTCTCTTTGTTGACAGGCTCACTTGGGGCTCGAGAAGACGATTTAACTACCAAGGAGAGTCGTCGAATCCAACCCCGCGCCAGATTATACATCAACAAGTTGGCGCCATCCGCGACCGAACAAAATATTTTTGTCTCGTATGCTCACCATATATTGTCACCAGCTGACTTACGGTATGAATACACTCATTCAGGTCAGTAGACTTCGGCTTATCAAGTCGTGTTTCACCCATGTGATTTGGCTAAATGTTAAAACATGATAAATCGTATATAAACGAAACAGTCCGCACGATCGGACCTAAGAAAAAGTCCGCACGATCGGAGCTATTTTATCTTTTAGCCGCGAATTAATTCGCGCAGACATCGCTTTTACGGTTGGTATGTCTGTCACTTGCATATGCGACGATCGAAGCGACGCATCACGATAAATCTACCCGCGTTAGGCGTGCGTTCGGATATCTTCACAGATTAGCTACGAGCGAACAAACACCACGATGCTAGTCAATCGCCATGAGCGACCGGACAAAGGCCGTGGTCATGTTATGTTCATCCGCGATCATCCACAAACGCTCGAGTCTATGCGGTCACGATATATCCATCTGCGCCTATTAGTCGCGGTCACCAGATGTCCATCCGAAGTAAAAAAAAAAAAAAAAAACAATTAATTATTTATGTAGCTTGTAAAACCGCGATAGGGTAATTCGACCGCCACTTCTCTTATGTGTTAAGTTCACATGCTATGTGCTATATATTGCTTCACTTCATTAGGTTTTACATGTTTCGATTAAATGGCATATACTTTTAATATTTGCATTAAGTGTTTCTGTGAGATAACTAAGTTTAATGCTCCCACACACGTAGCACCATCAAACTTGGGGGCTACCGTGGTATATACTACCATCGCTTTCAGACGCCACGCATGTATATTTGGAAGTGTATTGCAAGCCCTGATAAAGACGGACGAATATTCGCACCATCTTCGCCGCAGGGAGACGCGTCCTCTGTCGGTTGTAAAGACGGATGTAATGCGCCAGGTAACGCCTCCGTCAGACCTCTTTGTCGCAAGACAACGCGCACTTCGCCTGCTGAAGCACGTCTCGTCGCACCTCTTTGTCGCAAGACAACACGCGCCCTAGCATGAAGCACGCCTTCGTCGCACCTCTTTGTCACAAGACACAAGACTTCGCCATGTACATCGCCTTCGTCGCACCGCCACGCCGCATCGGGTACAAAAGGTACGCCTACCCGTGACGCAAAGATACGGATCCACTTTCACCATTGTGAGACTCTCACAATCGCAATGTCATCGTTACCCCAACTATAGAACCACGTGTTCTTCTTGCTGTGGTCTTTATCGTCACACTATGGCGGAAACCCAGCATATGCGCTTAAACAGATACGCCATGGGCCAAGTGCGCGCTTCGTTGCATTTGGTCACAAGAAGATGGTCCGTCCCATATGCACACTGAGTCACAAGCACACGGGCCATGCCGTCATGATTGATTAGCCCACGCCACGAATATAACTTAAGTCTCAAAGATAACATACCCATGCACTATCTCATACTAGACTTGGGGGCTTGTGGACGATAGTCCGGACTGGGGCCAGAATGGGTCAGCCCAAGACAATGTACCACTCTCACGCCTAAACCATAATCCACGCCCTATAAATACATGGTTTGGATCTCCTTCGAGGACATGATATATATGACGATAACATGTGAGTTACACTAACCCTAACTCATCACATCGCACCGACATTAATCTGATTGTTTGAGGCGACCCGTGCCACGGCCGGGTCCACTCCTAACTGTTTATCTTTGCTGACAGTTCTACTTGGGGGGCCGAGAAGACGACTTAACCACCTGCGAGAGTCGTCGAATCCAGCCCGCGTCAGATTATGCATCAACAGTATATTAATATATTATAATGATATCTCTTCACCTAAATAAATATAATGTGTAGTTTAGTATTACAATAATATTGAAGAAAGCATCATTATAATATAAAAGTTTGTAAATTTTATTCTTATTAATATTTGTAAACTTTTTGCGGGTCTATAATCTATCATGACTAATTTTGATAGTTTCGTTTGTGTGCCGTTAATAAACTTTATGAATAATTTAGACGTCTTTATCGTCATTTTGATATATAATATTGTATTATCTTCATTCGAATATTAGTTTATGAGTGCTAATCATTTCAATTGTCATTTAAATGATTGCAATGACTATGAATATTTTGTTTAATGGAATTTACTTATTGCTCCAACAGTCTTCTGGAGTATGTTTTCCTTTGGTACGTAATCCACCGCCTATTAATCGTGCAAGTAATCTAGGCAAAGTGTTTTCCAACTTTTATGTTATCGAATTTGTGTTTAAACTAATTTGAAAGTATCACGGATAAAAAATCAAAACTAAAAATAACTTCTTTAATTTACATTTCAAGACTAAGAACAATTTTTTTAATTTACATTTCAAGACTTTTCAACTAATTTATGAGCTGTTTTATACTATATTTTTTTATCACAACACCAAATCACAAATAATATGTTAGATTTCCTTTATAGCATAATTTGGTAACAATAGTAAATGTACCTACAAATTCATACAAGTAAAACTTCAACTCTTTTTGTTAGGATCATTTACCAGCAAAATTAGACCGATAAGCTTAAAGTAAGCTATAATTTTAAAAACTTTGAAACTCTGTCATTTTCCAGATGAAATTATTCGAAACATCGTTGTGGTGGCCATCCATGATGTTAAATGTCATTGTTTTCTATTGAACTATTCTATTCTATGCAAAAGTGTCGACCAGTAACTATTCTATTCACAAAAAGACTTGTTTGAAAGCTCATTTATCATATTCTATTTTGGAGAAGACAATCTTTTTTTATTTTCGATTATAAGAATTAGAATATGAGCTACTCCCTCCGTCCCAAAATTATTGTCCCCTTTTAAATTTTACGGTCTTTACTTTTCAACTTTGACCTTAAGTGTTTGTGTTTATATTACATATAACTTGATACAAAATATACGAACCGATTGAATTTTTAATGTATTTTCATTGGTATCATTTTTATCAAAAATTGTATAACACAAACAAAAATATTTATAATCAACGTTGAGAAAGAAAGACCGAAAAAATCAAAAGGGGACAATAATTTTGAGACGGGGGAGTATATGTTTTGTTAAAATGGCCCAGAGGGAGTTTTGGGACACGGCACGGGTATTTGGAAAACGGGCCTGCCATTAGTAAATTTTAAGGGGCCTATGATTCTAAACATTTTTTAACAGGCCTATCAGAGTATTTAACACGAGTTACATCAAAAAGTGAGAAAAATGTTGATAACTGACAATGCTAACTAGTTTATGCTCTCGCCAAAAGATAATACATGTGAAAAAAAGGCCGAAATAATGCTCATGATGGCTTATCGAAATGACAATGCTAACTAGTTTATACTCTCGCCCAAAGACAATACATGTGAAAAAAAAGGCCGAAATAATGCTCCTAATGACTTGTCGACTTGGGGAGACAATACATGTGAAAAAAAATGCCGAAATAGTGCTCATAATGACTCGACTTGGGAGTGTGTTTGTCCATATTCTGCACGTATTAATGCAAAGTTAACCGAATGAGCTTACAATTTTACATGATTTAAGCTCTGTACTATCGAAACCAAGTATGTTTGATTATATCGATTAGTCAATTGGTGTATAATCTTCTTCTCTATACTTTTATTGATAGAAGTTTTCTAAATTTATACTTAAACGGTCTCTGATGTCTACATCTAGAAACATACTTTAAGTAATTTTTTTGTTCCTACTATAAATATAAAGATATAACTTTATGTTTACAGGAATACCTTTTTTTTTAATTTTAAGTTTTAAGGAATACAAATTAATATGCATTATATATAAAAGGTTTATACTATATATAATACATTAAACAATAATATTTTACACATAATTATTTAAAACATTCATTAATGTAATTTTAATGTCAAATTTTTGTTTGGTTATAGATATTAAAAAAAATTTAAAAATTGCATATTCAAAAACGTTTATCATATATATATATATATATATATATATATATATATATATATATATATATATATATATATATATATATATATATATATATATATATATATATATAGAGAGAGAGAGAGTTAGGATCGAATAAGAAAATTACTTAAAATAAGAAGGAATAAGAAACTATAACCGCAAACCGGATTTGACCGACCGCAAATTAGATGCATCCCTATAATCTTAGATGATTATAACGCACCATATAGTGTGTTTTCTAGCTTTTAATAAGATGCATATACGTATATTAGATGATTTCACGATTCTCTTGTTTTTCCTCTCACGCACGCCAAAATCATGAAAATCAATTTGCAACATCTATACATCAAATTAACTTTCAAACTCAAGATGTCAGATCTATATGAATGAAAAGATCTAATGCAAGTCGTTGCATCTCAAATGCAAGGTTTTGGTCACTTCTCACCACTTATTTTAATTTTAATTTATATATCACTATATATATATATATATATATATATATATATATATATATATATATATATATATATATATATATATATATATATATATATATATATATATATATATATATATATATATATATATATATATATATAGAGAGAGAGAGAGATGGAATGAAAAGGTAGGAAGGAAAGTGGAGGTGATATGTGTCACCTTGGCACATCACCATGTCACATCACCTCTTCCTTCCATCTCACCAACCACCCCCCCCCCTCGTCGAAAAAAAAAGTCGAAAATTTTTTTCCCAAAAAAAACATTTTTTTGATTTTTTTTGGGCAAGAATTTTTTACCGCATCACATTTATAAGTTACTGCATCACAGTTATATATATATTGCAATGACTATTTTTTTTTAATATTTACACGTTATGTAATAGTTTGACGAATAATATACGATATTTAATGATTAGCAAGTACCTTTCCTCGCTAATCATCGTAACCTTATAATACTACTTATTATCATTTTTGTATCGTCATTGCATCGTGATGCATAGGTACTAGAAATTTTAATATGAAATAGTGTGTAATAAAGTTATTCTCAAAATTCTCGCCATACGTAAAGTAATTATCACGAAAAACATGTAATCGATTTTTATTTTATTTTTTTGAACGACAACTTTTATTAAAAAAAAACTAGCAAGAAGCTAGAAAGGAATTACAAAGTAATTAAATAGGGATGTTGAAGCCAAGAATCCCACGTAAAACTATTTCTACATCTAGCATGACACCACATAAACGAGTACATAACAATATCATCAAAAAGAATGTGCTTCCGAGGATATTGATACGAAAACAAGAGTTGATTTCGAAAGCTCCAAATACTCCACCACATAACAGAGAAAACACCTTCCAAGACACCTTTAAGACGAGATCCCAGCCGCAACCCACAAAACCAGGAGATCCACTCATCATAAGAACAACCAGAAAAACAGGGAATATCCCACCAGCGACATACAAGCCCATAAATGTCACGAGCCATGTTACATTGAAAGATCAAGTGTGAAACATCTTCCACCTCTATAGTACAAACAAGACAACATAATGAATCAATCTGGACACCCCTTTGACCCAAATTCGCCCTAGTAGGAAGGCGATCAAGGTGAAGTTTCCATCTAAAAACATTTACCTTGATGGGAACATATTTAACCCACCTAGTCGCTATAGACGATTTAGGGAGGAAAAAATCATCCAAGAGGAAGCGAGCATCACTAACACGATACATACCTTCATTATTTAAATCCCATATCCAACGATCATTTGCACTCGAGAGCTCAATACGAAGAGCCTCCAATTGAGAGGATTCAACACCACCACGAACCGTACGCCGAAACGAATCAAAGAGAGACCCATGTAACTTATCTGCCACCGTGCAATCTTTGTTATCTTCCAACATAAACAACCGCGGAAAGAGAAAACACAACTGGATATCTCCGACCCACACATCTTTCCAAAACCGAGTAAAATGACCAGATCCAACACGAAGGTTACAATGGGCAAGTAAGTCGACACCATGAAGCTTTAGAACATTTACTTCTTTAATTAATCTTGCCCCAAATAGACGAACAAACAGGCGCATTGATTGGTGCTGAAACCAGTCAAGCTTTCTCACACAAGCTAGCCACTTGTGAATGACTAACCGTAAGAAGCTTAAAACTGCTTAAAACACAAATACAATGAAGATCAGAGAATACAATGAATTCCCGGGTCGTTAAGTCCCACGGAGACTCAATGGTATGTAAACACTTAATCAGACGATAGAATGATCACTAATAATAGTGATCAGTAAGGAATTGGAAGGATAATTACACTACTGAAAAAGTTTATAAAATAAAGCGACTTAAATACAAATTAAGAAAATTAAAAAGATAAAATATATTAAATAAACGCTATCACTATATTCACAATGATGTTTTTGTGATTAATAAAATAAAATGACTTAAATAAACTATTTTAACTAAAACGTAAACTCAAATTATCTAAAAACGTTACTTAAAATGGAAACGTACGTTATTTATAAAAATTACGCTGGAGCGCAAGACAAAACGTAAAATTTATGAAATAAAAGTCCTACGAATGTAAAAACAATTTTCTTACGTACTATATGATAAAATAAAATTTTAGAAAAAAAATTTATATTTTTTAGACTTTTATATTTTTTATTATGAATTAAATAAGATTTTACACTAATTAAATGTTTAAAAATACTAAAACTAATGAGAAAATCAAACTTTTTATAAAATACTTATCACTAATACGATTTAAGCAAAATAGAAAAGTTGAAAAGCTACTTTGAATAAGCTTGAAATAAGCTAAATAAGTCGTATAAGCGTAAACCGGCAAAACGATATAAGAGATTGATTGTGTAAAGAAATAATGTAAAAGTCCCAAGGGCAATTGGTTTTCGTGGTGTGTTGAGCGTGGATCACAAGGGAGGTCTTGGGTTCGAATCCCACCTCTTGCCTTTTGCTCACTTATATTTTTTTTTTCAAATTTTCTTTTACCAACTTATTAAACACACTGAGATAAGCACTTTTTATAACTACAACTCTTTATGAAAAACACTAATAAGCACTGAATAAGCCTAAAAATCTCAACAGTGGCAAGAGAAAATGAAATAAGCTCAAGTTTTAAGCTAAGTGACTAATAAGCTTCTAAATAAGCAAGAGCTAACTGAGAACAAGCTAGATAAATGATAACAAGCTAGAATTACAACTGAATAAGCACAGATACTTATAAATAAGCACTAAGCAGTTTCTAAATAAGCACAAATTAGACTAGTATGCACAGGACACTCTTCAGACAAGGGGCCTAAAAGAAGCTATGAATTAAACACTTTATAAGCTAATTAAAACTGACCTAGTATTTTTATAATTTTCTTAAGCAACTAAATTTTACTATTCTAAAAGCTTATGAGCCAATTCTCAGTATTAAACACTCAGTAAAAATCTAAGTTTTATTCAAAAACGACCAAGTGAAATTTTGACTTTTTATCCTACACTAATACTTTGACTTTTATGAGATTTGAATGATCCTAGATGATTGTATATGTTATATTAAGCTAATATGAAACTGATTTTAGCTAGATAAACAACTTTTAAGCTAATATGTATGATTATATCTTCTAAATTTCCTAACAGTTATGAATTAGGATAAAATCAAGATGATTTTGACTTTTTAAGGAACAAGGACTGATTTTTATGACTTGATTGAGGTATTAGGAACTAAAGTTACACAGAACAACAACAAATATCAACTCAAATGACTTCTATCACAGATTAACATGCATATCCAAACACCCTTTAATATGGTGATTATGAAGCTTTTCAAAGGATAACATGATTCGAGCATGAAAATGATTAAAAACCTTTTATTATCATAACATGAGACTGAATAAGCATTAAATAAGAACAAGAACAACATAAATTTGAGAAATGACAATTTTGCTAATATAACTGTTAAACTAAGAAACTTAACAATTAACAATTTTAAAAAACAAAGCTACTGTTTTAATGCTCACTTTTACTTAACTACACCTAAGAAACATGATCCAACACAAATTTAAGCTTATAAGTGAATGAAACAGTAAAAGCTAAAATGCTTATAAAAAGCTTACAACTTCTTTCCAGCCAAGGGTCATGAACAAAGAACCAAGAACATTCCTATAGGCTTACCACTAAGCCTCTAAACCATAAAGCAATCCAAAAGCACCCTGCTTCAGCTTCTATCTTCATTTTCACTGCTTTTTGAATTTTCACTAATTTATAGGTAATTTTTGGTATTTTTAAGTTTTGAATCTAAACTGAATTATAAATGTTTTCAATAGCTTAATCAAGCTTCTAATAGCTTATATAAGCTTATTTAGCCCGTAACAACAACCACAAACAACATAATCCAAATTTGAGATTTTGGCTCAAATTTACATAAACTTGATACGTAAATAAAACTTGAAATTAAAACGAAAATAGATTCTTGATACACTAAAATTTGATTACAAAACACTTGAAAGTTTAAACTTGTAATCGAAAACTTAGAAATTTAAAACGACATACTTAAAACTAAATTACACTACTTGGTGAAATACATTGCATCCCTTCCTCTATATAATGACTTTTTCACTCTTGTTGACTACTCTGAGACTTTCCCACTAAATTCCAAACCATCGATCTTCATATATCATCATATCCGTCCATTTTGCTTTTTGGCGCCATTTTTCTTAAGGTGTTATTTGATATTAATGGTTTTGGGAAGATGTGGAGGTGGAGGGGACAAAGTAAGGTGAGGAATGGGAAAGGTGGAAAACCATGACCGGTTTTGGGATATCGGTGTTGTGTGAGAGGAGATGAACAAGGCATAGTTTTATGCTTTTGACTTTTCGACGGTGGTTTTAATAATACAAAGGGGTCGGGTCAAGGGTTTGGGCCACCGGTAAGGATTGATTTGGGCCTAGTTTGTGTTTTGGATTTGGTATAATATAAGTGGTCCGCTTGTTGTTTAGTTAAGACAAGGACCAAACATGTAATTTATCCAAACTTCGTGGTCCGATCATGACACTTTTCCAAACTTATCATAAGGACCAAACTTGACAAACTTTGATAGTACAAGGATAACTTTTGCATAAAATTCCATTTTAGAAATCCAAGGACTATTTTTGCAATTTTTCAAAGTTTAGGGACCTTTCTTGCCATTTGACCAAAGAATCATTCAAGGACCATTTTAACAACTTAGAATATTTCGTGGACCTTGAATGACAAAACTTCACATTTTTGAATTCCAGGACTAGATTTGACAACTTTTAAAACTGGGGACTAAACCGCCAATTTTGCAAACTTGAATCATTTTTCATCCGATTTTGATATTTTTGCATTTAAAACACATAAAACACTGATTTGTGATATTTTGATCATTTTGATGTGTTTCGAGTGTTTTCGAGATGTTTTTGTAGTCAGACAAGATAAAATGATGAGTATTTGACACTCATCAATCCCCCACACTAAGATATTGATAGTCCCTAGCAATGTTTTAGAACTTTAATGGATTTTAAAACTCTTTACCAAAAGCCATTACTTCGGAGTAGCCAATTGTTTTGATTCAAGTAAGAACCTTGGTACAACGATAACCAAATGATTTTGAGCAAATCATAAGTCAGAACGGATTTGATTTGTCTTTACCGTAAGCCGCTTGCTCGGACTAGCCAACTCTTAGATAAATTATCGAATTATCTTTGGTGAGTGATTACCAATTATGGCTTTTCCATCGCCTTTACCACAAGCCATAAACTTGCGGGCTAGCCAACTCTTTTACTTTTTAGGATATGGTGAATGAATACCATACAATTTGGGCAAATTGCAAGTCGTAAACGGATTTGATATATCTTTACCAAGAGCCGTTTGCTCTCGGATTAGCCAATCCTTTTGTTTATTAGACATGGCGGATCGATAATCGAATGAGTAAGTGTAGAACACTTACTCCAAAAAATTTTGGCCAAAACGGGAATTAGGCGGATAATACATATTAAAATTCGTGAGAATTCCCCACACTTAGAAATGAATATTGCCCTCAATATTCAAAGTACCGTGGTTATGCCGAAACCGAGAACGTAAAGGGAAATACTACGGCCATTATTTGAAAGAGATTTTTTTTTTTTTTTTTTTTTTTTTTTTTTTGAATAAAACATGGGCAACCCCCACACTGTGGTGGTACACACGGTGAAAACCCATGTTAAGCTATCTGTTTTTGATTACCGAGTCGCTAGCTTGACTCGACCCAATTAATTGGTTCATGGGAAGCAAAGTGGATGAAACAATCTTCATCGGACTTTCATTCAAGATGTTTGTATAAACATTGAAGCACGTGAAAGTTCCACACCGACGAGATATAGATAGAACCCGCTCAAAATGATAAATGAAAATGCCGGGATCAAAATAGTGTCCTCATTCCCAAGGAGAAAAGGGAACGAAGTCACACCATATGTGAAGAAAAGAAAGAAAATCATGATAAAGATCATGACTAACTCCTCATTATCGTAAGGGGAATTCATGATTTTTGATCATGAATCTCATCGATGAGATAGAATCGCCATCACATGATGGAAGAGATAAGTTAGAATACAGAGGTGGGACAAGTGGTGTGCTCGAGAGCTAGCAATTTCCACCACTTCCGTGATGGTCTCAGACGACCTCGGACATTTCATCGAAAAGAGGATTTACTTTCCCAAAAGTGTAGTCATTATTAAATTCAAAAGAGGATTTGAGAAAACCTAAGTAACCTCGTAAATGTCAAGAGAATCACAAAAGGCAAATCACAATCACTATCGGATATATCCTCGACTACTGGGATTGGGACAAGATCCTCAACACTTGATGATTCCGCTTCCAAATAGTGCTAGGAGGCTCGCCCCCATTATGAGAGTCTTGGAAGCAATAAAAGGTAAGATAGGTGTGATAGCAATAAACCCAGGAGTCGAGAAATGATATCTTTCAAAGGAATAACACTCTCCTCGTCGTCCTCATAATATTCCCTCATTTGAATATTATCCTCATCATCATCGCCATCATATCGGATTCTTATATTCATCTCGTCAAGCTTACACACCATTCTTTTCATTTGTAGTTTCTTTCGAATGCGATTTCTTCGTAACTTTGTGGAAGATTACACCTCGTAATCATTGAGATGTGTGAAGGCTCTAAGTCCGATGACCGATGGAATATCGTGGGGTTGGAAATTGTCAAACCGGAGAATTGGAATTGTGAAAATTTTGATTCATCGGTTGACATTCAAAAGTCGCACGAGGACCCCCGCACTCACAAGAGATAATTGGGAAAATAACTTTCACCAAAGTTCGATTGTAACATGGTTCCTACTCATAGACAAGCGGAACCCGTGGTGGACAATCAAACCGTAATGAGAATCATTCCCACAAAACTCGCATGAGTAGGATTCGTCATCGGGGTTGTGGAGGTAGGTAGGAAAATCGGTGTTTCATTATTTGAAATGGGATCGGGATTACCGACAAACTTGTCTCCTAAACTCACATTGGTACATCGCCGACAATTTCCACCGTTAAATGGACCTCCACACCAGAACATGTCGAAACCATGACATGAAGAATTAAACGGATAAGAGGATAAGAGATGAAGAATTAAACGTTAGAGGGTAAGGAAATGTAGAATCAAAAGATGCGAGAGGTAAAGATGGATATTTTGGATTTTGAAAATATGTCAGAAAACAAAGAATGAAAATATTTTTGGTGTTGATAACACTTCGTGAAAAGTGTTAATGAACTTTTGGATTTTCCGATAACTTTACAAAAACTTTTACAAATGATGGTATATGTGCAAGAATGGATCCGAAAAGGTTAACACACGCTAAAGCCTCCCTAGCAATGACGCCAAAATTTGCTTCGCTCCAAACTAACTAACTTTATTTCCAAATTGTTTGTGAATGGTCGATACTAAAATCGATACCGAAGAGGAATGCAACGGAACCAGGAATTCTCACGAATTTTAATATGTATTATCCGCCTAATTCCCCCGTTTTTGGCCAAAAATAGCAAACTGTTTTGAAAACTAATTAAAATCTAATTAAAATCAAGAAAAATAGCAAACTGTCTTGGAAAAATCTGAAAATTTCAGGAAAACTCTAAAATTATATTTAGAATCTAAGAAAAATAGAAAAACAGGAGGTTGTGTGTAAGATTAAGCAATCATATGCAATGTGCTTATAAACAAGCACTAGAACAAGCCAAATGAACAAAACTAGCCACCAACCGATAACACAAGCTAAAATAAGCTAAAGTAACCAAATGCAACAAGTATTAATGTGCCTTGACCTCGATTAATGATTACAGATTTGGCTTATTTGAGTTTATAAGCTAAAAACAGTTTGGTAGCTACTTGAGCTTATGCACAAGCTACTAGATAAGTCGAAAATGAAAACTACAAATTGGAACTTAATCAAGACCAGGTGAGACCTTATAAACCGAGACAGACCTAGATAAGCTCGATGAGCTTAATACAAGCTCTGAAGATTCGCTTAAAACCCTGCGTACTCATTGTCTCGCATGGGCATATAAGCCAATAATCACAAGCCTTTTTGGTGCTTAAAGAAAATTTGCAAAATTATACAAAAATGGCTATAAGAAAATAGACCAAGAGAAGTTTTTAAAACAACAATTTTCACTTAAATTGGCTTAACAATGAAGCCAAGAAAATTCACTTCAGTTGGCTTCAAAACAGGTTTTTCATTGTTTTGACTTTTGACATGAACATGGAAAGTTGACTTCCATGAGTTTTGATCCAATTTTGTGAACTGAAAATGATGTTAAGTGATTAAATAAAGATACTGCAAGCTATGTTTATGACTTTTAAATACAAAAATAAATAATTACATAAACTCATACCTGTCGTTGTAGTATAGTGGTAAGTATTCCCGCCTGTCACGCGGGTGACCCGGGTTCGATCCCCGGCAGCGGCGCCAATTGATGAGTGTCTAAATACTCATCATTTTTGTACAATCTAAACTGCAAAATCATCTGAAAACACTCAAAAATGAATCAAAATGATGAAAATATCACAAATCAGTGTTTTATGTGTTTTAAATGCAAAAATATCAAAATCAGATGAAAATGATTCAAGTTTGCAAAATTGGCGCTTTAGTCCCCAAGTTTCAAAAGTTGTCAACCAAATCCTCGGTATATCAAAATAAAGAAAATATCATTCAAGGTCCCCGAAATATTTAAAATTGTCAAAAACGGTCCTTGAATGAATCTTTAGTCAAATGGCGGAAAAGGTCCTTAAAGTTTGAAAATTTGCAAATATAGTCCTTGGACATTTTAAAATGAAATTTTATGCAAAAGTGGTCCTTGTACTATTCATTTATGGCAAGTTTGGTCCTTATGAGAGCATTGGAAAAAGTTCAAGTTCTGTCCCTCAAGATTGGTGGAATTACAAATTTGGTCCTTGTCTCTTATATATCAAATCATATCCAAACGGACCCTTACTAATATCCAAGCCCAAATCCAGCTGGCCCAATCCCTTGACCCAACCCCGTTTAATATTAAAACCACGGGTCAACGAAAGTCAAACAATCCAAAATACCGCCAACACTGTGCTCTTCCTCTCCCACCTCTGATTCCCCAAAACCAGAGCAGTTTTCCATGACTTTCTCCACCCCCTTACCTTGTCCCCTCCACTTCTACTAACACCCAAATTCCTTTAATTGACTCAAACCAACCCAATTAATGATCAAACCTGCTCAAGAAAAATGGCGCCAAAAAGCAAAATGGACGGATAAGATGAGTTGGTTGATTTCAATGGCTCAGATGAAATGGGATTTGGTCAGAGGTCAAAAGAGATACCACTGGAACTAATATGGGTATAAAAGGAAGAAGAAAGAGAGGAGAAGGCACCTTGGCCTTTAGCCTTGGTCACGTAGTTGTAGTTTTTATTGCTTTCTTAGTTAAAATGTCTTTTAATCTTTCAAATATTGTATTTTATCTTAAATTAGTGTAATGAACTCTTAAGTTTCAGTTTAATTCATGTCTTCTTTTAATTTCATGTTTTAGCTCAAATTTCCATTTAAGTTTTCAAGTCTTTAATCAGTCTTGATTTTGTGTTCTTCATGTTTAATTGTTGTTTGGTAATGATATTATAGTGTTATCTTTATTGGTTATGTTTGAGATTTCATTGTTGCTCAAAATTGTCATATAACTGTCACTGTATCATATTTCTTTTCAATAAACAATATAAAATACAAAAACATTATAAAATCAAAAATCAAAAAGATTCTTCTCGCCTTTTCTGAGTTTCTTTTTAAGATTCTTAGACTCATCTTAGTGATGATTATTCATAATTCTGTGAGTGGCAATCCCACTCCAATTTCTCACCCAATCTTTGAGTGGCAATCCCACTCCACTTCCCCATGAACAATTTAATTCGGGGTCAAGTCAAGCTAGTGACTTGGTTATAAAAAACAAGCCATACAATATGGGTTTTCACCCATATTTCTGTCTTTTTCCCCTTTCTACCACCTAAGTGTGGGGGTGTGCCCCACATGTTGTATATATTTTGAAAATGAAATTAAAAAAAAATTGTAAATACAGAAAAATAAAATAATTGTTGTATTACCCCGCTTGACTTTGAATATTGAGGACAATATTCATTTCTAAGTGTGGGGGGGAATTCTGGCGAATTTGATCACTTTTATACCTTTGTATGCCCTTTTCCCAAAAAATGACCAAAATTTAAAATTTTTTCATTTGGTTTTAATGTTTTGCACTAAATACAACAAATGGTAATCAGTCCACCATGTCTAACACACAAAAGGATTGGCTAATCCAGGAGCAAACGGCTCTTGGTAAAGATTTCTCAAATCCGTTTATATGGCTTGCAATTTGCCCAAAATTGTATGGTTCTCAACTCACCATATCCTAAAAGTGAAGAGTTGGCAGCCCGCAAGTAATGGCTTGTGGTAAAGGCGATGGAAAACCATAATTGGTAATCACCACCAAAGATAATTTCGATAATTTATCTAAGAGTTGGCTAGTCCCGAGCAAACGGCACGGTGTAAAGACACATCAAATCCGTTATATGGTTTATGATTTGCCAATAAATCGATGGTTATCATGTACCATAGTTCTTACTTGAACTCGAAACATTTGGCTACTCCGTAAGTAATGGCTTTTGGTAAAGAGTTTTAAAATCCATTAAAGTTCTAAAACATTGCTAGGGACTAGCAATATCTTAGTGTGGGGGATTGATGAGTGTCTAAATACTCATCATTTTTGTACAATCTAAACCGCAAAATCATCCGAAAACACTCAAAATGAATCAAAATGATGAAAATATCACAAATCGGTGTTTTATGTGTTTTAAATGCAAAAATATCAAAATCGATGAAAATGATTCAAGTTTGCAAATTGGCGCTTTAGTCCCCAAGTTTCAAAAGTTGTCAAATCAGGTCCCGGTATATCAAAATAAAGAAAAATATCATTCAAGGTCCCTGAAATATTTAAAATTGTCAAAAACGGTCCTTGAATGAATCTTTAGTCAAATGGCGGAAAAGGTCCTTCAACTTTGAAAAGTGGCAAAAATGGCCCCTGGAAATTGGAAAATGGCAAGTTTGGTCCTTGTAGTATGGAAGCTTGTCACTTTTGGTCCTTTTGAGAAACTTTGCAATTTGGCAGCCTTGGTCCCTCAAAATTCAGAAAATACAAAATGGTCCCTATGCTTATTAAATCAAGCCTTGTCAAAATAGCTCTTGGACCCTATCATAAACCTTTTGACCGCCATCCTCATGACCCCGCACTGCTTTTGACCCCTTCTATTATTAATACTCCCCGTCAAACTCGTCAAAACACCACCCCGCCAAAAGTCTTCCTCCAATCGCTATCACCGCCACCCAAGCATATCCCATCCCCTCCTCACCTTATCCCTTCCATGTCCCCTCCACCTCCACCACAAAACAAGAATCATTAAATGATCCCTCCCCCTTAACACTCAATCCTTCCACCTGGCTAAAACCTTTTTTGGCGCCAAAATCAGTTTCAATGGCCAAGATCACTTGAAGCAATCCAATGGTCAAGAAAAGTGATGGGAAACAATCAGAGATGAGAGAGAAAGAGCTTGGGTTATAAAAAAGAGAAGAAGGAAGAGTAGCAAAGAGTCTACTAGTTTTTAATTTTCTCTAAATGTCGTTTTTATCTTAAAGTTCTTAATTTAGCATAAATCCTGTAATCTTTTGTTAATTTGTATCAATTTAAAGTGTTTAAGTGTATTGAAACTCATTTCAAGCATCAATTTCAGTTTATGTTTACAATTCAAGTTTCATGTTCACTGTTTCAAATTGCAACTTCAAAATCTTGAGTACAAGTGTTTAGTAGTTTATTTCAAAGCTCAAATAAGCTTGTATAAGCTTATTACAGCTTTTCACAAGTTTACATTTAAGTTTCCATTCATTTTGGTTCTTGGTCAATGTAAAGTCAAACCGGGTCAAGTTGGTAATGGAAATGGACATGGGTTGAAGCAAACCATGGAATTGGGTTGATTGAAAGTTATGGGTTGGATAATATAGGTTTGAGTTCGTTTCACAAGTTTCAAGCCATAGTGGCTAAGGACGGTTTGTGAGTTATTTTAAGATTTCTTTGCTTAATCTTCATTTGTAGTATTAACTGGTTCTAACTGCTTATTAGGTCAGATTTAAGTTATATAAACTCGCTTGATCATTTATTTTAATGGTTAATGGTTTAGCTTAGAGTTGATTGCAAACACCAAATAAAGGAGTGTTTGATTTCATCGACAAACCGAGTTTAAGGGTTGTTCGATGTTGGAGTTCGTTGGTTCATGTTTATTAACCCAAATAAACTCATACCTGCCTTAGTTTTATGCCCGCAAACCACTCAAGTCAAAATTACCTTTTATCCGTCTCAAACTCATTAATCATTGTGATCTTTGCAAATCAAACTTTTGTTTTGTGTTTAAAAGTCATAAACATAGCTTGCAGTATCTTTATTTAATCACTTAACATCATTTTCAGTTCACAAAATTGGATCAAAACTCATGGAAGTCAACTTTCCATGTTCATGTCAAAAGTCAAAACAATGAAAACTGCTTTGAAGCCAATCGAGTGAATTTTCTTCGCTTCATTGTTAAGCCAATTTAAGTGAAAATTGTTGTTTTAAAACTTCTCTTGGTCTATTTTCTTATAGCCATTTTTGTATAATTTTGCAAATTTTCTTTAAGCACCAAAAGGCTTGTGATTATTGGCTTATATGCCTGTGCGGTGACAATGAGTCGCATGTGTTTTAAGCAGATCTTGCAGAGCTTGTATTAAGCTCATCGAGCTTATCTAGGTGCGTAATCCGGTTTATAAGGTCTCACCCAGTGTCTTGATTAAGTTCCAATTTGTAGTTTTCATTTTCAGCTTATCTAGTAGCTTGTGCATAAGCTCAAAGTAGCTACCCAAACCTGTTTTTAGCTTATATACTCAAATAAGCCAAATCTGTGTAATCAGCTAATCAGAGGTCAAGGCCTGTTAATACTTGTTGCATTTTGGTTACTTTAGCTTATTTTAGCTTGTGTTATCAGTTGGTGGCTAGTTTTGTTCATTTGGCTTGTTCTAGTGCTTATTTATAAGCACATTGCATAGCAGTTGCTTAATCTTACACACAACCTCCTGTTTTTCTATTTTTCTTAGATTCTAAATATAATTTTAGAGTTTTCCTGAAATTTTCAGATTTTTCCAAGTCAGTTTGCTATTTTTCTTGATTTTAATTAGTTTTTAAGCATTTTTAATTAGCTTTTAATACAATTAATTAAGAAAAGTTTCAAAAAAATAATTTTTCAATTTTCTTAAGTTAAGATAAATATAAAAAGCCAAAAAATATTTTTCTAGATTTTTCTTAGTTAAATTTGTATTTTTAAGTAATTTAATTAGTTTTTAATAGTTTTTAATTCATAAAAAATAGAAAAATATTCAGAAAAATACAGAAATAGTTTTGAAAAGTCTCTTTTGATATTTTAGATTTTTCTAAGTCTTAATTTTATTTTTCTAGCTTTATTTCCTATTTTCTTGTATTTTAGGCTAATATTAAATAGTTAAAAATAGTTTTTAATTAATAACAATTAGATAATTAGTTATAAAAATAATTTTATTTTTCTATATATTTTCTTTTATCAATAGGTTTGTAAAAATGTCATTTTCATATTTTTAGGTCTTTTATTTCTTAGATCTCACTTTTTATTTTGTACGTTTACGTAATTCTATTTAAACGTAAGTTTTATGTTTTAGGTTTTAAACGTTCATCATTTTAAATATAGTGATAGCGTTTATTTAATATTTTTTATCTTTTAAATTTCCTTTAATTTGCATTTAAGCCTCTGTAATTTATTTCCTTTTTCCTTAGTTATAATTGTTCAATCATCTCTTTCATCGATCACTATCCTTAGTGATCATTCTATCGTCTGAAAGTGTTTACACCATTGAGTCTCGTGGGACATAACGACCGGGAATCCATCGTATTCTCGATCTTCATTGCATTTGTGTTTTAACTGTTTTAAGTTTCTTACGGTTAGCCATTCGAGTGGCTAGCTTGTGAGAGATAACTCGACGGTTAGCACGCATCAAATTTTGCCCAAAATTTGATTGTTGCCAAAACAATGCTTTCTCACAAGCCGCCACTGTGAATGACTAACCGTAAGAAGCTTAAACCGCTAAAACACAAATACAATGAAGATCGAGAATACAATGAATTCTCGGTCGTTAAGTCCCACTGAGACTCAATGGTATGTAAACACTTAATCGACGATAGAATGATCACTAATAATAGTGATCGAAGGAATTGGAAGGATAATTACACTACTGAAAAAGTTTATAAAATAAAGCGACTTAAATACAAATTAAGAAAATTAAAAAGATAAAATATATTAAATTAACGCTATCACTATATTTACAATGATGTTTTTGTGATTAATAAAATAAAATGACTTAAATAAACTATTTTAACTAAAACGTAAACACAAATTATCTAAAAACGTTACTTAAAATGGAAACGTACGTTATTTATAAAAATTACGCTGGAGCGCAAGACAAAACGTAAAATTTATGAAATAAAAGTCCTACGAATGTAAAAACAATTTTCTTACGTACTATATGATAAAATAAAATTTTAGAAAAAAAAATTATATTTTTTAGACTTTTATATTTTTTATTATGAATTAAATAAGATTTTACACTAATTAAATGTTTAAAAATACTAAAACTAATGAGAAAAATCTGAAACTTTTTTATAAAATACTTATCACTAATACAGATTTAAGCAAAATAGAAAAGTTGAAAAAGCTACTTTGAATAAGCTTGAAATAAGCTAAATAAGTCGTATAAGCTTAAACTGGCAAAACGTATATAAGAGATTGATTGTGTAAAGAAATAACAGAAAAAGTCCCAAGGGCAATTGGTTCCTGTGTGGTGTGTTGGAGCGTGGACTGTTGGGCAGGAGGTCTTGGGTTCGAATCCCACCTCTTGCCTTTTGCTCACTTATATTTTTTTTTTCAAATTTTCTTTTACCAACTTATTAAACACAATGAGATAAGCACTTTTTATAACTACAACTCTTTATGAAAAACACTAATAAGCACTGAATAAGCCTAAAAATCTCAACAGTGGCAAGAGAAAATGAAATAAGCTCAAGTTTTAAGCTAAGTGACTAATAAGCTTCTAAATAAGCAAGAGCTAATCGAGAACAAGCTAGATAAATGATAACAAGCTAGAATTACAAGCGAATAAGCAGAGATACTTATAAATAAGCACTAAGCGGCTTCTAAATAAGCACAAATTAGACTAGTATGCACAGACACTCTTGGACAAGGGCCTAAAAGAAGCTATGAATTAAACACTTTATAAGCTAATTAAAACCGACCTAGTATTTTTATAATTTTCTTAAGCAACTAAATTTACTATTCTAAAAGCTTATGAGCCAATTCTCAAGATTAAACACTCAAGAAAATCTAAGTTTTATTCAAAACCACCAGTGAAATTTCGACTTTTTATCCTACACTAATACTTTGACTTTTATGAGATTTGAATGATCCTAGATGATTGTATATGTTATATTAAGCTAATATGAAACCGATTTTAGCTAGATAAACAACTTTTAAGCTAATATGTATGATTATATCTTCTAAATTTCCTATGCTTATGAATTAGGATAAAATCAAGATGATTTTGACTTTTAAGGAACAAGGACCTGATTTTATGACTTGATTGAGGTATTAGGAACTAAAGTTACACGTAACAACAACAAATATCAACTCAAATGACTTCTATCACAGTTAACATGCATATCCAAACACCCTTTAATATGACCGATTATGAAGCTTTTCAAAGGATAACAGATTCGAGCATGAAAATGATTAAAACCTTTATTATCATAACATGAGACCGAATAAGCATTAAATAAGAACAAGAACAACATAAATTTGAGAAATGACAATTTTGCTAATAAAACTGTTAAACTAAGAAACTTAACAATTAACAATTTTAAAAACAAAGCTACTGCTTTAATGCTCACTTTACTTAACTACACCTAAGAAACATGATCCAACACAAATTTAAGCTTATAAGTGAATGAAACAAGAAAGCTAAAATGCTTATAAAAGCTTACAACTTCTTTCCACCAAGGGTCATGAACAAAGAACCAAGAACATTCCTATAGGCTTACCACTAAGCCTCTAAACCATAAAGCAATCCAAAAGCACCCTGCTTCAGCTTCTATCTTCATTTTCACTGCTTTTTGAATTTTCACTAATTTATAGGTAATTTTTGGTATTTTTAAGTTTTGAATCTAAACTGAATTATAAATGTTTTCAATAGCTTAATCAAGCTTCTAATAGCTTATATAAGCTTATTTAGCCCAGAACAACAACCACAAACAACATAATCCAAATTTGAGATTTTGGCTCGAAATTTACATAAACTTGATACGTAAATAAAACTTGAAATTAAAACTGAAAATAGATTCTTGATACACTAAAAATTTGATTACAAAACACTTGAAAGTTTAAACTTGCACTGGAAAACTTAGAAATTTAAAAACGACATACTTAAAACTAAATTACACTACTTGGTGAAATACATTGCATCCCTTCCTCTATATAATGACTTTTTCACTCTTGTTGACTACTCTGAGACTTTCCCACTAAATTCCAGCCATTGGATCTTCATATATCATCATATCCGTCCATTTTGCTTTTTGGCGCCATTTTTTCTTAAGCAGGTTATTTGATATTAATGGTTTTTGGGAAGATGTGGAGGTGGAGGGGGACAAAGTAAGGTGAGGGAATGGGAAAAAGGTGGGAAAACCATGACTGGTTTTGGGATATCAGTGTTGTGTGAGAGGGAGATGAACAGTGCATAGTTTTGGCGCGTTTTTGACTTTTTGACCGGTGGTTTTAATAATACAAAGGGGGTCGGGTCAAGGGTTTGGGCCAGCTGGGTAAGGATTGGATTTGGGCCTAGTTTGTGTTTTGGATTTGGTATAATATAAGGGTCCGTTTGTTGTTTAGTTAAGCACAAGGACCAAACATGTAATTTATCCAAACTTCAGGGTCTGATCATGACACTTTTCCAAACTTATCATAAGGACCAAACTTGACAAACTTTGATAGTACAAGGATAACTTTTGCGTAAAATTCCATTTTTAGAAATCCAAGGACTATTTTTGCAATTTTTTCAAAGTTTAGGGACCTTTCTTGCCATTTGACCAAAGAATCATTCAAGGACCATTTTTAACAACTTAGAATATTTCAGGGACCTTGAATGACAAAACTTCACATTTTTGAATTCCAGGGACTAGATTTGACAACTTTTAAAACTTGGGGGACTAAAACTGCCAATTTTGCAAACTTGAATCATTTTTCATCTGATTTTGATATTTTTGCATTTAAAACACATAAAACACGATTTGTGATATTTTGATCATTTTGATGTGTTTCGAGTGTTTTCGATGTTTTGTAGTCAGACAAGATAAAATGATGAGTATTTGACACTCATCACGCATGATCCCGGAAGTTGCTACCATACATAGAACTCGATAAATTGGAACCAAAGGGAGTTATCCCGAGACAAAAATCTCCACACCCACTTAAAAAGAAGGGCCCTATTTAAAGCGTAAAAATTAGCCACCCTAGACCACCATTTTTCTTTCGAGGCGAGAACCTTCGACCATTGAACCCACACAATCTTCCTATCTCCTCCATAACAACCATTAAAAATTCCTACTAAGAGACTCCATAATATATAGAACAGCTGAACCTTATGGAGGGACATACAATAAATTGGAGTAGAGCCCAAACCGACTTAAGGCGCCCCTATGGATAAAGTGTTGATTTTCCATTTTGAAAGACGAGATTTAATCTTGTTTATAGGTTCCTCCCATGCGTTTACCATAGACATATTTCCCCCAACAGAAACCCCAAGATATTTAAACGGGGTTTTAAGGATCGAGCATCCAAGAAAGGTAGCCGCATCAGATATAAACTCATCTTGAACCCCAACACCAAGAATTTGGCTTTTCTTCAAATTAATAACAAGACCATAAGCCAACGAAAAACAGTTTAAGATTTGTAGGATACCTCAAACATTCTCGTTTGACCATTCCCCAATGAAAATTGCGTCATCCGCGTAAAAACGATGACATATCATAAAAGACTGGTCTATCTTAATACCTTTAAAGATACCCGCATTTGTAGCCCTGGAAAAAGACAAATGAAGCGACTCCATAATGAGGATAAAGAGATATGGGGCTAACGAATCGCCTTGTTTCAGACCACGAAACACCTCGAATTTCGAAATGGGACTCCCGTTAACTAAGACAGAAGCCATACCATTCATCAAACAGCCTTTTATCCAAAACCTCCATTTAACACCAAAACAAAACGCAGCGAGAACGTCATCCAAATACTCCCAACGGATAGAATCGTACGCTTTAGCAAAATCAACTTTAAACAACATAGCTTGATATCCTTTACGCTTACACCAAGAAAGAAGTTCATCAATAATAAAAGGCCCATCAAGGATCTGTCTACTAGGGAGAAAAGCAGTTTGAACATCCGAGATAAGGTCTGCAATAACCAGAGCGAGACGCCTAGCAAGAACTTTAGACACCACTTTATAAAGACTCCCAATTAGGCTAATAGGACGATAATCACTCACAAACTTGGGTTCATGAATTTTCGGAATAAGAGTAATAAAAAAGGAATTACACCCTTTAGTGAACTTACTGTGAGCAAAGAACCATTCCACAGCTCGACAAAAATCCGGCCCAATAATATTCTAGAACTTACGGAAAAATTCAAACGTAAACCCATCAGGCCCAGGAGATTTATTGGAACCACTGATAACATCAAATAGTCCTGAATATTAAGTGTCAATTTCCCCCGATAATGCTTGTAATTTATATCATTTATATGGATTTACGCTTGTTTTCCATTGTTTTCCACTTTCGTGTAAATTACGAGCATTGAAGCTAAAGAGACGCGAACCGGAGAAATATCTAAAGATTTATCACAAGATGCTATTTGAAGAAGTTAGGCGTAACTCGCCTCTCACATTACGCCGTAACTATTGCGTGACTCGTAAAGTGTAGGATATTAGTTTTCACATACACATCAAACCATAACAACAAGGTGGCGATAAGTGGAATTCTAGAGAGAAAGTTAGAGGTTTAGGGAACTTAGTGAGAGAAAGTGAAAGATATTATTATGAGTTCCAACTCTACCTTGGGAGGTAGAGAGTATTTATAGTCTTACATAAATCGCCACACATCGGGTCGTGGATCGTGCATACAGTGGGTAAAGACCCGTCTGTCCTCCACGGTGTTACTTAACTAAATACTACTTAACTTAAAAGAACTACGACTACGAGCTTTTAACGATTACATATACTGAGGTGACCGACTTTAATACCGGAATTTCTAATTCCTAACAATCTCCCTAAGGAGGTCACCTCAATCATGTACCAAAATTACATTGAATACAACTAGATATTACATTAACAATTGATCTTGCATTCTTGATGTAGTCCTTTGCTCCTAAGCTCGTAGTCATTGATTCTTCACATTGCATGTTTGGTTACTCCAAGTGGAGGTCTTTATCGATCCACGTGATAATAAATTTGAGCCATCTTTTGAGATCATCACCTATCAAAAATCTCTCGAGACATCCTTTGTGGTGTTGGTATTATGTGATGTTGTGACTTTAGGACCGACATGCTCACATTCGGATCATGATATCTTCTCATCGTAGTAGCGGAAGCTTTTGTTGAATCATGATATTGGCGCAGCAGAAAGCGTAAGCATGGAGTGAAAATATCGAGTCATTGATGCACTAATCATGATTTCTTTTGAGATGAATGTGTTAAGTGAGCATGCGGCTATGGATTGACCGCTTCATTTCGATCACCGCAAACGCCGGGTGTACCGCATACAACAGCTAGTAATAAATCGCACGAAAGTGTCTTTGATCACTTTCGTTGAATCGAGGTACACGCCCACGGTTCCCCGCTGATCAAGACATGTACCGCCGTGATCGTATAATTCAAGAATTTCCTTGACAGGTTTCGCAATGTTCTAGTCGTTCTCAAACCGAACATCTCAAAGAAGACAACACGGAGTGAGTGAACCAAATAATTTTAAGTCCACCGATTGATGAAAAGAGATTTGAAAACAATCGTATTGCTCAATAGAAATTGTTTTTGCAATACAACGAAGGTTTTATTGAAAATCAATTATCAATCATAAAACACCTTTGGTTTGAAAATGAGTACACGGTCGATGTGCTAAAGAAAAGAGTTTTTAAGCACAAAGACCGGTTTTTCAAAGGTATCCGTCAATCCATAACTCGAACTGTGATTGATTCAAGAGATTGAATCGCCCCATTGTTTCTCGCTCGCTTGTCACATGGTTGATCTATATAATAGATCTCACATGCCACCTACCAGAGCTTGTTTGATGTTGGCTCCGTAAGGCTTTCCATCTTCATTGTGAATATGTATACACATCACTCGGATGTTCCGCAATACCACAAGGATAATGCGAGGACTCAAGATATAATCTCTTTCCACATTGTGTGAAACAGAGAGTCTTCATTGAAAGTGTCCTAATGAGATTTATTGATGATCTCGTGGCTCTAGACTCAATTTGTGCATATTTGGATCCCGTGTCGAGACTAGGGAGAGGGTCTCCTTCTTCAATATCAACAATCTCTAAGAGAAAGTCGATAGATAATGTCGGTTCCCGTGAGAATGAAACAAGTCCTTTTAAGAGGAACTTGAGTGGTTTGAAAGTTGAAGTGCAAGCGCCACCGGGTCCATGACGCCTTGTCTTCAATACCGATGTTACCATCAAGAGTATATGAATTGAACCCGTTTTCGCCCTAAGGTTGAATAAATGGAGGCTATTTGTTTTCACCCTTCCTCATTCAATTCTTTTTAATTCTTCAACCCTTCAAGCTTACCGAGACTTCATAGCTAGAACCTTGTTGGGTTTATTCCAAGATTAGCTCGCCTTAGTCCGCACTCTTCCCATATCTCATTTTTCTCCTTTTATCATCATACCTAAGGACTTCTACACTAACTAGTGGATTGTCCTCGGTAGATCCCTCCTGCTCGCGGATCATGGGAACACATACCTAACCTTATCATCCTTATATCACCGCATATAAAGTAAAGTTGGTCGGTCTATTTGGTATTGTTCATCCGCCATTGGAACCAATTGAAAACCATTTGAAAATCAATTCGATACTTGTGATATATTATCAAAGCATTTTGTACCGAATTGTTTTTGATATTTTAGAACGAGAACTCCCTCAACATGTGCATCAAGTATTTGAAAATGTTTTGCACACGGAGGCAAGAGAAAGAATTAACTTTGATTACCATTTTCTAAAGATATCAACATCACTTCCCACATCAAATCAAGTAGATATAGCATTTCCGGAAGGATGAGGTTTCCATAATTTGCTCCCCTCAATATGTGCCTCGAGGTTTGAAAAGAGTTTTGCACATACTAGAGGAACTTGCACATTGAGATAAGTTGATCACATTTCAAATCATAGGTTTAAGATAGATGCTCCCCTCAACATGTGCATGGAAAATTTGAAATCGTTTGTCACATGCAAGGTGATAGCATGTACATCCTTATAAAACCATTTACCTAATTATCGCTTTAAACCAATTTAAATCACACATTCTCCCCGATCACAATTATCAAATCATTTGAGATTTGTGATCTCTTATAGATTTAAATTGATTTTGAAAGCTTTTAAGGGAATTGTGACTTGATTATGAAAGCGTTTTAATCGATAAGGATCGGATTTTAAGACTTTAAACTCCATTGATAAAACATGCATGTATATCTTTTGAAAACAATTTAATGCCAAATAACTTTTTAATTTAATTGAAATCATTCTCCCCTCAATCAATGACATAGGTTGTTGATTGAGAGATAGAGATTTTGACAAATAAGTCCCGATGATTATCAAAAATAGAGACCGAGTTATTTTTCAAAGCATTTGGTTTTCAGCAGATAAATGTTTATAGAATCGAGCATGGAATTTGAAAACATGGTAAAACATGGCTCGTTTTTCTTTTAAAACCGGTTATTGCTCAAAATGACAATAAACCATTGTTTCTCTTTCTCCCAAAAATATATTTTTTTTTTTTTTTTTTTTTTTTTTTTTTTAAAAATTCGAACAACATCTAAAGTCCCGTGTCATTCTTTGAATGACAGACAAAGACCGTAGATATTATCGAACCGAGAAAAACATGACAAATTGACAATATTTTTTTTTTTTTTTGAAGATTTTTCAATTTTTCAAATTTTTATGGATTTTGAAAGTTTTATAATTTTCTATTTGATTTTGAAGGTTTTATAATTTTGTATTTTGTTTTTCGAATAAATATTTACAAGAGATAGATGAAGATAGACCTTTACTCCTCGCCTTCCTCCCAAGACGCTTGAGAGTTTCGTTGAAGGCTTTTCAAACCAAGTCGTGGAAGAATAAACTCAAAACGCTCTCTTGGAAGAGCTTTGGTGAAGATGTCGCTAACCGATATTCGCACCTCACAAAATATAGTTCCACCACACCTTTTTCCACTTGTTCCCGATGAAATGATGTCGAATGTCGATATGCTTTGCTCTTGAGTGTTGAACGTTGTTGCATGAGAGAGCAATAGCACTTTTATTATCACAAGATGTAGGGATTTTGTTGAATTCAAAGCCATAGTCGATAATCGAGATCTCATCCATAAGATTTGAGCACAACAAGATGACATGGCTATGTATTCACCTCTATAGAGGAAATAGAAGTACTCATTTGCTTTTTGAAGACCACCACAAGCTTATCACCCAAAACCGAGCACCTCCCGACGTATTTCGACGAGTATCTTGACAACCGCATGATCAAGATCGTGATAGGTCGTTAGTGACATACCGGTGTCTTTGGGTACCAAAGTCCCATATTGATGGTTCCTTGAGATACCGAAGACCCGCTTAACCGCTTCAAGGTGCTTTTTAGTAGGCTTAGCTCGGTATCTAGCACACATGCAAACAATGAACAAGATGTCTCGGTCTACTAGTCGTGAGGTACATCGTGATCCAATCATACTACGATATTTCGTTTGGTCAATCATGATCCCCGAGAGGTCCTCATCTAGTTTGGTTCGGTCAATCATGGGGTGTCAACAGGTCACTTGAATCAAATCCAAATTTCTTTAAGATCTCGTTGCATATTTAGATTGATTTATGAAAATGCCTCCGGACTTTGTGAAATTTGTAATCCCAAGAAAATGACATTTGTCCCATCATTGACATTTGAAACTTTGAACTCATTTCATTTGAAAACGATCACATTCCATTGGGTCCGCCGAGGCAAAAATAATATCATCAACATAAATTTGAACATGAATTAAATGTTTGCTCGACTTCCGGTGAACAATGTAGGATCAATCGCTCCTTTGATGAATCCGTTGATAGAAGAAACTTTGACAAAGGTATCATACCATGCCCTGGAGCTTGCTTTAAACCGTAAAGAGCCTTCTTCAAACGATAAACGTGAGTAGGATGCTCTTGATTCACAAATCCTTTCAGTGGCCGACGAGACGACTTCTTTAAGATCTCCGCTCGTAAATGCCGCCTTCACATCCATCCGATAGACTACCATGTTCTTACTAGCAAGATTAGCCGTAAAGATTCGATTGCCTCGATTCGAGCAACCGAGCAAAAGATTCTTCAAAGTCTATACCTCCTCTTGACGATATCCTTTAGCAACTAATCGAGCCTTGTTCTTCAACACATCACCATGCTCATCAAGTTTCACTTTGAAGATCCATTTAAGAGCAATAATCATAGCACGCCTCGAGAGTGTACTAACTCCCATACATCAAGTCGATCAAACTCATGAATTTCATCTTGCATGGCATTGAACCACTATCTTCATTCATGGCGGTTTTAACATCTTTTGGTTCGATCTTAGATAGTACGGAGTGAAGAAGCACCATAAGGCATCGGTTGCAAGTTGTTTCCGGGTTGATACAGACGAGAGGGATTTCCAATGATGTTGTCTAATGGATGATCGTGAGTCCATTTTCCGAGGTGTTCATGTGGCGCTTGTTGAGGAACCGAGGTAGTCGAGTCGATGTCTCCTCAAGAAGATGGTTCGATGATGATTCGTGAGTAGCAAATATGTTTTCAAATGGAGCATCTTCAGAGTAGCAAAGGGATTAACTTCATCATTGATGCCGTAAACATTTCCATGATGTACATTTGAAGAATGATGATTTGTTGATGAGATCAAGGATCGCAGCAGTGCTTCTTGACTTAAAGATATTGAGACCGAGGATTGACTTCATTCACGTGAATATGAGCATCCTCTCGTTGTAGGGATCAACACCTCATTAGTAATTGAATCATACAGCTCATCAAACATAGGATCAAACAATTTCTTTAAATCATCTTCGATGGAGGTACATATGGAGTTTCTTGAGAAGAGTTTGGAACAAGGGATGAACCAATGGGACTGCTTTTGAAGTGCGGGTCCCGAATGGAGTGTCCAGAGCCATTTGACCGGTCACCATCAAACGTAATATGAATTGTTTCCATGATATTTCGGGTTCTTTTGTTGTAGATTCGTATCCCTTTTGTTTGGTGCATATCCTACAAATACTCCAATGTCGCCTTTAGCCCTAAGTTTGCCTAAGTCTTGACCTCATTAGTTGGATAGCACAATGCACCAAACACACGAAGGAAAGATAGATTAGGTTTTCGTTGTGGACAAGTTCATATGGAGTTTTTCCATGAACAAGGTGAATCGTGGAACGATTTTGTGTGTAGCATGCAAGGCAATTGCTTCACCCCGTAGAAACATTGGAACCTTTGAGTAGATCAAGATTGTTCTAGCGGCTTCAACAAGAGTACGATTTCGCCTTTCAACTACACCGCTCGCTGAGGGGTTCGTGGAACACTTCTTTGATGGTCGATTCCAACGCTTTCATAGAATTCACTAAGTTGTTTGTTGACAAACCCGCCCATTGTCTGCTCGATAATTCGACGCTTTGTTAAGTCGAACTCGCACTGCTTGATGAGTTTGATGATGATATCGTGAGTTTCATCCTTTGTCCTTAAGAACTTGACCCTGTGAATCTAGAGTAATCATCAACCACAACTAACACATATTTCTTCCCAAAGATATTCTCGCACCTCATTGGTCCACATAAATCCATATGAATCATATGAAGAACTTCGTGATGAGTTAGTAGGTTTGGGTTTATGGGCATACTTTTGCTTTTACCCAATTGACATGTCGAACAAAGATGATCCTTTTCATACTTTAGTCTAGGTAAACCTACAACTAAGTCCTTTCTCGAAAGATCGTTGATGGTGCCAAGTTCAAGTGATTGAGACGACGATGCCATAACCATGACTTTGTTTTGAAGCCTTTGATAACAAGCGATTGGAGAAGCCCTCATCATGTCATCGATAGAGATGGTGTAAAGATTTGAGCCACGAGTTCCTTTTAACATCCTTACCATTAAGATCTCTAACAAAGGTGTATGTTTTCTCAAGGCTACTTCTAGATCGTAATCACGTAATTGACCAACAGAGAATGATTATGACCCAAACCTTCCACATAGTAAACTCTAGAGATGACACTATCACCAACAACATAATCTCCATAACCCATAATAGCACCGAAATGATCATTACCAAATCTAATAGCCCCGATGAATTTGCTCACGGTTCATGAGCCATGACCGTCTCCAAATATATGCTTGGAACAAATGAGTCCGTGTACCACGTAACGATTTGAACGATCCGCAGCTGAACATGCATAAGAATGGATAATCGATAATTGGGATCCCCATGCAAGAATGGGTTCCATTTGGTTAGTAACAATGTTTGGAACACCCACATCGTAAATAGAAGCATTCATATCGTAAAGTGAGGCAATGGAATCATTGTGAATAGATGCAAGATTAGTGTCTCAGATAGCCTGCTCACAGCAGTGATCACTTTAAGGGAATAGTTCTACCAAGAGGCATCCATTTTCTAGTGGGCATTATCTCGATTAGTCTTATGACCAACATGTATCCAATAAAAGCCTAATTTTATCGAATGTTCTTCCCGGTTTCCACCGCTTTCTAACTTTCTTTCGCTTTTGCCTTTTAGCCTTCTTAGCATGAGTTTTAGCATTAACAATATTAATCGGACAATTAACATCATTAGGCGTAACATTAACATCACATTCATGATTAGAGATGTAATTCAAGCAGACATCAATACAAGGTTTGCAAATAGTATCGTAATTCAATTAATTACAAGACGCCTATGGCTAATACTAGAATCAACACGATTCGCTTTATTCGATTCAAACTTAAAGTTCCTAGATTGTTCTTCACTTTTCCAAAGGCACATTCTTAGCTTCATGAGGTCCTATCATTCCTTGTATTGTCTTGAGACTTTGACCGCTCCCTTTAATGTCACCGACACTCTGTAGAGGAATGGGAACATTAGTTGGTTTTACTACTCTTTGCATTACCTGCTTAGATGTGCCGATCCGAACTACATGCAGCACACTAAGGTTCACTTTCTTAAAACTAGAGGTACCGAGATTTGTACTCCTAGAAGGCACACTTGAGTTCTCTTTCTTAGCATTGATGATCTAGAATCAACTACTTAAAGGCACACTACGGTTCACATTCAAAACATTGGGAATCGAGTGCATATCATACTTGGCATTAGGCATCGAGCATGGAATCAAAGGATTAACTCTCTCACCTAATGACTTTGGGCATATTGTGATCAAGCATTCTAAGATTTCTTGAGATCGTTTGGCATATAAGCATGCATGTCCAATTGCATTATCATGAGGTTTCTCTAACTTATCCTCTTCAACAATCTCACGCAGACATTCTAGGCAATCCTTAAGGGATGAGAAGTATGTTTGAATAGCAAGTTTGTTGTTCCTTAGATGAGGAGGACATAAGTCACGCATAAAGCATATTTATTACAAGAGTGAACCTTTGATCCACCACTCTCCCATTGGTCATTGGCATTTTCCTTTTACCCGACTCTTCGATTCTCAATTTCCTTTTGCAATGAAGCTATTTGTTCGTTGTTTTGTTACGATTGACCTTAATTGATTCAAATAACTCATTGAAATGACGCTTAACCTTTTCGCTTTCTTCCAAAAACTTTCGCTTTCCTTTGTAAAGCATTTACTAGGTTTTGAAGATGAAACGCTTGAGAATTTCGAGAATCTAAAGGAGGAGGCATTTGGGAGCCCGTCATATTGTTCGCTTGACCCTTTAATTGAGAGATTTGGGCTTTCAACTTTCTCGATCGTGTTGCACCGAGCTTGAATCTGCTCATCACGCTTGTTAATTTGAAAATCGCATCAAACTCGAGCATCCGATGATGTCTTGATATTTGAAGTTTTGACATTTTCTTTAAGATGTTGATATTTCAGCTTGTAAATTAAAATGCTCAACTTCTAGTTTAGAAAATGTTTAACCAAATTGTCGTGATCATCCAATTTCAATTTTCTCGCTTAGTTTAGAATTAGTTTTTCAAGCTCAATGACACGATCATGAGAGACTTTCGTGGCAAGAGATAGTTCATGAAATTGGGAAACATTAATAGAGCAATTTGAAGCGTTGAAAAAATATCTTGAGCAATACATTCAAGAATAAGAGTCTCATTTAAGGTATGCAAGTTCTTCCTCTCAATCTCATTATATTTTAGTGCACGCCATAATCACTAACTTCAACTACCATTGCATCAAATTCCTTTTCCATTCCCTTGATATCGCTTTCTACCCCTTTTAAGACTCTCAAAGTGATCTTTCGAAGTTTAAAGAAAGGCATGACCTCGCTTAAATAACATTCTTTCATTTGTTCAAAACCCTTTCTCCTTCGCTATACCAAGGTGTGATCCTTTTCTTGCAAGTTTTCTCAAAATCAACAAATAGTTGAAATATAACGATTGGCTAATTAATGTCTTGCTTTTGGTGGCAATTGTTCTAGGTACAAGATGCATTGGTGTATTAGGAGGATACACAACGCTTCTAGGCATTTTCCAAAGGGAGGGTTTGTTTCAACAATATTTTCCGCTTTTCGCTTATCTAAATCCTTTTTCCGTAAGACTTGTTCGGGAGTCAACAATGTCTCGAGGCTTAAACTTGTTCAAGGAAATCCAGCTTTTCCTTCTTGTAGTCATGAGGAGTGATAATTATTTTTTTCTTTGCATTTGGGATCATTTTGTTTCTTATTCATTTTTCCCTAGTGATTTCATTTGATTTCTTATCTTCCTCAAAGGCACTCAACGCAACTAGGTTTTCGCTAGGCTTAAGGATTTCATTACCATCATAAAGCACCTTATGAGCATTTCTAGCCTTTTAATTACCTCGGATTTGGTTCCTCAACAAGGGAATGCTATGCTTATCGCTTAAGACTCGATGTTTAGTGACCATGTGAGCAATCGAATGGTGTTTCCTTGTATGTACAACTTGTTTTCAAGTTTGTTTTTCAAAGTTTTCGATTAGAAAATCTCTCAAGAGTTTTGATTCCTTTGCATTAAATTCTTGCTTAAGCATTTTCACATTTTCTTGAAGTTCTTGTTTTGCTTAATGCTTTAGAAAGTTTTTCTTGCAAGGAATTTAATTCTTGTTTCAATACTTCTTCTCTAAACTTACTTTTTCTAATTATCGACGCACTTGGTCATCCATTTCCCGCTCACGAGTGGTCAACTCAAATTTAGCACGTTGTTCATAAATAGCAACACGCTCTTTATAGGCATTTAGTTCGTAAATTACGTAATCATCGTGGGCACATGCAGTGTATTCATCAAAACATAGTCATTGTTGATCGCAGAAGATGCATCACTTGGTACAACTTCACTTTCACTTTGTTTCACATATTGATCATATGGGACAATATCGATATTACCCATATTTTCAATATTTGATTCAATAGTTTCGCATTGATTGTACTTTGTCATGCATCCGCTGCACATCAAGATCATCGATAGTTTTAATACCTCCGAGATGAGCTTGTCATGGGATGGGCCACTAGTGGTGAAGAAGAGACCTTGGGAGAAACCATTGGAGAAATGCTAGCCATAAAATTGTGTGTGCAGAGGTCCATCATCCACATCGTAGTCGTATGCATCACGCCACGACTTGAAAGGCATTCGATGATTGTGACCTATCTCCGAATAGGTCGCTCATCCACATCTCGCATCATAGGTCTTGGCATTGCCCTCAAGAAGAAACAAGAATTCCTCTTCATCCAAAGCAAGACCATTGTCCCGAGCTTGTGCCAGAAAGATCTTATCTCTCAAGTAATCAAGATTCGTGGACGCTTTGGAGATGTGCGCCTTGCAATGTGTCCTCACCACCACGCTTATAACATTTGATTGGCTTAGCTTGACCTTGGTTACCATTCCTTCCTCGATTCGTTGCCAACATAACCTCTCCCACTCCACCTCTTCCCCGATCATACCGTCTTTCCCGAATCGGTTGCACCACGATCCTTCCATCTTTAACAAAGGGCTTGATTGTGTGGGTTAGATGTCGCTCGAGGTTGTTGTTGGTTTGTGGGAGAGAATTCATGTTTTGACTAATGAGAAGAGCTAGTTGATTAATGAAGTTACCCACGTGTGCATCAAAGATCGCCTTGTTTGAACATAGGATCGTGAATGAGTTTGTGATTACCATTACCCAAGGGTATGACTTGTGATGCTTTGGTTGTGATTCCGATGTTTGAGTAGAAAGTCGTTGAGTCATTAGACGAGCTTGTCTCTCCTCGGTTGGTTTTGAACCGATTGAGAATCAATTTTTCAAACATAGCATGTCTCTCATTTCAAGGAGGAAGGCATAGAGTTGCTCATAGTTTGTATTCTTCAATCCTTTAGTGAGCTTCACAATGTGACAAACTTGTGCCATTCGGGATTCATGTTGTTCACAAATTTTGAGTTCAAATTGAATGTTAGGCATAGTCATTCGATGTTCCTCATGTCATTCACTAACTTATGAAATCTCACATAGTACTCATAGACATTCTCATCCGGTTTCATCTTGAAGTGCTCAAATTGGCCATAGAGTGGGATTCTCTGCCTTCCATAGTTAATTTCGAACCCGAGAGAAGCATCTTAACATTATCCCAAACCGCCTTTGCATCGTTGTTATGATTGATCGCCTTGTAGATGTCTTTAGGAAGACCTTGAAGAACAATGTTCAAGCCCCGATATCTCAAGATCGAATCTCTTTTATCCTTATCATCAAGCTCATCATACATCTTAGGTCCGTCCATTCCGTAAACAGAGTACCATCTTCATTAGTATCAAGTATGTCTCTAGTCGCCTCAACTCGATATGGTCCTTCATCAATGGATTTGAGAATGTTGACACCATTTTCCTTTCCAAGGCAATACAACTGATTCGTTGAGCCCAAGAATCGTAGTCGGCTCTGGCAAGCATGGGTGGACGAGTATCCGAGCCACCGCTTGAACATCCCTCGCAACCGTGGAGATGATAGTAGGAACGTTGGTAGACATGTTAATGATTATACGGATTTTATAACTCTATGATTAAACCGAGAAATAGATTCTTTCACGGATTTTACTAAATCAAGAGAAAACCGTAAACAATCACCCAAGTCGCTAGAAGATAATGCACCAAGTCGCTAACACTTAATTCGCTACACCACTAAGTCGCTATAGTCCCAAGTCGCTAGACAAATGCAAGTCGCTAGTAGTAACTCGCTAAGCCTCAAGTCGCTAGCAAAATTTTGGCAAGAATTGCCACTCAAGTCGCTAAAGATACAAGTCGCTAAAGAGCAACTCGCACGGACCAAGTCGCTACCACTGTCGCTACCCGTAGTGGAGAGTCCACTACTTGTATCAGAACTCGCTAGATCTAAGTCGCTAGGTCTAAAATCAGAACTCGCTACAAATTTGTAAAGCAAGTCGCTACGAAGAAAGTAATCCGTGAGTTAAGTCGCTAGCAAGAAAAACCACATAAACATCACTTTTCAATCCAAAACAACCCAACCAAGATGATTTAAGCTTACCAAATGAAAACCTACACACTTGTGATGATTCTAAACATAAAAGTACTAACAAAATCCAAACTTTAACACAAGAAATCAACCAAATGATGCAAAACCACTAAACTTTTTCAAACTCAAAACCACCTAAAACCACTAGAAATCCAAAGATGTGCAAGATATGATCTAACCATGGCTCTTGATACCAATTGTAGGATATTAGTTTTCACATACACATCAAACCATAACAACAAGGTGGCGATAAGTGGAATTCTAGAGAGAAAGTTAGAGGTTTAGGGAACTTAGTGAGAGAAAGTGAAAGATATTATTATGAGCTCCAACTCTACCTTGGGAGGTAGAGAGTATTTATAGTCTTACATAAATCGCCACACATCGGGTCGTGGATCGTGCATACACAGCTGGTAAAGACCCGTCTGTCCTCCACGGTGTTACTTAACTAAATACTACTTAACTTAAAAGAACTACGACTACGAGCTTTTAACGATTACATATACTTGAGGTGACCGACTTTAATACCGGAATTTCTAATTCCTAACACTTTTGTTTTATTTCCATTTCTGTAGGGTTTTATGTTTTCTAACCATTTTGCAGGAAACGAGGAGGTAACTACTGCTGCAGTTGCTGATCTGACGAGAGTTACGACGTAACTCATGTATATGATTACGCCGTAACCACCCTTTTAGCAGCATAATTCTTGACGCATTAATCATTACGGCGTAATACCATCTCTGTGGTTACGCCGTAACCACTCGCTTTGAAGCTTATGTCAGGTTTTGCCATTTACGGCGTAACTCCCTCAAAAGAGTTACGACGTAACCTTCCTCTGCTTTAATTCTTCTTTTTTAAAACACAATAACCTTGTATTGGTATTTTAAATGAACTTTGTGGGTGTGTTCCCTGTAAACCCTCACGAGACTTCACTCGTCCACTTGGGACACCAAGTGGTTTAAAAGACTTGTTGCATTCGCTAAATGCAACCGTGATTCCTACGAAAGTGAGTTATGTTTGTTTTCATTTTCATTTTTTTGTCTTTTAGAATTATGCTTGTCGGTAGTGTGATTTCGTGGATTGAAGTTTGTTCATGATGCTTATACGAAGGCACGCCTTTTTCGTGGGCCTTCCTTCTTTATGGAGAAAATTTCGTGGAAGTTCTCGCTCTAATTCTACTTTTATCTTCACCTTTATTTAATGCTTAGTACAAATGGGACTTTGTACAATTCAAGTGGGGGGACGGGAGTAGAATTATCTCTTGAACATTATTTCGCCCTCATTTTTCTAGTTTATTCTGAAAAATTATGCCATTTTTAATTTTGACATGTTTTTCTTAACCTAACTAGACTAGACCTTAGCCGAGCACATACAACCCTTGATATTATATGGTGAGATTAGCCTTATCCGTTTCTAATATTTTACCCAAATCCACCAAATTATGAGTGTCCCGGTAGCTTGTAAACTTTAGAACTTGGCCTTTGCATCATTTCGAGACCATAGACGAGGTATGTTGAGTTAGCTCGATGTATTTGGACTTTTCAGTTTTAGAAGGCAATATTATAGGATTATCACCCAAACGGCCTACCATTGTGTGTCTATCGATTAGTCACATCGACTTTTCGACCCCCATGTGAAACCCTTTTGTTGCACTCATCTTTAGTGCAAGATACCCCTAGATACACCCTTCTAAGCCATTCCTTTCATTTTGTTAACCCAATATATTGTTTCGATACACCTATACAACTTAGCCTACCCTGTAGTCTTTATTTGTGATTGGGAAGTCATCATTTGCCTAAGTTCAAGGTTCGAGTGGAAAGGTTCGGAAATCACGCTTTCATCGACAACATTCCTGAAGATCATTGAAAACCCCCTGAATTCCCATTGTTCATCTCAAGTGGGAGGATATTATGTTATGTTATTATTGTTATGTTGATTAAAAAAAATTGATTCGAAAAAAAGAAAGAAAAGAAAAGTTGTTATGATTTTGTAAAGTGCAATGTTATAAGCACTGTAGTATGAGCTTTATAGATTTAGTATCGAGGAGGCCACCTCGATCACATTTGAAGATTGGAGTTGGTAGTTATGCCAACAGTTGGAGAAAAGGTAGTATGCCCATCACGACGTCCTCTAATGACACATCTACCTTGCATTTCATGATCCAGTTTCTTGACTTCAAAGCTTGAACTTTGGGCGGACGGTACGTGGTGATGACTTGGTTATAGATTTAGACTACATGCTTGTTTTTTATTTTACACCAATTATATATCCCATGTCTTATCCTACCCTTTAGTCATGAAGCGTGTCTAGGTGATGCAGCGAGCAATCTTTGGTGTCTTGGCCATGGATTTGGTCATGTATCATTGATTTTGTCCACTTTGCCGTGACATGTTAGTAATGACGAGTCACCCCTTAACCTTTATCGTGTCTATCCATATTTCCTTCTAGAATTGTTTAGCCCTTAACTCTAGTTGTGGAGATTTGTGTAACCGCCAAGCTTATGATAGAATACATGCTATGACTGTGCGATTGAGTGATCACCCCGAAATTGACACTTAGAATAGTTGAGAGATTTGTGTGTTTTGTTCCCCTTTCGTGAGGTGTTCGGCTTTGTTTTATTCTAGCATAAGGGATTTGTAAACTTATATTTTCCGGTTATGGGAGATATCTTTTAGGAATCTTTCTAATAAGGTCTACTTGAGGGCAAGTAGAGTTCAGTGGGGGATATTTGATAACATCAAATAGTCCACGAATATTAAGTGTCAATTTCCCCGATAATGCTTGTAATTTATATCATTTATATGGATTTACGCTTGTTTTCCACTTTCGTGTAAATTACGAGCATTGGAGCTAAAGAGACAGGCGGAGAAATTTCTAAAGCTTTATCACAAGATGTTATTTTGAAGAAGTTATGCGTAACTCGTCTCTCACATTACGCCGTAACTATTGCGTGACTCGTAAAGCCAACTTATCGAAGGTTCTGGTAACTCTTCCCAAAGGTTACGATGTAAATATATTATGTCAAATGAGGTTCCACGTCACGATACTTACGCCGTAACTCATCGCATCTATTACGATGGCGAGTTTATTGAAGACTACGGCGAACCACTTATTAGGTTCTGTTGTAACCAGCAGATCTAGTGCAAAATACGAGAAATAGAAGGTTCTGGCGTAACTCTTATATTAGTTACGCCAGAACCCAAATCGGGCTAATAAATACCCCACTAATTCGAGCATTTCTATTCATTCCATTCCACACAACACTCGAGAGCGTGGGAAAAAGCTCAAGGCGGTCTAGAGGAGCATACGGAGTCGTCTCCAAGCGAAATCACTCCCCACGATAAGCATTAGCGTTTTATATTTCTTTACTTTCAATTCATGTATTTCGTACCTTTGAATATTGAATTGGTTTGCATGATTAATATGAGCTGCTAAGCACCTCTTGGTGTTGGCCTAGTTATGATTCCATAATTGTTTTGTTTGCATTTACTTTACTTCCGCACAATTATTTCTAAGTGTATGCATGCATAGTTTATTGGTAGCCACCCTTGGTTCGGTAGTTTTGAATGGCGATAGAGGCCAATTGCCTAGGAGATATGACCAAGTGACCCTAGGTGAGCGGATCGAGACGGAAGGTAAGATATGACCAACCGACGACCCTTTCTACTTGTGCGATTTGACCAACCGATCACCTATCTTTTGGATGAACTTAAGAATTAGGGGTGCGTGTCTAAGTTCCTAACGGCGGGCATTCACTATTATAAATCTAGCATGTAGCGGTACTTAATGACTTGGCTTAGGGGACCGGGAATAACAGGACTTATGAGGGACACCGACTTCTCCGTGGTGGCATCTTTGGCGATAGGTTAGGGCGAATTGACCAAATGTTATCCTCTCGAATTTGACCCCACCTGAAGTAATTGAAAGTAAGTAGACGTAGACATAACTAGCTAGGAGGATTAACCAGGTTAGCACCACTCTCCTCTATTGATTTACCTTTATCATTTATCTGCTTTTATTTGTTTTATTCTGCATTAGTAGTTTAATTAATTAAATCCCTATCGAAACTATTATTAATCTGTGACACCTAGACTTAGTAATAATCCATCACACATAGCTCTTGGGACAACCTCGGCTTTACCGTTTACTACACTACACACGACCGGGTACACTGCCCTTTAGTGCACTAGGGTAGACCATATGTATAACGAGACACTATAAATATTAAGACCTGATCAGTAAAACCTGCATCAACCACAATCCCACACTGCTTCGCGAATTTCATCATGTGAGACCGGCTTCTCCAATTCCGCAATCTGATCCAAAGAAAGTCTGGTAGGGAACGTAAAGTTAAGACGGGTCTGGCTCGAACCCATCTGTTGAAACCTTGCCGAAAAATGACCAAGGAATTCATCTTTTACATGCTTTGGATCATCAACCCACTCACCATCAACCATAATACCTTTAACAGACAAATTGGCTCGTTTACGATTAATAATACCATGAAAAAACTTAGTGTTCTCATCCCCCTCAATAGCCCATTGAACTTTAGCTTTCTGAATAAAATCACATGCATCATTAGATTTAATATCATGTAATTGTTTCATCAGACCGATACGAGAGAGAAGTAAATCATCATTCACCCCTCCTTGATCTAACGTAGTATCAATAGAATTCAAATTGGCCTTAATAGAATTATAAAGTCCACTACGCTCCTGTTTCTTAGAAGCAACCCAACTACGGATCACATTTTTCAGAATTTGGAGCTTTTTATTAAAACGAACCATTCCATTTCGGTCACAAAGGACAGTGGAACCCCAAACAGACGAAATCACATGTTCAAAACCTTCCCACCCAAGCCAAGAATGATATAACTAGAAAGGAGTAGCCCCATAATCCGCAACGACCTCCTTTAGAAGAATAAGACGATGATCCGAAAGATGCCGGTCTAGACAAATGAGGAAAAAGAGTCAGAAGACCCTCACTCACCAAAAAACGATCCAACTTAATCATTTTAGTAGCCGACGAATGTGACCAAGTAAACGCATAACCTTCTAGCTGCACTTCCACAAGGCCCGAATTAATAATAAATTTGTTGAAGGCATTAGCACCATACTGATTAAAAACGGACCCCAACCGCTCTCTTTCAAACCGTACTTCATTAAAGTCTCCCATAACCATGTATTCGCCACTCCAACGAGTTATCATAAACGAAAAAAAATTCCAAAGAATACGCTTCTCAACAAGACGCTGGGGTGCATAGACCGAAATAATAAGGAGTTTCATACCAGAAGGAATCCAAGTCCCATAAATCGCCACAAAGTTATCGTATATGACATGATGGGATTTGACGAAAACATTCGGATCCCATACACAAAGAATTCCCCCAGAGTTACCTACTGCTTCACTAGCCGTAAACTCAAATATACAATTCCCCCATAAAGATCGAACCACCATATCAGATATATTATCTGATTTAGTTTCTTGTACAGAGAAAAAATACACCTTATGCTTCAAACATAACTCCCGAATCCAAGTTTTTTTGTCCCCGGATCCAAGGCCTTGAATATTCAAAGAAAGACAATTCATCTACGACCCCCAATGTCTCCTTGTAAACCAATAATATTTTCCATATCCTTCAGGCAACCAACCAAATCCCATAACTTCACCAACTTTGACTATTTCTTCTAAGGTTGCCAATATGGACCCTCCTGTGCGCACAACATTCACACCTTTATCAGAATCTTTACCTACCGAATCTGCATTACCATCATAGGCATAATTCTCTTGCATAACACGTGAATTTAATCCTGCAGAAACTGGAGAGGCTGGTTTCTGGACAACATTCTCCTGAGTGTCAGAGTTATGGTTCTCCGGATTACGGGGCACTTGTGGAATCGTCGCAGGGGTAAACCCGGGTGGATGTGATAGACTAGGCTCCACACCAGAGTGATTAGATTCCACTTTCCGTTTCTTTAGAGTGGCATAAATACCAAACGGATCACTGGAAGCCTCCTTGTTATTAACAGAATGGTCATGTCCATTTTCGAGCACATCATTTTATCACCAAAATCGGTTTCAGAAACAACCTCAGCTTCACTTTCGACATCAAAGTTGTCATTTTCATCATTAGGCTCATTGTTATTAACACCTTTTACATCGGATTCAGAATCCGAACAATACACCACCTCCTTCACATTCGTAAACACAGGAGACCAAACAAAAAGCTCCTTAGCACGGACTACAAAGACCTTCCTTTGGAAAATAACTTTGAATTTTTCAAGAATGTTATCCTCTTGCTTAGTTTAATACAAATCCGTTTCCTTGCAAACGAATCATCAACACTTTCTTCAAGCTCCATCACTTCACCCCATCGAGAACCAATCTTTTCAAAAGTAGCACGAGACCATATATGAAGGGGGCTCCCTCAATGTCAACCCAAACGAGTCATTCCCGCGACACAAAATCTGACTCCGCATTACATAGCCGACTAAACCATGATAATACACCCACATGTTGCATAAATTTCTCTTTGGATTTAGGTGAATCCAATTCCAACATTATCCACAAACCACCCAAATACGTAGGTTTCACATTATTAAAACCTTCTGCCGAAACTAATGTGCATATGTTTGAAATAGAAGCAAAATGCTTAACCTCCCCCATAACAAAATTATCAAGGTTACGATGAACCAAAAGAGCATCATCTAAAACAAGTGCAGGCGAAAAGGAGATATTTGGCTGCACAATAGGATTACCTTTTTCCGCAGAAAGATATGAGGATGTACCATGGTTAGCATGCTTACCAGGAGGAATTGGCTTATCCTTATTAACGGATGGACCAGTAGGCCTATCTAAACGGGCAGAGTTAGCAGACGAGTGAAATCGCCCCATCCAAATGGTATTAAGATTCTTAATTAAACGGTCAAAGTTAATGACCTTAATGAACCGAACAAAAGCAAATCTCTTCCCGGACTTGGATCTTTTATTCGGAATGAACACATCAACAACAGATCCGTAATCACTACACACCTTCCATAAATCCCTGCTAGTGCAATCCGCAGGGAAATTAGTGATAAAAACCGATTTAGAGATCTTGGCAGTTTGATCAAATTTGGATTGAGTGGAGCTCTGGAAAAGGGGACCCATGATGAATCAAGAGAACAAAAAAAAAAAGAGATCTGGTAATCGAATGTTTAATGGCAGCGGAGATGGAATCAAATTAGAAAAAGGAGATTTGTTGAAACGCCGTCATTATTGATCGCCATTGTGTAAATAGTTTTCTTATGTAATCGAAAAATTTGTTGTCCAAAATTTAAAGTACTCGCCGCTGCAACGCGTGAGGTACCCTGCTAGGTTATCATTAACGTCAAAACACACAATTATACGCTCTACATAAACTTTTTACAATAAAAACAAACAGACGAACATACACATATTTGACATCAGGAAACAAACAATGAAAAAACACTAATTTATATACAAATATTTCACATAGTAATAACACCCTTTATATTTGTTACTCCTAGCTCAAAGTAGCTAAGATGGTGCAAATCGATCCATAAGCAAAAGAATCATCTCCTCAGAAACCCTTTTTTCCGCAGTCACTGGCACGATAGAAGAACCTGATGTCACGACACATTCTTCTTCTTTTTCTTCTTCATGTTGATGAATTGATATTAATTTAAAGAACAAATGATTAGTCTTTTTCATCGTGGTTGTCTCTAGCTGAATCTTTTCTCTAAGCTTTGTTAGCTCACCAAGCCATATATCCACCATTGTTGGCATATTTGATGTCACGAATGTTATTGTTACTTGATATATTTGGTTATTAAGTTTATGATATGATGAATAAATAACAAGTTAGGTGCATGTATATATATATAGAATGATAGCGTTCTTGTGTGGTCTGCTGAAATAAAATTTTCGTTGAATCATGTTTTTATTTTATTATGTCTTGTTGATGATAAATTACTGGATATCAAAATTTTGTTTGGCGCCTGTTCTAGTTCGTGCTTAAGCCCGTTATGGTGGATTTTGGTGTTATGAGAAAAAGTCTTGATGTGGCACCATTTTTCCCCACGACACCAACGGGAAAACGGCTTAAGACGAACCACTGGCCAAACGGGCATGGGCGGCGGGCTCGAGCCCGAACAGAGCGGCTAAACAAAATTCTTGATGTCCAGTAAATATATTGTCGAAAAGAATATAATAAAATAAAAACATGATTCAACAAAAAATTTATTTCAGTGCATGCAGCAACGTAACGCGATTCTGCTAATATCAATAATATAACTAAAATAAAATACACCTAATCTACCTCTCAAAAATACGCCCCTCCCATTTACTTTATCGGCTTTTTGGTCTCAGTAAACAAACAAAATTATTGATATCCGTAAACAAACAAAATGATGCTCCATAATTAAATATAGAATATCTAAAGCTACAAAACTATATTTGAACGTTTTTTTATATGACATAAATGAAAGATTCGTTTACATTAAAATCTTGGATTCCATTAAATAATGAAGATTCTGATAACTACGTATAATGGAGGGATTACTTTTCTCTCCAAATATTTTTGGGCTTTAGTGACTTGTACATCATGCTTAACCACTTTGAAGTCTGAAAAGTCTGAATATTTATTAAGAGAGAGAGTCATTCACTCTTTATAAGTAGTAGTGATTAGTATGAATTTTTTCAATAGATGGTAGTGGCTGGCGCCCATGGATTCTATTGCGATTCATGGGGTGCGAATATTATTGAAGAATAAAAGAAAGGATATACTTTTCTAGTATCTTGAAATGGTCCTAGTTGTAAGGGTGTAATCGTAAAATGTGTTATGGAATCGAGTAGAGTGGGATTGAATATGTTAACATGAGGTCGAAATTGTTTCAAGTTGATTGATTGGTTTAGATTGTTGTGTCATTAGCTTGAATGTAGAAAATGGTTTTGTTTGGTTAGACGTAATGGATTAATAAAGAAATGTAGTCGATGATGTAATGATAAGAATATAGTATTGTTTTATTGGTCTATTTGGTTTTTATATTGGAAGGAAACACATCATTTACACATGTTGTTTGGCACGATGCAATGCATGTTGGAAAAGAATGAAATAATGAAATATGACAAAACATGATTTCATGTCGTAATGAAATGAATAAAATTAAGGGTGACCATGTAATGAAATTGATGGCTATAGAAGTAATGGAATGAACCAATGAATAAACTTTTCACTATAAAAACTCAAAACAACTAGCATTTTTCATTTCATCGTAATGATATATTCCATTCCAACTTTGATTCATGCATACCAAATACACTTTTTGCATTTGGTATAAAGTCATTGATAGTGTTTAAGATATGTTATATCGTAGTAGTTATCATATTACTTATTACTATCATATTGTCACATGTTAATCGTTTACTAACATTAAGCGTCACGTAAATTTGCATAAAAACGATGACCAATAAAATATGATGGGGACAAGGTAAAGAAAACGGAGATGGAAGACTTTCTCTACGTTGTAGTAGAGACGATTTTAGAATCTTATATTATTTATTTAAGTAATTTTTTTTAATACTTTTATTAGGTTTCTTTTTTGCAAGTTTCAATTCTTTATAAATATGTGGCTTATTATTATTGTAATTCAGTTTTATATTATTAATAAACTTTGAATTTTAGAGTTTATCTCTTATGTGGGAATTTATTCCCTTAAGGTGCGTCTTGTTTATCTACCCTTTGATTAGGGTTTAGCAAAATTCGTTTACGCATCATGTGTTAGTCGACATCAGAGCTTTTTAGTATCTTAGTGGTAATTGGTGTAGAAGGTTCTGCGGGAATTAACGTATAGAGCTTGTTAATATCATAAATGGTGAATGGTGTTGAAGATCCAAAAACAAGTACTGTTGGTGGGGTACGGTCGACCGAAGACATGGATCGTGCGATCAACGATCTCACATCCAAATTCGCGAGTATATGCATTGTGCTTGAAGAGATCCGATCCGCGATCGGGGGTGGTGGTAATCACTCAAATCGTTAGAGTAACGAAAATGTTATTTGCTTTTGTTGTTGCTTGAAGAGTTGCTTATGCTTGCTGCCGGATTTCTTCATCAACAAATTATTCTTTTATTGTGATAATGTTTTTTCAGTTTGCTACTCTTGCTCGAACTACGAGAATGTATTAGAAGATAGATATGGCACAAGCCCGATTGTTGATTTGGGTCAATTAAGGTTTTATTATGCATATGTACTCTATGCCTAGTAATATAATAGAATCACGAGGTTTACATTATCTAACATGACATGTTAAATAATGTAAACCCCGTGATTCTATTGATTACTAGGCATAGTATATGTAGAGTACATATGCATATTGAAACTCTAGTTGACCTAAATCTACAATTGGACTTGGGTCGTATCTATTATCTAATACAATTTTTCACCGTTGTCCACACTTCTAGAGCAACATCGCAGTCAATGAAAAGATAATGTGTATTTTTTATGTCTTCGTTGCACAATGGGCATCTAATAGAGTCAAGATCAATTTCGCGAAGATCTAAGTTCCATCTTGTTGGTAACCGATCATTGGTGAGACACCAAGTAAAGATGTTAATTTTGATCAGCACCCGATTATTCCATCGAATCTTGTCGTTCACCAATAAAAAGATTGATTTATCAATTTCTTCCCACATCGCAGCCACTGAGATAGAATTCGAATTATCAACAGAGCATTGCCGAGTCAAATCTGTGATGTTTCAGACCCTGTCGTTGTCCTACGCCAGGCTCATGTGTAACTACTCATGTGTAACTAATAAGCCGTTTGAAAATGTGCACCTTTATTTGATTTTGCATTCCTTATCAGTTTCTAAAGCATATAATATTGAAAAGGTTGACTTTGTTAGTCGATATATGTTAGTTGATATATTGTATGGGCTCAAGCCAAGGTCTAGAATAGTCTTTGTTCAACTATTTATGTAACACAATATTGTGATAATGATACATACGAACATTCACACATTGACATGGTATCAGTCCTGCCGATCCACCAAATTCCCTAAAGATACCGATGTTCCAAAACATTATCCCTGCTTTAGTCGACCGTTGGTTCCTTGATAACCAGTCGACATATTAGTTTTGTTTACAACGATCGTTGGTTATGTGTTGAAAACCAATCACTCTTATTTTTTCGTTGGCCATTGGTTTTTGTCTAATAACCAACCAACCTCGTTTCTGTTTGTCGATTGTTGGTTTCTTGATAACTAGTCGACACGATTCATGTACTACAACGACCGTTGGTTTTTGGTGATAACTAGCCGTTACTTTGTGATTACCAGTTTATATTTGTGATTATTGGTGTTCCGTTGATATTTTGTGATTCTGCCTCTCATTTGCAAAACAAAACCGAAACCCTAACATAAAACCTACCGATCTGAGCCTTATCATAATGACAGGAACTTCCAACCTGAATTCTCTTAATATGACACAAGAGCAAATGATGGATTTAATCCACACTCAATGAGAAATTTCAAGACGACTCGGGTATAATGGGAATAATACCTTGGGACACACTATACCTATTGTTTCCACTCCATCTAATGTTAATCCCTATGGCGTTTAATGTTGGTATTAATGGACCATCTTAACCCCTAGCTACTATTAACACACCACCAGGTTTCCCTTCGCAACCTTTACTTTACATTGGGCCTCAGTTGACACAACTGATCCAACATGGGTCTGCCAATCATTTCATGGGTTACGCACTAGGGCTTGTTAACACAGCCCAAGGTCAAACATCCCCAATTGGTTCTGTGTTGGGACACTCGGGTTTAATCCTCCTGCGGGTATTAAGACTATGTTGCCGAATGTGTTTAGTGCGATGACACTCTAGGATCCAACCACGAGTGCTTGGAATATGGATACAGGTGCGAGCTCTCACCTTAATAATTATGTTCATAGTCATAGTGATGTTTTTAATATGTTCATATATCCATCTTTCTCAGTTGGTGACGGTTATGCTATACCTGTTACCAATTATGGACATAGTATTTTTCCAACACCACATGGACACCTTCACATTAATAATGTTCTTATCACCCCTAATATTGTTTAGAATCTTATTTTTTTTCGTCAGTTTGTTCGTGATAATAGTTGTACTGTTGAGTTTGACGCGTTTGTTTTTTCTATTAAGGATTTCTTGATTCTTCGGGTTCTACTCCGCTGTGATAGTATTGGAGATCTTTATCTGGTTACGCAGCCTTCCACCATTCCTCATGATTTTCTCATAAGTCAGTATACATGGCACCAGCGTCTTGGACATCCAAGAAGTGAAGTCTTACATCGTGTTCTTTCCAGTAATTCAATTTCATGTAATGAAGAGAAACATCCCGTTCTTTGCCATGCTTGTCAACTTGGCAAACAACTAAGGCTTCCCTTTATTAGTTCTAGTACTTTGTTCACTCTCGTTACATTGTTCACTCGGATTTGTGGACATCCCCTATTCGAGTCTTTTTGGTTTTAGGGGGAATTGCATATATACCCACTAAAACTTAAAAACTTGCATATTTCCCCATAATACAAGTTTTTATTGCATGATGTACAATGCATTTTAAGCATGTTTTGGGTATATATGCAAATATGCAAGTTTTAGTGGGTATATATGCAATTGACCATTGGTTTTAAGTACTATGTTTTATTATTCGCATTTTGTTTGGGTTTATCCATTAGTTAATAAATCGAATGTTTTCTCTAAATTTGTGTGATTTCGTCACTTATTAATCAATTTAAGTGTGACATAAAGTCTTTTCAATGTGATCATGGTAGTGAATTTGACAACCATGATTTCCATAAGTTGTTTATATCTAACGGTATCCAGTTTCGTTTTTCTTGCCCAAAAACCTCACAACAAAATGGTAAGTCTGAAAGGATGATCCGAACCATTAATAATCTTATACGCACCTTACTTTTTCAAGCTCACTTACCCCCTAACTTGTGGGTTGAAGCATTTAATATGGTCGTCTACTTATTAAATATATTACCATCAAGTGTGATTAACAATGAAATTCTTTATACACGCATCTTTGGTACCACACCCGACTATAGACTTTTACGCATTTTTGAGTGTTTTTGTTACCCTCACCTCGATACCACTCATAAGTTATGTGCATGTATTTATATTAGTATGATGATGAATAAATAACAAGTTATGTGCATGTATTTATATTAGTATGAATCTTTTAATAGATGGTAGTGGCTGGCGCCCATGGATTCTATTGCGATTCATGGGGTGCGAATATTATTGAAGAATAAAAGAAAGGATATACTTTTCTAGCATCTTGAATTGGTCCTTCTTAAGGGTGTAATCGTAAAATGTTTTATAAAATCGAGTCAAGTGGGATCGAATATGTATACTTTGAGGTGGAAATTGTTTCAAGTTGAACGATTGCTTTAGAGTTGAGATCCATATAGATCTTATATTTGCTATATATCCAATAAATCAATCTTAACAATTCATTTTTGATCAAAAATATCATTTTCACTTTTTTTTTAAAAAACAACATAACTAGCAAACGGTAAATATTCAAATTACAAAAATACACCACCTCGAAGAGAATTAAATTATCTTTCTATAGATATGCACTTCTCTATATTTTTGACAAATTTTTTTTTTTTAAATTCCGCTCAGAAAAATCATATATGATTTGTAAAATCATATATGATTTGTAAAAATCAAATCATATGTGATTTTTTCAAATCATATATGATTTTTACAAATCACATATGATTTGCAAAAATCATATATGATTTGTCAAAATCGAATCACATATGATTTTCACAAATCATATATGATTTTTCTGTGTCGAAATTTAAAAAAAATCGTTAAAAATATATAAAAGTGCATATCTATAAAAAGATAATTTAATTCTCGTCACGATGGTATAATTTTTTTCGCGTAACGATTAACGGTTTCTGAGATATTTAATTTTTAAAAAAATGGTGAAAGTTTATTTTATTTTTTCATTAGAAAAATGAATTATTATTATTGGTTCGTTGGATTTACAGTAATTTTGAGATATATATCAACTTTCGCTTGGTTTAGATTGTTAGACTATTTTATTAGGAGGCCTCAGACGGACACTGGTCTGCAGAGGTCTATTTTTTCGATATCAAAAGCCTCTGTTTTCGCCCAATTGGCGGAGAAATCTTTTGAGACACTTGTCAACACCACGTTAAATATAACCGGAAAAGAAATACTTCACAACAAATTTGAGTGAAATCTTATCAACCCCATCACTATCTTTTATCGTAAAGCTAACCATTTATTTGCGTTTGAAGAAATCTTCTGCGTTAAGTACTCATTTGGCCAAGCACATTTACTTCTCGTTTTTGAATCTTACTCTTTTTATTTTACATAAACCCTTTTACACATTATATACACAAACAAAAATGAGGTGTTAATATTGCTTATATCTTGTAAATTCCTTACTTTAAACTATTTTTACACAAAACACATGCTCAAATATTGGATGGGTACGTGGTCTTTTATCAAGTAAAGGATAATTTAAAGGGTGTTAACATACTTAAAAAGATATATGTACTTAAGCATCAATGAAACTATTTTGTTTTAGGGTTTCTATGGTGTTTTATGTAATAAGTTGATGATATGTTCATTCTTTGTTCACGTTATTTAACATGAGTAAAGTTTTATACAACATTTACATTTCAAATAACGTGAACAAAGACTGAAAATATCGTCAACTTATTACATAAAAAACCATACAAACCCTAAAACAAAATAGTTTCATTGATGCTTAAGTACATATACCTTTTTAAGTATGTTAACACCTCTTAAACTATCCTTTACTTGATAAAAGAACACATACCCATCCAATATTTCAAAGATGTGTTTGTGTAAAAATAGTTTAAAGTAAGGAATTTACAAGATATAGGCAATATTAACACCTCATTTTGTTTGTGATAAAAGAATTGTGTAAAAGGGTTTATGTAAAATAAAAAGGGTAAGATTTAAAGGGCCGAGAAGTGAATGTGTGGCCAATGATGGGCTAACGTAAGATTTCTTCAAATGCAAAATAAATGGTTAGCTGTCGATAAAAGATAGTGGTGGGGTCTAAAGATTTCGCTTCAAATTTGCTGTGAGGTACTTTTTTTTTTCAACGTGGTGTTGACACGTGTCCTACAAAGATTTCTCTGCCAATTGAAGCGAAACGAGGCCTTTTGATATTGAAAAATAGGACTCTGCAGACAAGTGATCGTCGCAGAGCCTCTCCTGTGTAATTTTCGCTTTATTAAGAATCTATTACAACTCAATTTCTTAATAAAATATTATTTTTTTTATTCACTTACACAACCAATACATATAACCAATCTATATTTTTTACTATTTATCAACAACCTAACCTAACATATATTAATTTCTTTATATTTAATTTAATTACTTAAAATTTTATATAAAACTATATATTTAATAAAATATTTACTTAATAAGTATATTTTTAAAAAAGTAACGGTTTGAATAACAAAAAAATAATAATAAATCTTTTACTTTATATTCTTAGATTTTAATTGAAATAAAATACGTTTTTCATTAGAATAATGAAATTACAAAAACATGAAGAAATTAAAACTTAAAAATTTTGGAGATACAAATGACATAATTAATTATCATCGTTAAATTTTTGCCATATATGCTCAATTAAGTCATTTTTTAGAGGTGAATGAGTTTTTTTGTTGCGCAGTTGTTCTATGTTTCTCATATAATGACATGTGGTATTTTAGATAAGAAATTAAAAAATTGTAAATTCTGATATATTTTTAATAATTTTTTATAACAATATAAAATACTAAAAATATTAAAAATTAAAAAAGAAAAAAGAAAAGGAAAAATAAAAAGTAGCCACAAAGGCAGATCGTGGGTTGGGGACCTTGGGTTGCCAAGTGATCTAGATTGTTGATGCTCACTGTATACAAGATTATAAAAGTAATATATTTGTATGTATTTTCAATAGGTTTGGTTGTCAACCCTCCCAATAAACATACTCTTACATGTCATTAGGTTAAGTCAAAATCCTTTGATTTGTTGAATTTAAAGATAGTTTTGCATAATTTTTATATTTAGAGCAATGCTATAACCAAAAAAATTATAAAACTATTTCATATAATGACTTGAGAATTAAGTATGGAAGGTGTAAAAGAAAAACGGAAATTATTGTTTGTTTTGTTTAACGGCAACTTGTATAAAATTTAGAAAGAAGCTAGAAAAAACCAATTACGTGATAATTAGTATAAGATTTTGTAACCATCCTACCCGGCTCATATTTGCTTTACATCTATCATTACACCATTGAAAAGTTAAAGTAGCTAAATCGTTATACAAATCGCCTTCTTAGGAATATTCTTCCCGAAAAGAGTCTTGTTTCGGAATCTCCAAATTTGCCACCATATAACATAAAATATTCCTTCCAAAATTTTCTTGGCTTTGGAATGAGTATGAAAATAAAATACCGCAACAAACACTTCTCACACTCAATTACAAAAATAAACACTTTCAAAGAAGTTTATCAAAATCGACACTTTGGGCGAGCTAACCATTTAGGAGAGCAAATCATTTGCTCTTTAATTTATTTCACCTACATATCTTCGCTACAAGACAAATAACATGGAGAGAAAATGTTTCGCTCTCCCTCCCAATTGTGTTCCGCCTCGGTACAAGACAAAGAACATGGAGAGCAAATGTTTTGCTCTCCCTTTCAATTGCTCTCCGCCTCGCTACAAGACAAAGAACACGGAGAGAAAATGTTTGCTCGCCAAAGTATCGGTTTTGGTAAAACGGGTTTAGATGGTTCATTTTGGTAAAGGTGAAGGTAAAGTGTTTATTTTAAAAAAAATTAAGCTGCTTAAACCAAGATAACCAATCATTATAGGAAGCTAACTCCGGATATCCAAGACCCCACCAATTGATCACCTTATGAACCAAATCAGACACCATAAAACAAGAAAACATGAGATTATCCGTTGATTCGACTTGGACACCGCATATCGGACATAGAATGGAATTAATTTCCATTCCTCTAATAGACAAATTCAATCTTGTAGGTATATTATCCAAGCTAAAATTTTCACTTTTATCGGCATTGCATTTACCCATCTAGTTGGATTTTGAAGTTCAGGTAAACTTCGGTCGTCAATGTATTTGTGAACTGAAGCGACCGAGAAGTCTCCAGTACCAGTAAAGGACCATATCCATCTATCTTGCATTTTAGATATAACAATATCCGCTATTCTGAAAGACAGCTCGATTTCTTGATCACGCTCAGCACCCCCCCTCGGCTCACGTCTCAACGTGAAGAAAACATATTGATAGTACAGTTTTTCTGCTACACATATCAACTTATTTGTTTCCAAAGCATAAACTCTCAGATATATATGTTTCAATGCCATATCTCCAACCAAACTTCGTCCCAAAATAGAGTATCAACACCATTCCCAACCTTTTTTATACAATAAGATAACAAATCAATCCCTTTTTGCTGAAGATGCGAACAATGTCTAGCCAAATTGAAGATCGAGAAGATTTAGGAATTACTTCAATGTCTCCATTATCACCGTGAACCGCTTTAATGAACCGAGCCCACATAGATGAACTTTGAGATTTAAAACGCCAAACCCATTTAAACATGAGTGCATGGTTCAAAGTAAAAACTAGACACACCTAACCCACCTTTCTGTTTCGAAGTCAAAACATTGTTCCATCTCGTCCACGTTGTCTTCTTTTCTTTATAATTCGCTCTATTAAAAAAATGACTCCTAAAGGACTCCTTTCTTTTCAACACCTCTACTGGAACTTTGAAGATCGACATATGATAAATTGGAATCGAGCCTACATAAAGTGTTTTCAGTTTCCACATCAAATTGCGTTACACAACCTGCTGAATGATAGCCTCCCACGTGGATACTCTTGACATCACACAACCCACCATGACTCCTAGATATGTAAAAGGAGATTTTAATGTGGAATATTCTACCTGATTGGCAAACACCTTCTACCAATTCCGACTACACACAAACTCCCATCAACTTACTCTTATGCATGTTAATGCTGAGACTAGAAGCTAAATTAAAACACTTTTAAATTTGGATTATAGTAGCAAGATTGTGATTACTCCATTCGCCTAAAAAAACAGCATCATTAACGTAAAATAAATGAGATATATTCATCGAAGATCCAATGGAAATCCCGTGAAAGAGGCATGCGTCCACCACTCGATTAAAAGACACATAAAGGCTTTCCATGATTAAAATAAATAAAAAAGGAGAAAGAGGATCCCTTGCTTTAAACCTTTGTGAAATTAAAATTCTTCGGTCGGGCTACCATTAACGAGAGTCGAGCCCCTGGACGATTTTAGACAACTTTGAAACCACCCACACCATCTATCACCAAAACTAAATCTTCGCAAGACATCATCCAAATAATCCCGACGCACTGAATCATAAGCTTTTTCGAAATCTACTTTAAAAATCATAGTTCATTTCTTCTTTCTTTTAGACCAAGCTAATAATTCATTTAAAATGAATAGACCATCCAAAATCTATCTATTGGACACAAACGCCGATTGGACTTCATTTACTATATCCCCCACTACATAACACAATGGATTAGCTAAGATCTTAGCTATAATTTTATATATACTTCCAATCAAACTTATAGGACAAAAATCCTTTACCATTTTAACATCTTGTAATTTAGGAATCAAAGATATAAAAGACGAGTTACATCCTTGAGGAAATGAACCGACATGGAAGAAGTATCACACAACCTCTATGACGTCTGATTCTATAAAGCTCCAATATCTACGATAAAATACAAACGTAAATCCCTCAGGAGACTTATCCGTCCCACAATCCCATTTTTATCTCCTCATTTGAGATGGTACTCTATAATCCAGTCTTTTGTTCCAACGTCAATTGATTCTGGAAATTATCATCTAACAATAACCGTGAACTACAAGGACTAGCGAATCTATCTGAGAAGTGCGTTAAGAATTCTTTTTTACTATCACCGGATCATCAATCCAATCGTCATCAACAAGACTTCCTCGAATTGCAAGTTGGTTTCATTTTTTGTTTAGAATGCCATGAAAATACTTACTTTTTTCATCACCTTCTATCGATCATTTGATCTTTGCTTTTTGGGCAAGTTCCATATTCTCCTTAGCCTCCAATCCCTCTAAATCCTTCATAACATGTGTACGTCTAGACATTATCTCAGAATCAACATTTCCTTCTTTTATCATCTTTTCACAGAATATACAATTATATCATCTACAACAATTTTTACATTAAAACAATAACATCAACCCTTCTTACACATATTTGACATTAATAAAAAAAAAAAAAAAAAAAGAACTAATCATCATATACACACATATTTCACAGTTAAAATACTTTTTATGTTTCTTACTCCCTAGCTCAAAGTAACTAAGAAGGTGCAAATCGATCCATAAGCAAAAAAATCGCCTCCTCAGAAACCCTTTTTTCCGCGGTCACTGGCACGACAGAAGAAGCTGATTTCATGACACATTCTTCTTCTTCTTGTTGTTGAGTTGATATTGATTTCCAGAACAAATGACTAGCCTTTTTCATCGTGGTTTTCTCTATCTGAATCTTTTCTCTAAGCTTCGTTAGCTCACCAAGCCATATATTCACCATTGCTGACATGTTTGATGTAACGAATAATGTTACTTGCTATATTTGGTTAAGTTTTTGATATGATGAATAAATAACAAGTTATGTGCATGTATTTATATTAGTATGAATCTTTTCAATAGATGGTAGTGGCTGGCGCCCATGGATTCTATTGCTATTCATGGGGTGCGAATATTATTGAAGAATAAAAGAAAGGATATACTTTTCTAGCATCTTGAATTGGTCCTTCTTAAGGCTAGCCCCAATGATATACCCCAATCTCCTTCATTTTTCCTGCCACGTCAGCTTTCTCTCTCCAAATGACCGGTGATTGACAGGTCGCCCAAGAAAGCGACCAAGTTCATATATTTAAAAAAAAAAAAAAAAACATTTTAACACAAAATAAAATTTCATTAATCATATTAAACGTTACATAAATAAAACGACACGAAATACATGAATCATAAATCTAATCATAATGCTCCCGCATGTAGAGTCATACGAGCGAGCAAATCCTCAAGCGAGCCAAATCTTCCTCGCTCACACCATCGCCTTTGTTCTCCGATAGGCCAATTGATTTTGGTCGATGTTGTTCGTTATCATCGAAACAACTTTCCACAACTTGTCAGCAACCTCGCGATCTTTGCGGGCTTGATCTTTCAAAAAATTGTCGATCACAGCTTTTCTTTCAGGAGTAATGTCGTTTATTTGTTCCTTCTCCGCCTTCGCCTGATCAAACAATTCGATGACGCTTATAATAGCGGTTTTTCGAGCCTCATCGTCGATATTGCATTGATTTTGAACGTACACTTGCATATCTTCAACGGAATGGGGGAGACGGCAAGCCATTTTGAATTTGAATATCTTGTGTTGAGAAGTATTTTGAGTTTGAATTGTGTGAAATAGATTTGTGGATTGAAGTGTGTTTGTATTGTGTATTTATAAGGTAGGATTTTTTTTTTTTTTTTTAACCGTTGCAAACAAACATTTTCATTTGAAATATGGTTTGAATTCGATCGCATACACGACCTTCATGCCCCTCGATCGATTTGTCCACAGCAAGGACGATCGAAACAACTCGATCGAATCACCCCTCGATCGACAGGGGATTCATGCCATTGGGGGTAGCCTAAGGGTGTAATCGTAAAATGTTTTATAGAATCGAGTCAAGTGGGATCGAATATGTAAACTTTGAGGTCGAAATTGTTTCAAGTTGAATGATTGGTTTAGATTGTTACATGTCATTAGGTTAAGTCAAAATCCTTTGGTTTGTTGAATTTAAAGATAGTTTTGCATAATTTTTATCTTTAGAGCATTGCATAATTTGCTCAATTTTTATATTTAGAGCAATGCTAAAATCACAAAAAAGTTATTATATTACTTCCCATAATGTCTTGAGAATTAAATATGAAAGTTGTAAAAGAAGAAAGATAAATTATTGTTAGTGATTTTAGAGTTATCAACTATTTTAGGTAATTGCGATTTACTAGAGACCAATGAGATTTCATATTAAACTTGGATACGAGTTAGAGAGATGTGAAATGCACACTTGTTGAGCTAATATGTTTTTGCCTATACAAAGATGTGAGGGTTAAGAGAGTAGCGCCCCTTGCTGGGTATCATTTTTATATATGAAAATTCATATAATTGTTTTTTGTTTTTGCTTAATTTTCTTGTGCCTAGAAACTACGTGTTCTCCTAAATTATCTCGATAAGAATTTCGTGATACTCAAGCATCAATAGTGTAGATTGTGTTTCTTTTCTTTGTACCCAATTTAACGTTTAAGAAATGTAATAGGATACTTACAATAATTGTATTAGTGTGATTTGGTTCCGATTCAGGCTATAGTTAAGATTGGAGTCATGTTAGTGGTTCGGGTTACATTTAAGTTGTGGCCAGATTTTGTTAAAGGTTGAGGTTCAAGTTGTAGAGTAGATCATTGTTAAGGTCTTTGCTTCTGGATAGGTCTTGTGGGTTTCATACAGATCCAGTAGATGTCGCTCAGATCAAGTAGGTTTTGCTATTGTTCGGATATGCATTGGTAACTATCCTTAGGATCGGGTGTTTGGTTAAGGATTTTAAGAAATGAAGATAGTGGGTTTTGTTAAGTAGTTCGAGCTATGACAGTTATTAGGACATGGGGTCATGGTTGCGTTTGAATATGTGGTTGGCGATAGGCGGGTCGTGAGAGTCGAGGTTTGTAGAGAGTCAAGGGTCAGGTCGGTTGTTGGTTGCGATAGGCGGGTCCAGAGAGTCAAGTATTTTGGAGAGAGTCAAAACGTCAAGATCGTTTGTTGGATGTGGTAGGCGGGTAGTGAGAGTCCAGGGTTGGAGATAGTCAAATAGTCTTGAGGGAGTCAAAACGTCGAGACCGGTTATTGGAGGTGATATGCAGGTCGAGAGAGTCAAAGGGTCAAGATCAGTTGTTCGAGCAGGATTGCTTGTTTGTGGCGGTCATACATCTCAAGATATTCTTCGGTCAACCATTCTTACTTTTTGAAATGTCATCACTCGGGATCAGATTGTGTGACAGAAGTTGTTTGGTTTCAGACTTCTACGGGTTACATCTCAAGTGTAGTGTCATCATGGTGGTGGTCATTTGTAATTCGTTCTCATCAAGGTTGTCAAGATCGGGATCATACCTAGGATCATTTTTATCTTTGCAGGATCGTGATCGTAAGATCGGATCGGGATCCTAAGATTCTACTATAATGTCATTAATTAATAAACTTTGTAACATTATTCAAATATATAAATTATTATATATCATAGACACAAAATTATATGAATGCTTAATAGAAATGTTGTTGTCTTAAATTATGAATATGTAATGTTTAAGAAGAATCACATGTTATTTTTCAAATTATATAAAAGCATAATGCATAACTTTGTAGTTTTTTAGTTTGCGATTTAAGAAAAAGTAAGATCGGATCGTATTAGATCTTAAGATCCTATGGGAAAGATCGGGATCCTATAAGATCTTAGGCATGTTAAGATCCTACGTAGGATCCGGATCGTTTTCGCTTTTTAGAATCGTAAAATCGTAAGATCCTAAGATCAGGATCGGGATCTTAACAACTATGGTTCTCATACCTTATATTTAATGAATGCCCTTAGTGATATTGTGTTGGTTCGGGTTTGAAGGTCATAGTTTACGTTTTGTTTGTGTGATTTTCACTTTCCAACTTTCTTGTTTGGTCAGAGAGTAATTGTTACTACCTCGGTCCCATATTAATTGTCCTGTTTTGACTTTTTAAGTCTTTCTTTCTTAACTTTGATTTTAAATATTTTTATTTGTGTTATATAATATTTAATGAAAATTATACCAATAAAAAATACATTTAAAACACAACCTATTCATATATTTTGCATCAAGTATTATATAACACAATTAAAAATATTTAAGATCAAAGTTATAAATAAAAGACCTAGAAAATTCAAAGTGGACAGTCAATATGGGACAGAGGGAGTAGTTTTTATGGTCGTAAAGGTTAGTAGTGTCGTAGTGTCACGACCATGTCGATGTATTACTAGCTTCCTCAGAGGCGGACCCACCTTTATAGAAGGTGGTGCCAAGGAACCACCTTTAGACCGCGAGATGTAGTAGAAATATGTATAGAAAAATCAGGAACCACCTTGTAAATATACCATGAACCACCTTGGTGAGAAAGAAAGAAGTAAAGGAGGAAAAAGGAAAATAAACTTAAGTAAAAGATTGTTAAAATTGATAGGTTAAAGAAAATGAAGAATGGTCAACGGCCAGTTGCAAAGATAAAAACCAATGTATGTACTGTAGTTGTGGAGGTGAAGAAGAAACAACAAAAGAACTGGACCCTCTTTTTTTATTGTGGTTTTTGCTTTTCATGATTTTTCAACTTTTCATTATTTAGAATATTTTAACTATTTTTTTATCCAACAAATACACTACTATAACTAGTGAACCATGGTCGGTACATATGTCTTTTCTAAATAATTTTTTTGAATATAACTTTGAGAGGTTTAAGTTACTACTTGTAATGTAAGGCTAGCCCCAATAAGGACCAATCCCCATCGATCGAGAGGTTATGGCGATCGAGTGCATGTCGATCGTGTTTCTGTGGACCAAATCGATCGCCTCTCATTTTAGCCAATTCAATCGCTTGGCCGATCGACTCATGTTAACGTTTAAAAAATGTTTACATTGCAATCCAAACCAAAAAAAAAAAAATAAAATAAAAAAAAAAACACATTACCCTATAAATACAACTAAAATCTCCATAATCCTCACAAATCTCACAACATATTTACACACTAAACTCACAAATCTCACAATCCTCTCTATCAAAAATCTCACAATCCTCTTTATCAAAATGTCAAGAAAACACCACCAACCAAAGGCCGAAAATCCCGTTTGGCACAAAACGTCCGCATATTTTAACAGGATCCGAATTTCCTGTTAACAGATGTCTCACCAATAATCAATTTCCAACCCCCCTTTCAATATCAATCCCAACAAGCTCCACAACAACAACCTAACAATCCATTTAGTATGAATCGTCCATTTGTTCCACCGCAACAAAACATCCACTACCAACAACAACAACAAAGCTACTCCCGTCAAGCAACCAATCTATGTATGGGTCACACGAATGCGTGTACCGCCCAACAATGGATTCATCAACGCCTTCATATTCAAATTATCAAGAATATTCTCCGGTTAACCGTATCAATCTTGAGGGTTTTGATTTCGACGACCAATTGTACAACAATCCTAATTTTTATGCTGGAACCGGATCGGGTTATCCGGCTCAAGAGTATCACGGTTCGGGTACCGGTTCGGCTCATGGATCGTATCACGATTCGGTTAACCTTGATGAAGTAGAAGAAGAAGAATGTCGAGAAGAGACGTCACCGGTCAAACCAAAGAAACGAGCTACTAAGGCGAAAAAGAAGGTAGTCGAGAAAGAAGGCAAGAATGATTGGCGCTTTGGTCAATGAAGAAGAGATCGCCAGGCAACGCTTGGTGTGATGTATCCGAGAATAGTGTGTAGGAAACAACCAAAATGTTAAAGGATTTTGGCGAAAGTCATTACATACTTTGGAAGGAGGTTCTTTGCAGAAAGAACGTCAACTCTATCATTACAAAATGGAAAAATAGGATTAGTCCTAGAGTTGGTCAATTTTGTGTCATTTACAACAATGCCGCTGTGAATTACGGAGTGGTGAGAATGACCTCACAATTTATACACGAGCGTGTGATGAATACCAACTAGTGTGTGGTCATCCGTTTGTTTTGGAGCATTGTTGGCAGATTTTGAGGGACCATTCTGCTTGGAAGGATAATGAGATGCCGGCTTTTTTAAGCCAAGATGAGGGTCGCAAAAAAGCAAGGACTTCAACCGACTCGGATGTGCACTCGGATGTGCCTTCGTCTGTGCCTAATAGACCAATTGGTCGTGATGCCGCAAAGAAGAATAAAAAGAAATCTTCGGAGTCTTCGAAAGCTATGATTATGGAAGGTGTTGCCGAGAAATGGGGCAAGATCAAGTCCGCGGCATTCGGGCAGAAGAAGGAGCTGGCAGACCTGCACAATGGTTTGAAGAAGAAAGAGCTGGAACAACGGCAAATCGAGTTGGAGATACAGCAAAAGAGAGAAGCAAGGAAGATAAAAATTGGCACTAGAAGAACGAAAAGTTGAATTAGATACTCAAAAGAAATACGACGCAGATCTCACGACTTATCAGCACGCCAATCGACGAATCTTTCGCTCAAAGACAACAACAAACAATGATAAACTCAAAGAGGCGATCACGACGCCACAACCTGATTTTTAATAAGTGTTGTAATGTTTTAATAAGTTTCAGAATGTTTTAATTTTATTTCAATTATTATGTAACGTTTAATTATTAATGAAATTTTATTTTGTGTTAAAATGTTTTAAAAAAATAAAAATAAAAAAATAAAATAAAATTGAACTTACGCCCTTATCGCAAGACCTAATCGTCTGAACGTCACGGAGAGAGAAAGGCGACGCGAGGAAAATGAGAGGATTGAATCTCTCACCGGGCAGCCTAAATACATGGTAACTTTCAGAAGACTAATCTATTAAACTATTGAACGTTAATCAATTGTTTGATGCCCGGTCTAATTTTCACGACACAGGTAAAACTTTAACTATATATAAGCTCGATGCTTTATTTCGTATTAATATATTTGTGACCCGACCCGACTTGACCCGGTATACAAATTTGTTGACCCGTTGTTTTTTTTTCATTAATCAAGTTAAGGAATCACGTTATAACTGCGGCTGGGTCCGCCACTTGTTAGCTTTAATTTTACTTTTATTTTTATTAACTGCCTTGAAAAAATGAGATAAGAATGAAACTGATAACGTGGGTGACTTTTTAAATCAAGACACGAGGCAAGCAAACCACGGCAGCACCAACACCATAACCTGTGGTCTTGGCCCACATTTTTTTTCCATCTCGTTCATCATTATTCTTGTTACTTTAAAAATGAAGTAACTTTCCATTGCAAACTTTCTAAATTTGACAAAAAATAGTCCCGAGGTTCAGTGGTCCACGCAAAATAAGTTCTGCATCATTAATCGTAATTTATAGAATCATGAAAAATAGTTCCCAAGATTTAAGCGACGTTCTGAGGTAAACTCGTAGAATTAATCGCTAACTATATCAACCCAGCAAAATTAGTCACTGGGTTTAAGTGTCATACAAAGTAAGTCCTTTTAGTTCAATCCCGTCAGATCGCGGCTTCCACACTCGCTTCAAACTATTTACTTACATTATTTCCTACTACTACTAGTTTTTACTAGTTTCGTTTCATTCTGAACAAATTTCTGTGTCAATATCTATGTGTCACTTTTCAAAGCATACACTTGTTATGAAACATGAAACGAAAATAATACTTTTGCATTATTCCTATATATGTTTAATAAAAAAACTCAATTACTATAATGAACACTTCTCAACAAGAATTACAAAAACCGATATTATTTTAAAGATTTAACAAAATCGACACATCGAGCATTTTGATTTTGTTCGTCCTCCCCTTTTGCTCGTCGTTTTCAGAAGAAAACAAAGATTTTTCGCTAAAAGACAAATAACATGAAAAGCAAAATGCTTGCTCGCCCCATATTTTGCTCGCCGTTCTCGCTAAAAAACAAAGAACATGACGAGCAAATGCTTTGCTCACTCAAATGTTTTGCTCGCTTCGTCGATTTTGGTAAATCCTTTTGATTTATTTTAGTAATGGTTTATGTAAAGTGTTCATTTAAAAAAATGACACTTAATAAAATTTCGTTATAAAAAGAACCTATGGCATAGCAAATATCAAGCCTTGAGTAACTTGTATTAGGATAGGTTTAATCTCCTTGATTTCATTAAGCATAACATTCGATATATATAATTGTAACATACCGATTACATGCCAAAACACTTAATGGGCCTAATCCAAAGACAATAAACATAATGTAACTGGGCTAATGATAGTTCGGTTAATACACCCCTGCAGTTTAAGCGGGAGGCCTTCGAACGTTCAAACTGGATCGGAAATCAAGAAACAAAAGCAGTATTAAGTCCTTAGTAAAGATGACAGCATATTGAAAACAAGATGATACATGAAGCACACGAACTTGTCTTGAATCAACATAATCACGGACGAAATCAATGTTATCTCAATGTGTTTCGTACGTTGATGTTGAACATGATTCATAGATAAATATACGACACTAACATTATCACAATAGACGATAGTAGCTGTAGACAAAGGGGTATTAAGCTCACGCATCGAATTACGAATCCAAGTTGTCTCACCCAACAAATTACAAACCCAAGTTGTCTCACCCACCACATTTGCAACACCGCGATATTCGGCCTCAGCACTTGACCGAGACAATATCACCTGACGCTTAGCAGACCAAGATAATAAATTGTCACAAAAAAGACACAATAACCTGAAGTCGACGTGCGAGTGACCGGGCAACACGCCCAATCTGCATATGTGTAAGCATCAGCTGAGTAGTAGAAGAAATATGTAGCTGAAGACCATGATCAATAGTACCGCAAATATAGCGTAATATTCGCTTCAAAGCATGAAAATGTGTGTCACGAGGGTCATGCATATACAAACAAACCTGCTGAACCGCGTATGAAATTTCTGGGCACGTAAAGGTAAGATATTGAAGGGCACCAGCTAAGCTTCGATATAAGGTAGGATCATCAAAGGGCTACCATCAGGTCCAAGATTGGACTCTGTATCAGCATAAGTGCGACACTGATTGCATTTCTGCATATGAGCTCTCTCAAGAATCTCTTCAGCACACTTGGACTGCGATAAAAACATACCAGATGTTGTGCAGGTAGCAGAAATACCAAGAAAATAATTAAGATAGCCAAGATCCGTTATAGAAAATTCTCCATGAAGAGCAATAATAATGTGTTGTACGAAAGCAGTAGAAGAAGCAGTTAAGATAATATCATCCACATATAATAACAAATAAGTCGTATTAGCCATGATGAAAGACAAAAAGCGATGCACTAGTTTTGCTTTGCTGAAAACATGCGAGTAATAAATCATGCAAACCACTAAAACGAAGCTTTAGGGGCTTGCTTATGCCTATACAATGACCGCTGCAAATGACAAACATAATCCGGGCGTGCATGATCTACAAACCCAGGCGGCTGATGCATATAAACTGTCTTCGATAAGTGACTGTGAAGAAAAGCATTCTGCACGTCAAGCTAATGAATAGGCCAAGCACGAGACACTGTTAGGCTCAATAGAGTGCGGATCAAGCTTATTTCCACTGAGGATCACGAAGAGCATGAACAAGAGAGTTGGGACTAGGAGACACGGTAGTGACATGACAATTTGTACGCTCAAGAGGTTTAGAAATACCTGCTTTAGCACGTGTGACCATGTGATGAGTGTTGACGGTGTGTACGGGTATAGCATCGAGAGTGGCCAAGAGTGTATATTGTTGTTGCGGTTGCGATTTATAGGGGGAGTGGGATGGTACGAGGTGATACGGGTTGGTGATATTAGATAGGAGTGGCCTGATCATGGTGTCCTTGCTACTGAGGATGAGGCTCGTTAACATGGTTATTGGGCTCAGGTGTTTAGGCGAATAATGGGCCTGATTCAAGAAGTTGTGATGGGCTAGAAGGTAATGAGTCGGCAGTGTGGGTACTACGGTGGGGGGGTGGAATGTTGGACAAAAAATTATAAGTAGGTGATGTGTATTCATGTATGAAGGCAAAGGGAAAAACGTCCTCGTCAAATTTACATGCCTTGAGAGTATAATTTTGTTCGAGGATAAATCTAGACACCGATAGCCCCTATGATTTGCAGGGTTGAGTGGGGTTGAAGTTTTTGGTCAACATGGATATAGGGATAACATAGATACCCGAAGACACATAAGTTGTCGTAAGATGGTGGTTTGTTATGAGGCTTAGTAAAGGGTACTTCATTGTTAATGGCAGTAGAAGGAAGGATGTTCAGAATGTAAGCAGCCATGTTAAAAGCTTCCACCCAATAGGATGATGGAATGTGTGCCTGAAAAAGCAAGGTTCGGATGAGGTTGTTAATGGTACGCAACATGCGTCCAGATTTGCCATTATGTTGAGATGTATGTGGGCAAGAAAAACGAAATTCAATCTCGTTTTTGCAAAAAAAATGTCATGAAAGCGGGAATTGTCGTATTCACCCCTATGGTCACATTGTAAAGCTTTAATATCTACACCAAATTTTTTATTTACATAAGCGCGAAAAATTACAAAATTGTCATATAAATCCGATTTTTATGCAACGGATAGACCCGAACAAAATGCAAGAAATGATCCAAAAAAATAGCATAATACTGAATACCACTCCCATTCGGAATAGGGGAAGTCCAAATATCCAAGTGAATAATGTCAAAAATAGAAGCAACATTAGAATCTGAACTAACAAACAACAGTTTAATTTGTTTGCCTAATTGACACGCATGCCACAAAGTAGATGACTTAGTCTTATTACAAGAAATGAAATTACTAGACTCCAAACGATGAAGCACATCTCGATCGGGACGCCCAAGGTGTTTGTGCCACGTAGTATAACTGAACGAAAGTAAAGCAAACGGAGGACTTGTGGACGATTGTTGCATAACCGGGTGAAGATCGCCCATGCTATCATAACAGATGAGTAGTCTGCCCGTCTGGTAATCCTTTACAGAAAAATCATATGTGTCAAATTCTACAGATACGCATTATCAGGGGTAAATTTACAAACATAAATAAGATTTTTAATGATGTGTGGTGTGACAAAAATATAATTAAGGTGCAGTGGTTTATCGAAAGTGTACAATAAGCTATGTCCAGTATGTGTAACGGGTATAGATGCGTCATTTTCAACATACACAGATGGATAAATACATGAATTGCTAACAGAAGTGACAATACATGCGTTGTCAGCCAAATGAGAGGATGCACCCGTATCCATGTTCCAAGCAGGATCCTGAAGCGTCGTCGTTTGAAAAGCTTTAGGATTTGAGGTAGCCTACGAGTGAATAACATTGGGAACCGAATAAGCAACATTACCCGGTACAAAAGTATAACTTCCTGGTTGTGTAAACTGGCCACTAAAATCGGACTGCTGGAAAGAAGGTTGGGCTAGCTGTTAGGCTATAGGGAAGAATTGGGCCTGTGGTGCCTGGCTTAAGTAGTGATGCATTATGAGCTGGTAGAACATGTGAGCTGGTAGAACAGGTTGAGTATGAGAACTAGGCACCCCCATATTGGGCTGACATGCACCGATTGCTGACTGGAAAAACATAAATGGGTTAACATATGGCATACTTGTCATACAAAACGTATTAAAGGGTGCGAAGGCATGCTGCAAACTTTGATCAGACGTGGCTTGTTGAGAAGAGCCACGAGCAGGTTGTGAATCGGGCTGAGGCGCACGTATAAGCGGTTGTTTGGGCGGTGTTGGGTTTCCAGTCATGATGCTATGATAGGATAAAGCTAGCAGCAACAAAGAATTAAAGGAAAAACCAATTTGCGTAGACAACAGCAACGAAGAATTAGAGTAAAAACCTTAAGTCGAAGGAGATGAATGTATTATGTAAACAATGCATGAGCATGGCAACAACAGCAAAGCAAAGAGAAAAAAAAAGAAAAAGAAAACAAAGAAACGGCGTATTTAGGTTTATTCTATTATTAGGATGAAGGTTTTAAGATTAGCTCTGATTACCATATTAAAATAGGTTTAATCCTTTTGATTTCATTAAACATAAAATTCGGTATATATAACTGTAACATACCAATTACATGCCAAAAATTTTAACGGGCCTAATCCAAAGACAATAAACATAATCTAACTGTGTAAAAGAGGAGTTGGTTAAAAGTTGTAGGACTCAGATGTAACATTTGGATAGTATAGGGTCTGTTTTGTAACTTTTATGTTATTTCTTCTTCTCTGTTTTTACCTCTTGTATAAAACCTTTGGATCCTTCATTTTGGAGTAAAAAGGAGAATCATTTTCACTGTGTGAAATGTGTGTTTCTCTCTACTCATTACTGTCAACATGGTATCAGAGCTCAGTAATGAGTTCTTGATCAGTTACAACCGTCACAACTAACTTTTCCGATCACCATAAGTCACCGTAACTAACTTTTTCCGATCATTATCAAACCATCATTTCCCCATCATTTCTATCATTCTCTTCACAATTCTTTCATCAATAACTGTCAAATTTCATCTACATTCTGTGATCGTTAGTAAAATGATTCAATTCAGGTGTCTTGTTCAAGACTGAATTTGTTGTGTCATCTGGTTGTTGTAACGGTTCTTTAAAGTTTGTTGAAGCTTCCGCAACGTGTTAACAATGGCATCATCATCTTCTTCAACTGATGCAACTAGCCAAAACGGTCAATCTCTTTTGTTTCAAAATCCATCAGATCCGCATCCTTCCGATGGCCCCGTACTCTTGTGGTGAATGAGAAATTGTTAGAGCACAAAACTATCGTTCTTGGAGAAGATCATTGAAATTGCTCTTTCTACTAAAAGAAAGTTAGGTTTCATCGGAGGAACAGCCCAAGATCACAAGATGATGTGAATTTACAAGAATAGTGGGATACATGTAATAATTTGGTGATTAGTTGGTTAATGAACTCGAGATCTCGAATCAATTGCAAAATCAATTATGTTTATTGAACCGCTTATGCAATTTGGATTCAACTTGAGAAAAGATTTGCTCAAAGAATGGGTCACATAAGTACAAGTTGAATAGAGACTTATGAGACTATGCAATCGGGAAGATCCGTAAGTGAGTACTATACAAGTATGAAGTGTGTTTGGGAAGAATTGATTCAATGAATGAATTGCCAAGAATCGTCAATATTACCCTAGAAATTGTTGTTTTCTAACCGCTTTGAGTACTCGTAAAGAAGAGCAAAGATTGTTTCGAGCTTTTGAATGGTTCGATGACAAATTTTCTCATCAAAGGAGTCGATTATTATTAAACTCTCCTTTGCAAGTGTTGAGAGGCCTTGTGCTTTGCTTCAACAAGAAGAGTCTCAAAGGGGTGTTTGGATCGTGATACCAATTGTTGAATCCATCGCCTCTATAGCAAAGGTGAGGTCAAAGAAAAGTGTAACATATGTGGCTACAAGTGGCATCCACCGCACAAATGTTGAGAGAAAGTTGGTTACCCCACATGGCACTACAAGTATAAGCGAACACGTAAAGGTAAAGCTCCTCGGAAGGTCGGTTCGTGGAATGTGAAAAGACAACCGCATTGGTTGAAACCGGTGGTCATGTGGTTTTACTTCAAGGCAGTTTGAACAACTAATGAAGAGTATTCCTCATTTCAATCAGACCACTAATGAGACCAATGCACTGGAACATCCTTTTGGAGAAGGTACACTCTACTGTTTTTCTTGTGTTAATGGGGTTATAGAAGGATGGATAATTGATACACGGGCAAGTGATCAGATGTCACCAGATAGCACTGATTTGAATGATGTTGAGGCTCTTAAGTGTAAACAGGTTATTAATCTGCCAAATGGACATACTTTAGTCATTTCAAAAGTAGGCAATGTTGCTTTACAAAATGAACTTAAGTTGAACAATGTTCTCATAGTACCTTCTTTCAAATTCAGGCTTTTATCATTCTCTAAACTAACAAAAGATTCTCATTGCTTTGTTACATTTTATGAGAAATTCTGTGTTATCTAGGATTTGAAAACCAGGAAGGTGTTGGGCTTGGGTAAAAAGCAAGCTGGCCTCTATCATCTACTCAATCTCCCTCTGGTTCAAATTCATGCTCAACTTTCTTCAATGGTTGTGTCTGCTCTTGAAGATTGTAGTCTATTTTCATTTTTCTCAAACTGTTTTGTCCCTACAAACTATGCTTTTAGTGTTTTCAATAATTCTTACAGTTTGTGGCATCATAGACTTGGCCACATTTCTGATTCTACTTTCAAACATATTACCTCTGTTCCTGAAAGTGTCTTTCATTCTAATGAAAATTCTTGTTTGACTTGTCCAATGGCAAAATTCACTAAACTTCCATACTATGCTAGTAAATCTCATTCCAAAGTTCCATTTCAGATTCTTCATATAGACATTTGGGGACCTATAAAGTTCCAACTATAGGAATCATAAGTATTTTCTCACTATAGTTGATGATTGTAGTAAATTTGTTTGGACATATTTACTAGTCGAAAGTCGATGCCTTTGCTACTTTCAAGTCATTTGTTACTTTTGTGAAGAAGCAGTTTGAAAAAGATATAAAAGTGGTGAGATCAGACAATGCCATAGAATTTCTCAAAGGTTCTACAGGACCTTTTATGGACTCACTGGGAATAGAGCATCAAACTTCACGTGTTGATAGACCTCAGCAAAATTGGAGGGTAGAAAGAAAGCATAGAAACATATTGGAGATAGCTAGAGCCCTAAGATTGCATGCTCATTTGCATGTACATTATTGGGGTGATTGTGTTATCACTGCAACATATCTCATTAATAGATTTCCCACTACTGTGTTGAAATTTAAGACACCTTATGAAGTTTTATTGCAATCTAAACCTGAGTATAGTCATCTAAGGGTGTTTGGTTGTTTAGCAATGGCTAGTAATTCTTAGAATTGCTGATAAATTTGATTCCAGAGGTGTACCTTGTTTGTTTCTAGGCTATCCACAACATCAAAAGGGGTACAAACTTTTGAATTTGCTGAATCATACAAGGTTTGTGTCAAGAGATGTTGTCTTCTATGAGCATATATTTCCCTATTCTAAAACAAGTATGTTGCAAGTTCTTCAACCTGTGCCTGCACCCATTTCTTCACCATTGTGGTATGAAGATTTTGTATCCACAACACAACCTCTTCATGAGCCCATTGTTACTGCTGATGTTGCCTCCTCTGTTCATGATACTGCTGATGCAATGGAACAGTCTACACAAGTTGCAGAAACCTCTTCTGAATCCCAAACTGCTCCATCTTTTGTTCCAACCACTAGTGTTCAAGATGCAGGCATCAGAAGATCCACTAGAGTGTCAAGTGCTCCAAGCTGGCTAAAAGATTATGTGACACCAATTCATCAACCAAAGGCTAATCAAGTGTCATTTACTCCTTTACAGTCTCAATTTCATGCTTTTCTATGTGCTTTAGTGGCTTAGTCAGCACCTACTTACTTCAAAGAAGCAGTTAAAGAAGAAGATTGGTGTAATGCAATGAATTTGGAGCTAAGAGCATTAGAGGAGAATGATACATGGGAAGTGACTGTTCTACCTAAAGGGAAGAAAGCTATTGCTTGTCACTGGATCTACAAAATCAAACTCAAAGTCGATGGTACACTTGACAAGAAGAAAGATAGACTTGTAGTGAATGGGAGTATGCAAAGAAAAGGTGTTGACTATGAAGAAACTTTTGCTCCATGGCAAAATGGTGATATTAGAGCTTTACTTGCAAGCGACCATGAAAGGTGGGAGATTTGTCAAATGTATGTATCTAATGCCTTTCTACATGGTGATCTCTTTGAAGAAGTATATATGCAAATGCCTCAAGGGTATATTGGAAAGGGGGAGAGTGTGCAAGATGTTCATCCTGATTCAAGTTTAGTATGCAAACTCAAGAAATCATTGTATGGCCTCAAACAAGCACCTAAATAGTGGTTTGACAAACTTTCTTCAGCATTGTTGTCCTTTGGTTATACTCAATCTAAAGCTGATTACTCATTGTTTATCAAGATAGATGCTGAAACCTTTACAGCAGTTCTTGTTTATGTTGATGATCTTTTAATCACTGGTTCTAGCAACACTCAGATTCAAGCTCTTAAAACACAATTAAGTACTCACTTTCACATGAAGGATTTGGGTAAGATGAACTACTTCTTAGGTCTAGAGGTGTGCAAAAGGGACCAAGGCATTTTCATTTCTCAAAGGAAGTACACTACTGATTTACTTCAAGAAGCTGGTTTGATTAATGCAAGACCATATAAGTTGCCTATGGATTCTCATATCAAGTTGCAAGCGCATACGGAACTCCTTTACCCGATCCCAAGTATCTGTAAGATACATAGGCAAACTTATATACCTCATAATTACAAGACCGACATTTGCTACATTGTGCGGTTGTTGAGCCGCTTTATGCAAAATCCTACATCGGTGCATATGCAAGCGGTGAAACACTGATGAGATACTTGTTGAATTCACTAGTCAAGGCATATTGCTAGCTAATGATTCATTTGTTCATTCGATCGCTTATTGCGACGATGATCGGGCTAGTTGTCCTATGACAATGAGGTCCACCATCGGCTATTGTATTTTGTCGGGTCAATCACCTATTTCATGGAAATCTAAGAAGCAACAAGTGGTGTCTAGATCATCAGCTGAAGCTGAATACAGAGCCATGGCACTAACATGTTGTGAAGTTACTTGGCTGGTGACATTGTTGAAAGATTTGGGTCTCAAAGATCTTGGTCCTGTAGATTTGAAATGTGATAATCAAGCTGCCATATATATAGCTGCCAATCCAGTCTTCCATGCCAGAACAAAGCATATAGAAGTGGATTGCCATTATGTGAGGGATCAAGTCAAGAATTGTGAAGTCCTACCTTCTCATGTTTCTACCAAAGACCAGCTGGCTGATGTGTTTACTAAGGTTCTTCCAGCTGATCAGTACTCTAAATTAATGTCCAAGTTGGGAGGGGGAGTGTAAAAGAGGAGTTGGTTAAAAGTTGTAGAACTCAGATGTAACATTTGGATAGTATAGGGTCTGTTTTGTAACTTTTATGTTATTTCTTCTTCTCTGTTTTTACCTTTTGTATAAAACGTTTGGATCATTCATTTTGAAGTAATAAGAAGAATCATTTTCACTGTGTAAAATGTGTGTTTCTCTCTACTAATTACTGTCAACAAAATGGGCTAATGATAGTTCGGTTAATAACTTGTTCATGGTGTCTAGTTATCACTCACCCTCTTATTTTAACCTATACCAAATCAAAATTTTCGTTGGGTACTTTTCGTTCAACCACATTAATTATTTTTTCTAATAAACTATTACTTATAAGCATCATGCATGTATCAACCGTATAAAAATGCTTAGTTTACCGAGTAATTAATACTAGCAAATATGGGGAGTATATTAGCAATGTTTTGTGATTATTTAAACAGTAGTTAAACAAATATGGGGATGTAGCTCATATGGTAGAGCGCTCGCTTCGCATGCGAGAGGCACGGGGTTCGATTCCCCGCATCTCCATTTGCCTTTCCTTTTTTCATGCAGTTTTTGAAAGACATGCATAATATGTATAACGGGAGTTAAAAAAATAAAAACAAAAGGTGATACTTCAAAGCTCAAACTAAAGTTTATACAATGTTTTTTCTAGTGCAATTGCAAGTTTCTTACATGATAAACATAGTAAAAAGATGACACTTCAAAGTTCAAACAAGCATAAGTTACAACTATATATAGACAGGTGTTACGTTCTTCCGGTCTTTAGTTTTATTTCGTATCATCAGGGGCTAAAGCAATCAACAAGCATCGAAACAGAAGCCTCAGAGTATCTAGCGACCACGGACTGTGGCGATTTAGCTTGCTTTAGTAACGCCTGTTGCCCGATCGAGTTTGAAGACTGTGGTTCGGATGGGCTCGAACCATCCGAACCACGGGTCTGACCCTCACCCTTATTGTTGTTGTTTCGAAGCTTGTTAGCTTCACTAGTCCACATATCAATTAAACCAGACATGTTTGTTTATGATTGTGTTTTGTTTCTTGTGAGTGTTTGTTGTTATGATGAGATGCAAAGATGGAGACACTGATGTTATATACTCATGGAAATGGCGGCGCACATAGTAGATAATGTTTAAGGTAGCAAATAAAATATGAACTGCGAGTCGGTAAGCTGCTGGTATACTAAAGAGCGGTTTTTACTAGTAAATCCCATCAAATAAAACTGTCAACTTTTTTTTTTTTTTTTGAGCAAAAAAAACTGTCAACTCAACATCGGTGTTTGTTAGAGCATCAAATAAAATGTTTTAGCGTAAATATCAACTTTGTTTCTTTTAATGTGGGTGAAAATCATCAAATATAATGTGGGTAAATAATAGATCGTTAACGGATTATTTATTTTTTTATTTTTTTTATTTTAAATTGCCAACGAGCATCAAATAAAATGTTTTTGCGTAAATATCAACTTTGTTTCTTTTAATGTGGGTGAAAATCATCAAATATAATGTGGGTAAATAATAGATCGTTAACGGATTATTTTTTATTATTTTTTTTAAAATTGCCAACCACCAATATATTTTGTGTGCTTATCTGTTTTAAAAAGGAAAAATTCTCTAAATGCCCAAGTTGCCCAAGAATATTACCCCAAACGCCTCACTTTTTTTCCACTTCCCTTAATGCCCATGGGCAACTCTCCCAAGCAACTCTATCATATATTTGGGTCCACTTTGACTTACAAAGACAAATCTAAGACTTGGTCAACAAGAACTTTGACCTACTATATATTAAGAATCGACATTTTTTTGTCTTTTAGTGAAAAACAAAATATTTATTTTTAATTTTAAATACATATAAGCCAAGAACTTGGCACACACATACGTCTTTTCAAGAACTCTATAAATACCACTCTATACTATACAAATACACCTTTAATAAACCAAATTATACTTCCCAAAATTTTTTATTATCCTAATACACCTATTTCATTAAATACAAAACACAAAATACCCAAATCAACCCACCCACAGATTACTGCTTACCCCACACACACCTTCCCTCTCAAACGCCAAAATTCATCTGCAACTTAAAACATATCTCCTTCCCTCTCAAACTCAAGAATCCAACGCCCTAATCCTACTCCCTCATTCTGCTTCCACATAAAATCAATAGTTCTTCTTCCTTACGATTGCAAAACGGAAGCCCTAATCCAACTGCTCTTCTTCGTACAATCAAATCAATCCCACGCATATTCGTACAATCAATCGCTTTTCTTCTACATCTCAAGAATCCAACGACGGAAATGTTTGATGCAAAGCTAACGGTGAGATCTAGATTAAAACATATTGCTACAATTAAAGGTGCATTGAATGTGAATAGAACCAAATTCTTTAGAGAAACTGTGTTTGGGCCTTGGTTAGATTTTCCTAAGTATTCCCCTGACCACCACTTATACAATTATTTATATCAAAATGCAGTTGAGGTGTCAAAAGTTAGTGATTGTTGTCCACTTTTAACTTTTGTACTAGGTGATAATGTTTTTGATTTTGGCCGTGAACAATTTAGTCTTCTAACTGGGTTTCGTTTAAGAGCCGTAGATAAAACAAAAAGTGACCACGGGCATGTTGTTAAGGGTTTAACAGATAGTCCTTTTTTTGATCGGTTGTTTCCCGATAAAAAAAGAATTAAGAACAAAAAAGTTAAGGGTGATGACCTTTTGGCGTTGGTAAAGTCGGCTGAAAGGTGGGATTCGTTATCCGATGAAGATGCTGTGTGGGTTGCTTTGTTGGTGATTGCAACATTTGTATTTATTGGTCGAGAAGGAAGGTTTAATGTTCCCGATCATTTGCTAAAGAATGTTGAGGATTTTTGTGTATGGAATGAGTATCCATGGGGTGAATACATGTGGGCTCATCTGTATAAAAGAACGGTGAATGTTGTTCCTAGGCATCTTGAGGCAGAATCAAAGAAGCCCGTTCCAAAAGATCCAAAAAAAGAACAAACATACACTCTGTATGGATTTACATGGGTGTTGAAGGTTAGATTTTACTTGTAACATACATTATGTGTGCTTGTATATATTCTGATGGTTAATCTATATAATGTGTTCATTGTTATATTTGAGAAACATAGATAAGCAGAATAATCATTCAGGCGTTGGCATTGTTCTGTAGTCATTGTTCCTTAGGCATTGTAAGTCTTGGTGTAGATTTAAGGATGTTATGGTTGATGGTTTCGCACTAGATAAATACATAGAAACGATTTGTAAACGGTTGGTTCAAACCACTGACAATGTCGCTTCATCCACTGCTAGTTCAGAAGAACCCACTGTTGCAACAACACGTTATGTAATTGTATCCCCTGTTACTACAGATACACCCACTGTTATCCTAACCACTGCAACCATAATCACAACCACTATTTCTAACTCTTAATTCGTTGTATTTGTTTTTTCAGATTTGGATTATGAAGACATTCCCAAACAGCTCCCAGTTTTGGACCAAAGACCCAGAGAAGATCCCACGTTGTCTAGCTTGGTCAAAAGTAAAAAACTTTGAAAAAAAGCATTACACTATTTTATTTGATCCGGTAAGTAAAAACCTAAAATTAGTTAACTGTTGTATGTTTTTATTGCATTTAGCATATCAGGTTATCTCCTTTGTTATGTAGGTTGTCAGACCATTACAGAAGATTGTACCAACAAATGCCGAGCTGAGTTGTCCGTGGTACATTCGCAGTATGGAGTACATCCGTGGACTTGATTCCCAACTTGTTGAAAGAAGAGAAGAGTTGGCTGACCAACTGATGGTGGAAGAAGAGGAAGCTATGGCCGATGTGGATGTATGCGGTGGAATTCAAGCGTTACATCCTACAATTTTAAATATAGAATTAAAATGACTTCAAAGTCTTTATTAGATTTAATTTCCTTAGTGTAATCAATCATAACCCCTTTCCTGTTTAATATCACCCGATCACAGATTCGTTGTATTACAGTTTTCACACTTCGTTGGGACTTAACGACCCGGGGAAACACTAAACTCCTCTGGACTTAATTGCTTTGGTTCCAGACTGTTTGACTTTTATTACGGTTGACCATTCACAAGTGGTTGACTTGTGTAATAAACCTGACCGTTTGGGACCGATCAAATTTTGGCAAATTTGATTCCGTTTGTTTGTGAGTGTGGTGAATAAACACAATATCAAAGTATCAAATTAACGCAAGAATCGACAAATCAACCTTTTAGGAAAAGGGTTAACGTGCCAAATCTCACGTATGTGATAAAAGTGATATCGGGAAAGTGATTTCCCCGGGTCGTGTCCCAACGAGGTGTGAAATTGACGGTGTCGTTGAATTTCGTGATTATGACTTGAATTGGTTAAACGAATTTTGGATTTTTGATTTCGCTAATCTACAAATTAAAGAACGGGAATGAAAATAAAGCAAGTAAGACAATGTGAACGCTAAAAAAACTATTACTAACCCTAAGTAATAATAAAACGACGCTAAACTACATCCTAGAGTGCTAAAATGTAAAAACGCGAAAAACCGGAAACACACCGAACCCCGAAAGTGAAAAAAATATGCAATTTAAGTCCTACGAGTGCAAAAACAATTTTCCTACATTCTACATGACTAAAAATGATTTTAGGAAAAAGCCGGGTATTTTTTCGACTTTTTATTTATTTATTATGAATTAAAAACTAAAAAATAGAAATTAAATGTTTAAAAATATCAAAAATAATTGGAAAAATACGAAACTTTTCAGGAAAATACTTTTTGGTAAACTAAATCTAAGAAAATTAGAAACTTGAAAATTTAGCGACCAATAAGCAGAAAATAAGCTAAAGGCCTTATTTAGTATTAAAAGTTAAAACGTATATAAAGCAATTAAGTGTGCAAAGAATGACAAGAAAGACCCAAGGGCAAAGATGGATTTGTGAGATGTGTGTGAGGCGTGGGGAGGGTGTGCAGGATGTCTCAGGTTCGAACCTGTAGGCACCCTTTTGGCTCTTTTTGATTTTCTTTGAACTTTTTTGCTAAACTAACTTATGAATAAGCTAAACAAATAACTTTTTAACTACTCCTAACTAGTTAAAACATCTAATAAGCAGAATCAAGAACTGAAATCAAGACAGAAATGTGATTTTATTTTGAAGCTTAAACAAACATTTACATGCAAAGTGAAATAAAACTAAAACAAGCTAACTTGAACTAAAAAGCTACTGATGGTTTAAAAATAAGATGAGTTACTATTAAAGAAAGTAGAAATAAGCTAAAATGAAAATGGAAATAAGCAGTACTTAAAGTAACAGATTCTATATTTAAGCTACTAACCAAACAGACCCTATTTAAACTTGCAAAAGCTTCTAAAAGCTAAAAAGATACCTAAAAAGCTACAAGGGATTCTAAACTGAACTAACTATAATAAAATACTACTTACATCTTTAACATATTCAACTAAGCTAAAAGAGATGAATTAAGTACTCCTAAAAGGCTACTGCTGTTGGGCTGTGAGATGTGGTGCTGTTGGACAGCTTAACCAAACACCCCTTCAGCAACTATTAAGCACAATTTAAGCTAAGACGAGCATTTTAATAGCAAAGCAAAAGTGGATTCAGCAATTACAATAAAAAACAAGCACATTTTAACTAGAGAAGAACTATTTAAAATAGGGAATAAGCAGTTGGCTAAGCAATTACACTAGGGGAATTTTTAATCTAGTAAATAGTGAAATAAGCATAAAAAGGAAAACTACAAGTAAGCACTGAATAAGCAATTCTACACTAACTAAGCATTTACAACCTTAATTAAGCTAGGCTAAATTAACAATAAGCTAAAAAGGAAACAATGACCTGTTTGGCTGCATAACTGAAGACTCACAAACAGCTTGGAGGAACCTGTTTGAGCTTATTTATAAGCTGAAAAGGTAGCTTCCAAGGTCAATACATGCTGCTGTTGGGGGCTGCTGTACCAGTGGTCAAGAACAGCCCAAAGGTGGACTTTTAGCTTAAAGAATAAGCCACCAAATCACTTCCAATCTCCAAAATAAGCTTAGACAATTAAAAAGAGTGTACCTAAGATCCTAAAGATTCTAGATAGAAGCTACTTGGACCCTTAAGCTGTCAAAAGGCTCAATCTACCTTATGTGCAACTGTGACAGAAAGATCAGGAAGACAAATTTGACATAAAAAAAACTACTAAAGTTTTTTAACATCTAATAATGTGAATAAAACTTTCACCAATTAACTTGCAAAGCAACTTTACCACTGATCTTAAAATCAAATGGGTCAAAATGTAAACTTTGACCCAAAAACACTACAAATCCGAACACTCTTTTGGGCATAAAACTCTTTTGAAAACAATTTGAAACACAAGACTTGATGTTTCTTTATCAAAACAAGTTTCTTATACTAAAGAAAATCTTCCAAACAATAACTGGACCAATCTTAACAATTAAACAGGAAATAAAAAAGGGCTTGAAAACTCAATTCTCATAGAAATACAAGACTTTAATTAAACTGAAATTAGGACATTGCAGAATTTAAATGACATTAAAATAAAGTGGACTAGACAAAAATTCTAGACTGCCTTATAACAATGGCATACAATTATATTTATACTACAACTAAAAGGTCTTCTTTCTCTATCCTTGTCTTGTGTTTCTTTTGTGCCAATCTCCTCCATCCAATTAGTAGGTACCAAATAGAGATAATCTAAGCCATCCACTGGGGTCTTTGAGAAAGTGATGGGGGGAGACAAAGCTTGCAGGGGTTGAGTGTGTCAGGAGAAGGAAGAAAAGATGAAGGAAAAAGGAGGGAAAGGGGGGAAAGGGGGTGGTTGAGTGTCTGGTGGTTTTTTATTTGTATTCCTGGTTTGGATTTGGAAGTAATACACAAGGACCATATTTGCCATTTGACCAAACTTGAAGGACTAAAACTGTAATTTTCCAAATTTCATCATAAGGACTAATTATGACAAGATTAATTTTCCCAAGGACCAAAATGATAATTTTCAAATTAAAATGCCCCGGTAATTTCATCAATCTTTAAAATTCAAGGACTCAAGTTGTCATTTTGCAAAACTAGACTTTATAAGGCTAAATTTGACAACTTAAAATTCACGAGGGCCTTTTATGAAAAATTACATGTTTTGAATAACCAGGACTAGATTTTATAATTATTGAATAAAACAGCCTAAATATTTTTTTCTGTCTTTTTGAGACTTTTTAAAGTGTTTTTGACTGGTTTTGCAGTGCAGAAGGAACAAAAATGATGAGTATTTACACTCATCATTCCTTTCTGTGACGCCGATGAAGTTGTTACAGAAGGTCAAACGTCTAGTGTCAATGACAAAGCTGAAGAAGAAGAGATTGTTGCTGGGTTTGGTGAAATGTTTAATGTGAATGAGCCTGAGAAGGTTGAAGATGTTGTAGTCGGTAATGTTGAGGTTCCAGATGGGAAGAATTGTCACAAAGCGGAAGCGTCACATAACTTGGATAAAGATGTCATTCGCGTCGAGCTTGTGTCCATTAAGTCCAGGGTTGGTAGTATCGAAGAACGTGTAGGAGACGTTTGTGTGACACAGATAAGAGTGAGATACAGAGCGTTAAAAATAGAATTGGGGTAATTGAGCAAGTTTTAGGAATAAAGTCACAAGATGATGTTGGTGATAATAAGGTAACAAGCTGTTATTTGAATATTTTTTACTTCATTTCCAACAAAATGGTCTATTTGAGTGCCTAAGTAAGTTCACTTTTTTACAGGTGGAGAGTGTTGATGCCAACAAACCTTTGGCTATTTCCGATGCACACACCCCCATCAGGACCAATGTAGGATCCGATGACAAGCAGAAGCTGTTGTATACGGATTCCGAGGAGTTTACCGGACCTATGACCCAAGTTATGAAAGCTGCTTTATCGGGAGGTCCTGAAGATTCTCATCATTCCAAAAATATAATGCAGGTGGATAACAAATTTGATTGTGCCTCCTTACCGAATTTGAATGATGAGTTCTCAAACATTGCTTATGATGGGTTTGATCCAACTCATGTTGACGTACGTATATATATATATTGTTTTTTCCCTTCTTTTACTTTTTTCTATTTCAATATTAAACACACACACCCTTTATTTAATCTTTATCTAGGAATCGATGGATGTGAATGGTGCGGAAAAAGAAAATGACAGGGTGAAGGGTAAAGAAATTGTTGTGTGGCGGCCACCTCTTTGGTGGGTATGGTTTGTGCAGTTTACTCTTAAATTGTTAGAACCGCCTATGGAGCAGGGGGCTTTACAGGTAGACAACGTTTATGATCCGGCTGCGCAAGGGGCTGAACAAGTAGACACATTGGATATGGAGGTTGACGAACCGGCTATGGAAGGGGCTGATACACAACCTATTGAAGTGATATGCCTTGATTATGAGGATGGGCAGGATGTTGTCAAGGTACATTTATTTATCTTATCATTTGTTAACAACAATGCATGCATAATAGTAGTACAATCCCTTAAGACATGACAAACATAACTTGAGCAAAGACATTATTAGCAACTACATCACTTTTACAAACTAGGAAATATCATTTAGCTTCTTCTTCCTTTTTTCTTTGGATCATCATTACACTTGCGCAATATGGTTGACTTGCCAGTTAGGGTCTCATTCATTTTTAGTTGCTTCCGAACATTAGTGTTACGGCTGCTAGGACCCACTTGTTGTGGATTGGTTCCCAACATTAGTGATTGCTTAGAGTTACCACCGTCAGTTGGTTCTATAACTTCTTCTTGTTCGATACTGTATATATCTCTTCTTAGGTCTTCTAGCACTTCAGGTGGTAAACGGTAACTAGCTTCAGCATTTGGTCCATATAATTCATATATCTCAGAAAACATTACCTCTCTTGATACCTTTATTGACCACTCCCTTTCATCTTGATTTTTCTCAAACCTAACTCTTCTAGAACTCGACATAATTCAATTAATGTGATGGAAATATGGTTATGAAACTGAAAATAATAAGGAGCAAATATGTTGAACAATTAGATCATGGTTTCACTATTAAATAGAGACCACATGCTAAGTTACATGTAAACAGTTAAAACATACATAGTCAACTTTGCAAAAGATTTACTTTTGAAAATAATAAAGGGCCCTCAACAAAAATTCATGATTTGTTGTACATGTCCTTAAAATTTTCAATCACATGCTAAGTCATGATTAGAAATATTTTATGCCGTAGAATATCACATTTCCACTTTACTTCAGTTGAGTTTTTAAGTCATTTAATTGTTGGATAGTAGATCTGTTTGGGAAAAGATGAATCGTTTTTGTTATTTAGGCTGCAAATATCAGATTAGTTTTCAACTCGCTTAAACGGAAGAGGAAGCCAGGGAGATATTGCACCTCACCCTATACTACTCCACCAGCCACTACTCCAAAGAGAAGGCGTTCATCACGGATGAATTGTCAAAACCCACCCCCTCCTAACGCTCCAGATTTTGATGATACATTGGAACCATTTGTTGAGGTATGTGAGTGTGTAAACTTATATGTCTCTAACTTTTTAATATGCCATGTTCCATTCAAAAAATTTTGAATGAGAATAATGGTACTAGGTTTATTTTCCCATGGGGAAATGAAGACACTATTGCTGATCGCCGGTTCTGGGAGTGTTTATTGGCTACGGGTGATAACAAGGATGGATGGCTGAGGGACGAGGTGCGTATAATTCTGTTGTTAGTTTTGTACCATATATGTTTCTTTGTGTAACCCACTTGTTTTTAATAATGTGCCCAAATGTATAAACAACACCTTGACGTATGGGTAGATTTGATGTGGCAATTCCGACCATCAGATGCCGACTAGGCTATGGTGGGTCCCTTTTTCACACCACAAGTCATTAATGACTTGGTACGAAGCTATTGGTCAAATGGTGTAAAGTACCCGGTGCTTTGGTGTGATGTCGAAAAGGTGTTTATATCTTTCCATATAAAATTACGTATAGTATTGTGGTTTTACTAGATTCTTCATCAGGTGCGTTGTGCTGATGTCGTAAATGATGTAGGTACTATTTCCAATAAACGAGCCTCAAAAGCACTGGGCGGTAGGAGAGCTGCATCTACGTACGGGTGTTTTAACATTGTATGATTCGCTTCCAAAGTTTACAAACAGAAGACTTTGGTGGAAGGATACCATGCCTGCAAAATTTAAATATTGGCTGCCAAAATTACTAGACGAAACGGGAGTGATTTCAGCAAAAGGCATAGATATCAATACTTATCATATTAGCTTTCAAAAATGTCATGATGTCCCCAACCAAGCAGGTCAATACGGTGACTGCGGAATATGGTCTTGCATTAACCTATATAGGCTGAGTCATAACATGCCATTAAAGTCTGACGATCCTGCAGAAACAGCTCTTGCCTATCATGAAAGAATGTTTGAGTACCTATGGAAATACAAGGTTGAGTATGCTGGTCATTGACTGTATTTATTACTATTTGTGGTATTGTCAACTCTCATTGACTATGTATGTATATAATCGGAACAGAAAGGTGTTAGATCATTTGTTGGCCTTTACTTTCAAGTAGGTTATATTGCTTCTATCATGGGTATATGTACTTTGGTCATTCATTATGTATGTATAAACAATTTTAGTAAGCATTCGAATGATAAATCTGTAAATCTACAATATTTGTAAATATTTTTATTTGATATTAGTATTGCTTCTTTTTTTTTTGGTAAAGGGGAGTAATCCTGCACCCTGGTAAATATATTAACCAAAGAAACGTTTAAGTACAATGGATATGAGTGAAATCCCATATCTCAGCCTGTTACATATGCATAAGCTTACATAACAAGATACTTCCTATTTTCTAAACAAGAAAACAAACCACTACTCAAATGATAACATAGGACAAAACGAAAGAAATAATGACTAACCTAAACTAAATACGTATAAATGATAATATTACAATTAAACCAGCTTCCAATCTTCTACTAGCCGTGGTTTCATCCTAGTAGCCGTGGTTCCATCCTACTAGCCGTGGTTTCAACAATTCTTCTAGACGTGGTTTCATCCTACTAGCCGTGGTTTCAACAATTCTTCTAGCCGTAGGTTGATAAATGATTCTAGCCTTGGTTTCACCAATGATTCTAGCCGTGGTTTCACCCAGCAGCCTCTTCAGCCTTCTTATTAGATATACTTGCCATTCTACTTAACCTTCCTTGAGACTTTTATGGCCATAGGACCTTGTACACCAGCAATCTTTTGAATCTTCAAGAGCAATTGATCAATCATTGGATTTGTTGATATGGTTCTTTGTACCACAAGCTTTGCTTCCAACATTTTCCTGGCAACAGTTTTGGACAATGGATAGTGTTTATCAATAAACATGAAAAACTTATCCTTAGTAGATTGTACAGCATGTACTCTGGAATGCTGATAAAGCATCCATTCAACTACTTCAAAATCTTTCCAAAATTTGTCCACTGGATTAGGTTGACACATATTTTTCACTGATGTCCACACAAACCTTGCTAATTCTCCAGTTGGCCCATGCTTTCCATATCTAAAATCCATGACCTTCCATAAATGTTCCAAATCCTCTTTAGATAGAAAGAACAACAAGCTTCCAAAATCTGAGTATGTACTTCTGCATCCATCTGCTCTTGTTATTTCAATAACTTCTCTACCATTTTGAGTGATTATTTTCCAATCATTAACTGGATGAGTTGTGCTTAGTGGTGTAGGATTAATCGGCTCTTGTCTATCACTCACCATAACATACACATCCATTCTTTCTTTCCTCTCTATCTCTTCATCCAATTTCTGTTTCTTAGATCTCACCGCCTCCAGAATTTCTCCTTTTCGCTCTTGTGCATTCTTGATCCACTCATCTTCTTTCTCAGAATTCATAGGATTGAAATCATCATTCATTCTTATCCAACGTTCATACATTTCTTCAATCTCTTCGTACGTGCATTTTTTCAAATCCTTGCCTTTGCACATGTCCATGTGCCTGAGAATCTTGATCATTGCATTTCTCATTTGAGCCTTAGTTGGAGGTTTATTATTGTAACAATTCGCATTTTCGGGTCACTATTCATTTTTACTATTCACTGTTACTATTCACTTTTCACTCTTCATCCCGTAAAATTTTTATTTCACATTCTCGTAGGATAAATTATTTTAGTAATGACCTGAGAGTTCGACAATCGTTAGATCATTTTCATAAAAGTTATTAAGAAAACATCGCTTTAAAGTTTCGTTTTGGACGGTACACCATTTAAACATCCCGCATATCAAAAACCAACTCCGACAATTTTCCCGCATCGATAAATTTTAGATCACTCATGATTAATTTGAGAATTTTTAAGATTTATTTTATGTTACCAAATAAGCCCGGTAGAAGACGAAACTAAACTTACGTTTTAACGATTCTACTTACATCCGGACTTAACGATTCTCGTGACCGTATTTCCTAAGATGAAAAGAAACTTTTGTATTTTTGGAAAAGTCGAACATATTTCTCTCCTCCTTTGACCATAAAGAAATTAACCTTGTACGTTCTACATTTTTCTTAAATCGCGTAATTTTTAAACTTCACGAATAACTGTTAAGTTATCCCGCGTATGACGATAAGAGTTGACATCATATTACGTCATGATCAATAAACAAACATAGACAAACTAAAACCATTTCTATAAACAAACATACAGATACTACGTCATGATCAATATAATGGCATATATAGGCTCGTTCATGTTTTCTTAGGCATTATTCCGAACCTAAGAGTTGACATCATATTCTAGGTTATACGTAGAGACTTCCAGGGTTATCCATCGACTCCATTATACGTTGTGATATCATTTTTAAGGTGAGTTTCATAGCCCCACTTTTTATTACTTAATTGTTTTACAAACTCTTTGGGGGAGATACATGCTCAACTATTTTCATTTACTTTTATAAGCACTCTAAACTTTTATTGATTACCGTGAGTCATAGCCCCTACTCTTTTAATATTTGTTTTACAAACTCTTTGGGGGAGATACATGCTCAACTATTTCTTTTACTTTTACAAATACTCAAAACATTATACTTGATTGCATTATACATGATTGCATTATACTTGATTGCGTTATATACTTGATTGCGTTATACTTGATAAGTCGATGGTAAGTCTCCCAACATACACGGAGCAGTCCCCTCGTAAACATGATAAGTCGATGGTAAGTCTCCCAACATACACGGAGCAGTCCCCTCGTTTACATGATAAGTTGATGGTAAGTCTCCCAACATACACGGAGCAGTCCCCTCGTTCGCATGATAAGACGATGATAAGTCTCCCAACATACATGTAGCAGTCCCCTCGTTCGACGATGATAAGTCTCCCAACATAAACGGAGCAATCCAACTTGAAAGTCTCCCAATATAGATGGAGCAACACTAAGTGCAATAATGTGAACTATTACGTCTGTAGGTGTGCTTGACTATAAAATGTACTATATTTTAGCAGTGGGTTGTAAACACACAGGTTACAAGTTTTGTATGGGCGGAACTTGGAACTGAGTGGATTTACAATGCCTTTATTGTGTGAACATTCTTTAAAGGCTTTACATGTTAAACAAACTCTATGAACTCACCAACCATTGTGTTGACACTTTTTAGCATGTTTATCTCAGGTGATAAGGCGATAGCTAGAGTTTGAAGCATAGAGTCGCACGACATGTTTTGAAGACTTTATACATTCGTATTTACCATTCAAACATTTTGTAAACATTTATATATTATACTTTGGGACCTCATTGTTTGTAACTCGATTTCATTAATCGAATGGTAACTTTTCAAAGCGTCTCATTTAGAGGTCGTTTTCTATAACTTGTTGTGTATTATGAAGTAGCACCCCAATGACACAATCTTCCATTGCGGTATTTTGGGGTGTTCTGATTGGTATCGAGCATTGGTTATAGAGAACTAGGTTGCATTTAGAGCCTATACTATAACTACTATATACGTTACCTTCCTCCCTATCGCCTTGCACACTTTAGACTTTTTCGTAATTTTAGCACCTAAGAGAGATTTCTATGAATTGACTGAAACACCAAACATCATATGAGTCGATTAGTCCAAGCATTGTATAGTTACTCCTAAATTATACATAGCCTGATCACCTATGTCTAATTTAGGAAGAATCATGTAATGAAGGGAGTAGTAGTCTCATATGTGTAAGCAATTCCGTAATCGAGCTAAATTTTCAAAATATTTTCTTCAAACCACTTGTTTCCAGTTTGATCCGAGTGACAGTTCTTGTTTGATGAGTTGCAAAGATCAAGCTAGAAACACGTTGTTACTTAAACCGATTTAGCCTAATCGTATGACAGTTCTTGTTTGATGAGTTGTGGGATTAAGCAAAAATTGGTTACCTAAAAGTCTTTTGAGGGTTTTGCTCGAGAATGGGAAAGTTTGCCTCATCAAACCTAGCCATAAGAGAGTATGTCTTTAGAACGGGCAATAGTCGCGATAGTCACAAGAACGTACCTAAGTAGATAAGAAACCCATATACATGAGCTTTGGCGTAATCCCTTAGACTATGCACACCGTAGTAGTGAACATCAACGAACTTGGGACGAAGTTCCTTTTAAGGGTAGAGGCGTAACAATTCGCATTTTGGTCACTATTCATTTTACTATTCACTATTACTATTCACTTTTCACTATTCATCCCGTAAAATTTTTATTTCACATTCTCGTAGGATAAATTATTTTAGTAATGACCGAGAGTTCGACAATCGTTAGATCATTTTCGCAAAAGTTATTAAGAAAACATCGTTTTAAAGTTTCGTTTGGACGGTACACCATTTAAACATCTCGCGATATCGAAAACCAACTCCGCAATTTTTCCGTGTCGATAAATTTTAGATCACTCATGATTAATTTGAGAATTTTAAGATTTATTTTATGTTACCAAATAAGCCCGGTAAGAATCTGAAACTAAACTTACGTTTTAACGATTCTACTTACATCCGGACTTAACGATTCACCACCGTATTTCCTAAGATGAATAGAAACTTTTGTATTTTTGGAAAAGTCGAACATATTTCTCTCCTTCTTTGACCATAAAGAAATTAACCTTGTACGTTCTACTTTTTTCTTAAATCGCGTAATTTTTAAACTACACGAATAACTGTTAAGTTATCCCGCGTACGACAAAAACCAAAGTTTGACATCTCGTATCACTTTTATACTAATTTTAGTCTACTCTAAATAAATTCACGGTTGTTTCCCTGAAATTTCGTTCTTTTCTGATAAATTGCGAATTATGCTTTTGACCCGATTTCCGCTTTTAAGCGTTTTGCACCCAATAAGACTTATCACCCATTTTATATTTTTAGATGGAGTATAATGATGAGTTTCATCATTCCTGCAAGTTTCATATTTTTACGATACCCGGTTTTACCTTTTATGGCTTCGGTTAGCATTTAACGGAACCAAAACTCACTCCGTAGTCAAGATAATACCAAAACTATCCACCTAAGTCATCTTATCTCTATATGAACGAAATTAGGGAGGGGATTCATCACCTTGGTGTTAAAATCCTAAGCATGCTACCTTTAGATCATTACATGTGTAAATTCAACCATGGTTAGTTTTTAACCCAATATATAGTTAACTAAAATCTCTAGCCTATAAATACCAAGCATAAACCTTCATAATTTCTTGCACCACCCCTTCTTAACATCTAAAGTCCTAAACCTAAGGCGTTTCTTATAGATCTTGTAAGAACATTCATGTGTTCTTGAAGAAAACTAGCGTTTGATCTTCGTTCTTGGAAGTTTTCAAGAAAGACGTCGTTATAATCTTCTTTTCTTCTTCGGGTTCTCAAGAAGGCGTTGTTATAATCTTCAAATAGCCGTGGGTTTTCGAAGATTGAAAATTCTACATCGAAGTTCCGTTAATATTTTATTTTTTCATAATACTCAAGCATTCTATTTTAAGGTAAGTATATATAACTCAAACTTATTTAAATACTTATAAACTTTGTTAGTTTATTTATTGTATATATAAACTCTTAATATATCATATAATCAAGTAATTAAAATACATGTTTTACGTATTGAGCACTACAACACTAGGGAACTTCATGTGAGGGGTTCATTTGGGTAAACGGATCGACTAGTTGCTGGATTTATGATTTAAAGTGTCCTAGCTCCTCGAACGTTTACTGCATGACCTCTGAATTATGATGGCCCAAACGGTAGTACGAGATATACAAACTAAAACCATTTCTATAAACAAACATATAGATACTACGTCATGATCAATATAATGGCATATATAGGCTCGTTCATGTTTTCTTAGGCATTATTCCGAACCTAAGAGTTGACATCATATTCTAGGTTATACGTAGAGACTTCCAGGCTTATCCATCGACTCCGTTATACGTTGTGATATCATTTTTAAGGTGAGTTTCATAGCCCCACTTTCTATTACTTAATTGTTTTACAAACTCTTTTGGGGAGATACATGCTCAACTATTTTCATTTACTTTTATAAGTACTCTGAACTTTTATTGATTACCGTGAGTCATAGCCCCTACTCTTTTAATACTTGTTTTACAAACTCTTTGGGGGAGATACATGCTCAACTATTTCTTTTACTTTTACAAATACTCAAAACATTATACTTGATTGCATTATACATGATTGCATTATACTTGATTGCGTTATATACTTGATTGCGTTATACTTGATAAGTCGATGGTAAGTCTCCCAACATACACAGAGCAGTCCCCTCATAAACATGATAAGTCGATGGTAAGTCTCCCAAAATACACGGAGCAGTCCCCTCGTTCACATGATAAGTCGATGGTAAGTCTCCAAACATACACGGAGCTGTCCCCTCGTTCGCATGATAAGACGATGATAAGTCTCCCAACATACACGGAGCAGTCCCCTCGTTCGACGATGATAAGTCTCCCAACATAAATGGAGCAATCCAACTTGAAAGTCTCCCAATATAGACGGAGCAACACTAAGTGCAATAATGTGAACTATTATGTCTGTAGGTGTGTTTGACTATAAAATGTACTATATTTTAGCAGTGGGTTGTAAACACACAGGTTGCAAGTTTTGTATGGGCAGAACTTGGAACTGAGTGGATTTACAATGCCTTTATTGTGTGAACATTCTTTAAAGGCTTTACATGTTAAACAAACTATATGAACTCACCAACCATTGTGTTGACACTTTTTAGCATGTTTATCTCAGGTCATAAGGCGATACCTAGAGTTTAAAGCATAGAGTCGCACGACATGTTTTGAAGACTTTATACATTCGTATTTACCATTCGAAACATTTTGTAAACATTTATATATTATACTTTGGGACCTCATTGTTTGTAACTCTGATTTCATTAATCGAATGGTAACTTTTCAAAACGTCTCATTTAGAGGTCGTTTTCTATAACTTGTACTGTGTATTATGAAGTAGCACCCCAATGACACAATCTTCCGCTGCGGTATTTTGGGGGTGTTACAATTATTCTTACTATTATATTCTACCACAGTTCTTTCCTTCTGCATTTCCTCGCCCTCGCAGCCAGAACCTTAGCCCTTGATGGAATGTTTAATAGTGCCCATGCTTCAATACTCCATTCCAACTTTAGCATTTCAGAAGCTTGAAGTAAAGGTTGTTGTTTGTTCCACCGTTCAATCAGTCTCAGACTAGCTTCATCATCTTGTTTCTTTTTTTTTTCAAAAGCAAGATCTTCAGCCTTAAAAGTTTCATCTAAGTTTTTTGACATTTCATAATCATGTGCAATCTGATCCTCTTTACTATCAAATTCAAGTTCTTCTTCTTGAGGTTCACCAATAGCTTTACCCTTTCCTATGTCTGGTTGACCTACCACTTTCTTAACTGGTTCCCCAATCTTCAAACTATTAGCCAATGGTTTATGTCCAGTAGGTTCAATTACATTGGGAACAGGTGCAATAACAGAATCAGAAATTGCTAAGGTTCTACATAAGTTCAGCAGTGTACCTGCAACCTCCTTCTCAACTTCCTTAGCCTTCGATGGTGGTGTTACTGTAGTAGCGATTATCGTACCATCAGTGGATGTAGTAGCAATATGTGTATCTGACGTAACTGTCGATGAAATTACCTCTAAGGTTGCATCAGTGATTTCATTTGTAGTATCACTCGATAGAGCCTCCACAACTTCTTCCTCTACGTCTTCAACTACAGCATTCAAAGGTTCTACCACTTGTTCTTTTCCTTCCTCTACCAATTCTGCTTTTCTAACAACGTTCCTGACTGGGTCAACAAACTTCAAACCTTTAGCCAAGGGTTTAGGACCAGTGGGTTTAAGTATAATAGGAAAATGTGTAGTAACCGATCCACTAATGGGTAAGGTTTTACATAAATTCATCAGGGTACCAGCAACCTCTTAGTCAACTTCCTTAGACTTGGGTGGTTATGTGACTGTTCTTGTCATTAAGGTAGCATCAGTGATTTCATTTGTACTAGCAGGGGATTCAGCAACAATAGGAGTGGTTGTTGCTTGCCCCACTTCTTCCTCTTTATCAACTACAACCTTCAAAGCTTTAAGCACGACTTCTTTTCCTTCCTTGTCAGTAACCATATAGTCACCACCATGATCTCCACTATCCAAATCCAACTCAACATCCATGTTTACATCCTCCCCTGAATCAATGGTCTTGCTCCTCCCCTTTGAGGACCTGGCCTTCTTCGTCTTCTTCTTGACTCTATTAGATGCAACAACACTTGGTCTTCTTAGTCTCTCCAACACATAAACCCTGTGCTTCAACCTTCTTATTGTATTTTCCATTTGTGTACATTTAGCCTTCAATTCATTCACTACTTCTATAATATTCTCACCAGATGTGGTACCAGTGGGATCAAATATTGTGGCATTAGGTTGAGCGTCATTGGTTTGGGTGTGTTGTGATTCAGGTAAAGGTAATGGTTCAACAGTGGATTCAGTTGGGTTAGCAGTGTGTTCAGACGTGGTAGCAGTGGGTTGAGCATCATTGCTTTCGTTGGGTTGGGATTCAAGTACCTCCTCATTATCAGGAATGTCTGGCAAGTTAAGCATATTAGGGAATAAAGGTGTAAGCTTTCCTGAGAACTTGTCATTCTTTTTCCTCAAGTGTGTAAACACCTTAGGTAACATATGGTGTACCTTATACTCCTTTTTATGAGGAATAGGTGTCGTGATCTGTTTCTCCACTATTAATTGAACAAACCTAGGATATAAGTAGTATTTACCCCTTTTCTTTAATGTTCTTCATAAACCCCTCAAAGATCATCCTAGACCAGTTAAACACCCTCCCTTGTGATAAACATATGACAGCAGTTGCTATTTTTGATGGAAACTCATCAAAGCCAGTTGTCTTATTGCTTACACACATAAGCAAAGTATGTATTAAAAACTTCCATTGGGGTGAGAACATACCTTTATGATACTTAATTCTTTCCACATTTTTCTCATAACCCAATCTTTCCAACCCCTCAAGAATATCATCATCAGACAAATTGACAACCCCATCAGCATCCTCCAGCTTCAAAACCTCCATAATCACCTCCTCTTTGACTATAATCTCATTCTCATCAACAACACTCCTAATAACCTCTACTCCATCTCGTTCTTGAATTTCTGCCTTCGACCAAAATTGATGAATGTAGGCTTTAAGAATGATAGATTTTACACTTAATGCATAGTGAATTGGTGTGTGTTTGATAAAAACAATCATCTCATGGAACCCTTCAGTATGATTGTTCTTGGATAGGTATGCAACGAGGTTGTGTGTGGTGGAATATTCTTTCGGCATTGTGTGATTATTCGGCATAGTGTGATTATTCGGCATAGTGTGATTTGGATGTAAAAGAAGTTTAATTATCAGTTTTGGAGTGGTTAGGGTTTGTGTAGAGCGCCAATTTCAAGTGTTTAAAGATCAATTATTTCATCGCTCAGTGATTTGGGGATTATATACTTTTTGACCACGATGTTACATAATAGCCCCTTGAGAATACATTTTCATCAATATTGCACTAGCAGTGGTTCAAAAGATACTAGCCGTGGGTTGTCCACACACAGGGGTGGTTAGAAAGATACTACCCATGGGTTGCCCACGTCTATCTGTGGTTACAAATCCACTATCAGTGGGTTTCCTAGAACCAGCAGGGCATAGACCACGTTTACTCCACAACAAGTAACACCTTATTCACATTTTAATACTTTATCACCATGAAGTTATACAATAGCCCAAGTGGGTTTCCATCTTCATGAAAATGCACTAGCACCTTCTACCCATTTAACACCAACTCAAATAGTCAATGACTTCATTTACTACACAACAACTCACACCTTCTACCCATTTAACACACTGATTGCTTTTTAACTCTATTTAATAACATATCACCCATAAACCACACATATCTCTCTTGTATCCCCAAAAATTCTTCTCTCTAAAAGTGTTTGTTTCAATAACTATTTCGAAAACATTTTAGGCAACATGAGTGGGTCACTAAAACATCCTCTGGAAATCTCTTCAGATTCAGATTCTTCTGATAGTTCATCCTCAAACAATACTTGGGAGAACTATTTTCCTCCAAGAAAAACATCCCTCACGTTTATGAGGACAAAGACAAAGCCTTTTCCTGCTGGACACTCTTCCATCCAACCAAAACCACTCACATCTCCACCTCTTGAAGCCCTTGCACCTCAACCACGACCAGCTGGTCCATCCTCATCGGTACCCCCCAAAAGAGAGAGAGAGTGAGGGGACTTGCTTGCCCAAAAGTGTGGGCTGTTATTGGGAGACAAGGAGTTCAGCAGAAGATGCCAGCATGGGCCATAGCAAAGAGGCCATAGATTGTTTAGGTGGTTATGTTGATGTAGTAGTCTTTTGATAGTAATCCTTAGTGGATAACTCTTGATGTACTTATTATATGGTTGTATGAACGGGAAGCATCTAGCACTGCATCAGTTGATGCAGTTTTATAAATTAATGAAATATATGATCTTTAAAGAAGTCAATTACATGTTTTTTTAAACTAAGATTAAGTTTAGGAAACAAACATACAAGTCTGCAGGCTGATAATCTAACTTTAACTAAATTTATCCTTCATTTTGACTGTCCAAGGTGACCTTATTCTATCTTACAGAACAGATCCTCGTGTTCCCGGTCTTGCCGCATTCTCTCTTCCATTTCTCTTCCAGCCCTATCTTGTTCGGCTAGTTGTTCCATTATTGCTTCATCTTCATACTGCTTAGTAATCAACTTCTCACCATCCACATTTCCATTTATTTTGTTGCGCTCATCTTTATTCTTGTCACCTGTTTCCTTGACAGCCAATGCACCTTTTTCAGCTACATCCTTCTTAGATCTTTTGTTAAGTTGTTTCCTAAATATTTCGTTATGCACGTCATCACATGGTCGTTCCACTTCAAAATACAAACGCTTACGCACAATCCCTGTTAATTATGTAAAAAAAATTAAATTTAAAAAAAAATCAGGATCCTAAATATATTACTAAAACTAGTTATAGCATACTAACATAAGTATACTAACAATAGTAATTATTTTTTACCATTAGACATTACTACAAATATGAAATTGATATTACTCAAACAATCTATATGTAGTTGGGATAAATTACTAGTTTCATCCAGTGGGCAGTTGACAAGTTTAGGCAACTTAATTAAATTTTTATATAACACAAATAAATGTGTATCTTAGTAAATCTTAGGCAGTTGACACAAGTACAACATTAATAATAAACAATCACAAATGGGTGGTTCATACTTAATACACTCATTAAAGTGTATATTTGTTGATACACTAATTTTGGGCAACCTTAGAAAGTTTACTTTGTTGGGCAACCTAAGTAAATGCACAAGTACAAAGGCTTGGTAATTTGCACTTGGCTTACTTAAAAGAGTTTACTGTAAACTCCAAGAATTATTTCCACCTAAATTTGTTCAAAACACAACCATGGATTACGATGACAATTCTAATTTTAAGGTTTATTTAGTGCATCCTTCATCTAAACATGCAGTTAAACTACCTAAAAATATCACTTTCAATAAACTAGTGGCGTATGTGAAGAAAAAGGTTGACGGTGTGAAAGACACACCAAATGATAGAGTCTGGTTATCTTACAAAGATGGTTCCATGGAATTGGACGTTGTTGATGATGAAGACGTCCAATTCTTCATTCATGAACTATGTTGTAAGAATGAGCAAACGCAGGATCTGTTAATTTTAACAAAAGAACCACCACCTTCAGAGGTAAAATCATCTTCGGCTTCTAATCATTTATCACTAGACATGAATTTTCTGCTGATTCACAAAGATAGTTATCATGACACCCCAAAGGTTGAAGAGACCTCTTTTCACCAACCTGATCATTCACTTCCTCTGTCGCAAAGAGACTCATTTAAAAATATGCCAATGCCACCAACTGCACCACAACCAGAATTAAAAAACAGCGATTCCCAACCGATACCGTTTTTTTCAAACATAAAGAATTTTATAATAAAGCAGAATGCATGCTTACTATTGGAAAGAAATCATTACTTGAGCGTTTTGAATACAAAGTTATTAAATATGATCCCACGAGGTACAGTATGAAATGTATAAATGAAGGCTGCTCATGGAACATATACACCCGTAAAAAAAAAACTGGATATCACATTCTTTGTATCTAGCGTCAACAATGTCCACACATGTTCAAGAACTGAATTACATCCTAATCATCGTAATGCGACAATGCAATTACTTAGTCAGTTGCTAATCGAAAAATTGAAAGATAATCGGAGGGTATATACTGGAAAGGACATACAAAGAGATATGAGTCTTGAATGGAAAGTAAACATTTCTTACAAATGAGCTTGGGGGGGGGGGGGAGGAATCTGGCATTTGAGGTGTTGAACGGTAAACATGAACAATCCTTTGAGCAATTAGCTTTATATTGTCATAACCTAAAGCTAAAAAACGAGGGGACTGTAACACACATCGATACAGACGAAGCTGAAAGATTTAAGATGGTTTTTAATTTGTAGCATTTGGTTTTGCGGTAAGTTTCGGGCACGTTTATATCAATTGTTAGTATTATTATTATTACTATTATTATTCTTAACGTATACTAAGCACTAATATATACTTAACGATACTAGATTCGGAGTTTTATAGCCTTCATGTGGCCATTGATTATAATTGACGCTGCGCATCTGAAAGGGAAGTATCTAGGAACCAACTTGCTTCTTTGTTGGTATGGTGAAATAATCGATTATTCCAATCGCTACGGGTCGCGACACGGTGAGACCGTGAAGCTGGACATTGTTTTTGGGGTGGTTGAAAGAATGCATTGGTGAAGTGCCTAATCTGGCGATTATTTCAGACAGGCATCATTCAATAACAAAAGCTTGTGACACAGTTTTTCCAAATTGCTTTCATGGTTATTGTTGTCGTCACTTGATGATGAATTGCAATATCACCCGTAAAAAGCATAAGGCTTTGTACTGGAAGGTGTGCAAAACCTATACAACTGAAGATTTTGATAAAGCAATTTCCGAGCTTCGTGCAAAAAAATCAGAAGCCGTAAAAAAACTAGAAGACGTCGGGTATGAAAAGTAGTCAAGGGCATATTACAGTGGAAAGAGATACAATTATTTGACGTCAAACAGTGCGGAATCAATAAATTCATTAACAAGGCACGTTCGAAAGGTACCAATAACTATCTTTGTTGAGTACTACGACGGCTTCTACAAGATTGGTATTTGAACGTCGCGAAAAATACTACGGTATAACTATATATTCGCCGTCTCTCATTTACTTGTTCGATAAATGTTACCGATGTATGTTTATTTTGTAGACTTTTGAATTTGAACTTACAAAATAGGCGGCTAGGAAGGTTGAAGCGAGAGAATGTTGAAGAGTGCTAATTGGGAAGTAAGAGGCATTGACATGTGTGATGTGTACCAAGTTCTAGACAATCGTCATAGTCATATTGTTGATTTCTTAAAGAATGAATGCAGTTGCAGGTACCTGCAATATACAGGTTGTTTATTACGGTAAATGTTGTTTATTCGTGTAACAGTTTTTGATTACGAACAACGTGCAGGAAATGGCAACTTTCAGGAGTACCATGTGGTCATGTGTGTGTCGTGTGTAGAGAAGAAAAATTGACTAACTGTAACAAATGGGCGGAAACATGGTTTAAAAAATAGCACTCAAAGGCACAATCATGAAATGGTGTATCCATTAGAAATAAAGTCACAATGGCATGATCCGGGTAACTTGCAAAAGGTTAAACCGCCGTTGATGGACAAAAGGCAGGCAGGAAGACCTAAAAACAAAGATCGCTTCCCATCAAAAAATGAGGAGCCAAAAGTTAGAAAATGTGAGAGGTGTGGTACCGTAGGGCATACCCGTGCAACATGCATGCAACATATTGTTTTTTAGTATTCTGACAAGATAGGTTAACTATGTTGGCAGAAAAAAACGAATAGCAGGACAGACAATGGTAAAAAAAGTTATGCAAGAGATGGCACCTGAACAGGGAACGCGTAATCCTAGGTCAGGTACTCATTTTCAATTGAAATATGACCCAAAATCGCAAGTGGACGACGAGTATTTTCAAAATGGGAGAATTTACCAGGATTGGGATGTAAATGCGTTGGGATGGTGAACCAAGTAACAGCGTTTGGGAGGGTTACGTAGATAATTCTGGCATTAACCAAAATTCACTCCCTGAATCATCATATACATATCACTTGGATGATTTCAATAACATGGATAATTACTAGGTCAATGTTCTCTTTGTTTAACTAAGGTAATAGTTGTTAAATGGTTATGTAAGGCTAAGTATGTGTATGCTTAAAGTTAAACAGTACTGCATATGGTTGTGTGGTGAATTGTGGTTCCAAGATTACCTTACTGTATCAATAATTGGTGTGTTGCACTTTGATTGGTGTTGCTGGCTATATTGCCAGCAATGCTGCATGAATTTGAAGTTTCTTGCATTTTAATGTATTTTTCTTTAACCAAGTATTTGTATTTTGTCATGAATAAAACGTTGTGTTTGTGTATGAATGTTTCTTTAAGTTTTATGTTCAAGGGCATGGTCAATAATTGTGAAAGGTTAGTCAATGCAAAAGGCCAATGCAAAACCAGCTAGCATTTGTCCTGTTTTGGATGTTTGTTCAAAAATAGTAAATCTTGTGAGCATGTGTAAGTCACAAAAAACAAATATAGTGACAATATGTGGATGGGGTTTAAAGCATTTGAAAGGCTGTCAATTTTTTTTGGATGTTATTCAATAATATGGGAGCATCTGTGCATCATGTGATGTAATTTATATGATAAAACAAATGCAGTTAACAGTAATGTATGTATTTGCTGCTTGCCTATTTAAAGACAGCAAACCCCCCTCGTTAGTTAACCAGTTTATTTTTTTTTAATTTGTGATAAAGTATTGGGATAAGGAAATGTCTAGATTTTCTAGGTGTGATAAGCTTAGAGCCGATGCAAATTCTAATAACTGGCCTCATATGTTAGTGTTCTATTGCTACCAAGCCTCTAGCGAAGATGTTCGTATGGCACAACAATTGAATGCGCTTGCAGGAAGATTGCTTCAAATCACTGAAGAAAGGCTTAGCTTCATTCAAGAATTAGAGAGTGTTGGAAACATGCATGCTCAAAAACAATGTAATATTTGAGGGGTAAATGGTAAAGATGATCAAAGATCATGCGGATCGTATCCTTTCACGAGGCGGAGTGAATGTCGTGAACAATGGCATCTTTATAGAAACTCGGGGCTTGATGGATCTCTAAGTGTGTATACGCTAAGTGTGTTCTATGTTGTTTGTTGTTTTGCGATAGTATGTGTCCGTTATCTTATTATGAGTGTTCTTGTAGTGCTTGTGTGTGACCCATGAAAAGCGATTGTAAGATATTGAATTGAATAAAATGGGTTGTTAAATTTGTATGAATTAAATTTTTTTAACCTTCGCACTTTTATTTTAAATTGTATTTTGAAGTGGTTATCATAACAGTGTTTGTATATGAAGTATCGTTGGATAGAATTACCTTAGAAGTACTAGTTGCAATGGTTTCTTATAAACTAGTCGTGGTTTCTTCTAAACTAGCCGTGGTATCTTCTCAACTAGCCATGGTTTCATCTCAACTAGGCGTGGTTTCTTCTTGGGTAGCCGTGGTTTCTTCTCAACTAGCCGTGGTTTCTTCTCAACTAGTCGTGGTTTCTTATTAACTAGCATTCTTGAAACCACGGATAGAAGGATCAAAGCACTGATGAATATGTCATTTAAAAATATGTTAACAAGAAAATTAATAAGTAGTAGTAAATAGGCCACCATGAAAAGGGCACTTATCTTGCAAAATGAGAAGAATTCCATCGATTAAATTCTTTAACTTTGCAACAGTTGTTTCTTACGAGCAATGTATTTCAACAAACAACATCTGACAAATTGAAAAGCTTTTCATTATTTAAAGATAACAACACAAGAACATTAATAAGTTGTAATAAAAGGCCATCATGAAAAGGGCACTTATCTGGCAAAATGAGAAGCATTCCTTCCAATAAATTCTTTAAATAGAGCTCGATACAAAAAAAAAAGCAAGCATGCGAACACTTTTAATGACAACGATATTAACAAAATAATACATCCCTGTTAGGGGTTCACATTAATTAAAGTATTTGATACATCAGTTTAGAATTACAAAATTCCTACCTTGTTACAAATAGTTAGAATTACAACCAAATATGACAACAACATGACTACCAAACACATACTCTGTGTTTAAAAAAAAATTAGCCATATGCTCACGATATGCAAGGCGGCTGTCAGACAGGGTTATCGATGGCCAATGCCTTCCCATGTGACAATCGGTATAAGAATATGCATACCGGATACCACAATCACCAAAGCAGAGTCCGCGATCGGAGCGTTGGGTGCATTCTTGAAGGTAATTGCATATGTTGTCGGATTTATACCTTTCTTCTCGAAGACACTGGCTTTCTCTAGAACGATTGGTAGTCCAGCCTGTATATACATCCAAACATATTTTGTTATTTTACATACCAACTTAACACAATACATAACAACTTAAATGTTTACATCTGACACACTGAAGCTACAACAAACACTGAAAACATAAACTACACCAAACTACAATGAAACCAGACATCCTAATAAAATATATTGCGTGAAAATTTTAAACTAGGCCCGTGTCCCTTGGCGATTTTGACGATAATCCCTAAACCTAAATCGATTACAATCCTTCTTGTCCATCATTAAATTATTCTTTATCAATTGTTCCTTAGTGTTTCTTAGATTATTTTAAGATCCACGTGGGTCGGTTGTTTAAAGTTTTGATTTGTGATTGCATTCAATAGGGTTGTATTATTATTTTATTGTTCATCGTTAAAGGGTTTCTTTTCCTTGTTCGCTGAATCTGGCTATTATTATGGCTTAGAATATTTGTACTGTAACGATTATTAAACCTTAGTTTTCTAACTAGGGTTTTACACGGTTGTGTTTTGAAGTTCTGGATGTTATTTTCTGGTTCGATTGAGGATTTATTAGGGTTTTGATTGATGGTAAGTGTGGCAGAGAAGAACGCTGATGGGGACGGGACGGGTGATATCAATAAGGCGACTGATGAAGGGTTTGATCCTGCAACCCCTTTTACTACTGTCGAGCTACCTCATTCGGTTGGGGTATCTTCTAAGGAACCACCCAGTCAGGATGCACCTAGTCATGATGAGGGTCATGATACTTTATTGAAAATTCGTGCTATTGAAAAACAAATATTTGAGGGAAAACTTGTTCTTGTGGGTAACGATGGGCAACCATTAAAACCAGCTGTGACAGTGGATGCCACTACTACTAGGGCTAATCCATTTGAGCATCTTAAGGTGCCGCAGTCACAGAAGGAGCTAGAGGAGATGCTTACTGCTACTAGTTATTATTCGAAACCTCCTCAAGATATGAGTGGTTCTATGGCTTCTAAGGATGATACGAATGCACATGGGGCTGTTGGCATTGAGAAGGTTGGTGTGAAACAACCTTCTTCATCGTATGCTGGTGTTACTTCTACTGAACCAAAGAAACACACATCTAACTTTCGTAGGTTGGAGTGTAGTAAGAAAGCTAATGGTGTGGATCTTTCTGTCCCGATGAAAGTGGTTGAAGAGGTGAACACTAGGTTTGAGAATACTTTGTATGGGTATTTCCTTGGTCAATGCCTTGTTTTTCCTGTAGTTGATTACTTTGTACGCAATGTGTGGGCTAAGTTTGGTATACAAAAGGTAATGATGAATGCAAAGGGGTTCTTCTTCCTTAAGTTCAATTCGAAGAAAGGTGTTGATGAGGTTCTTGAAAACGGTCCTTGGTTGATTAGAAATGTACCTATTATTCTTAAACCATGGACATTGAACACCAATTTACTTAAAGAGGATTTGACCAACATCCCGGTGTGGGTTAAATTCCATGATGTTCCTCTTGCTATGTTTTCTGATGATGGCCTTAGTCTCCTTGCCACATTGATAGCACGCCAAAAGGTTAGATGCTTTTACTAGCCAAATGTGCAAGGACTCGTGGGGCCGTAGTAGTTTTGCTAGATGCATGATTGAAGTGAAGTCGGATGAGGTGCTTAGGGACAGCCTTCTTGTTGAGATACCGTTACTTGATGGGTCGGGTTCGACTATTGAGAAGATACGGGTTGAATACGAGTGGAAACCACCTCATTGTGATAAATGTATGATTTTGGTCATACTCTCATTGAATGTCCTAAAGTTGTTGAACCTCCGCTCGACCTACTAAGCGTGTTAATGATGGTTTCAAGCGGTTAATAACAAGAAAAAGGGAAAGCAAGGTGGGTCTAGTTTTCCAGGTCAAGGAGGGTTTACTAAACCTGTTATGGGTAAGCAGTTTCAATATCAACCCAAAAGGACTCATCCTGAACCTAAGAAAGTGGAAGTCACTAAGAAGAATGCTCCTAAAGTGGCTAGTTCGAGTGGAACTAAGATCTCTACATCTAACCAGTTTGATGCTCTTTCTACGGATGAGTCTGGTCTACCTTCAAATGACACCAATAAGGAGGTGGATTCTGGTAGTACAATGGAAGTTAATGATGATAAGTCTACTGAGACAGGTAATGCATCACATGAACCACGTGTGAGTGATTTGAAAGAGATGGAATCGGATGTGGCTCCTAAAACTAGTGATTCTTGTATTCCGCCCGTAGCGTCTTCTAAGAGAGTTAACCCTTTTTCTAAAGTGGGAGAGATCGTGGATTCTGATTCTGAAGATGAGGTGGTTGCTAACCCATTTGATGAGTCTGCTAATATATTTGGTGGTGGCCAAGAGTTTGAAGATGAGTATGATGACTATGACTTCGATGACTATGCGAAACAGGTTCGTGATCTTTCAGGGAATTTGGATGCCTTTAATGCCATGTATGGCACAAAGTTTCAAGATCCTAGGAAGTAATTTTCTTTCGTTATGTCCTATGTTATCTTTTGAGTAGTGGTATGTTTTCTTGCTTAGAAAATAGGAAGTATCTTGTTATGTAAGCTTTATGCCTATGTAACGGGCTGAGATATGGGGTTTCACTCATATCCATTGTACTTAAACGTTTATTTGGTTAATATATTTACCAGGGTGCAGGATTACTCCCCTTTACCCAAAAAACCAGACATCCTAATAAGCCGCCATATCACGATGAGTCAGCAAAATAAGTGATTCACGTAATGGTTTGAACAAAAAGGACCCAACATCTCCCTCGATGCCCAGGTGCTGGAAGTTCCCAGTAGCAAGCTTGTATAGTACAATGGTTGCGTTAAATCCTTCCTGGTTTCCAATTTCAAGCACAGGGTCATTGTTGTCGTCAAAACCAATTAATTTGAGTGCTATTGGAGAGGAAATGCTAAGAGGCTGTGTAGCAGATGCAATCGTACCACCAACAACCGTTATAACCCATATAGAGAAAACAGAACTGGCATCCCCATGAATGTTTCCAGAAACCACCAGATTGTCTCTTAGGTTTGAAACATAGAACGGTAAATGAAGTTTGCCTATTAATTCATCAGGTATGTCCAGGACTTGGAAACGGTGGGTGAGCAAGTCAAAAGAAACAATCATATAGTTGTCGAATGTGCTACCATCATTAGCATACAACCGTTGATAACCACACCAATAGATATAACCCCCAACATTTGCTTGACTTGCTTTTTTGATTCTGATTGTGTTAGGAAGCAAGCAATGCTGATCTAACACCGTCCATTGTTTTGAGGAGAAGGTGAAAATTAAGACAGTGCATGGCTGTGTTGGATTGAATGGGTATGAAAATTTTAGGAAGGTCGGATCAAAATTGTCAGGATGAATCCCAAATGCCAAAAAGCGTTTTTCATACTCCTGTGATGTGTTCACATAGGGGAAAAACGTGTCGACTGATTGGTTGATGGATGGGTTCCAAATGACCGCCATGGTATCACGGACAATTGGTCCATAGGTAAAACCCCAAACTCCATGTGACCAACCAATTGGTTTGATGTCAGAAAAAGAAATGTTTGAGGAAAGAGGGTTCACGTCAAAATTTTGATCTACCAAACCCACGTAACCTTTAAAACTCTGCTTGTACAGCAAAAGGTATGAAGCTGGTGTAGTAATTCGAACACCATAACGGACGGTGAAATGCATGTTGTCTATGCAAGACTTCCATGCCTTGCACATACTGCGGCATTGAGCCACACACCTCACTGAGAGCCTATTAACTATATCCATTTGATCTTCAATTGGAATGGTGTCAGACATCGTGAAGTTTTAATGGGCAACTGTGAAATCAACTAAGATGGGCAACTTTCACAAGAATTTTTTGGGCAACTATTAAATGTTATTGGGCAACCTTGAATTTTTTTAGGGCAACTTCGAAAACTGTAAGTATGTGTTTAGTGTTGTATGGACAGTAAGAGTATTATAAATAGAACAATTAGAGCATTCATATCTAGGGACCAACCCATAAGATATGCATTTAAGAAATAGTACTTGTATTAAATGGTTAAATAGTTAAGTTGAAGTTTAAAGAGTTGACTTGTGCTTAATACTACCATAAAATTAATGAACAAGTACAGGGGGCAGGTTCATAGACACTTGAAAGTGTATGTTCCATAATTTATTATAGTTGGGCAACTATGACGCATGGGCAACTTAGTCAATAACTAGTTTGTTTGTAACTACTAGTTACAAAACTGTTGTTCTTTTAACTAGTTTGTTAATTTTGTTGTATTGATAAACACTTTTTTATAACTTAAGAACTTAAAGCAATGGTACCTGTAAACATGCCCGCATCTCCTTGTACCAAGGACGCCACTCAGGATCATGCTTATCGCCACTGTCATAAAATGTTACAACCCCCGTCCTAATATGGAATTGAGCCAGAAACCAATGTTTTTCCTTTTCATTGATAGGCATATAAACCTGCCGTATAACACCAAAGGCCAGGTTAACAAAACACATACCAATATATGTATAAAGGAATGAACACAACTATTACCTGTTCAACATCAGCCCATTGGAGTTTGTACTTTTCCCCGTTAACATACCAAATGGGGATGGAGTCTTGTAAGAGTAGCTGAACAAAGTATGCAGTAACCATAGCCCAATCAGCTCCATCGGGTCTGAAATACAATATGTATTCCACCCACAACTCTATGTGCTATAAAGCAACAATAAAAAATGATTAGGGTATAAGCCAACCTTTCTTAGGAGGGTCTAAACACACTAAGGATTCCCAAAACCTCCGATCCACACGAACTTCTTTGGACCAAGGAAACATACATCGAAGGGGCCCCTGCTTTCCAAGAAATTCGCCGTCTCATCAGTAAGATGTACTTTTTTAATAGCCTTGTTCCTTCGGGGAAAGAACCTACACACGCGTTGTTAATAACACGTAAATTAAAAACAGTTTAAAAAAAATAAAAATGTTAAAAGTTGTTTTTCATACCTCAACCCAAGGTTTAACCTTTGTAAGCGTGCGGTCATATCTCGGATCCGGCACCCATAGGGAGGTGTTCGATTATTTTGAGATTCCACAAATCTTTTGACTAATGTCTGACGACTCCGCACCATCTTTTTACTCCTCTTGTCGGTGTTATGTACGCTTGGCTCTTTTCCAATGGTGCGAATTATAGAAAGCTATAGACCTCTTTTTCTTATCCCTCTCAATCTTCAACAACTTTGCCTTTTGCAACCTGCGATTCTTCTCCTCTATCAACGCCATTAGAAAATCCTTTTCCATCATCTTTTGTTCTTCCATCCTCCACCGTTCTTCCTCTTCTTTCCTCAACCTTAATTCCTCTTCCAACAGATACTCCTGAGTAACAGGTGATGCATTTAAAATACATTTAATACTATACTATGGAAAAAGTGTACATTTGGAAATCACATTACCAGAATAACATCATCCTCCTCATCGACATCAACCGGGTCTGAACGACTGCTAGAAATAAGAGAGTCAACCAATTCGTAGAATTCACGATTTAGTTGGTCTCGAAACTCATAGCTCAGGTGGGAAAAGGATGCAATAAAGTCCAATTTATCGTGTAAGCGAAATAAAGTTCATTGTAAAACCAACAGTTTGTTTAAGAAATAAAGATAATATATCGATGAACTTATTACCCGAAATCTGCAAGTTCTTTCACATGCAAGGACCTACAAAGTAATAAAGGGTATTATCCTTAACAATAATTCTAATATAAATAAGCGTATACTTATTATTTAACGTTGACTAGTAAATAACACGAATAATAGCCTCGAGTTTGAAAACACGAATTCAACTCTTGAATGACACAATCCTTGAGGTGATTTACATTAGAAGACACCTTGGTGCATACCCTAGACACAATCGGTAAATACTTTTTTCTGTCCTACCACGTTTCCGTGCAGCAGCCAAATTTAGTAGATACACATCGTAATCATGCGGTAATTTTGTTGGAAGAGTCCTTGGTATGTAGTGCAGGTAAAATTCCCTAAATTGCATATACCACTCCGACTGGTGCTCGTCTAATATTGGTTTCAGATCATAAATTATCTTCGAATCCTAAATAACAACCTCAGCCACAAGGAAATTAAATTGCATATACCAGTCCGACTGGTGCTCGTCTAATGCATTGAAACATTTGAATGTGTTTTACCTTGCCAAATAGCAATCCATAATCCGATCTTGTAAACATTACTTTCCTTGACCACGCCATCGCCTTGGTATGACATACGGGACTTTATTCCACCAATGATCGCTTCTTTCAAGCGACTCAAGAATCCATATCTATAATAATAAAGATGCATTACTCTCATACCTTGGGTTCAATAATAATAACTAAGAAAAGATAATATAAATAGGAATAACCTTGAATGCCCAAACAAATTCAGCAACCGTGTATGTTGGAACATACTTCCGGTCTCTTTCCAGACCCTTTAGGTGTTCCCACTTGTGGTTTGATACAACGTATAGTATCTGGTCGTACAAGTGCCTCCAAATGTGCTCCCCCCATGGAAAGGAATTCCATGCATCAAGGTCTTCGACCAAACGAAGGAGTGAATCATCCACCTCTTCAACCAATAAGCGACCCATAAAAATAACCTATAACGATAACAATAAACACACACGGACTGCGTCTTCATCAGTTAATTTACCGAACAACTCTTCATCCTCAACAACACTAAGAAGATACAAGTTGGAAAGTTTTACCCCTAATTTTTTGGAAATACCCTCAACTTAAATGTTAAATCCCCTGAACTATATAAATCAAAATTTGCTGTCCCAAAACGAAAGCCTGTTATAAGAGCAAACTCGGGTCGACCAAAATGTAGACTACGACCATCAAGAGTATATATAAGGGGCATGTCATAGTGACGATTATCCACAAAACCCTGTTTTTGTAAAACATAATCTAACATATGTGGTTCATGGTAAAAAAAGAACATATCCAGCCACCCTACAAAACAGGTTGTCCTAAACAATTTCCTTCGAGTATGATTCAGATTTTCTTTAATTATTGAAAAGTATTTCAATTTTCTCCTAACGATGACATTGGCTTCGTATTCCTTAGAAGAAAAAAATAAACAAGTTAACAACAATTAATAAGTATCTTACGACAACTACAATCAATAAAAAACGATATCGACTTCCTAATCGGCAATCATATTTAACAAATGAAGTATTTGTATCATACTCACACCAAATAAACAATGGACCAATTTTAGACAACTTTTAAAACATTTGAATGAGGCTCAGATATGTATAAATCAATAGTTTACAAAACATCAGGATATAACCGCCATGGCTGCAATAGTATAAACTATAGAAGTGCCACGCCAAGATACGGAATATCGCATCACTTGCATGATTTAATAAGATACATGTCGTCACAGCCTCATACACACACACCTTATGTATACACACACCAGGGGATTTGCTAGATTGTTGAACAAACATAATTATAGTTTCGCTAGATTCTTGAAAAAAGTTAAGGAACAATATGATAAAGTTTCGGATTCAAAAGAAAGTTGAACATACCAATGTGGCCGCGTTATTTTGTAGGTGTGTATGGAATTTCAACTTAGTGAACCCTTCTAAATCCCCCTACAGTACCTTTTGTCGTTTCAACTCCCTTTGGGCAAAGGCCTGCACCAGGCGGATTGCTAGATCGTTGAAAAACAAAAGGGCGTATGGGAATAAGATTGGGAAACTATCTTTGAAATTCCTACTCATGTACAAAGTAACGTGGCCACCTAGAAACGTTCTACTTCCTTCTAATTCACAAGTATATCATATTGATCCTTAACTTTTTTTAACAATCAATCAAAAGTGTATAACAAGTATATCAGACTCATATAAACTTCGAAACTGAGTGTGTATTCTGATATGCATTAGCAAGGCTCAGATCTGTAAAAAAATTGGATAAGCACCGGAAAATTAGGATATAACCGCCATGGCTGCAAAATTATGTAATACAACTGCCATGCCAACATACGGTAAATCACATTGATTGATCTCCAGACAGTCAGGTTTTATCACACAAATCAACCACTTGTGAATGGTCAACCGTAACAAAAGCCAGACAGCCTGAAACCAAATCAATGAAGATCAAAAGAGTATAGTGTATCCCCGGGTCGTTAAGTCCCAACGAGATGTGAACACTGTAGTACAACGAATCTGTGATCAGGTGATATTGAATGAGAAAAGGTTTGTGAATTTGGAATAATTATACCTAAAGAGAAAGTTTGTAAATTACAGGGGCTTAAATGCAAATTAAAAAAAATTAAAAAGCTAAAATATATTAAATAAACGCTATCACTATTTTTAAAATTGATTAACGTTTATAATCTAAAACGTACGTTTAAATAAAATTACGTAAACGTACAAAATAAAACGTGAGTTTTAAGAAATAAAAGGCCTACAAATATGAAAATGATATTTTTACAATCCAAATAATAAAAGAAAATTAATGGAAAAAGAAAATTATTTTTAAAACTATTTATTTAATTATTATTAAATAAAAACTATTTTTAACTATTTAATAATACCCTAAAATATAAGAAAATATGAAATAAAGCTAGAAAAATGAAATTTTGACTTAGAAAAATCTAAAATATTATAAAACTTATTTTAAAACTGAAAATATATTTTTTAGACTTTTTATGTATTTATTATTAATTAAAAACTATTTAAAACTAATTAAAATGCTAGAAAATACTATTTAAACTAAGAAAATTATGGAAAAATATTTTTTTGGCTTTTTATATTTATCTTAATCTAGGAAAATTGAAAAAATATTTTTCAAAACTTTTTCTGATTTATTTGTAATAAAAGCTAATTAAAAAGTCTTAAAAACTGATTAAAATAAAGAAAAATAGCAAACAGTGATGAAAAATTATGAAAAATTCAGGAAAATTCTAAAATATTATTCTTAATCTATGAAAAATATAAAAACATATGCTTATGTGTGAGAAAATGAAACTGTAGTGTTAAGCAGTTCTACATAAGCTACTAAAATAAGCTATAAGCTACAGGAATAAACCAAATGATCAAATAAGCTGGATTATGCTAAAATAAGTCTAACTTAACTAATTAACAGTACTCTAGATCACTAAATAAGCTTAAACTAGATTTGAGCTTATGGGATTAATTATGCAAAACAGTTTTTTAGGGGGCTACTTTAGGCTAATGAATAAGCTATCCTAATAAGCTAAATGGGAAAACAGAAATATTGGGACCTAAAGATCACCTAGCAGACTACACATGGGCCAAATCTCAGCTCCTAATGAGCTTATTTGAATCCTGTGCAAAGGCTGCAATATGCCTGGTTCACAACTCAGTATTAGCTGAGTGTGAACAGGGCATATGAGGCCTATTTGTACAACTTATTTAGACCTTAAAAAGACTTACAAAAATTCCACAAAGACCAGATTTAAGATCTTGACCAACTAAACTAGCAAATGTCCAAGTTTCAGAGATTTTGATGAAGAAATGAGCTCATGAAACTTACACAAAGTTCTGTGAAAACTGCATTTTACTACTTTTGACTTTCAAAGGCAGTTTTATAAAGTTGACTAATATGAGATTTGATTCAACTTTATTGATTGAAATTGATATTATATGATGAAATAACACTGATGCAAGCTAAGTTATAAGGTTCTATACCTATGTGCTAAGTTTTACCCACTGATTTTGACAGAATTGAAATTAAGAGCAGTTTTAATTTAATTTTGACTTTTTACTAAACAAGCATTAATTTTAATGACTACACTGAGCTGCTATGACCTAATATAACAGGCATCAAACAAGAACAATGGTAATAACAACCTTTAAAACAGAATAATAAGCAGATCCAAACATCACTTATAGAAACTGTTTTGAAGATTAAATAAGCTAACTACTTGAACTAGCTTATACTAACTCTTAAGCTGAATCAAATAATCAACTAACACTTAAATGATGCCATATTACCAACAAATACTATCAAATGATTAATATCCAAAATATCAGATTATAACATATTAAAATTTGTAAAACTCACTTGAGTCCTTAGCCACTATGGCTTGCACAATGATCAAAGAACCACTAAACAAACTTATACCAACCCATATGAGAGTGAATCAATCCCAAATCCAACATCATATCAGCAAATCAGAACAATATAACTAAGAACTTGCAGCTTTGACTTTTGTTGACTGTTTTGAGGAATTGAGTATATGAAGCGAGTAATGAGTGTAACACCCCAACCCGATAAGGGTAGAAGTATCACATTTATGGAGTCAAATCGAGAACAATACATATAAACCATGCAAGCGGAGTCTTATAACAATAATCAAAAGAGTAACAAGTCAACACGACTTGATCAATACAAAGTTCAAAAGATGTCCCAAAGGAAAGAAAGCGATACAAAGTCTAAGTCTCCAAATCATAAAAATAATGGTAATCAATGTCTAGAATAACTAAAGCAAATCCTCATAAGCATCCTACTCTCAATCCCCAAGATAAGCCCGACTCTAGCTTAATAACTGCCGCGAGGAAAAGAAATGCGGTGAGCTTAAAAGCTCGGTGAGCAGATATAATGATAAAATAATGGTATAAAGGAATTTGAAGTTTAGATATGAGGCGATGGCGAGTTTATAATATGAGCGATAAATCGGTATGAGCATAGAAATGAAAGGAAAAGAAATGGAGTCGATATCAACCATGAGCCTACTGATTCGATGCAGATAATACAATATCGATGGCAGATCGGTATCCGGTAATAACGGTCCATTCGGAGGGTGACCTCGGAATGTCAATCGATAAGAGGAGACCTCAATATCATGTGGGTGATCGGCTCGATGCGTGAGGGTGTATTGCACACACTCACCACATCACTAGCATATATAACGATATGATGCGATGCGGATCTAGGATGCATCCATCGCCCTGCGAAATATTAGTGGCCATAACAATAACGATGAAGCGCGCATAATCAATACGATATAGGGGCGGTGTGGAGCATCACTCAACCACACTAAGTCATGCCATTGGTGCATCAATGACACGGACATGGAACCCCATGACTAATTCTGACTCGGTATCAAGCGGCGGATCAATATAGTCCGATTATCGATGAATGAGTTAATAAATCAAGGGCTCAATGTCATTAGGTCACAAAGAGGTTCATAATAGCAGTTTAATGTCAGCGATTCGGTAATAACGGTTCAATGGCAAAGGATTCAATAGCAAGGTCAATATCAAAAGAAATGATCAATCGACAAATAGCAAGAAATCAAGATACGACGAAGTCATGAGAAACCTTATGAGAAAGGTCGAATATCATACCTTATTGAAACAAGCAAACAAAGAAAGTAAATCAATGAAGGAGATCAATCACGCTTGGAACCTATATGAATTAGATAACATTCTATAAGAATCCGAAACACTGTTTTAAGGCGACTTTCCATTTTAGTAAGTTTCCGTTTAGTAATCTTTCTATTTTAAGTAACTTTCTATTTTAGGAAACTTTCTATTTTAGGCGGGTTTCTATTTTAGTAACTTTCGAGTGTGATTTCCATAATTAGTAACTTTCTAAAATAGGTTTCCAAAATAGCGAGGTTTCCATATATAGCAGGTTTCCATATATAGTAAGTTTAGTTACTTATCTTAAGTTATAATAGGAAATGAGTATTATAAATGCTTTAAAGATCATTTATGACAAGTTACAAAAGTTTAGGGTTTAAAATGTAAATATAGCAAAGTATAGGGTTAAAAGTGTAAATATCGTAAGTTTACCCATTTTACTCATTTAATCCATTTAGTTAGTATTTTAACATGTTAATCCATCAAGTTTCATAATTTACCAAACAACCCTTTAACTATATATAAATCATGAATTACAAGCCCTAATTTACGTTTAAGATTAACGAATCCGTTTAAACCATATTAACCCGATTAGGACAAGATTAAAAGACATCTTATGTGATTACAAACTCAATTCGATCAGCCCTTCCCAAATCATTTAATATCGTCCCTCATAAGATCAAAAACACCCTCGTAATCACTTGTTAACAAGTCCATTTATCAATTACGAAAACATGTAATCACAAGATCATTAAACCCTTTATAAAATGAAATGTAATTCGACATATGTAAGATTCAAATCAGTTTCATAATCTTATTCAGTTATATATCATACGAATACATATAGATCAAGATTCATGGTTCTATCATTTTATGAGTTATCATTTTATGTGTTATATGCATCTATGATTTTATGTGATCCATATTATCAAGTAACAAGCCCTAGTTTATATTTACATGCCACGAATTGGACAAGGAAACAAAAGAAGAGATTCGAGATGACGAGATGTTACCCTTGATGCGTGTACAAAACGAGAACAAGAATCAAACCACGACAAACCAAACCAAGCCTCCTTGGCTCTTATCAACCCACGGCTACAAACCAAACCCAAGCTTAGCTTATAATCGAACCAAACACCAACACAACGTCCACCAAGCGGTTACCACGATCAAGAGCCTCCTAGGATCACCTTTGCTTGATCAAAATTTCGGATTCTATGGGAAAATAATTGATATGCCGCCACCTTTGAGAGAAAACAAGAACTAGGGTTTCAATGTGTGTTTTGAAATAAAATGGTATGAGATAAATGTGATAGATCAAATTTGATATGGTGAGTGATAAGGAGCAAAAATGGCGGTTCTTAGGGAGAAAAGGAAGACCAATTCTCAACTTTCCAATTTACCAAAATCATGTATTTAGTCTCTTTCCATGTCTAGATTAATAGTGTACATTATGGTATGCTTAAATGTTACTTAGACTTTAATTCTTCAAGTTCATTTAATTGTATAACATAAGTTTATTATTCTCATAATGTGTAAATGTTATTAATCATAATACTTGTTAATTGATGTTGACGTATTTTCCGAGTTTTTATAATTTTTAGTTTGAGGGCAAAATAGTCATTTCTGCGATTTGAGATTTTAGGGTTTACAACTCTTCCCTCTAAAAGAAAATTTTAGTCCTCGAAAATTGAAAAGGAAGCAAGCGATAAGCGAAGACATACCCGATGATGAAAAGAAATGTGGATAACTAGCTCGCATAGATTCCTCGGTCTCCCGGGTAGCTTCACGCTCGGGTGATTCTTCAAAGGATCTTAACAAGCGGAATAACTTTGTTTCTCATGACTCGATCTTGCCGATCCAAAATAGCCGGGTTCCTCCGAAAGAGACATATCGGTGAATCGATCAAATGGATAAGAGGCTACATGCAAAGGATGATAGTTGTATCCTCAAAGAGATACATGGAAAGCGTCGTGCACATGCGATAAGCTGCGGTGGAAGAGCCAAGCGATAAGAAACCTCTCCAATGCGCTCGAGAATCTCAAGCGGCCCGATAAAGCGAGGACTAAGCTTCCCTTTAATACCAAAGCGTTTAACACCACGGGCGGTGAAACTTTCAAAATACCCGATCACCAACACGAAACTCCAAATCACGGCGATGTTTATCGCATAACTCTTTTGCAGCGTCTGAGCCTCCTTCAACTTCTCCTAGCAGCGCCACCTTCTCATTGGTGATCTCAATAATCTCGGGCCCCTCGATCAAGCGCTCACCTACGCCGTCCCAACAAATAGGTGCTCTACATTTCCTTCCATACAAAAGCTCATAAGGTGCGGCCTTGATGCTAGCATGCCAACTATTGTTGTAGGCAAACTCCACCAAGCACAAATACTCATCCCAACTCCGGTCCACTCTAAAGCACATGCTGCAACATGTCTTCCAATGTCGAATGGTCCTCTCCGTGACCATCCGTCGAGGATGAAGTTATGTACTAAACTTAAGGCGAGTACCCCAAGCCTTATGCAAACTCTTCAAAAGCGAGGCGTGAAGCGAGGATCTCTATCGACACAATCGATGTGGGAGTACCATGAAGTCGAACAATCTCTGTTGAAAAATCTCGCGGTCTAAAAACACGATCGATCAAATGCGAATAGGTAAGAAATGAGCGAGACTTGGTTAGCCGATCAACGACCACCCAAATCGCATCATGTCTTTTACGAGTAAGAGGCAAACCGGTGACAAAATCCATGGAAATTTCTTCCCACTTCCAAGTAGGAATCTCAATGGTGAAGTAGACCACTAGCCCCGATGCTCTATCTTGACCTGTGACAAGTCATACACTTAAAGCGTACAAAGCCGCATCTGTTTCATACCACTCCACGAAATCTTGCTTAAGATCTCGATACATCTTAGTAGAACCGGATGAATAGTGAATGGAGAGCGTGAGCCTCGAGACAACAACTTGTCTCACGCAAATCCGGATCATTAGGAACACAAAGCCGATCACCAAACCATACCACGCCAAAACTATCAACCCGAAACTCCGATTGTTTCCCTTCCTCAATGTTACGAACAATAGACCAAAGCTCACCATCATCCTTACGAGCTTCCTTAATCGCAACATAAGATTGGACTCTACCTTCATACTAGCCCAATAACCATCATAACCCGGAAGCAATTCCACATCCATAAGCTCAAGATCATGAAGAACCACAGGTTCAATCTCAAACTAGCAATCATACCGACTTTCGACAGTGCATCGGCAACTACATTAGCCTTACCGGATGATATTGGATGTTCGTGTCATAATCCTTAAAGCTCTAGCCATCTCCATTGTCTCATATTGAGCTCCTTTTGTGTGAATATATACTTTAAACTTTTGTGGTCAGTAAAGATATCACACGACTCACCATACAAATAATGCCTCCAAATTTTAAGGGCAAAAACAACTGCAACCAACTCTAAATCATGCGTAGGGTAATTCTCCTCATCGATTTCAATTGCCTCGAAGCATAGGCAATCACCTTACCGTCTTGCATCAATACACAACCCAAACCTTTCTTGACGGCGTCACTATAAATCGAAAACCTCGAACCCGATGGAAGTGTCAAAGCAGTAGCGATAACCAACCTCCGTTTCAATTCCTCAAAACTCATTCACGCTCCTCCGTCCATTCAAACTTTTCTCCTTTCCTCATCAATTGCGTCAGCAGTAGCGCCAATTTAGAAACCCTCAACAAAGCAGCGGTAATAACCCGCAAGCCCCGAAAACTCTAACCTCCGTCACGTAGTAGGTCTCGGCCATTTGTGATAGCCTCTACTTTAGATGTGTCCATCTTGATACCATCGTGAGACACAGCGTGACCAAGAAAAGCAACTTGGCTCAACCGAATTCACACTTAGAAAACTTCGCATACAAGCTGCTGCGTCGAAGAATCTCAATACGATCTGAAGATCTTTGCTCGTGCTCGACCTCACTCTTAGAATACACAAGGATGTCATCGATGAAGGCGATTACAAATTTATCAAGGTACTCATGGAAAACACGGTTCATAAGATCCATAAAGGCGGCGGTAGCGTTAGTCAAACCAAATGGCATAACCAAAACTCATAATGGCCATAGCGAGTACGAAGCGGTCTTAGGAACATCTTGTTCCTTCACGCGTAATTGATGATAACGGACCTCAAATCAATCTTAGAGAAGAATTTGGCGCCTACGCAATTGGTCAAACAAATCGTCGATGCGAGGAAGAGGGTATGATTACGGATAATGTCTGGTTCACTCACGGTAGTCGATACACAATCTCATACTCCCATCTTTCTTCTTAACAAACAATACGGTGCACCCCAAGGTGAAGCTTGGGTCTAATAAAACCGTTCTCCAAAAGTTCTTGCAAGCTGCTCTTTCAACTCTTTCAATTCAATCGGTAGCCATACGATAAGGAGCTTTGGATATAGGTTCGACACCGGGAATCAAATCAATACCAAATTCAACTTCTCTAGCGGAGGAATGCCGGGAAGTTCATCGGGAAAAGCGTCGCAAATTCGCGCTGTGATAAGACTTTCAATAGTCGGAACTTACGAAGAAGTATCTTTGATGGATGCCGAAAACCAAGGCAACCATGAGAAATAAGAGTGCGGGCTTTCATAGCGAGATAATCTTAACCGACTTTAATGGTTGAGCACCATGGTATACAAAATCGGTCGATGAACATTACAGAAGATAACATTACGAGCATGACAATCAATAGTAGCCTTATGCAAGGCCAACCAATCCATACCCAATATAATATCAAAATCGGACATATCCAGCGGAAGAAGATTTGCCAAGCGGATACCATCATCGAAGCGTGAGGACGGTCCACATACTCACGATTAATGAGCACATGACTTTTCATAGGGGTCGATATAGATAGAGGATTCATTAGTGGTGTTGGAGGTAATTTGAGTTTCTTAGCAAAGTTTACCGATACAATAGAATGTGTCGCGCCGATATCAAACAAAACAAAAGCGATAGAATCACCAAAATAAATGGTACGATAATAGTAGTACGGCGCCTTGTCTGCACGATCTCGAGTAACCGAATACACACGTCCGGTGGTGGGAGGTGGTTTGATGTAGTTTGTTGGAGTAGTCAATGTCCTCTTAGTACAATCCTTCACCACGTGGTCGATCGACCCACAGCGATAACAAGCCCGGAAATCATATGGCAAGCGCTGGATGCGTCTTGCCACAAGTAACACACTTTGGAGGAGGTAACACCTCGAAGTCCTCCTCGTGAAGAAGGCTGCTGCATTGAGCGATCACGATAAGTCTTTGCGAGATGATGGTGATCTCGATAGCTTGTCTCGATAGCGCCACTCGATAGCGCCACTCGACCCCTCGATCATCACGACCTATCAAATCTCCTCACGGTACCTGCGCCTCGAATCATAACCACGGTCATGCGACCCCTAACACTCTGAACACGGTCTGGCGACCCTCGATCTGAGCGTACTCTGGCGACCCAGTACTGTCGGTCTCCATCTACATTACGCTTATTGTATCCTGCTCCTCATGTAACAACTCAATGTTGCGGGCATCATCCGGCGGCCTTCTCTCCGTATCTTGATGATTAATCATCCTATCAAGCACCACTTCTTAAGTCCCCACTTAAACTTCCTAGCACGCCGACGCGCATCCCAGCAACTCTGACACCACAAAACCCACCATCCTCATGAATCGCTGCATGTACTCATGAGAATTCTCTTTCTCTAGGCGATGAATGGTCTCATACTCTCTCGTACCTCTGCTTTGTTCGATTCGGAAATCGCTTATAGAAGATCTCTCGAAAGTAGCCCAAGCACAAGTGTCAACAAAGTTCTCCTCCTGGTCAAAATATAGGCTTTCCACCAGTTCAAGGCATCACCCTCAAACTTAAAAGTGGCAAGCCGGGTTTTTACTTCATCCCCACAACCCAGTACATTAAAGAGTTTCTCCATATGTGTTATCAATCCTCCGCCTCATTAGTGGGCTGCTGAGCGAAAGGAAGAGGCTTGAGCTTATTAAAGCGCTCTATCCAAACATGAATAGGTGTGGGTTGGTTAGCACCTCCACCATTGTCACCATTTCCCCACAGACGAACTAGCACCATTCCTAACATTCTCGGTGATAGCGACCACTATCCGGGCATAGCGGTGGCTAAAGCGCGGCGATCATAGCCAGTTGGGATTCCCATCCCGTTGTCATCACCATTTCTCGAGTTTGAACCATCGAAGAGTTCACAAAGCGATTAGCAAAGTTAGGAAAAGGATGAAGAGCATGAGCGAAAATGGCGATAATGAACCTAGAATTCTACCCAAACCTCACCAAATCAAAACTTAAGCTCTATGGGTAGCGCTTAGGGTCCACATGTCACAGGTCACGACTACAAGTCGTAAACACAGGCTCGATACCATAATTGTAACACCCCAACCCGATAAGGGTAGAAGTATCACATTTATGGAGTCAAATCGAACAATACATATAAACCATGCAAGCGGAAGTCTTATAACAATAATCAAAGAGTAGCAAGTCAACACGACTTGATCAATACAAAGTTCAAAAGATGTCCCAAAGGAAAAAGCGATACAAAGTCTAAGTCTCAAATCATAAAAATAATGGTAATCAATGTCTAGAATAACTAAAGCAAATCCTCATAAGCATCCTACTCTCAATCCCCAAGATAAGCCCGACTCTAGCTTAATAACTGCCTTGAGGAAAAGAAATGCGGTGAGCTTAAAAAGCTCGGTGAGCAGATATATGATAAAATAATGGTATAAAGGAATTTGAAGTTTAGATATGAGGCAGTGGCGAGTTTATAATATGAGCGATAAATCGGTATGAGCATAGAAATGAAAGGAAAAGAAATGGAGTCGGTATCAACCATGAGCCTACGATTCGATGCGATAATACAATATCGATGGCGATCGGTATCCGATAATAACGGTCCATTCGGAGGGTGACCTCGGAATGTCAATCGATAAGAGGAGACCTCAATATCATGTGGGTGATCGGCTCGATGCGTGAGGGTGTATTGCACACACTCACCACATCACTAGCATATATAACGATATGATGCGATGCGGATCTAGGATGCATCCATCGCCCTGCGAAATATTAGTGGCCATAACAATAACGATGAAGCGCGCATAATCAATACGATATAGGGGCGGTGTGGAGCATCACTCAACCACACTAAGTCATGCCATTGGTGCATCAATGACACGGACATGGAACCCCATGACTAATTCTGACTCGGTATCAGCGGCGGATCAATATAGTCGATTATCTGATGAATGAGTTAATAAATCAAGGGCTCAATGTCATTAGGTCACAAAGAGGTTCATATAGCAGTTTAATGTCATGATTCGATAATAACAGTTCAATGGCAAAGGATTCAATAGCAAGGTCAATATCAAAAGAAATGATCAATCGACAAATAGCAAGAAATCAAGATCTGACGAAGTCATGAGAAACCTTATGAGAAAGGTCGAATATCATACCTTATTGAAACAAGCAAACAAAGAAAGTAAATCAATGAAGGAGATCAATCACGCTTGGAACCTATATGAATTAGATAACATTCTATAAGAATCAAAACACTGTTTTAAGGCGGACTTTCCATTTTAGTAAGTTTCCGTTTAGTAATCTTTCTATTTTAAGTAACTTTCTATTTTAGGAAACTTTCTATTTTAAGCGGGTTTCTATTTTAGTAACTTTCGAGTGTGATTTCCATAATTAGTAACTTTCTAAAAATAGAGGTTTCCGGTTTCCATATATAGTAAGTTTAGTTACTTATCTTAAGTTATAATAGGAAATGAGTATTATAAATGCTTTAAAGATCATTTATGACAAGTTACAAAAGTTTAGGGTTTTAAAATGTAAATATAGCAAAGTATAGGGTTAAAAGTGTAAATATCGTAAGTTTACCCATTTTACTCATTTAATCCATTTAGTTAGTATTTTAACATGTTAATCCATCAAGTTTCATAATTTACCAAACAACCCTTTAACTATAACTAAATCATGAATTTCAAACCCTAATTTACGTTTAAGATTAACGAATCCGTTTAAACCATAATAACCCGATTAGGACAAGATTAAAAGACATCTTATGTGATTACAAACTCAATTCGATCAGCCCTTCCCAAATCATTTAATGTACGCCCCTCATAAGATCAAAAACACCCTCGTAATCACTTGTTAACAAGTCCATTTATCAATTACGAAAACATGTAATCACAAGATCATTAAACCCTTTATAAAATGAAATGTAATTCGACATATGTAAGATTCAAATCAGTTTCATAATCCATTATTCAGTTATATATCATACGAATACATATATATCAAGATTCATGGTTCTATCATTTTATGAGTTATCATTTTATGTGTTATATAGTTATGATTTTATGTGATCTATATCATCAAGTAACAAGCCCTAGTTCATATTACATGCCACGAATTGGACAAGGAAACAAAAGAAGAGATTCGAGGTGACTAGATGTTACCCTTGATGCGTGTACAAAACGAGAACAAGAATCAAACCACGAAAATCAAACCAAGCCTCCTTGGCTCTTATCAACCCCGGCTACAAACCAAACCCAAGCTTAGCTTCCAAATCGAACCAAACACCAACACCACGTCCACCAAGCGGTTACCACGATCACGAGCCTCCTAGGATCACCTTTGCTTGATCAAAATTTCGGATTCTATGGGAAAATAATTGATATGCCGCCACTTTGAGAGAAAACAAGAACTAGGGTTTTCTAGTGTGTTTTGAAATTGAAATGGAAATGAGATAAATGTGATAGATCAAATTTGATATGGTGAGTGATAGAGAAAATAATGGCGGCCATTAGGGGGAGGGAAGACCAAAATCAACTTTCCAAGTTACCAAAATCATGTATTTAGTCTCATTCCATGTCTAGATTAATAGTGTACATTATGGTATGCTTAAATGTTACTTAGACTTTTATTTTTTAAGTTCTTAATTGTATAACATAAGTTTATTTATTCTCATAGTGTGTAAATATTATTAATGATGTAATACTTGTTAATTGATGTTGAAATATTTTCGAGTTTTATAATTTTTAGTTTGAGGGCAAAATAGTCATTTCTGCGATTTGAGATTTTAGGGTTTTACAAACATCGAGGATATAACCGCCATGGCTGCAAAATAATGTAATTAAATTGCCATGCCAACATACGGTAAATCACATCATTTGCATATCAAATAAGATAATCTGTCATCACAGCCTCTTGCATATCATAAATACACACATGTGTCCCAAAATAAACCAACTGCTTCAAACAATTACCTATGTAAAGGAGTTGGTTAACAGAGTTGCTTGTCAATATGTTATAAACAAGTGGATAAACGTTAGTACTTTGACCCTCCACTCGAAATCCCATTGCCATGTCAAAACCCATTGCTATGACAGTGACATAGGAATGGGTTTTCGAGGGGAAGCTCAAAGTACCAACGTCTTTTCTACAATTCGTGGATTCTAGAAAAGCATTTGAGTTGGATAATCATGGAATGTGGCGTGTCATGAACAATACACACTATCGTGATCATTGAGATATTCAAAGACAATTTGAATGTAGGAAGTTGCGTATGGCCACATTGTTACTTTCAACTTGACTTTGAATCCACAAGTATATCATCAGTGCCGTCTTTGAGAATGTAAAAAATATTTGGGGCCCGGCTCGAGAATAAAAAATGGGCCCCTAGAAAGTCAATAGTAAAATGCAATAACATAATATTATGACGATATGAAGTTTATTGGAAAGACGGAATTAGATGCAGTGAGCCCAGCTAGAGTTAATAACCTTCAACTCTTTTTTACTGATCAAAAAATCCAAATAGGCGTTACTCATTTTTAGATTTAATATACATATAATTTTTTTTTATAAAAAATATGGGCCCTTCGGGGGAGGGGGCCCGGCTCAATGGCACCCCATGCACCCGCTCTGAGCCGGCCCTGTATATCATATTGTTCATTCTTTGTTAAGTAACTCCTTTACATATATAAACTAAATTTTTTTAAAAATCTATCAACAGTCTATAACAATTATATGACACTCATATAAAGTAACAAAAAATCAAAATTTGATAAAATTAACTTTCCTAAATGCCCCATGGGCAACAGTCGCCTTTGACGATGGTCTAAAACTCCTCTATATACTTGTTTGTTCACCTGCAATCCAGGTTTGCTGATTGAATAGCATGTCAGATCTAGGTTGATTTATGAATCACACAAATGATCCCAGGTCTGACATGCCATTCAATCAACATAGCTGAATTGTAAGTAAACAAAGTATCTGCATTTGGTTAACCTAGTTGCATCTAAGATATAACTGCCATGGCTGCAAACAGTAATGAATAATCAAAGATGGATGAACAACACCATATTAGTTTCGTAACATAATGATAAGGTGGTGCCGTACATCCATATTTGATCATTCATATGTTAGTTTCGTAACATAATACGGAGGCTCAGATCTGTATAAATCAATAGTTTACACAACATCAGGATACAACCGCCATGGCTGCAATACTATAGAATTGTCGCGCCATGAAACGGAATATCACATCATTTGCATGATTTAATAAGATACTTGTCATCACAGCCTCTTACAAATTAACAGCATATATACGTAATGGAATTGTTTGAAAATGTTACATGTCTAGTTTACTCACATACATGATACAAATCTTGAGCCAATCATGGTTCATTGGGACGGGCGTCGCTGGGGAGAAATGATTATATACTCTCACGAGAATATATATTCATGTGTTGCAATAGGATGCCAACCACAATGAAACATGATTGACCAAGATGTTAATCATCTATGTGAGTGTACCAATCAGAGTTTCTATTTATATGCATTAGCAAGGCTCGGATCGTAAAAGGTTTGATAAACACAAAACATCGAGGATATAACCGTCGTGGTCGCAAAATAATGTATTAAAATTACCATGCCAACTTACGGTAAATCACATCATTTGCATATCAAATAAGATAATCATCGTCACGACCTCTTGCATGTACTAAATACAAAATACATTTATGCTACTAACACACATCATCACACATAAAATCTTCCTCTTGAAAGTCAAACCTTCCTTCTCAAACACACATTGGCAACAATCAAACGTTACGCCCCATGGGTACACAAGAATGTATGCTACTATAACATCAAGATATAGTAAAATAGATAACAACGATAACATCAAGGCTCGGATCTGTATTAAAATAGATAAAAACAATGACATTAAGATATAACTGCCATGGCTGCATAAGAATGTAATAAAACTGCCATGCCAAGATACGGTCAATCACATCATTTGTTTCATCAAGCAAGATATTTGTCATCACAGCCTCATACATATCACACCTATTAAGGTTATAATAAGCGATGTATCTAAACTAGTAGTGGTTTCTTCTGAACTAGCAGTGGTTGTTGACTAAACGTTAATCAATCTAAACTTCCAAGATTGCCTAAATCCTTAGATTCACGGTGGCTTACAGTTATCTTAAGAGAAGAAAAATACTTATAGTGTTTTATTAGATAACTAAATGCTTAATAAATAAGCAAAAGTTGCCCACTAAATCAGCTATGTAAGTACAATGTGGGCCCATGTCAACTATATGGGAGAGGTTCCACCTACACCACATTTATTGACATATAAAGGGTAATAAATTTTCAAACTTACCCACCTTATATGTGTGAATTTAAATTCAAGTGGTGTTGCTAAATAGGTTAAAAAATTCTATCAAAAATGTCTAAAAAAGACTTGACCAACAATTTAGGAAGCTGTTTAGGAACAAAAGACTTCGCCAACAATTTCAAACTGTTTAGGAACAAAAGACTTGACCAACAATATCCGGAACAAAAACTTTGGCCAACAAATTGATGAAGAACAACTTTTAATACAAATGGAGGAGGTCGCTATTAAGGAGGAAGAAGAATGGGAGATAGCGAGAAGAGAAGTCGCTCTTAAGGAGGAAGCCGAAAGGGGCGACTTATGCTCCAAGATGAAGAAGTCTTGTTAGAGATGGAGGAAGTCGCTCGTATGGATCAAGTCGAAAGCGAAGAACGAGAACGTCGGGACAGAGAATTCAATGCATTGTATGCGAGAATGGGATGAGAGCGATTTGAAGGTTGCTCGAGTATCTTCTGACGATGGTTACGACTCTAACAACTCTCAAGCTTGGGATCACCCGGATTATATTTAGTTGTGTAGCAGTTTTCAGTGTATTTTGTTTCGTTAACCCTACCAGTTTGCACCATCATTAGATTAGAGTGCTTTATTCACTTATTACCACTTATCTTACAGTGGTTTACTCACTTAGTCTACAACAACATCCATCATTTTGTTTCTCAAACATAATAAGTAGCAACAAATCACTAAAACCACAAAAACAATTAATCACCCAATACGTTACCAGTTATCTTACACTGCTTTATTCACACCCATCATTTGTTTCACAAACTTAACAAAAACAATTAATCACCCAATACGTTAACTACTTAAAAAATTAACCCTAAAATATCGAAACCCAAAATCAAACAAGAACAATTACGTAACCCTATATCAATACGATACCAACTTAAAAAGTTAACCCTAAATAAGCAAAACCCTACATTACCGATACACAATAAATAACCGAAACCCTAAATTAACAGAACCATAAATCAATAAATGAAATACGTAAAATTAAACGCCCAAATAGCGAAACCCTTAATCAAAAACACAATTACTTACCCTAGCCCAAATCGTTTTTCTTATAGACATTAGATCGGAGAGTGTCGTGGCGATGTAGTGGTCAGAGAAGTGTGTTACCCGTTGCTATGAAGTGTGTTGAGGAAGATTGTGTTGATAAGAAGTGTGGTGGTATGAAATAAGAAGTGTGTTGAGGAAGATTGTATTTGTATATATAAAGTGTATAAATGTATAAAGGTTATAAATTTATTTATGCGCTTTTTAATTTTTTTATACATTGAATGCATTGTATACTTTATACATTATAAGTTGCCAAAAAGTACAAACGTGTGGGACCCAGTTGCCCAAGATTTATGTACTTTTTAATAATAAAATAAGGCCATACTTTTTTACTAAAAGACAAAAATTGTCAGTTGTCCAATATTGAAAGTCAAAGTTGCCCAACTAAAGATCTAGTACACTTGTACTTGGTAAGTACAAGGTGACCCCACAAAGTGGGACACATGTCATTTATTTAGGATAGTTGCCCAAATATTGAGTTGGGAGAGTTGCTCATGGGTCATTATGAAAAGTGAAAAAAAAAAAGTGATTCATTTGGGGTAAATTACTTGGGTAACTTGGGCATTTAGAGAATTTTCTCTTTTAAAAAACCTAGAAATTCATTAAGCTGACATTTTTTTTAAATGCGTTAGACATATTAGATGACTAGTTTAGTGGATCAAGTTTAATGGTGGGTTTTGAGTCTATTAGGGTTAGGGTTGTGATTGCTTATAATATAAGCTACGTATATACTAATGGAGCATTAGTCTAATGGTTGGAGTATTTGTGTTTAAGTCAATTGACTCAGGTTCAAGACCCATCATTGACATTTGCTTTATATAGGTATCCACATTCGCAAAATCTATGGGCACACCGGAGAGATTTTGTGGAATAAGAGCTCAGGGGTCCGAGTCTTGGCTCGTGCTCACTCCAGTTAGTGCCTCACTAAGTCAGGAGAGTTGCCGGAGCTATTCCTTATGGGGTGGACAATGGCTGGTGCCAAAAGACACCAAAAGTTAGTGTGTTTCCGCCAATTTACACTTTTTTATGAAATATAAGCTACGTATATGTTTATTATAAATACACATGTAATCTTATTGTGTAACATAAAACATAATCAATAATATATCTCTTTATTATTTAACAAAACAAACATGATAGATAGCATTTGTTAGATTAAGATATAATTTGTATCTTTTATGTCATTAGTATTAATATTAACAAGCAATGGAAATCTATAAACTATAATTAAATCAAGGATATATTGGGTGAAATATGACATAATTAAAAAGTGTACTTGTGAGTTCATATTGCATATTTACACAGAGATATCAAAATTTATAAGTGAAGAACTAAAGATCCACGCTCTTGATGAGGTATGTTTGGTGTGCAATGTTTCGAAGCGTTTTGAAACAACTAGCGTTTAGCATTCTAAATATAAAGCTTGTTTGACAATGAGCATGCATAGAGTTTTAAATTTTGTTTGAACATTAGTATTAGAAGCGCTACTATACTCGGCTTTATGTGAAAAAAACTATTTTCCGTCTATCAAAAACCTGATACCGAACATTCCATCTATGTTAGCTGTAAGAAGCAATATCATTGTCGCGACCAACACTTTCGAAAACATATTCATCCATAAAAACCGTACTAATCAAAGAATTATATTTGCGTATAGTAAGAGCAACCTTTAGTTTTTACCGGTTGGAACACCCTTTACCCAAAAAAAAAGAGCAACCGTTAGTAACTAGTTTATCTTAGATTATTTTTGTCACAAGAATTTTTATTTTCAGTTTGTCATTCTTAGTAGAATAGGTTTAAGTGTCATCATATAAATAATGGTTATAACTCGCAGTTGTACATGTCACAAGAATTTTTGTCATGCTCTAACAGAAACGTGATTTACACAGTCTATTTAGGCAAACGAAAGAGACTAAAAACTGAAAATAAAAATTCTGGCCTTATTTCGAAAGTAGTAAGGACATCTTATAAACTAATATCGAAGTTATGAATTCATAAACCACAAGGATAACATTAAGATAGTAGAATGGATTAACCACAAATCTCAAACTAAATACACCCTATTTCATCGTATCAAGACATACTATACAAAGTAAAAAATCGTACAAATGAGCAAAGCTATAGAGACTGATTTTGTTGTCACCGAACTTGGTACTTTCCCTTTATCGTTGCGAGCAAAAAGCCCCAAGTAGAATGGTACATTAATAAGCACTAATGCGACACAAAGTACAATTTGAATCGCCATGCTCTCAAAGTAGGCTCTCCTAGTTATCGTGTCCATCAACGCCGATTTCACAACAAACCCAAGAAAGCAGACCAAATAGATCATCGATAGTGTTGCCACATGTGTTGTCAAAGGTGACGACACTCCAAATTCCATTAGTTCTTTATCATACCTCTCTTGAACATCATTATCAGCTACTTTTGAGCTTATCACAAAGGATAAGTCTGAGCCCAAAATGGTGTCGAGTAATCCAAAAAAGTAGGAGGCTGTTCGCTTGTAGAACCAGATTCTGCGATCATTCCACCACCCTCTTGTGGTCCCGCCGGATTGAAGGAATTCAAGGTAGTTGAATACTGAGATGAAGACTAAGATGTATGCGAATGGGATAAACCATCCGCTTGATACCTACATATCAACAAAGTCGTAAGAAATGGGTGTATGTGCTGTTAAAATTATTGCAACTTTATAAGGCATCAAGAAAACCAATAAGATTAATGATTGATATGACTGTTGAAACATCTATTCACTTATTTCTTAACCTCGTCGTAAGGTGCACAAACAATGATAGAGTGATAACTTACCGTAGGGAAAAGAGATACTCCTTTAAGGAGACAAAGTGATGGAACAATTGAGTAATAAAGAGTTGGCACGGATGAAGGTGACCATAAACCGTAGATCATATAGCCCATCAATTGACCAGGGTGAATCTTTCCCAGCCCGTACCAAGCTGGGCTATACTTTGAGAGCAAAATCAATAGATTGCCTTCGGACCACCTTTTATGTTGCACAAGAGTCTGGTCCAGTGTAGTTGCTGCAACGCCTAAAAAGGCCTCTCGTTTGGGATTGAAGCATACTGATTTCCATCCTCGGTAGTGAATAGATAGCCCTGTTAGGACATCTTCAACGGGACATCCGTATTTTAAACCAATCTATAATACAAAAATGCATTGAAATAATGTCAAGTTGCTGAGTTTCGATGATGATATACTTCTCAGGAAATCAAATAACATGGGCCTAGATGTGGCAAAGTGTCGCAACGGATAATTTTTGTATCTATCAAAATGGGTCGGGTTGTGTTAGGTTGGCTTGTAATTAGAAACCGAAAACAAACAAGTAAAACCTCTTTGCCCCATTCAGTATCAGTTTCGAAGGTGCATGTCGCGAGCTTCTTTAGTTCTTCTTTCATGTTTTCTAAAGTCGTCTCTTTGTGATCAGTCACCATGTTCCAATCGATTCTTTTTCCATCATATAAACTTCTCTCTGAAAGAATTTCTCTTCGGTGAAAGCAGCCAGTTCCAACATACAAAGGCCCGCCCATACCATCAAAACCGTGGAAATCAATCTTCATCAGTCAACAAAAAACGAGTTAGTAACATTATAAATAAATCAAGCATATATTATATCTATATTTATATCGTTCACCTCACGAATTACTCTAAGAGAGCCACCATAAAGTTCATTTTTTGTAACGTTTTCGAAAGATTGTGGGGTACTGAACGAAAGCAATCTCATGGCCTTTTTCTTCATCCATGAAGAAGCAAAGCGCGTCTCTTATAGTATTACTGCTATTCGAGTACATATCACAGTCGACATTCAGGATTATTGGTCCATTGCTTATCTTCGACGACACCCGTATCTGTATAAAGCAATAACATCATTTAACATAATGTTTTCCTCCCAAAAAAAAATAGTACTTTAAAAAATTGAGTTACTTACCAATGCATTCATGGCACCAGCTTTGAAGTTATGAAAATGGTTTGGTCTCTTTTCCCTAGCCAAATATACTAATTTCGGAAGGCTTTGCCCCTCTACATCCTGATTGTTATCAAGTAAAATCTGCAAATGACAGAGTTAAGAGGACTAATTCGATGATTGATTCGAACACCCAAGAGAAAAGCTGACTCTATTTGAAAACAGTGTCCAAAAAATGTGTATATCATGAAGTGCTTACTTGAACGATGGCATCATGATCCCTTGGAGATGTAAACGCATCCCATTCGGCAAACCCTTTGTTTTCAACACATAGTTCTTTAGGAACTCTTCCAAGCTTCGTCACATTTTCAACTCGATTCTTCATGTCCTCAAACAAATTCTGCACTATCAAAGAAGATACACTTTTGAAAGTTTCCAGAAATGTTATTGCAAGGCCCCCAAAGCCAAAATCAATGGACTACTCTGGTGACTTCCAGAAATATTTCTGTAACCACATATTTTTCCAAAACTAATAAAAATGTTACTGCGATGATCGCGTTTACCTTGACACCAACAAAATCTTGATCATGTTTCGTGTTTGATGGGCGAGAAGCTGATTTGAAATATGCAGCTGGTGACAACGGCTCCACCTTGTAGTTTCGACAATATGGCAACCAATGTTTGGAAAAGACCGCGGCTTGAGTGAGAGCGTAGAAAGTAAGCTCAGACCCACCATCATCAGATAGATAGATCGCAAGCTTGTTAGGCGGGTAGTCATAAGCCATAACCGATAAAACAGTGCTAATCACCATCATTGGTCGCTCGATCACGGGGTCAGCCGTGCATACGAATATGTCCACACCAGGTTGAAAGGTTTATGGATAATTATTAATATTAGTATGACCGGATTCGAACTCGAGACTTCGGGATTGCACACATTGCGTACGAGAATTGATGTAAATAATTATAATATATAAAACGTTATTATTATTAATTATTAGTCACGAAATAAATACTTAACGGTGGTTAATATTTAACGAGGTTTGGCTAACGGTCGTTAAATATAAACTACGAGGACTAAGAATGAAATTAGTGGACAAGAAGGATCCGGAATCCTTTTGGGATGGCTTGGCGGTCGTGGGCTACCCAACCCAAGGAGGTGGGATTTCTTGGTCACCAAGTTTTGAGAAACTATAAATACAATCCTTGTATTCATTATTCTCCCAACCTGGATCACCAATATACCTAATTTCTCCTCTTCTCTCCTCTTTCTTTTGTGGCGGTCGAACACCCTCACCATAAGGGTTTCGATTTTGCTTAACTAAAGAAACAAGTGTTTGGTTTTATTTGTGATTCAAGGAACTAGCTTTTCACATCAAATCGCTAATAGTGCGTGTGTACAAGAACGAAGGACAAGCACGCTGAGCTTGTGTATTCCTTGGTGGTCGATCTCTTTTGGGTCGAATTACATAAACCCTAAAGTTAGGGTTTTGGGTTTTTGGTTCTTGTTCAATTATTGTTTGATTCTTGAATTGCTAAAAGGTACGCACTTTCTTGTTCGGTTAATTACTTATATATATTATTCCTAATTACTTCCGCTGCATGCTTTGATGATGTTTACTTGTTTTATATAATTGTTATGATTAGTAAACCCAACAGTGGCATCAAGAGCCGTTAATATGATGTAATTAATTACCGAAACACATAAAAATTGGATCTTTATGATTATATGCATGCTTTTTATGGTTTCTAGGGTTTTGAATTCGAAACCCTAATTTTTTAATGTATGGGTCGATTACCCTTATTTTATTTAATTAGGTTTTAATTTTGTAAAACTTGTAGAAACCCTATGATTGCATGCTTATTTTATGTGGTTAATTAATGAATAATTGTTATGTGCCATGTAATATGCGTATCTTGGGTGATAATTGTTATCACGGGATCCATGGTGGAACATGCATGTTTTGCCATGGAGTATTGTTTATTGTTTATTGATTAATTGTTAAGTGATACACACATGTTCTATTTATTTAATAATTATTGAATTGGGAAGACCTCAATTATAACTAATAAAAATTAGTTATGTGCTATTTGGTATACTATTGATTTTGGCTTACGTAATCGACTTGTCGATGTATGTGGCTCATCTACCTTGTAGTTGAAAGCCCTAGTTGATGTATGCATTTTTACGCCTAGAATTGTTTATTAGGTTTTATCGAAATAATTATGCATGTGGCTAATTGTTTTACATATGTTAATTGTTATGTTATATGTATATATTATTTGAGTTCCTTTTAATTTTTATTAAAATACTTTTTGTTTATATATTGTTTGACATGTTAGTAAGCAAAAGGGTTTTTATGAATAGAAAATTAAATGGACTAAATAATGGCTAAACCGATTTGTTATCTAAGTATTATTCTTGAACTTTAATCGATTGATGCGATTGTACTAAATGGTTAGAACGGCTCACCCACTAGAACAAACTATAAAGGGTTGTTTAAGAAGTGCGCATGATCGCACTAAATGGATGTCTAAGGTTATGCTTTTGCGCTTACGGTCCTCGCCCCTGTGAGTTCGATTGGAGCTACCTAGTATAACCATTCTATGTACGAAGCATCTTAGTGCAAAGTTGTAAGTTTCTCAACGCATCGATTAAAACTTTGTAGAATTTAATCTTAGAAATTAAAATCTTATGTAAGGTTTTCGAAAATTTTGTGTTATAAAGTTGTATGCATGCTTCTTTATACATAAGTTTTGATAACACGTCAAAAATTGTACCCTTTAAATTTATGTTTATGCCATCTAATGATATGAAACACTTGAAATTGTAATTTAGTTATGTGAGACCTTGATCTAGATTACAATAACAAGGTAAATTATTTTGTTGTGTGAGACCTCAGCTTTATGATTTGCAGTTTCTAAGTTAGACAACTTAATTAAGTTAGTTAGTGAGACCTATGACTTAAGGCATAAGATGGGATGAAACATGCTTACGTTTTGCATTAATTGTTTTGGCAAAATTGTAAATCCCATATTTTCTAGGAATTGCAAACTTGTTTGTCAATTATTGTTCTTCGACAATTACCTATTCTATACTTTCATCACTAGCGAGATCAAGCGATGTGGTGAAACTATGATAATGAGGGTCCTAGATTCAAGGAAAATTCTATGGTTAATATGAATATTGACCAAGGGTATTTTATTTTCTTGAAAGATTTAATTATCGAAAATACTAAAATTGAATTTTGTTGATTCTTTTGATTGTATTAATGCAACATTAAACCGTAAGCGTAGTTTGGGCTTTGGTAAATTGATCTAGTTACGTTTTCAAACAAATGTTTGATCAAGAAAAATTTACTAAAGACAAACATAAACTCTTTTCCATGGAAGAAGAGTGAGACTCAATCCTATTCCTTTTCATGATTGAGAAAGGTATGTTAGGAACATTAGAATTGTCTAAATTCTAATATAACTCATAGCAACTTTAATAGTTAAGAAAATTGCACATCATGTTTTCCTTGAGAGATTTCATTACCCTCTGTTGGTGATTTAATTCTTATATGACATTTTGGTCAACTAGAAAACATGTTTGACATTTTATGAGTTATTAAATTAGAATCTAGACTAATTACATAAAATTGGTAAAAGACAAACTAGTATATTTTATCTAGTTGTTTTGATTTGATTTAATTAAAGGTGCTACACACCATTGTGGGGATAGTAGACCTATTAAGGAAGAAATTGCATGCTCAATTTTTCAAGTTAATAGTATGATGGATGATTCATCATCTACAGAGTAGAATACACTCTTTTATTACCTAAGTAATTGTTACGAATGGTCTTACAAAGGGGTAGTAACGTAATAGCATGCTATTTTCACTGGTTAATGAAACACTTACAATGTTGTCAAGTCCAGTGGGAGTATGGTGTATTACTGAATAAGACATTATTGTAACGTTGTCTAATTCAGTGGGAGTTACAAGATTTATTATCTTGGTAGTAACTCAGATTATTTCTAGATTTTCTTGAAATAATACATTACGTTCAAAAATGTAGACATTCATATTCTCAAGGATAGTCATGAATGATTCCTTGATAATTCAGTGGTCCTACATCTACTTGTAATGCTTATATATATATATGACACTATCATATTGTTCACATAAACAAAATGCAAGTCGTGTTGTTTGTGTGCTATATGGTGTTGTTCTATGCACAAGTGGGAGAAGCATTTATTGTGTGCAAAGGAACAACACATACAAATATGATTAATGGATTCTCTTGATCGTATGACAAGAGATTAACATTCTAATAAGATTGTCTTGCTTAAAGAACATGTGTCAAGATTATAGCATAGACTACTTTTATGTCTTATGTCATTCAAAATATAGAAACACTTGAAGTTACATTTTAGTTTTAAGTGAGATCTTGGCTAGATTGTAATCTCAAGGTAAATCTCCACTTGTCGTGGGATCGGGCGTGGATGTTTTTACAGTTTCTTAAGTTGGACACATCTTGGAATGACATAAATAAATAAAGTAATACTATCTTAAATATTTATGTATTTTTAGAATGACATAAATAGATAGAGTAGTATATTAACTTGAAAATTAATTAATTGAAACCATGGTGTGGTGTTCATAATAACTTTAAATTATACATGGTTATGTGATTTTGTATAGATTCATAAACATGAAGTCTTTTAAAGACTTATAATATAAAGTAAGATACTATAATCATTATGTCTTTTGACTTAGTCAAAGAATACTTAAGTTATAAAACATGCAATTGGCTTGGATATTCTATTATACCATTAAGTTGACTTAGTTGGTAAATAGGTAGGCCAAAAGGAATATGTTTATCTTAAATATTGTTAGATTGTCTTACAATATTAATTCTAATGAAATCTTGTATGTATAAGGAATGTTCGATTAGAAGAATCAAATATTTGTTATATTGTTTGATTCAAGATAACTATATCTTCTTTTCTTCCAAAAGTTATCAAGGTTAGAAAATTGAGTATTGATTGGATATACTTAATAAAACTCAAACCTAGAAGATTAATAAGACACCATTTTAGTATGGAATGTGATGAATCACATTGAGTCTTATATTGAAGTTACGATTTGTTAAAACTACTTATGGAGTAGGTTATTATTGAACAAGATTCTGAGCTGTTAATGTGATTTGTAATATCCCAAAAGAAAACAATTTAGTGTTGTTCTAATTGCTAAAGTATTTATAGATAGTCTTTAAATTACAAAAGCAAGTGGGAGTTTTGTTTAGATCTTGAAGAGATTAAATTACAATTACAAAACACATAATCTTCTAAAGCACACTAGTGAATATCATGATGAGGTCATATATGATATACCTCAAAATGATGGAATTCTCATTCATAGATCCGCAAGGATATCTCGGATATTTGATATGATGAGAAATATGAATTACGGGATCATGGTAAACACGTTAATCATAATGATATTTTACCTAATATTGAATTGTGGTAAATTATTCATACTATGAATGTTAAGATCTTTGTCCAAAGAGATAATCAACTTTGTAAACTTGGTTTATCTTAATAAAGATGAGTTTCTTCAAAGGAAGGAAAACCCTAGCGGTTTAAATTCTTTGTGTAGAAATCATATGGACAAAATTGTACACGTGTTTAATGCATGACTTGTGACAAGATTATTAATCACACTTAAGCAATTAAGCGTGATTGAATATTCTTTCCTTGACACATTAAATATATAATGATTATAATTGTCATAATTATTTTCATTGATATGAAAATGACAATGGAATATTAAAACTATTTCTTGTGTGATTGCTTTTGCGAGGGCGATAAGTAATCGAAAGGAGTTTTATGAATTCACATAATCTTTGAAATGTACAAAATGCAAGAATCCATGAATGGATATATGCATGCATCTAGAGATGATTCTTATGTTTAACTATTAAATCAAAGTTTGGTTTAAAAATTAAAATAAGATAATTTCTAAGTATTCACGAAAGCTAGTGGGAGTATTGTGTTTATTTTCTTTAAATCTTATATGTTGTGGGTAGTAACATTCCATCTAAGATAAAATGTTAAGTTACGGTTTGGAATGGAACTTCACTTGAAAGATTTAGAAAATAAGACATACAACCTTGGAAAATATGTTTATTATTAATAAACATGTGCGGATAAATAAATGAGTCTAAAGAACATGATATATCATTTGGAAAATGGATATGTAGAACATGAATTAAATCTTCGTTTGATATAAGGATTTTCATGTACATCATATTCTTGTTGTATCATGCTTGAATGCAAGATGATTTGACAACATTGATATCTAATGAAGTTATTAGATAACTAGTGTAATGAATATTCTAATGGAATATGTTTGAATCTAGAATTACATTCCTCACTGGATTTGCTCTCAAAATTCTATGGATGAGCAATACAAAGAATTGTTGTGAAATTGTCATAGCCAACAAACTTGAAAGTTTGGAAGGCATCAAACATTACAATCGTAGATATTGGAGTTCTGAAATTTTTAAAGAGCATATTGTTGTTTGTATACAATGATCTTTGGTATAATTGAGATGATACTCAATACTAGTCATGGGAGGATTTCATCCTTGTGGATGGCCATGTGAACTAGTTGTGCTCAACTAAGAGCATAGTTGCATTATACAATAAAGAATAAGAATACTTTAAACTTTAAAATGTTTGAAAGTTTGATTGTCATAAATTGGTGTTGAGAATGTCACACACTTTATGAAATATTATGTGGCAATATCAAAATATTTTGAATGCACACATACAAGAACTTCACTAGTTGAATTCTTGAAATAAGTATTCTCAAAATTCCGATATATCAAAGTTAGTTGAAACTATGCCTTGTCAACAAGTATGATTGTTATTACTTGAGACATAATTCATTAACCAGTATTATCATGTATTGATCTATTTAGTATTTGGATAAGGGATGTTATGAACAAATATTATTTAAATGAAATAAAATATTGGTTATGTTTATTTTTCACTTTCTTAATATTATATCCTATATTTGCATGTTTAATCCGTGAATAACTTATGTTATTCTAAAAGTCCGTTGTCGATCAATGATGTGGGAATGTCATTGAATTAAGACAAATCTGAGTTTTGGTAGAATATACTTTAAGTATATTGATGCGTGGGACATGCCAATTACATGATATTCAATGAATTGAATATAGGACAGATCCCAACTTTACATGATGATACTTTATGGATCTTTGTCATTAAGTATATCATAAAGTGTTTATCCTCAGACTTGAGATACCAGATAACTGTTGTGAATGTAGTGCACTTGTGTAAGATAGTCTAACGCTATCCGTAACTGGTAGTTATAAGGGCTATTTTCGGAAGTGTTACAAAGTTCATGAGTTATGTTTGTACTCAAGAGAATTTGTTCCTTTGAATTTGTTTCAAAGCATAATACTATATTTGGGCCCCTCGTAGGATTGGCAAGATGTTTGTAAGGCCTTACCCAAGATCTATCTGGAATACGTTCAGATGATTTGGTAATCTTGTTCAATCAAAATACAACGAGAAACAGAATATTAACTTATGAAATGACTTGATCCATATTCATAGTTAATGTAGTATTAGTAACAAAAGGATAAGTAAAATGATGAATCATTAAATGGTTTTTCCAGGAGACCATACTCGATTTGATCCGGGGCATTGGCGTGTGAAAGCTAGACTAACCAATGTCATTACTATATTAAGTAATATCCAGTGGGAGTGAAAGGTTTATGGATAATTATTAATATTAGTATGACCGGATTCGAACTCGAGACTTCGGGATTGCACACATTGCGTATGAGAATTGATGTAAATAATTATAATATATAAAACGTTATTATTATTAATTATTAGTCACGAAATAAATACTTAACGGTGGTTAATATTTAACGAGGTTTGGCTAACGATCGTTAAATATAAACTACGAGGACTAAGAATGAAATTAGTGGACAAGAAGGATCCGGAATCCTTTTGGGATGGCTTGGCCGGTCGTGGGCTACCCAACCCAAGGAGGTGGGATTTCTTGGTCACCAAGTTTTGAGAAACTATAAATACAATCCCTTGTATTCATTATTCTCCTAACCTTGGATCACCAATATACCTAATTTCTCCTCTTCTCTCCCTCTTTCTTTTGTGGCGGTCGAACACCCTCACCATAAGGGTTTCGATTTTGCTTAACTAAAGAAACAAGTGTTTGGTTTTATTTGTGATTCAAGGAACTAGCTTTTCACATCAAATCGCTAATAGTACGTGTGTACAAGAACGAAGGACAAGCACGCTTGAGCTTGTGTATTCCTTGGTGGTCGATCTCTTTTGGGTCGAATTACATAAACCCTAAAGTTAGGGTTTTGGGTTTTTGGTTCTTGTTCAATCATTGTTTGATTCTTGAATTGCTAAAAGGTACGCACTTTCTTGTTCGGTTAATTACTTATATATATTATTCCTAATTACTTCCGCTGCATGCTTTGATGATGTTTACTTGTTTTATATAATTGTTATGATTAGTAAAACCCAACACAGGTAACTTGTTTTCGTACCTAACAATTAATTAAGTTGGACCATTGTTATGTACAATCTAAAACACGATATTGGTTATTATTTAACTACATTAAGTAGATAATCTTAAGTTACTGTAATGCATTATCTACGTGAGTAAAACTACATCCTGTTGTCCAATGAATGGCATGTGCAAAAATTGAAATAACCACGATCGCACAAGACATAATACTTTCATGCCCAAGCCAGTGGCGGACCAAGGAATTTAGAGGGCAGGGGGCAAAAATTTTTTTTTGACAAAATTCGTGATGCACTTTAATATTAAAAAGGTCATAAAAAAAGTTTTACACTAAAAACCGATAATATTTTATATTAAGATAGAGATTTAAGGGTCCGTTTGGTTTGTAGGTGGGTTTAGGATTATGATTTGGATTTGGATTTGGTTTAGGATTTAGATTTGGATTTAATGTATGAGAGAAAAAAAAATGATATTTAATGATATATATTATATATTAAAATAATATTAAAAATTAATTATATTAAGAAAAGACAAAGAAAATATGGTAAAAAGGACACATGGTCTCACATGTGTCATAAACACCAATGCACCAGCCTACTTTCCTACATCCCTTCATATTTGGAATACGAGTCTAACCCAAATCACATAAATATAACCAAACATTGTATTTGCATTTATTAAATCCTAAACCCAATAAAAACCCACATACCAAACGGACCCTAAGGTTTTTTACATTGTTTGATCATAAGGTGGGGGGCAATTTGATTTTGTAATAGGAGCACTTTAATAAAATGGTCCTAAAAAAAATTTACATTAAAAATTGATAATTTTTGACGAACCATGAAAGACACCGCCTCGCCTAATTGATATGTAGTTCCGACCTGGCCCAGCTAGTATATTACACGTTAATATCACTTTATAGGATAAGAAAACATTATTTAAATGAGATAAGAAAACATTACTTAAATGTATTAGAGCATGGGGTGTTGTGGTTTCACCACTTCTCTTCATTTGGGCCCCACGTGTGCCACATCACCTCCACATCAATCCAACACACTAACTAAAAATATCCCAATCACAACTTACTCACCTCTTCATTTTTTTCACCCACCCTCACAAACACATCACAAACACAAAATAAACAAATACAAACACTGCAAACCTTTTGTCCTTTTGTGTTTCGTTGTAATGCGAGAGTTGAATTAGCGAAGGACCATGGTATCGTGGCGGGGGCGGTATGTATGAGGATGCCACGGGAAACAAAATTCGTTAAGCGGCCCATACCCCATGCTCTTATACTTTCCTTTCATTTTTTATTATTATGTGTATGGTGTGACAATTCAGTCAAATAATATGACCATTTTACTCTTTCAGATTTTTAAAAAATAAATACATACAATAATCAAAATTTGAAAGGTTAATACATACAGTAAAAAAAAAATTAATACACATAATAACAACAATGATAAGTATGATACATTTTCAAGTAATTAACCCTTTAAAATAGTGTATGATTAACAAAAAAAAAAAAAAGCAAGAGTAACAAATACTTACCTTTGAGCAAGTCGTTGTTTAAAGGTTCTCCGGTAAGTTGGATTCCATCGAACCGATTGAGTTAACATCCAATAGAAACCCAAGAATAGTTCCGACACGAACATCCCGAGCTGATACCATGTCTTGCCACCGTTAACATTAGTTGTTGGCAGTTGAGTTACTCTATAAACCCATATCCATATTATACACACCAACACCGTTGTTGCAAACACCTTGTGTTTCTTACCACCTTTTCGTTTTTCTGTCTCGAATAGTCGACTGTTTTCGTCGTCCATTTGATTCTCTCTTGAAACGTATAGGTCTTTATTTATGTTGTATGAGCATATTTATCTTTAGATATATAAGGCAACTTCACATCTTTATATTATTATTCTCCTTAAAGTACACGTAACTCATCTTAATATCTAATTATGATGACACATATACACATGGACGGAACTTAGTTGGGGAAGGGAAGGCTCCAAAATAACCGGGCGGCAATTTTTTTTAATAGTTGGTAATTTTATATGATGACACATATAAGAGGTATGTTAGAACCACTCAAGAAACCCACTCACAAAACACACTTGCTAACGTGGCACTCACTGATTGGTGCATTTTATTTCAACTTCTCTCTCCTCTTTCTTATCAAACCAATCACCTAATGACATGTAAAAAGCCACCTCATTGTGTGGGAAAGTTTTTGTAAAGTGTGAGTGAGCCTAGCACTCCTTCACATATAATATGAAATGGGCGGCAAAAGAAAATGACACATAGAAACAAAATTTTATAATATTGCGGTAGAGTAGAAAAGTAACGCTCAGTTCTCGAGTTTTTAGGGAAGGGAAATGGAAAAGAATAGGAAAGGGAAAAGAAATGGAAAAGGAAAGTAAGTGGTAGTTGTTATGTTTTTGAGATAGAGGAAAGGAAAATGAAAGTAATCATAATCATGTTCTTAAGTGAGAGGAAAAGGAAAATAAGTTGGTCAAATTACATATATGCCCTTTAATTATTAATGTCAAATGTTTTAAAAATGGTATATTAGTCTTTACACAATATACGCTTGGTTTCCTTTCCTTTCCTCCCAAAAGTGGTTGGAAGATTTACTTATCAAATCTTCTCTCTATTTCCTTTCCGTTTCCTTTCCTCCTTTAAAAAGACTCAAGAACACAAAAACTTTCCATTTCCTTTACTTTCCTCTTCTTTTCAACTCGAGGCGAGCGTAAAAGATGGAGCACAAAATTTTATAAACAACAAGATGCATTTTCTAGACATGTTTTTTTTTTTTTTTTTTTTTTCTAATTCTACATCATCACTAAGGAGTAAGGACTAAAGCAATCAACTAGCATGGAAATAGTGTTAAAAAAAGGTGTGTGTGAGAGATAGAAAATGTCTAGAGCTCGTGAGACTGTGAGAGAAAGGCACAAAGGAACTAGAGAACGATACAACGGCAAACACCTAGGGACTAATTACACCGATGGAAGACATAACTCATCGATATCGTTTATATTTTTCAATTTTCTAGAGGATTGGGGGATGGGAAAACTATGGATGATCTTCAAAAAGTACGACATGGTTTTCAATATGTTCATGGTTCAAAGAAGGCTTCTTAATGGAAAGAGATATGGGTTCGTACGATACAAGTCGATCAATGATGTAGAAGGGCTTCTTGGGCAGTTACATAAAATCAAGTTTGGAGAAGAATGGTTGAGGGTATACGTGGCTTATGACAGAAAATACAATGGAGGTGGAAGGATAGGAGGGGGTGGAACGAAACACGAAAATAAACGGAAAGACAAAGATACAACTGGAAAATAGAGGTTCGGGAACAAACGGTGGTCGGAACCAAGATAACCACACATTTGATGTTCGAAATCAGGATGTTCACAAGCAAAGTGGGGGTAGTCACGCAGGGAACCAAGAGGGCGAGAAAACCATAGTAATTGATGATAAAGAGTTGAACAGTGAGATATTAAATAGGCGTGTGGCGGGCGAGGTGAAAGCGATGTGTTTTTTGCATAAACTTCCGGTCTTGTGCGAGGAACAAGCCTTAAACAATATCGAAGTGAAGCTGCTCGGGGGACTTGAAGTTATGGTGGTAATGGAAAACGCAGAGACGACAGCAAACGTTATTGAGGATAAGGAATATGGGCTAAGAAGATGGGTTCACAAGGTCAGGAGAGGCAGTAGTTTAAATCGTACATCGGGGAGAATGACGTGGATTAATGTCCTGGGCGTTCCTATATCGTGTTGGAATGAAGAAATATTTAAAAGGATTGCGGCATTGCATAGAACCATACTTGGTACGAGCAACTGTGGTTCATATCCATACTATTAATAATGGCCTCATTAAGGAAGATCTTAATATTAACATACAGGAAAAATACATAAGGTTAGTGTTGTGGAGGAGATACAAGATATATCCAAGGTGGACATACAGGAAATAACGAAACCACGACACAATGATCAGAAGGAAGGAAGGGTGGTAGACATGATGGGCGATAATGATATGCAACTTGATGACGGAAGAGATGATGATGAAGGTGATTCGAATAGCGAGGGGGTGAGTCAAGTGACGATGATGAAGATAACGGTGAGCAGAACGAAAAAGAAGGTCATGAAAATAATGCGATGAAATGTAGTCGACCGGTTAATCTTTCCGGTAGGTGAGGTGATGAGGGAGACAAGGGGTCTAGGTTCTCCGGCGAAACTAAAGTAGGTGAATCATTCGAGGAACATGTAGGAAGTTCCAAGAAAACGGGTAATGGAGAAACCAATGAGACGCATGGGGAGGTTAAAAATAATGAGAATGACGGCTCCCATGTAGAACATGGTCCCACGCATGTTAATAAGGATACTTATTTTGAGTTAGGGGACAAAGGTCCAGTGAACAAAACTGGATTGGGGTGTAGGTTTGGTCTCAACGTGGACCAAGTTTTGGGCCAAGATATTGGGCTGGGTGGGAATAGTATTAATGTCAAACACACAATGGGCCAATCAATCAATCCAATGGGATATAAAGAAGGATGGCAAAGAAAGAACAGGTCACGGAATATAGTTAAAAATACCATACATGACACAGTTGAGAATAACCCTCAACAGATGGAGAATACATGTTATCGAGAACAGGAGGCGACGATGGCTAGAATTGAAAAAAGGGAATTGTCACCTACTAGCTCGTCGAGGAGTGGCGAAGTTAAATCAAAGAAAAAGCGGAAGTCAAACCATGATATTGGGAACGCAGAGGATACATGTGATAAAATTGGGAACTGGGTCGTAGAGGATACTTATGATAAATCGTTTAATCAAGACAAGTCAACCGAGGAAAATCAGAATATTAAAAAGAAGACGGGCAGAAGGAGTATAGTTAAAGCAAAGGAGATCACGAGGAGAGTGGGTGTTGAGGGAATGGGAGAGGACACAAAAGGTTTATCAGATGCATATAAATAATTCTATGAGGAAGACGGAGACAATAGCGAGGTGTTCAGGTTCGGTGGTAAACATAAAGAAAACACAGATAACGCAAAGTGGGACATTAGTAATGAACAAAAAAAAGAAGTGGGTGAGATGATTGGAGTGTCGTGGAAGCAAGCTGAAAACTCAATGAAATAAAAAGGTCAAGGTGATGGGGGAAAAAGATATTGTTGGTTCCGTTGGGCATCAGACCCAATAAGGATGGTATGTTGTTGGTTTGTTTTGTCGTTTGATATATTCTTTATTATGAAGATAATCTCTTTAAATATTAGGGGCATAGGGGAAAATGGGAAAAAAGGATGGGCTAAATCTATTATTCGAACTAAAAAACCGGACGAAATTGGGTTGCAAGAAACAAAAAGTGGGGTGGTTGATGACGAGTGGATTGAGGATATATAGGGTGATAAAGAATTTGGTTATGCTCAGTTACTGGCAATAGGGAATTCAGGGGGGATACTACTTATATGGGATAAAAGGGTGTTTGTATGTAAAGAGGCAATCGGAGATGAGAGGTTTATTGCGGTGAGGGGCTCATGGAAAGGGAAAGAGGAGGATGTGTTTTTGGTGTGTATTTACGGGCCTCACGTGACTCACCAAAAAGCATCTCTGTGGGATAGATTATTGGGATTGATGAATAGATGGCAGGGAGCATGGTGCATCTTCGGAGATCTAAATGTGGTTAGAAGTGTCGAGGATAGACTTAATACCCAAGTGAATGTGAAAGAAGCTAGTGAGTTTAATGATTTCATATATAATTCGAGGTTAGTTGAAATTCCAAATGGGGGGGAGGAAATTTACAAAGATAAGTGATAATGGTTTGAAATTTAGTAAATTGGATAGATTTTTATTGAACGATGACTTCAAAAATTTATGGGGTAATCTTTCAGTTATAGCTTTAGATCGTAAATTATCGGACCACTGTCCAATTGTTTTAAAAGATGTGGAATTAGATTTCGGCCCAAAACCTTTTCGTATTTTTAACTTTTGGTTAGAGGAAGCGGATTTTATGCACGTTGTTGAGCAGGCATGGAAGAAAGAAGTAAGGAGTAGTCGGCTGGATTGTAGGTTTCGAGATAAACTAAGAACGACAAGGCGGATCTTAAAGTATGGAGTAAAAGAAGGTTTGGGGGTCATTTAGAGAAAATCGATGGTCTAGAAAATGAAGTTATTTGGTGGGAATTAGAAGCGGAAAGGAGACCGTTAAATGAAAGCGAGAGAAGTGCTTAGTTGGAGGCGAGGAAACAATGGGTGGATAGGGATAAAGAGTATGTTAATATGCTCCGTCAAAAGACTAGAGTTAAGTGGGATATTGAGGGTGATGAAAATACAAAGTTTTTCCATTCGTTCATGAAGCGGAGGAACAACAAATGTAACATAAGAGGACTGATGGTTAATGGCATATGGTGTGAAGAACCTAAGGTAATCAAAGCGGAGATGGCTAGACACTATAAAACCTTATTTTCCAAAGGAACGAGGACAAGGCCAATCTTTTGTTATGATAGGATTGAGAAAATATCGATGGAGGATGCTCGATGGTTAGAAAGGGCGTTCGGTGAAAAGGAAATATGGGAAGCTATTCATGGTTGTGGTAGGGATAAAGCCCCAGGTCCCGATGGATTTAACTTTAAATTCATTAGGAAAGCGTGGAATATTATCAAGACGGATTTGATAAGGGCGATCGTGTGGTTTTGGGAATTTATGGAGATTACTAGGGGTTGTAACGCCTCCTTCATCACCATAATTCCTAAAGTAAAAGATCCTATTGGTATAGGAGATTTCCGTGCCATTGGTCTTATTGGGTGTTACTACAAAAATATTACAAAACTTTTGGTGGAAAGGGTAAAACGAGTCGTGGGAGACGTGGTCTGGGAAGTACAAAACGCGTTTATAAAAGGTAGATACATTCTTGACGGGGTGCTCATAGCTAATGAGACTATGACATATTTGAAAAAAAAGAAGGAAAAGAGCTTAATCTTCAAAGTAGATTTTGAAAAGGCGTATGGTAGTATCTCTTGGAGTTTCTTAATTAGCATTTTGAAGAAAATGGGGTTTGGGGATAAATGGTGTAAATGGGTGGAAGCATGCTTTAAATCAGCTTCAACGTCTATACTTGTCAATGGTTCTCCATCGGAAGAATTCGGGCTCGAAAGGGGTGTACGTCAAGGTGATCCATTATCACCTTTCCTTTTCATATTGGCGGCGGAGGGGCTAAACGCTATTGTCAATGAAGCGGTGGAAAAAGGTATTTTTAGTGGTGTTAAGGTTGGGTCGAATTGTGTCACGGTCTCCCATTTGTAATACGCGGACGATACCATTTTCTTTGGTGAATGGAATAAAGAGAACGCTAAGACTCTTATGTGTATTCTTAAGTGCTTTGAAAAGGTGTCGGGGCTACGGGTAAATTATGATAAAAGTAAGTTATACAGTTTAGGGTTTAACGAAGAGGAAGTGGGGGTCATGGCTAATTAGATGGGGTGCGGTATTGGTGAATTCCCATTCACGTACTTGCGTTTACCGATAGGTGAAAATATGGGTCGGGTGAATTCATGGAAGCCCGTGGTGGATAAATTCAAAAATCGGTTGGCCGATTGGAAAGCTAAAACGATGTCGTATGGGGGTCGTTTAACATTGGTAAAATCGGTTTTTGGTAGCTTACCATTGTATTATTTCTCGATGTTCCGTGTGCATTTGAGTGTTATCAAGTTCTTGAGAGAATAAGAAAAAATTACTTTTGGGGTGGGATTGGGGAGGGTAAAAAACTTTCTTGGGTCAAATGGGAGTCGATTCTTGCGTCACATGGGGAAGGGGTTAAACGTGGGATCTCTTAGGGCTAAAAACTTAGCATTGTTAGGGAAATGGTGGTGGAGATTTAGGATGGGGAGTAGGGGGTATGGATCGATATTGTGAAGATTGGTGAGGAGATTGACGGGTTGGGGATTGATTTTACTTCTTCTTGTGTGGGAGTGTTGGGTAATGGGAGGGATATTAGATTTTGGGTAGATAGGTGGGTGGATAATATGAGGCTTTGTGATAAATCTCCTAGACTTTATCAATTGAATAATTGAAAGGAGGGTAGTGTGATGGATATGGGATATTGGGTAAATGATGGGTGGGTATGGGTTTGGGATTGGTGTAGGAGTATTAGTGGTAGGTTGTGTAGGGAAGTCGACGAGTTAATGGAGGTATTGCAAAATGTTGTTGTTTCTAATACTTGCAGGGATCGATGGAGGTGGACGCTTGGTGAAGACGGCGATTTCAAAGTCAAGACACTTACAAGTATGGTCGAGGAGAAGATTCTTCAAGTGGAAAGTGGCGGTCATGAAACGCTATGGAACAAGCTAGTGCCTAAGAAAGTCAACATATTTGTTTGGAGAGCGCGTAAAGGTAGATGATAAGGTTTTAAAATGTACCTTTTTGAGGGGTCGTTTAAGCCCTTATTTGATCACTTTTGTATCCGTTATTACTTAATATCGTTCCTTTTCACTTTTAGGTCTCTTGAAGGCAAATTGTTGTAATGGCACTTATTTGGACGAAAAGCGCGGATATCTGAAGAAAATGGCCAAAGTCAAGAATCGAGACATTCAAGTCTTTGAAATACAAGGTGGCGTCCATCGCTTAAGCTATGACGCCGTCGGAGCATTTTGTGATGGGACGATAGCCAAAATTCTTATTTTCAAGTGGCGGTGTCAAGCTTTAAAAGAATAGGCCGTCGCAACTCAGACGGCCTAGATTTGATCCAGACGGCGTCGAAGATGAAGCCGCGGCGTCACAACCATAAGGTGACGCCGTCAAAAGTCGCAACATCTTGTGAAGTAGGCGATCTTGTTTTGGCCATAACTTTAAAATACGAACTCGGTTTAGGTGATTCAAAAGCCAGCACGACGGAGCGAGAAAATCTACAGTTTGGCGAAAAAATGGTCGTGACGCCGTCAGGCTATAAGTGTGACGCCGTCACCCTTTGCCGATAGAAAATCTGCCTATAAATATAACATTATAACTTCACTTTTTGTATGCCCTAAACCCTAAGTCCGATTCCAGGGTTTGTTTGTTTGAAACACTCTATAAACATCGTGTAATGGTTTGTTTGATTATCTAATCCTATGGTATGTCTTCAATTATCATAATTGTTGCTTGCTCTTCATTAATTATGCTTGGCTAATTCACCTAGTGTTTGCTTATGATTGTATGAAACTTGTATATAATTAATTAGATCTTATTGATTTCTTAGTGATGCTTGTGTCTATCTTCATCATTAGGGTGTGACAACTTCAATGAGTCTAATTGGTTTAGTTTATAATTCTTGTATCCTACTGTTTCTTGTTTGATTGGTTGTCTCTTATCTTAATTGTAATTGGCTTAGGAGTGCGACTAGGCTATCATTGTGTTTAATACTTGATAAATCTTGGATAGTTTATGAATGACTTAGTGGATTTCGTTTACTAAACCCAAAGATAACCTCAAAGTTAGTTTATGAATGACTTAGTGGATTTCGTTTACTACACTTAAAGGTGACTTCAAAGAGTTAGGGAATGCACACCTTTTTTTTTGAACAGCGAATTTCATAAAATAAAGACAAAAAAGTCCAGCAAAGAACTAGACTACTACAAATACAGTGGGTTTTGAAGCCACTCAACCCAAATAATACAAAATTTGGTTTCGGTACTTTAACCAATTAAAAGAATACAAAGTAATATTATCAACTAAGTCTCTTTTCCGCATCTTCCCCGAATAAAAAACAATTCGATATCTCCATAGGAACCAACACGTCGAAACACCTATAACCTCGAGATTGACTTTACGATTTCAGACATTAGAATGTTGATCACACCAGTCTATCCATTCAGATAAATCATTCATATCCCTTGTAGAAACTTGGCACCAATTATATACCCTCGACCAAACCTCCCTTGCTAATGTACACGTGAATAGAACATGAGAAATCGATTCCATTGAAACACCACAATCAGGACACATAATTGATGCGATTTCGATCCCTTTACGGGATAAATTATAACGCGTTGGCAGCTTATCTAATCTAGCTCGCCACATAAATATGTTTACTTTCCTCGGCAACGAAGAGCACCATCTAGTGGCTATATATGAACCCATCAAAGTCTGGTTATCAATATATTTTCTTGTAATGCCAACTGAGAACATACCTTGGGTATCTATATCCCACCAAAGCTTATCTTGACCTTCATGGAGATCTATATTCAAGACCGCTTCAGTAAGCAATTGTAATTGTTGATGCTCAGCTCCCCCTCTAACATCACAACGCCAGTCCCACCACCAGTGACCATTAATCCACCGATGTCGAACCAAACAATTTTGATCATTTTCTAGCCTGAAAAGACGAGGGAAGCGAGTAGATAAGGGTTGATCATCTAACCAAATGTCTTTCCAGAACCTCACCTTGTCACCACTAACAAGATTGTACCGCAACGTATGACGAGCTAATATCTGTTTGTCGTGCAAATAATTTACCGATCCAATAATACGAGCCCAAGTACCTGTTTTCACCCTACTAACCTCTCTGCTATCCAACCCTCCATATTCCCCATGTATAGCTTTTATGACATTACACCATAAAGCTCCATCTTCGTTAAAAAAGCGCCATTTCCATTTTTGTAATAACGCTAAATTAAACAACGCCAAACTACCAATACACAAACCGCCTCTTTCCTTCTCGGCAATAACCTTCTCCCACGCCACCCATGATAGCTTTTTCTTGTCCTCCTGACTACCCCAAAAAAATTTAGAACGAATTTGTTCCAAAAATTTTAACACACCTTTCGAGACTCGAAACAAGGACATATAATAAATACCCAAACTCCCAAGCACAGACTTTATAAGGGTAAACCGACCACCTACAGAAATCATATTTACCTTCCATCTAGAAAGGCGATCTTTAAACCTTTGAACAATACTATCCCACCGCCCCTTAGATGCCATGCTCGCCCCAATCGTGATTCCTAGGTAATTGAATGGCAAGTAGCCCGCTGCACAACCGGTGGAGACTGCCATATTTGTGATCTCGTCTTCCGACACTCCCACCCATACATGTTTGACTTCCCGATATTGATCTTCAAACCTGATGAATTATAAAATTCATGCAACACGTCTAGGATGCCAGCAACATCTCTAGTTGTCCATTCAGTTAGAAACATGACATCATCTGCATAGAACAAATGTGAAACCTTTAATCTATTTACACCAACGGATGCCCCTGAAATTTTTTTATCTTCAACCGCCTTTTTAATAGCTAAGTGTAACCCTTCCATTGCTACAATAAACAGAAAAGGAGACAACGGGTCCCCCTGGCGAAGACCCCGATGCAAAGAAATTTCATCTGTAAGGCTTCCATTTACTAGAACTGATACTCTAGCTGAAATTAGACATTCTCGAATCTAGGATCTCCATTTTTGGCCGAACCCAAATTGCACCAACACGTGATCTAAATATTCCCAACACAAAGAGTCGTACGCCTTTTCAAAATCCACTTTAAATATCATTAATTTCTTCCTTTTTAATTTATACCATTCAATCACCTCACTTACCATTAGCGGCCCATCTAGAATTTGCCTCCCTTTAACGAACGCCGACTGTTCACTACTTACTAGACTTCCGACCACTTTCACTAATCGTAGAGCTAGTAACTTTGCAATGATCGTATACTGAACACCAAGCAATGAAATAGGACGATAATCTTTAACAAACATGGGATTGGATACCTTTGGGATCAACGTAATAAAAGACGCATTACATCCTAACGGGAGTTTACTATTTTGACAGAATTCCATCACAACTTTAAATATGTCTTGTTTCATGATCTCCCAATACTTCTTCACGAACTTGAATGAGAAACCATAGGGAATGCACACCTTATGACCTTAGAAAACACAACGCGTTAAGAATAAGGACGTGACAATTCAACCATCAATAGGACGTGACAATTTAGTAGGTAGAATTGGATAGCTAGCAAGGAGTAATATATCATAAGTAGATACGCTTCACGTTCCTGGTAGACCCATAATTTAATTAGTATCTTTTGGGATAGTTGACTAGCAACTAATTCCACCCTATCATTCACAACCGAGATTCATAAAATATAAAAGCTAAAAAATAATCATCCCTCACCTTTAGACTTAAATCGACATACACTTCAGCTTAATGACACTATTCCCCTAGAGAACGATATCAATACCCGTGGCTTACCCTAATACTACACTACAACGATTAGGTTCATTGCCTAGGGTGTTATAAAACTTGCTCGAAGAAAAGGAAGTTCTTTTGACCCCGAACGACGCGTGTAGCGTTATCAAGTTTTTGGCGCCGTTGCCGGGGAATAGTTATTGCTTAGGCTTGAGTTATATCTCGTTTAGGTCTACTCACAAGATTCCTATCAAGTGAGATTTTTTTCTTTTTATTAGCTTCCTTGTAGTCTATCCCCCTTCTTTGTGCCTTTGTTCGTAAAACTTTTCCATTGACTCTTCCGTTCACCATTATGGAGAACGCGAATCCACTATATCCGCGATTAGGTTTTTTCATAAAAAATTATGATATTCCTAAAGCGGATTATTCAAGATGGTGGGAAGAAAGTAACCAAGTACATAAACCTTTTGAGGGTTTCACCATTCCATCAAGCCCACAAAATACCTCATCTAGTGAAACCTATGCTTCGTTTGAGCCTTCACCTAGGATAGACTTTCGTGAACAACCTCCGTGTTTAGAAACTATTTTTAGTGAGGCCATTAGGAGAACTGACCAAATTTGTGAAAATATTATGGTAAGCAACCAAACATTAAACCATAAGTTGGATCAATTACTAGATTTGGTTGCATCACGACATAAGGAAATAATACATGACGAGCATATAGATGATGTAGATGTGATTGAGGATAAGGTGAAAAGTCTAGACCCACAAGGTATCCCACAAGTCCCACCATCATTTAAGGCATACACACCGCACGTGACTTACCCGGAAGTAGTAGAAGAGACTTTAGGAATCCCGATGGAGGTAGAACATTTGAATCAAACGCAACTAGAGAATATAGGTTTGAATACTTGTAGTCTCAGTCTTACTCTTAGTTCTAGGGAATTTCCTAGTGTTGATGAACCGGAACCTCAATCTGTATTTACATCCCTAGATATACATCTAGGAGACAAAAGAGGAACCGACCCACCCATCAACCGATTTAGTCCGGGTAGTTTTAGGATGAAGGAAGCCATTCACACACCCCCTTCACCTCACGTGGCATATTTTCACCCTAAGGGTGTGTATCGCTACTATCACCCGCACTAAAACTTAAGTGTAGGGAAAACTTCCCCTTTATCCGTTAAATAAGGGTAGAGTCAGGCTCGTGACTCGAACAAAAACAAGCGCTTCTTGGGAGGCAACCCATGTGTATTTGTTTTTCATTTTCATTTGTGTGTCGTATATCTTTTATTAATTATTTATTCTCATGATTGAATTTGTAAAAATGCTTTATTTTGTATTTAACCTCGTCTTAATTACATACAAAGGTATTTTACGTAAAGGATAAGTGTAGGGAGGATTACACACGTTTTCAAAAGAAACGTGAACATGAGAATAACAATTATTAAAAAGATATACATGTGTGTTTGTTTGAGTCAAATGCTTGTATCGACTCATAATGGATGTTTTGCAGGAAATTTTTCCAGATTCTAAAGATGTAAATTTTCCGAATTTTTCGAAAATCGCGAGACTGTTTCGTCGGGATAACTGACGGCGTCGAGAAGGAGCGAAACAAGCGATTAATTTTTCTCGTTTTCTGTGCTACTTATAAATTTTTGGAATTTTCCAGGTCTTAATTTTCCAGAAAATCTGCAAAACATCCATTCCACAAGCATTATATCTTATTTAAGTCTGGAATTACATCTTGTTGTGATTTTTCTTTGTTCTGTTTGATGCGTTGGGTTGTTTACTTTCTAAAAGTGTGCAAGTTTTATTTAGCAAGAAGAAGATACATAAGTTTGGAAGGAGCTTTTCACGCAAACACTCTTCTTGAAGAAAGATTTAACCACTACTTCACACACGGATCCTACCGAGCTAATCAGGGGAGTACTAGTTTCTTTCGTTTTTAATTACCTTCCATTATCATAACTTTGATACTTTCGGGGAACATTGGGGAAAATGTTTAGTTTAAGTTTAGGGAGGAAAAATAAAACGGGAACTTTGAAACTATGCTTATCCTTGATTATTTGCTTTGTCCAATTGCATTTGTGTAATAAACCATGAGAAAATGTCGGTTAGGGTAATTTTGGCACCAAATTTAAAATTTTCATGACATATAGGGTGGGCCATTAGTCTTAACAAAGCGTCTCACGGATAGGAAATTGCATGACTAGCAAAAAACCCTTTACCACCTAAATTCCACCCAAAATGTGAGGATCGCCCTTAGATTAGTAGGAATTAAAGCATTCATCTTTAATGCTTAGAGTGTGAACCGTAGTATATTAGATTCTAGAACTTGTTTTGTGATGCATCCCGAGATCGCTAGTAAGACTACACTTGTGTAGTTAGAAATAACTAAATGATAAGAGGCATTAGGATAACCCTTGTTTGATACCGTAATATAATTACTTCTTCCACATCGGTGAGTACTTTCCCCACACCTTTGCGTTGTACTCATCTTTATTACACGATACCCTAGTTAACCCCTCGAGCCTATCCTTTTGCGGTTCTCGTGATGTTTGGTTTTCCGAATATCAATGAAAACATTGTTTACACCCCACCCCAAATATACACCCAAATCGCCTTAGCCTACCTTGTATGCACTCACTTTTAGTGCATTATTGTTATCACCCTAAACCCTTAGTTCAATTATCTAGTTGCTTGCATGAGTTGCTAAGTCGAGTCATATCCTTTGTACACAGTTTTGGGACGATTGGGACTCATGGGAAAAAGTTAAAGTTTATGAAATGACTAGAACGGAACGTTAAATTCCCTTATTTGCGTAATAACGTACCCCAAGTGTTTTGATCTTTTCAATTCGGGTCAAATTAGTGTTAGAGTAATACAAACTCAAGTGTAGGGATGCGCCTATAAATCCCTATCATTTTGATGTTATCGTAGAGGATGGTAAAGTAAAAGTGTATGAAAAAAAATAAAAAAATAGAGTGTTAAAAAAAAATAAATAAAAAAAACGGGCTACCATCCTACATCTATCCTTTAAATTTATGTTTGTTTATTTCAGTTATCTAGAGTTTAGAGTGTCGAGTCTTGGCTTAGCAACGCCATTCTTCATATGCTTGTAACATAGAGATTTTTGACTTGCCACCACTAAATAGCCTATCCCACCAAACCCTTTGTTTCCCTACCGTAAGCCTAACGTTACAACCCTTTAAAGACCTCTTTGATAGTCTTTCCTAGGTGCTTACGCCAAAGCGATGGAGGTTTGATCTATTCTCAAGCCTATGGTAATCTATGCACTAGGACCTGTTAATGAGTGTTTATCTTCCATTTCCAACTTGTTATATTTCATATACACCCGATAGAGATGTGAGTATCCAAACACCCCATGTGAGGTGCTAGTATGTAATTTCCGTGCTTGTTAATGACTTTTGCGGGGCTTATATGTGTTGTGGACTGTTTTAAACCAATGCTTCATGACCCTTAACTTATAAATTAATTGGCTAAAAGCACATTTGCTAGAGGACAAGCAAATACCAAGTGTAGGGATATTTGATAAGGTTTTAAAATGTACCTTTTTGAGGGTCGTTTAAGCACTTATTTGATCACTTTTGTATCCGTTATTACTTAATATCGTTCCTTTTCACTTTTAGGTCTTTTGAAGGAAAATTCTTTGTAATGGCACTTATTTGGACGAAAAGGCGGATATCTGAAGAAAATGGCCAAAGTCAAGAATCGAGACATTCAATTTCTTTGAAATACAAGGTGGCGGCCATCGCTTAGCTATGACGCCGTCGAGCATTTTGTGACGGACGAGAGCCAAAATTCTTATTTTCAAGTGACGGTGTCAAGCTTTAAAAGAATAGGTCGTCGCAACTCGGACGGCCTAGATTTGATCGAGACGGCGTCGAAGATGAAGCCGACGGCGTCACAACCATAAGGTGACGCCGTCAAAAGTCGCAACATCTTGCCAAGTAGTACGATCTTGTTTGGCCATAACTTTTGCATACGAACTCGGTTTAGGTGATTCAAAAGCCCACATGACCGGAGCGAGAAAATCTACGATTTGGTGAAAAAATGGTCATGGCGCCATCATGCTATAAGTGTGGCGTCGTCACCCTTTGCCGACGAAAATCGCCTATAGATATAACATTATAACTTCACTTTTGTAAGCCCTAAACCCTAAGTCCGATTCGGGGTTTAGGTAGGTGTTCGACAACTTAAAGGGTTTCAAACACTCTATAAATATCGTGTAATGGTTTGTTTGATTATCCAATCCTATGGTATGTCTTCAATTATCATAATTGTTGCTTGCTCTTCATTAATTATGCTTGGCTAATTCACCTAGTGTTTGCTTATGATTGTATGAAACTTGTATATAATTAATTAGATCTTATTGATTTCTTAGTGATGCTTGTGTCTATCTTCATCATTAGGGTGTGACAACTTCAATGAGTCTAATTGGTTTAGTTTATAATTTTTGTATCCTACTGTTTCTTGTTTGATTGGTTGTCTCTTATCTTAATTGTAATTGGCTTAGGAGTGCGACTAGGCTATCATTGTGTTTAATACTTGATAAATCTTGGATAGTTTATGAATGACTTAGTGGATTTTGTTTACTAAACCCAAAGATAACCTCAAAGTTAGTTTATGAATGACTTAGTGGATTTCGTTTACTACACTTAAAGGTGACTTCAAAGAGTTAGGGAATGCACACCTTACGACCTTAGAAAACACAACGCGTTAAGAATAAGGACGTGACAATTCAACCATCAATAGGACGTGACAATTTAGTAGGTAGAATTGGATAGCTAGCAAGGAGTAATATATCATAAGTAGATACGCTTCACGTTCCTGGTAGACCCATAATTTAGTTAGTATCTTTTGGGATAGTTGACTAGCAACTAATTCCACCCTACCCTTCACAACCGAGATTCATAAAATATAAAAGCTAAAAAATAATCATCCCTCACCTTTAGACTTAAATCGACATACACTTCAGCTCAACGACACTATTCCCCTAGAGAACGATATCAATACCCGTGGCTTACCCTAATACTACACTACAACGATTAGGTTCACTGCCTAGAGTGTTATAAAACTTGCTCGAAGAAAAGGAAGTTCCTTTGACCCCGAACGTCGCGTGTAGCGTTATCAGTAGACTTCCGGTTCAAGTGGAACTTGATAGAAGAGGCATTGATTTGGATTCGGTTCTTTGTGCGTGTTGCAATGATAGCGTGGAATCATGTACTCATTGCTTAGTCACGTGTGACTTAACAATGAGTGTGTGGTCCAAAATATTCAATTGGTGGAAAGTGGGGAAATTTAATGTTTTCACTATAGAAGAATTATTTTCGGGAAATGGAAATGTTAGTGTTCCCACCGCTTTATCTTATATGTGGCAAGCGGTAATTTGGACTTCCGGATACTTTATTTGGAAAAAAAGAAACGCTCGTGTATTCGGTAATAAAGCTTGAAGTACGAATAAGATCTTCCAAGATATCCAACTCAAATGCTTCAAATGGATTGTGAGAAGATCTAATAAATATAATAGGATTTATTGGCAACAATGATTACGGGACCCTCGGAATATTAGGCTACACTAAGTTCAGTTTATGTGTGTAATGCTACAACAACAGTGGTACAGTGTCTAACGAGGTATTGGTACAAGGTCTACTGTGGTATTGGTAATTTCTGTTATGTATGTCAGTGATGATTGGGTTGCTTCTAGTTAGTCGCAAGTGATGCGATTGCAACAAGTATCCTTGGCTTCAGCAAATTTAGGCAAGTCGTCTGTGATTTTCAGCAGTACAAGATTTTAGATGATGCAGTGTGGTTCAGACAATTGAGTCAGGACTATTTCTGGGTAACTCAGTTTATATCATCACTATGGATTTTGTGTTTGGTTCTTGGGTTGTAGTGGGGTCTCAAAGGATTGTGCATAAGATTACTGGGTGTGTCCGGTTCTAGGTACAAGCTCTTTTGTTCTTTGTTGCAGCCAAGGGCTGGATTCATCCGAGTGGCTCGTGTGAGTGAATGAAATATAATGGGTCACTTCTCTGTTGCAGCATCTTTTCATGGTCAGATATGCGTTCCTTTAATGGATTTAACAAGTATTCGGAACCTGCCGCGATGCGGCATTGTGTTCCAATAGCTTTTTTTGTGATGGTTGGTTCTGGCCATTTCTTCGGTAAGATGTCGTTCATACTATTCAATATGTAAAGATTCAAGCAACCATGTAAAAAGCACATGTGCAACTGAGAAACCAAGTGGTGTATCTTATAAGCAAAAAGTACCATAATAACAAATGACATGAACAGAAACACAACTCCTAAGAAGCATTCATAATGACTTCATTCGATAGTTACAATAAGGTGCTAGGTATAAAAAAAAAGCCGTATGAAAAATAAGAGGGTGTTTGTTTAACCTTTTTCGGCCGTATAGGCTTATACCATTTTCAGCCCATTTCAACACCCATTTCAGCTGATATTTAAGTACCCAAACTCGCCCACTCGATCCGTCATTTCAACACCCGTTTTCTTTGAATGCCTCTTGGAACTTAATCTTTATTGCTTATATCAAACATTGTCCTAGATAAACACGACATTACCAACCGTAAATCAATAACATACTACAGAAATATAACAACTTATAATCACATTTCAATTTATCATCTAATTTTCAATTAAAAAGCATGATAATAACAATAGTAGAAAAATGTAGAAAACATTAATAAACTATACCATTAATCATTAAAATGTACCTGTATATACTTGTTGACCATATTTAATACACTAATGATTAAAAAAAGCAAAAGCCAAAGTATAAAGATTATCTACACCAGCAATGACATTATGGACAATCAAATGAATGAGTGTACTAACAAATTGCCAGTAAATGCAGTTTAAGGAAATAGTACCAACCTGTTCTGGTTCAGGGTACGGGACGAAACTAACGTCCAAAATAGCAGTCCTTCCCACATCAATATTCACATCAGATACAGCAAAGTGAAGTACTTGGCGGATTGTCATCTGTTCAATTAGAGTATGTGCTTGTTCTTCTCTTCCATAAACTGTTAGCGCAATGGCCAAAGCTAAACCCCTGCACAGTATGAGTTTATAATGTTAAAAGTTAAGGATACCATAATCATTAGAGATGGAAAGATTAGTGAGTAGAACGAATACGATCAAGCAAGGTCGGTACATGATTGAAAACAGATCAAAACAGACCAAACCAAAGAAATTGAGTCAAGAAACAGGTTACTAACTTCGTCAAAACTAAATCGTCGTATACTACCCTCTGCAGACTGGTAACTTCGTTAATAAAATAAAACGATACCTTTTGAAAAGGTTGTGTTAGGGCGGCTTATTTTTGTTTTAACATTATAAGAAGATGGTGCACCTGTATTGAAAAGAGGAGATCCTAGGGCGCCTTCTTTTTGCTTTCAAATTGTAAGAAGATGATGCACCTGTACCGAATGGTTTCCGAAAACAAAACCAATCATCAATTATAAGAGCAAAGTCCATAAGTATATATATTAAAAGTCAGAGAACGTATTAGAATAAATGTCGAGAAAATGTTGTTCACCTTAAAGTATTGATATAGATTAAAGACCGAACCTTTCTGCGAAAGCGTTACGGAAAAGAAGCCATGAGCTTTCTATTCATGTTTGCTTAAACGGAACCTCGACCGTCCATCTTCCTCCTGCAATCCATATTGTCATCTTTGAATTTTGTAAGGAGTTTTCCCAGACCTGATCAACCATAATTCTAAAAGTCAATCACTAAATTATAGAAGTACCTCTAAAATTAAAGCAAATTATACATGACCAAAAGTGTATGCCATATGGTGAAAACACCCAAAAGTGTTTTTAAATTACTATCTCATGTTTATAAACGCTTATTTGGGTTTTTTGAAGGAGTGCTTACTTGTACCTTTGAACATAGGAATGTATTGCGATGTTCCAGCTTTACTTGCTGTTGCTTTAGCTGTGCCATTTCTTTCCTTGCCATATCCGCCGTTTCTTTCCTTGCCATTTCAGCTGAGTATAATACCCATCAGGTTCCTGCATAGCCGACATCAGTTGCTGCAATAACTCTCTCACGGGTCAATAGACTGATACTAAAAATTCAGGCCTCAAACAACGACAACCCTCATACAAAAAATCTTACCATACAAAAGACTCACAAAAACAGACCGTCAACCGTGCAATCGAGCTCAAAATTTCCGCCTTTTTAAACTCAATCCTAATCATTTCTCAATAACCACCTATATCTACTCATTTACAATAAATGTCAGCAACTAATCATATTTTAAAACATTTACATGCTTGTGCATTTCAAATAAACTGAATGAAAGATTTTAACTTTGAACTCAATAAAACCGATACTTTCTTGTTTCTAGTTTTCGCAATCATTTTGACCACAAAGTTTCTAGCTTTTCGAACCGCATCCTAATCATAACCACTTGTATCTAATTCTTTACAACAAATGTCAACTACAACCAAATTAACAGCATACACTAAAAAATGAAACATTTATACCTCTGCTCGTGCAGTTTCGATACGGCGCCTAGCGGAAGAAAGCGTTGCAATTAGATTCAGGTCTTTTTAGTTCATGATCAAGCTTACAGATCCTGTAAATCAAAAACCCAACTCATCAATTACACCAAAAAACTTAAATTTCAACTAATCAAAACTTTAAAACATAAAACCCCCAAAAAAAATTTATGACTCTGAAGGTGGGATGCCTTATATTGTATTTTGTTTTGTTTCGGGTTCTTAATAACATGTTGCCTTTCTAAAAAAAATAGAAATAGTGTTACAACATTGTAAACTCCGTAGGTTAATCTTTATTAATCATCCACTATTTATAATAGTGAAACCCTAATACTCTAAATTCACAAACCGGGTTTGGGCTTATCCTTATCCCTTGACACTCTCTCGCAGTCTGAGTGACGAAATCGCAAAAGCTCGGACTGAAGAAGAAAACTAAGAAAGCAAAATAAAACGATAAACCAAAGTAAAACGGGATAACCCAAAGTATCCCCTATTCTAATTTTTGTTTACGGAAAACCAAAGTATCCCAAACAGTCGTCTCGAGAATAAGAACCCTATATTCGACACCAACAAAAGTCGTCTCGGGAATAAGAACTCTAGATTCGACACCAACAAAAGTCTTCTCGGGATTAAAAACTAGATTCAACACCAACAAAAATCGTCCCGGGAATTAATACCCTCGATTTCGATATAAAACAAAAACAAACAATTAAATAATTTTTTTTATTCTTTTATTATTATTATTATTATTTTAGTTCAAGCCATATAGATCGGAACATACATAGCACCAATCCCAAAAGAAATCCGTCGAAACTGAATCATAACTAGGCATCTTAGCATAGCCCGGGAAATAGTTAATGTCAATAATTGCATGAAGTATGTATTGTGATGCATGAACATATGACCTGTAAGGAATTTGTTTATGGGTTAATGCATGAAACTTTTGAATGATGTGGTAAACCAAAACGAAAAAGGACGACAAAGCTAAGTTGGGTATGATGTAAAGTGACGACTATTTTGTATAATTAGGGTTTGACGGGGTGGCGTAGAGGAGGCGATTTCAACATAGCCGCACAGGTCGAAGATCGACCTGATTCGATCTGGTATTGAAACATTGTAAACCCCGTAGGTTAATCTTTATTAATCATCCGCTATTTATAATAGTGAAACCCTAATACTCTAAACCCACAAACCGGGTTTTTGAGAGGATCGAATATTTTGGCTAACTGATACCATGTTAGAACATTGTAAACCCCGTAGGTTAATCTTTATTGATCATCAATTATTTATAATAGTGAAACCCAAATACTCTATACCCACAAACCGGGCTCGAGCTTATCCTTATCCCTTAACAAATAGAAGCCTCAGAGTACGACGTGAATGGTTGTGAGTTGATTCGCTTGAGTAAAGCTTTCGACCAGACCAAGTAGTAGTTCTTCACATTGTTAGCCAGCTCTAGCTCAGATGGGCTCAAGCCCTGACCCTGACCCTTGTTGGTACGCTTCTTGTTAGCCTCAATAGTCCACAAATCAATTAGACCAGACTTGATTATGATAGTGTGTATTTTGTTTTTTTGTGAGTGTAGTTTGATGATTTGAGATGAAAATATGAGAGTTGTAAATATATAGTTGTTGTTGATTGGTGTTTAGCATGTGGTTTTAAAGTGAAACTAGGACCTGTGTCACTGTTTTTGTGTTTTACTACTAAAGAAGGGACACTTGTTTTTAAAATGAAATCCGTCAAACCAAATTGTCAACTTAACTGCGGTTTGTTGGTACCACTTTCTTTTTCTTTTCATTTTTAATAGCATAATCTGCATGAAAGCAATGATGATCTTCAACATGTCGATTTTCATGTCTTGATCTTTAAAGTTTGTGTCTGAGGAGAGTTAGTATTTGACGGTTTACCCGTTTGATAGTTCAAAAAGAGTAGATGCGTATTTGAATTTCTATAAAGTATATCAATACAAATATAGATTTCCATACTTATACTCAGTTGAACTTTGTATATCTTAAATGATTATGATAAAAATTACAACTACAAATTTGTATTATTGTAAGTTTGTAACATCCATTTTAATACTAAAATTTAATGTGTTATCAGTGTACATTATTATGAAATTATTATAGTGTAATTTAATTATATGCTAATTATAATAAGATGTGTAGGCTTTAAAAATTAAGAATTCCTTTTTTAGAAAGTCCTAAATACATTATAAGGTAGTATAGATAAGGGAAAATTCTTCAATCGCCCCAAAAGTCAAAGGTGTTCACCCTATATGCCCTAAAAATTTCCAACTTCTTCAAATGCTCTAAGGCCAATAGTTGTCTTTAAATTTTCGGGCAACTCTCCCTTCTACTTGACATGTGTCTTTATGCTTAGGTCCACTTTGTACTTACATAGCACTAGTATCTCTAGGTTAAGTTCTGGGCAACTCAAACCTACATTATTGGGTGACTGAGATATTTTTGTCTTTTAGTAGATAAATATAATATTTTTTTATTATATAATAGTACATATTTCTTGGACGACTGGGTCCCACGCATATGTATTCTTGGACGACTGATTAGGTAGAGAGTATAAATGTATAAAAGGTATAACACTAGTATAAAAATAAGATTTGGTCACACATGGGCGAAATGAAACGGCCATACATTCACATATTTGTACTAGTGTTATGTACAATCTAAAACACGATATTGGTTATTATTTAACTACATTTAGTAGTTATGGAATAATCTCAACACGTTGATTTCAACTCATGATTGTCTTACGGTCATAATGGGGGACTTTAATGAAGTTCGCAATGCTTCAGAAAGGCTGGGATCAACATTCTGTAGAAAAGGAGCCTCTGTTTTCAACGAGTTCATCTCATCCTCAGGTCTCTCGGAAATTCCGATGGGAGGTACGCGTTTTACCCGCATGAATAGAATAGGTTCCAAACTTGCTAAACTAGACCGTTTCCTTGTTTCTGCACAATTCCTTAACAGATGGCCAAACGCTCATGTTATTACTCTCACAAAAGAATTTTTTGATCACTCCTCTTTACTTCTTCATGTTTCAAGTGGTGACTTTGGCCCCATCCCATTTAAATTCTATAATTCATGGCTTTATCACAGTGATTTTAACTCTATTTTAATGGAATGTTGGTCCAATCCAACATGTGGGTCCAGAACTAAAGCCGAAACTTTCAAAAACAAATTACAACACCTCAAATCGGTTATCAAAGAGTGGAGGAAAACAATGGTTCTGATTGAAAACACCTCCTATGCTTCTTTACGTGATACTCTTGATTTGATTGACAAAAAGGCTGAAACTTCAACTCTCTCATCAGTTGATATTGATATTAGATCCAACACGGTAAAAGCTTTATCTGATCTTGAACACCTTAAAATAAAAGATCTTCGCCAAAAAGCAAAATGTCGTTGGGCACTTGAAGGGGATGAAAATTCAAGATTTTTTCATGGTCTGATGAATAGCAACAAGAACCGGTCTAGGATTAATGGCTTTAATATTAATGGTGTTTGGACTACGAACCCGCTACAAATTAAAGAGCATGTTTTCACCACTTTTAGATTAAAATTTAAGGAAAATTTCTCATGGAGACCTTCTTTTTCAAGCAACCTTTTTAAAACCCTTTCCTTGGAAGATGTTTCCCTACTTGACCAACCATTTTCTATCCAAGAAATTAAGGATGCAATTTGGAGTTGTGGTGGTGAAAAGGCTCCCGGTCCGGATGGATTTTCATTCAAATTCATCAAGAAACATTGGAACATCCTTTCATCTCATATAATCTCTTATGTCAAAGAATTTGAATCGTCGAATTTCATTCCTGTTGGTTGCAACTCATCATTTATAACCCTTGTCCCCAAAACCGAAGACCCGCTTTCAATTAATGATTTTCGGCCTATTAGTCTTATTGGATGTCAATATAAGATTATTGCCAAGATTCTTGCAAACAGACTCACCTTAGTAATATCTTAGGTAGTTAGTGAAGTTCAAATGGCTTTCATTAAAGGTCGGCAAATTATTGATGGCCCCCTTTTAGTAGATGAGATCATTACATGGGCAAAACTAAACAAGAAGAAAATGTTCATCCTCAAGGTAGACTTTGAAAAGGGTTTTGATACTCTAAATTGGTCATTTTTAGATTCTATTATGGCTCAAATGGGGTTTAGTAACAAATGGAGAGGCCGAATAAATGCTTGTTTGAACTCGGCGTTTGCTTCTGTTCTTGTCAACGGATCCCCCACCAAAGAGTTCAAACTAGAAAAAGGTCTTCGACAAGGAGATCCTCTATCTCCTCTTCTATTTATTCTTGCGGTGGAAGCCCTTAATGTGGCCATATTGGAAGCAAAAGACAAGAAGTTATTTAGTGGTGTTGAAGTTGGTAAAGATAAGATCAATGTCTCTCACCTCCAATTCGCGGATGATGCAATTATTTTGGGTAATTGGTCATTAGACAATGTCAAGAATATGTCAAGAATTCTTACATGTTTCCACCTTGCATCCGGTCTCAAAGTCAATTTCAACAAAAGTAAGATTTTTGGCATTGGAGTTAGTAATTATGATCTTAACTCCCTCGCTTCCTCAATTGGGTGCCAACCATCCAACTTACCTTGTACCTACTTGGGGCTTCCTATTGGTTCAAACATGTCAAGATGCTCTAATTGGCAACCTCTTAATGATAGGTTTTATAAACGTCTTTGTAGTTGGAAAGCAAAATCCCTTTCTTTCGGTGGGCGCCTTACTTTAACCAAATCCGTTCTTGGTAGTCTTGGAGTTTACTACTTCTCAACTTTTAAAGCTCCAAAAGATATCATTAGCAAGCTTGAAAGTATTCGAAGAAAGTTCTTTTGGGGTGGCTCTTCGGATAACAACAAAATCACTTGGATTGCTTGGTCAAAAGCAACAGCCCCTTTATGTCAAGGGGGCTAGGCATTGGTAGTCTAAGGGTAAGCAATCTTAGCATGCTTGCTAAATGGTGGTGGAAATTTCTTTTTGAAGATAACTATCTTTGGTGCAAAGTTGTTCGTTCAATTCATGGTGCTCATGGAGGTTTGCAGGAGCCTTCTTCTATCAAAAGTAAAGCGGGGCCTTGGTTTAGAATCGCTAAATTGAAGAATGAATTAAGTGAGTTTGGAATTGATCTCCCTTCGATGTTTAAAAAGAAGATCGGAGATGGTGAAGACACGCGTTTTTGGTTAGACGTTTGGGTAGGCAACTCAACTCTTAAGGATTCTTACCCACCTTTATTTCATCTTGAATCCATCCAAGATTGTCGAGTATGTGTTAGAGCCCCAACTCTATATGTTTCTGCTTCTGGAAATGCCCCTGGATCTTCGACTCCGTATGTGCATTTTAATCAGCCTAACCCTCCAGCAGGATTGCATGTTGGTATAGATGCAACTTCACCTCCTGGTATTTTGTTTCATTGGCAGTGGCGAAGGCAATTATGGTCTTTTGCTGAATCAATTGAGCTTCAAGATCTCCAAAGCATGCTCTCGAACATGTCTCTCTCAACAATCCAAGATAAATGGGAGTGCGTGTCGGATCCATCTAGATGTTTCACTGTAAAAGGCATGCGTAATTACATCACCAACTCCTCCGCTCCTTTAAACTTTACTCCCACGAGATGGAATAAACTTGTTCCTTTGAAAGTTAATATTGCTTCATGGAGAATTGAAAGATTGAGATTTCCAACAAGAGTCAATCTTGATCGGAGAGGTATTGACTTACACTCGATTAGGTGTCCGGTGTGTGACGAAGATCTCGAAACGGAAGAATATTTGCTTGTGAATTGCTCTGTTGCGAAGGATACATGGTCGGAGGTTCTCAAATGGTGGAAAGTCCAAAACATTCAAATCCACAACCTGAATGATGTCCTCACTATCGCAAATCAAACAAACTTTTCTACAACAAATGTTATGCTTTTTGATGCCGTTGTCCAATCAACTCTATGGATCCTTTGGCGCTTTCGCAATGATTCCACGTTTAACTTAATGTCCTGCCACCGTTAACATTAGTTGTTAATGTTAACGGTGACAGTTGAGTTACTCTATAAACCCATATCCATATTATACACACCAACACCGTTGTTGCAAACACCTTGTGTTTCTTACCACCTTTTCGGTTTTCTGTCTCGAATAGTCGACTGTTTTCGTCGTCCATTTGATTCTTTCTTGAAATGTATAGGTGTTTCTATCTGTCTTTATATATGCTGTATGAGCAACTTGACATCTTATATTATCATCCTCCTAAAAGTACACGTAGCTCATCTAATGATGACACATATACACATGGACGGAACTTAGTTGGGGAAGGGAAGGCTCCAAAATTTTGAGCTAATGTGGTAATTTTATTAGGTTCCATGTTAAAGAAAATTATATTCCTTCTAAATACAAAATACATACTCGATCGACTGCATGTGCCAAGTTGCATGTCCACATATTTGATTTAAAGGAGGCAAGTCTCACTCAATTTCTAGTATAACTGATTAGCAAGGAAAAATTAAATGTAATTTTTTAACAATAACCAAAATGTAAGCTAAGACTCACACACTGTTCTGCTTTACTAAACAAGATTAATTGACCAGAACAATCAAAATTTAACGAATAAACAACGATCTAACCTGCAATAATGCTTCAAGCTATCTTTCGGTTCCGTGTATAAAATGTTGCCCTTGTTTATTGATGAGTTTTGGATCGAGCTATGTGTCCTAGGACTCTTGGGCATAAAACTCATGTTAATGAAATACAAGTATTTTATAAATAGGCCATAAACAGATTAAATTTTCTACGTTATGTTATTGGAAGATGACGAGTCTTTAATTCAAACTAGCATGGTATCCGCGCAAAGCAGCGGTTTCGAAAACGAATGTTGTTTAACGATTTGATTATAGGTACCCGTCGCCGAATGTTGTTCAACGAATGTTGATCGTAGGCAAATTGAATTGAATTTGAGTTTTTCTTTTTGAATGAGTATGATTAAAACAATACCAAAAAAATATGTGCTTGACGTTGCTTATTAAAAGAACTAATAGAAAAAAATTCAAATAAACAATAAATTTGTAAGACTCATGTAAACAATTACAAAAGTTGTATATGTATTATATGTATTTGATTATTCAATAAATATTGTTTATGTATATTTAGTTGGTTGTGCATTAAATGAACAAAAGTTCATTGTAGTCTAGTGGTTAGAATATTTTGCTTTCACATAAGAGACTAGGGTTTGAATTTTGTCACTACCTATTTTTTAAATCTTACACAATTTCACAATTAGCAAGTGTTGAATCTGAAAATTTTAAGGCTTCTATAAATAAAATGTTCTAAATACTTTATATAGTAGTAGTATAGATATACGCGTATAGTATAAAATGGGCGCCAAAAGAAAATGATACCTTGAAACAAAATCTTATTATATTGCCGTAGAATAGAAAAGTACAAGATGGAGCACAAGCTACACTAATCAACTATATATAACTATAAACAACAAGATGCATTTTATATTCCTGTTTTTTATTCTACATCATCATTAAGGACTAAAGCAATCAACGAGCATGGAAATAGAAGCCTCGGAGTATGACGTGAATGGTTGCGAGTTGATTCGCTTGAGTAAAGCTTTCGACCAGAACGAGTAGTAGTTCTTCACATTGTTAGCCAGCTCTAGCTCAGATGGGCTCAAGCCCTGACCCTGACCCTGATCACCCTGACCCTTGTTGGCACGCTTCTTGTTAGCCTCAATAGTCCACATATCAATTAGACCAGACATGATTATGATAGTGTGTATTATGTTTTTAGTGAGTGTAGTTTGATGAATTTGAGATGCAAATATGAGAGATGTAAATATATAGTTGTTGATTGGTGTTTAGCATGTGGTTTTAAGTGAAACCAGGACCTGTGTCATTGTTTTTGTGTTTTACTACTAAAAAAGGGACACTTGTTTTTAAAATGAAATCCGTCAAACCAAACTGTCAACTTAACTGCGGTTTGTTGGCACCACTTTCTTTTTCTTCATTTTTATAAAGGTTTTTCTAACATATGCCTCGGGGCACATTTTAAGGACACAAAAAGGATGGCGGTACTCACAAAAAATGACGTCTGGACCCACATATTTTATTTAAAAAGTGTATTTTTTGTGAGTCCGGACGTCCTTTTTCGTGAATCCCGCCGTTTTTTTGTGTGCTTAACATGTGCCCCGGAGCACATGTTAGAAAAATCCTTTTTATAATCATGGTGTCCACATTCATGTTTCAAGTTTTAACCAAATCATCAATCACATTATAATTAGGACTTAAGGTGATTAAAACAAAAATCACTGTACATGGGAGTGATTGACACACTTTAAAAATATTTTGAGGCATTTATAATACAAGCAATTAAAACAAATTATATTTAAAATACAAGAGTCTACTGCATACAATAAAGTGTCTTAATAAGAGCATGAGGTATTAATTTAGGGGTGACAATTTTTAACATGACACGATAAACGACACGAACCCGACACGAAGTTAAACAGGTTTGGGTCAAGGATAAACAGGTTTTGGTCAAACACAGGTCAACCCGTATAACCCGTTTAATAAATAGGTCGTGTTTGGGTTGAGTTAGTATTAAACATGTCAACCCGTGAACCCGTTTAAGTTATATAAGCCACTAAAATTAAAAAATGAAACTTGGATTTCATGTTCGATTTTTATTAAATGTACTATGTTATGTACTTAATATGTGAGTAAGTTACGGTTATATTCAAATATCATCGAAATTGTCGCGTAGTTATTTGTATGTTATTATTATCATTTTTTAGATCTTTATATCGTTTTTTGCATTTAAACAAGTTAAATCGACAAACCACTAACCTTATTCACCGCTTGCCATCTTTATTTAAACAGGTTAAACGGGTCACAAATGGGTTACACATGTTATGCATGTATGGGTTAGGGTTGAGTTTCTTGACACGATTAATAAATGGGTCGTGTTTGGGTAGAGGTTAAAATAACACGTCAACCCGCGAACCCGAACACAACTCGATTGCCGCCTCTAGGTATCATGACCACTTCACTTCTCTTCACTTAAGTCTCACATGTGCCACATCACTTCAACACACTCACTTAAAAATACCCCCATTCACAACTAACCCAAACCTCTTCACTTGGGCCCCACCCACCCTTATTTTATTTCTCATCCATATTTTTCAAACACAATAAAATTCATTTCATTTAAATAAAAATACAAAATACAATAGTAAAAATAAAAAAAAACATACGAAATTTAAAATACATTGCGAAATAAAAAAAGATACGAAATTTAAACTAATGTTGTTGTTGCTGATGTAGTTGTCAAACATGTTCAATAATATTTCGTTGAAGTCTTGTGTGTGTTGGTTTATCACGGAGTTCTTTGGCATTCTTTCGTTGTAAAGCGCATCGCTCAACCTATGTCCGTAATATATTTGCTCGCGAACAAACAAAAATTTCGTTCATTTCGGATATCGCAAACTTTTGATCTTTCAAAATCATGTTATGCTATATGATGCACGTGTACATGACTCTTCGTAGATTGTTGATAGTCCAAGCACGCGCCGGTTGGCTTATAATATGCTAACGTCCTTGGAGGACCCCGAAAGCTCTTTCAATGTCTTTGCGAGCACTTTCTTGTTTTTGTTTAAATAAGGCATTTTTCTCCGAATATGCAGTCGAGAATGATTTGACAAAAGCTGACCAAGTTGGGTAAATACCGTCAGCTAGGTAATACCCGTTTTGAAATGTAACTCCGTTTACTTGAAACGGAACCTTGGGGGCGATGTCATCAAGAAGGTCGTCGAATAACGGTGAATTATTCAAAACAGTTAGATCATTATTCGCACACGCTACCCCAAAAAACGCATGCCAAATCCATAAATCGTATGACGAACAACTTCCAGCATAATAGTTGGATAGTTTTCATCACCTCTACGAAATTGCCCCTGCCACTCAAGGGGACAGTTTTTCCATTCCCAGTGCATACAATCAATGCTTCCAAGCATTCCCGGAAACCCGTGGACTGTGTTATGTGCGTTGTATAAATTTTGAATGTCATTCAAATTAGGCTTTCTTAAAAACTTGGGGATAAACAATTCAATTACACAATAGTAAAAAAAAATCTAGACAATCGCGTGCCGTGTGTGACCCCATTTGCAAATATTCATCAAATGCATCAGGTGTAGTGCCGTATGCCAATTGGCGTATGGCGGATGTGCATTTCATAATAACACTCATACTCATTACACCCGTAGCATCGGGTCGGACTCTAAAGAAATCAAAATGCCGTGGAAGAGGATCAACTGTTTGAATATGATTTTCAATACCTTGTACTATTTCTAAAAATAGTTTACGGCCCATACGAAATCGATGTCTAAAATAGTAATCCGGATATTTTGGATTATCACCAAAATAGTCGGACATTAGTCGTTCTTCAGCAACATCACGCTCACGGCAGATGTAATTACGGCTGTGTGAACTTTTAGCTTCTTGTTCTCGCAACGATTGCCCATAATTTGCAACTTTCAGAATCATCTCGATATCTTCTATATCATCAAGATCAGGTAAGGAATCCGTATTTGAATCACTCGTGTTTTTATTGCTTAAGATGTAGAGGTTTGAAAGAGAAGTGTGTGAATGATTTTATAAACATGAGGTATTATTTATAAAGGGGTAAAGTTTTAATTTGAAAAGAAAAAGTTTTTTTTTTTTTTTTAATCCAACCGTTATCCAACTTGTTTCACGATACCTCATGCTCTAATTTTTTAGAGTGTGTCAATCACTTCTCATATTTAACCATAAAATCATGCTTTTGATGGTTATCATTTTTCTATTATTTCAATAGTAACAATTGTTGATTTTCATAGGTTCCATACTTCCTGGTTTTCAGGATCATCAATAATTAAACAAGCATTATGTATGAACCATCATCAAGAATAATATAAGAACAAGAGATTGGGTTTGAACCTTTGAATGATTTCTGATATTATAAACGAAGGGTTGATGTTTACGAATGATCCTAAACCTATATATACTGAATGAAACGTTGCCATAGAACATCCAAACGTTGTGATGTTTGGCATATAACCGTTTCCTAATAACTACCCTAACTGTCTTCAAACGGGCCTGTTTGGGTTAACAGGTTTCGACCCATTATGCAGACTACTATCTTGACCCAAACACTAAATAAAACAATACGTATTACATATTAACTAAGGGTCTTAACATAAACATTAAATATTTGATCTAAATACATTAGCAGGCTAACAACAATTTCATTAGCTAAACAAAAATACCATCGGTTTTTTTTACGACATTGTGGCTCGTTCTTTTCAATGGTGTAAATACAGAGGTAGATTCAATTTTAATTGGTTAGATTGGTTTAAAAATTCTTATCTTGTAACCATTTAACTTTTGTTTGTCTAGCTCCTTGCTAGTTTTAGTAATTTCTGCCGTTCAAAAAAAAAGTTACCATCTATAAGTACTTCAGGGCTAGTTTACTTATGCGGCTGTGGTTATTTATTATCCTTCTCATTTTACATTTATTTCTTATTTGATCTTTACTTAATACTTCGGAGCTAGTTTACTAATATATAAAATCGTATGGATTGCAATCCGGTTCATGTTGACGAGTTGGTATCCTTGACTCGAAAATTCCAAACCATAGTCGAATCATATTAAACTCGTGGAACCGTCTCGCAAAGTTCGGATTTTTGGACAAATTAAATAAAAGTTATACTATCAACGCTTCTGAGCTAAATTAAAGTTGCACTAAAAGAACAAAGTAACAAGAAAATAATATTTTCTCCGTCCTAAAATATAAGTTTATTTTAACTTTTGAATCTAACTTTGACCTTAAATATTTATGTTTATATAATACTTGATAAAAATTATGCAAATGAAAATACACATAAAATCTAATCTATTTATGACTTTACATTTTTTGGGTAAAGGGCCTCTACCCGGTAAAATGTATTACTCAAAAAAATAGTTAAGTATAACGGAATGTGGCTGAAATACCACATTAACCTCAATCAACCGCTTGAACAACCACTAAATCATTCATGACAGGCAATAAATGATCCAACTAGCTACACACAACTAGACAACCAAAACAAAACAAAGCATAAACTAAGATACATCAACCTTTATGCTAACCAAAGAAAATCATGGATGTCAGCAGCCTTTAATCGGGCTGGAGATAGACCTCAATCATCAAAGTAATTATCATCATAATCATTGTAGTCACATGTACCTTCTTTCCATTGCTCCAAAAAACTCATCTCGTTCCCTCCACTACCAAAATAATTAGTCTCTTTAGGATATTCCAGAACTTCATCGTATTATATAATTCAAGTATTATATAATCTAAACAAAAATATTTAAGATTAAAAATGAACTTATATTTAAGACGGAGGGAGTAATTGATGTTGATGCGCCCCGTACCAGCTAACAACTTTGATAAACAAAAGTTGCACTAAAAAGAAACAAAGTACCACAAAAATAATCGTTGCACATTTAAAAAGACGGAAATTATTAAAATGTTTTACGCTTCATGATCTAATTATAAGATCGGATGTGCCCCGTACCAGCTACTTGAATTAGTAACCCGCGCCCAAGTGCCTCCATTCATGGCGCGCAAAACCCATGCACTTAAGCTACCAACTTTGATAGTTGAATCTGATACTTTGCTAACAACTTTTCAGCTAAATTGATGTTCCCAAAGTCATTTAGCTCAATGATGCACTCCCTGTTTGATGACACTGCTTAGAAGGAAACTTTGCGAGCCTAATCACGTTACGTTAACCGTTAAAAATGAGATCTATATGTTACTACACTAACAAGGCACTTGAATTGCTAAGGTTCCGGTAAAGACGGAATGGTTTATCATGCATTACAACTCTCGAGATTATTATTTTCTTGTTTCGATTGTGTTATTTTGGTTAGGGTTTGTTTATTGTCGTGTTGATGGAGGGTGTGCCTAACGTTGATAAGGATGCCTTAATGGATTGTAGGCAGCGTCAACCTTATGTGGAGCCGGTTCCACATGATGTAAATCCTACTGATTCTGCTTGTCAAAGGGATATGAATGCTAATGAGGTTGTGAAGCCGGTTTACATGCGAGTATTGATGATTCGGTGTTTTGGGATGCAGGGCCTCTTGGTGTTACAAGTATTTTGAATATGCAACATTCCCCATCTACAGTTTACAGTGTCGAGGACACCACTAAGAGGGCTAATCTGCCTAGTGGTGATGGTATTAGTGTAATCATGGATGTCAGCATCTTTTAATTCGGCTGCAGATAAACCACAATCATCAAAGTAATCATCATCATAATCATTGTAGTCACATGTACCATCTTTCCATTGCTCTAAAAGACTCCTCTCGTTCTTCCACTACCGAAATAATTAGTCTCTTTAGGATATTCCAGAACTTCATCGTATTATATAATTCAAACAAAAATATTTAACGTCAAGGTTGAATTTAAAAAGTTAAAATGAACTTATATTTTAAGACGGAGGGAGTAATAGATGTTGCATGTATAAAAAGACAGAATTTTTTTAAATATTTTACAACTCTTGAGATTATTACATATTTACATACAACTCTTTCGTTCATGGTCTATGTAACTTTGGTCAAAACTTTCACGCTAAATATGGAATGACAACGCTAATAAAACGCTTGAAGAAATTCAGGTCATAAACTAAAACTTTTGCTAGCCTTGCTAGAATTATATGTTTGCTTGTGTCCATTGTTAGTAAGCTAAATGTGAGTAAATCAAAAATGATCCCAGTAATTTAAAGTTTATATTGGTTGACAATTTGACATCCAAATTATGCGTTTTGTAATTTCTTAGCATTTTAAGCAGAATGATTATGTCTTTTGAGTCACTAAACCAGATGCTAAATTGTACTCCATATGACACATCTGGTAGTCAACAACACTAAAAGCAAATGACATATGAAAGCCAAAAAGTGAGAAAGAATACTTCAGACTACTCGGGAAAATCTAGCCTTTTTTCAGCTATCATGTACGCAGCCTAAACGTACTCGCGTTGCCGTTTTAGGACTTTTCCCTAGCCATCCCAAGATGTTCAGCCAGTGAGGTTTGAACCTGGGTCTCTTCTGAGACCTTCAATTATGCCTTTTCCTTGACATGACCGTTCGGGATTGCTTGGCTACGGAATCGTTATGCCCTTTTCTTGACGTGATCTCCTAATCTTCCAATTACCAAAGTTATGTTGTCATTATTCCCATACATGATTTTGGTAAAACTAGGTACATATGAAAACACGGTTAAAGCTTTATCTGATCTTGAAAATCTTAAAGTAAAAGATCTCCGCCAAAAAGCAAAATCTCGTTGGGCGCTTGAAGGGGATGAAAATTCAAGATTTTTCCATGGTCTAATCAATAGCAACAGAAATCGGTCTAGGATTAATGGCTTTAATATCAATGGTATTTGGACCACGAACCCGCTACAAATTAAAAAGCATGTTTTCACAACTTTTAAGTCAAAATTTAAAAAAGATTTCTCACGGAGACCTTCTTTTGCGAGCAACCTTTTTAAAACTCTTTCTTCAGAAGATGTTTCTCTACTTAACCAACCATTTTCTATCCAATAAATTAAGGATACAATTTGGAGTTGTGGTGGTGAAAAGGCTCGTGGTCCGGACGATGATTCACATTTAAATTCATCAAGAAACATTGGAACCTCCTTTCTCCTGATATCATCGCTTACGTCAAAGAGTTTGAATCATCGAATTTCATTCCTATTAGTTGCAACTCACCATTTATAACCCTTGTCCCCAAAACTGAAAACCTGATTTCAATCAATGACTTTCGACCAATTAGTCTTATTGGATGTCAATATAAGATTATTGCCAAAATTCTTGCAAACCTTCTCGACTTAGTAATATCTTCGGTTGTTAGTGAAGTTCAAATGACTTTCATTAAAGGTCGACAAATTATTGATGGCCTCCTTTTGGTAGACGAGATAATTGCTTGGGCAAAAGTTAACAAGAAAAAAATGTTCATCCTAAAGGTAGACTTTGAAAAGGCCTTTGATACTCTAAACTGGTTATTTTTAGATTCTATTATGTGTCAAATGGGTTTTAGTAACAAATGGAGAGGCCGAATTACTTCTTGTTTGAACTCGGCGTTTGCTTCGGTTCTTGTCAATGGATCCCCCACCAAAGAGTTCAAACTTGAAAGGGTCTTCGTCAAGGAAACCCTCTATCTCATCTTCTATTTATTCTTGCAGTGGAAGCCCTTAATGTGACCATATTGGAAGCAAAAACCAAGAAGTTATTTAGTCGTAAAGATAAGATCAATGTCTCTCACCTCCAATTCGTGGATGATGCAATTATTTTGGGTAATTGGACATTAGACAATGTCGAGAATATGTCAAGAATTCTTAAATGTTTTCACCTTGCATCCGGTCTCAGAGTCAATTTCAACAAAAGTAAGATTTTTGGCATTGGAGTTAGTAATTATGAACTCAACTCCTTCGCTTTCTCAATTGGGTGTCAACCATCCAACTTCCCTTGTACCTACTTGGGGCTTCCTATTGGTTCAAACATGTCAAGATACTCTAATTGGCAACCTCTTATTGATAGGTTCTACAAACGTCTTTCTAGTTGGAAAGCAAAATCCCTTTCTTTAGGCGGGCGTCTTACTTTAACTAAATCCGTTCTTGGTAGTCTTGGAGTTTACTACTTCTCAATATTCAAAGCTCCAAAAATTATCATTAGCAAGCTTGAGAGTATTCGAAGAAAGTTCTTTTGGGGTGGCTCTTCGGATAACAACAAAATCTCTTGGATTGCTTGGTCAAAAGCAATCGCCCCTTTATGTCAAGGGGGCCTAGGAATTGGTAGTCTATGGGTTAGCAATCTTAGCATGCTTGCTAAATGGTGGTGGAAATTTCTTTCTGAAGATAACCATCTTTGGTGAAAAGTTGTTCGTTCAATTCATGGTGCTCATGGAGGTCTACACGATCCTTCTTCTATCAAAAGTAAAGCGGGGCCTTGGTTAAGAATCGCTAAATTGAAGAATGACTTAAGTGAATTTGGAATTGATCTCCCTTCGATATTTAAAACATGGGTCGGAAATGGTGAAGACACGCGTTTTTGGTTAGACGTTTGGGTAGGTAACTCAACTCTTAAGGATTCTTTCCCACGTTTATTTCGTCTTGAATCCATCCAAGATTGTCGAGTATGTGTTAGGGGCCCAACCCTTTATGTTGATGCTTCAGGAAACACCCCTGGTTCTTCAACTCCGTATGTGCATGTTAATCGGCCCAACCTTCCAATTAGGTCGCTTGTTGATATAGATCCAATTTCACCTCTTGGTCTTTTCTTTCATTGGCAGTGGCGAAGGCATAGGGCACGTTTGGTAGAGAGAAATTTAGAGAAAAGAAATGAAGCAAAGAATAGAATCTCAGAGAATAGAAATCGGTGAAATTTTGTTCAATTCTAATGTTTGGTAACAATGAGACTTGACGCGAAATGAAAAAAAAAAATTATTTAAATTATTTAAAATATATATATATATTTTTAATTTATTTTAAAATTTATGTACTTTCTTTAAAAAAAATATATTTTTAAAAATGTATTTATTTAAAAAACTTGTTTTTAAATATTTTAAAATGTATTTATTTAAAAAAAAAAATTATTTTTTACTTTTTTTAAATTATATTTTTAAAATGTATTAAAAAAAAAAAAAAAAAAAAAACTTTTTTTTTTTTTAAATATTATTGAAAATATATTTATTTAAAATTGTTTTTAAAAAAATTATTTTTAAAAATGTATTTATTTAAAAAAACTTATTTTTTTTTTTTTTAAATGTAAAAAAAAAAAAAAAAAAAAAAAAAAACAATTTTCAAAAAATTAATCAATTTCTCTCGTTTCCCAACAAAGTGGGATGGAAATGGAGATTTCAAATTTGCACTATCCAATTCTCCACATATGTTTTCTCGAGAGTTGGTAACTCTCCGCTTTTTGTTTTCTCTTGCTTACCAAACACAAGAAATCATCTCATTTCCATTTCTCGGCTCTTATTTCTCTATACCAAACACACCCTTAAGGTCTTCTGCTGAATCAATTGAGCTCCAGGATCTCCAAAGCCTGCTCTCGAACATGTCTCTCTCATCAAGCCAAGATAAATGGGAGTGTGTGTCGGATCCATCAAGATGTTTCACTGTAAAAGGCACGCCAAATTACATCACCGACTCCTCAGCTCCATTCCTTTGGACTTTACTCCTACAAGATGGAATAAAGTTGTTCCTTTGAAAGTTAATATTACATCATGGAGAATTGAAAGATCGATAATTCCATCGGAGTGGTATTGACTTACACTCGATTAGGTGTCCGGTGTGCAACAAAGATCTCGAGACGGAAGAACATTTGCTTGTGAATTGCTCCGTTGCAAAGGCTACATGGTCGGAGGTTCTTAAATGGTGGAAAGTCCAAAACATTCAAATCCAGAACGTGAATGATGTCATCACTTTGGCAAATCAAACAAACTTCTCTACAACAAATGTTATGCTTTTTGATGCCGTTGTCCAGTCAACTATATGGATCCTTTGGCGCTTTCGCAACGAGTCCACATTTAACTTAAAACGTCCAAACCGAAGTCTAATTCTCAATGACATCAAGCTATTCACTTATACATGGATTTCAAATAGACGTAGGAAAGCCTCGATTAGTTGGATGGAGTGGTATTGTAATCCTTGTAATGTTTTATTAAGCCCATAGCTCCTTGCTAGGGCCTTTTTTATTTAAATGCCGTTAAAAAAAATGTACATATGAAAACACACATATGCTATAATTTTGGATCAACTCTTTTAAGACTTATAAGTGTCTATATAGGCCATTGTTTAACAGAAGCCTAACATATTTGCCTTTCTTTAATTTTTATATTGTTCCCATTTTGTCATTGTTTTGCAGCACATCCTTGTAATAGAAATGATTACCAAGGAATCGGGACACACAAAATCTGGCGTTTTGATGGTTACTCATCCGTGTGCAGCTTAAAATTCTAATGGGAAAGATTTGCAGAAACTGGACATAACTTTTGCTGTCTTTAAGTGCTCGAGATGTTGCATACGTGTGGAAATAATTTCTTTCCTTATAACATCCAAATAGACGTTTCAATCTCAACCCAAATGCTCTTTTGATCTATCATCTAAAGTTGAGGTTTCTTGCTTAAAATTCTCTTCTTAAAGCAAACCAAAGAAAGGGATCTTTTATAGGTTCCATGTGAATATTCCTCCCCATAATCTTTGATCAAAAGCTTAATTTCATTTCCTAACTTATGTTTATAATGGACAGGTAGGATCATCTTGTTTGTACCACAACTCTAGTGGAATATGTATATGCCCACTTAATATAACTTTTTCACACCTTCACTATATTCATTTCGGGCATAGTTAGTTAGTTAGTTAGTTGCATACGATGTTAAGCGCAACATCTTTGTTTGTTATTTGTTATGTTACCTTAAAAACATGTTCTTGCCCCTTGAAACTCAGATAAGTCATCTTTAATTCCTTCTTGTGCTTTTATTTAAATTGGCTGTCTTTGTCTGATTACTTGTTTGTGGAAAATACATGCAACATTCACCTATCATCATGCACTAGTTTCTATTATTGCAACCTTTCTTGCTTTTTTCTTTTATTTGCATGATTGGAGCTTCATGTATTTATGTTGAAACAATCGTCCCTACAATAACCATATCCGAACTTTTTCCAAGTAATAAAAGACACCATGGGAACACTTGCTGGTCATCTAGTCCCTGGTTCAGTCTTAGCTCTTCTTGGCATATGGCACATCATCAATACAATCCGATCCTACCACCTAAAAGGCCCGACCCATTTCAGGACAAGCTTTTGGCACCCGTTTACGAGCCTGTCTTCCAAGCTTGCATACATGGAGCTTTTTCTTATTCTTTTTTTCTCCATATTTTCAATAGTTATGCAGGTTTTGGACTACCCTTTATTCTCATTCGATTTCAAGCTCAATAACTACGAGCATGCCTCCATGTTTCTTCACTTGGTTATATATTCTGGATTTACCCTTTTAACCGAGTTAAGCCATAAATCAGACATCTTATTTGAGGTTTCTGGAATTCTTGCTGCTTCGGTTTTTGGTCAAGAGCTTTTCTTACTTTATTATCATTCAGCTGATCATGTAGGCCTTGAGGGTCACTACCATTGGCTAATGCAACTTATTGTGATCGTTTCTCTTTTAACAACTTTAACTGCCACCATGTTTCCATCAAGTTTTAGTTCATCACTTGTTCTTTCGATGTCAGTCGCGTTTCAGGGCTTTTGGTTCATTAACATGGGATTTATGTTATGGGTTCCTGAGCTTGTCCCCAAAGGATGCACCTTACGGTTGGGACACGGTGGTGACAGTGATATGCACGGGGCGGTTGTGTGTGGTAACCATGAGGCGGTGTCAAGGGCTACAGGATTAGC